>CM071627.1:35558187-36758187 GCA_036419045.1 Scirpophaga incertulas
TGAACATTTGGAGCTGAAGTTAGATATTTTAACTCAAATTGTCAAAATAGAACAGTACTAAATTGTAACATTCATACTTCCTATACTTAGGTTATGTTAAGTTGTATGAACATATCCTATTATCTGCTTACCTCCGCGCCACATTCCCGCCACGGCGTCAGCTGCCGTTCGGTCTCCCTCGAGGACACAAAGAGCGTCACCCTCTGAGGCTGCAGCGCCCGTAGGAACCGCGGCAGCGAGGCGCCCAGCACGACCACATCCTCGGGGCACGCACCTACCGCGCTCCTTATTAGAGCCTTTGACTCAGACCTGCATAAGTTAGGTGAAAATATTAGCTTAGAGGAAAGCTATTATCACTTTCCTTAGTAAATTCACCTTACCAACAAAATATTAGGAAGTCCTTACTATTATCTTTTCTGGGGTATATTATAATTAAACCCCTATTTTTATGTATCTCAGAGTTGAGATTCGCAATCCCTACTTGTTGAGCAGAGACCTTTGTAATAAAATACTTAAGTTTATGTTTATCCATTGTTTTAATCCTGTCTCTATTTGTGTCACTTTTCGATTGTTGTTTCACTATTTTTACTTCTCTTGTAAATCTCTTATAAGTATATTTTCATTCCTTTCAAATCGGCCTTATCGTTTCTTACTTTCTACTAAATTTATGATCAATTTCTTTCACGTAAATACTGCTGGATGGATTTTATTGAAACTTTACAATAATATGGCTTATGCATCTGAATAACACTAAGGCTCTTTATAAATTGTTATTTATAAAGATATACGCCACACTAATATAAGCTACTCGAAACACTAATCCTGCGCATTGTCAAAAATCTCAAATCTAATTACTCTCTCCCCTTTCATAAAGTTTAAGTTACAGTCCAAGCCTTCATACATGTGTGTATCCTACCTGTAAAGCTGAACTAATGCGTCAATCTTGAATTCTCAATATATTAAAACGTATTTACATTACAACTCCGATCCACTGTACAGATAGTATCTTAATCTACTGTTTTAACCATCTCCTTTATCCTGACCTTTATTACCGTTTGCTGGCTGGTGAAGAACAGCCTCTCGAGTGTCCACTAGACTCTGATACACCGTAGTAAAACTACTATACAGCCTATTCGCTCATTTTCGGCGTTTGTCTCACCTGTACAGCTCGCTTTGGCCTGAAGTGTAGGACAGCGCGGTGCACCGCGTGGCGTGAGTGGGTAACACTTCGTGCGTGACATAGTCCTCGACCCATTGCAGGGCTCTCCCCGACCCGTTGTTGTCGCAGTATACCACTGTGGAAAAAATACAGTGTTAATTATCTGTGTTTAGGATAACATAACGACACAATAAAAAGGGATGAGCGTGTCTTGTTCATTCATATTTTCATTTCATATACATAAGATGACTCCCTTAACCTTCTAGGTAGAAAACTTGAAGTTTCACATGCTGAAATAATCCCTTTTTTTTTTGTTCCCCCTGAGGAAAATGCATTAAGTTGCGGCTGTGGCGAGCCGGCGGTTATGTGGGGCTCTCCTCCCCAGAAGGGGGACGCCAACCCACTAAAAACCTCAGGGATGGCCTTCCTCAGCCATGTAGGGAGCCCCGGAACGCCAAGCTACTTCGGGAACCACCAGCCTCCGCTCCCCCGTCGATACAAGGGAGCCCTCCTCGGGGGAGGCTACACTACCTCCCCCGGTCTCCTGCGCCGACGACGCCCCCAGGCCACGGAAGGGGCGTGGTGCATCCCGGGTCGCCGTATCCGTGGGCGCGATTTCCTCGCGCCCGCCGGAGACCCACGGTGACGCCGCAGCTGTGCTACCGAGCCCGGCACCGCCTTCTTCGAGCGGGATCGGCCATCTCCCGACCCCGCTCGGCGGCCTCCTTCTAGAGCATCACTGCTTCACAGAAGGAGGCCACAGCCCTCCTGCCTGCCTGCCTCGTCCGCCAGCATTGCCGCAATCAATGCCGGCGGAGACAGATCTCGCCCGATCTCTGCGACCAAGACTTGGCGCTCGGAGGCCCACGCGGGGCACTCCGCCAGGGTCGAGGTCTGATGCGCAGTGGTATGCTGAAATAATGCCTACTAATATTATAAACGCTGAAGTTTGTAAGTATGTTTGTTACTCTTTCAAGTAAAAACTACTGAATAGATTATAATGAATATAACTATACATCAGATTAACACATAGGCTACATTTTATGAAGATACTAGCGGACCCGACAGACTTCGTCCTGTCAAAAAGATTTGTACAGTGGCAGTTTTTTGTTCCTAATTATTTTATAGATAATGTCGCATAGCCAACCAAATCGCAAAAAAAGTCTAAATGACCTATTACATTTTGTGGCTATTCAATTTTGGAACGTGACATTAAATCCTCCAACGATGTATTCTGTGCTTCAACGCACGCACGCACACTGTTTTGATAGATATGATTGAATTTCAACTGTATGTAGCGGTAATAAAGCGCAAATTGACTCTTTGATGTTAGGAACACACCTTCATTGCTTAGACAACAGTGAGTGCTTGCAATATGAACTTTATACGATAACAATAAAGCTCAATTCGACTGTACGTTTTAGTTAGAAAACGTTTGCATGGGAAAATAAAAGGGCTGTTTTTAGGGTATTTCTGATAATTATTCGAATTTTCCTCATTGTAAAAACCCTCCTTGAACTTCAACGAACATTAACAAAAAAGAATTGGCCAAATTGGTCCAAGCGTTGTTGAGTTATGAGCTTACCAACACATTTTGCGATTTATTTTTATATATAAGATTATGTGATTTATCCAAAATATGACGATAAGTGCGCAGACGAAGTCGCGGGCGCCAGCTAGTCAATTAATAATTTTACAAGTCATATCAGTCAATAGCGACACCATTACTTTTACAATTACAAATACATTACAAACGCTAGGAGCTGTAATGTGTCAACTGCAACTTTGTGCACAATGTGTATGTGTTTGACAATATGTCATGAAGATAAGACATAATATTTAATTCTAGTTACCATGTGTTAAAAACATATCGCACCCCCGGCCCCGGTGCGACACTGTCACTTTTGCAAAAAAATCAAAAATGAGTTAAGTATGTAATAATTATACTAGAGCACCCCTTTACTTGATAATTATTTATCTAAAATTAAAGTTAAATGTTGACATTTTAGTATAAGCAAATCATCTCGCCAATAGCTCCTAACGTCATTGCTTTGTGAGGTGTCAAAGTTTTAAATGCTTCTCCTGAAAAACCAAATTTTTGCAAAAGTGACAGTGTCGCACCGGCGGGGGTGCGATATACAGATAAATAATCAGATTTCTATTCTAATATATAGTGTTTATGAGAATTTCTATACAAAATAAGTTCTCATTGTCCACTCTCAATGGAATAATTAAAGTATTACGCTGGGCTATAATTAACTATGCTGGGGTATTTCCAGCTGTTTAAATTAATTAACTCTCACGGTTAATATCGTGATGAAAACACGTCATTAGATGTTTAAAACAGGTTTGGAAACAAGTTGATGTGCAATGGTGATATTAAAAATCCGTATATAATCCAATAAAAAATCTAAAATCTATTAATATGTATTTAAATATTGCGACTGATGCGCAGAAATTTTCATACGCTTTCTCTCATTGGTCTAAAACACGAGACACTTATGCGAGAAATGATACGAGTATAAAGTACTATTGTGTACCTTATTATAGTTGAATTTAAATATCAAATAAGATTGTATTTCAAATAGGTTAAATTCAGAATCATAACCCTAATCCTTAGATCATGTTTGAACAAGAAGGTATTGGCCTCTTAGTCAATAATTTTTTTGCGTTGGTCATGGTCAAGGTACTCCAAGGCGTCCCTATTACAAGAAAATACACCAACAATTCATTTAAAAGCGTGAACAATTTATAAACAATGAACGACACGACAGACGACACTTGTGTGACCCATATCTGTCGCTTACATTTCTAGACCGCAGATAGCGCCTGACATGAAGCATTATTATTTTATTATAGTATAAATACAATGTTTTTCTTAACATTGTCAACACGACATAAACACTGCTTATAATATATACGTTATATTATATACGTTTCAGATGTAATACGTAAAAAATATTGTTCTAAATAGCCAGTAAGTAATAATATAACATATAATCGTATTTGCAACTCTACTACGAGCTTGTTATCGTTTTCTATTGATATTTGACTCACAGTAAATTATAAAGTCATGTATATCTATTAATTAAAATGAGTACAATTTTAGCTCATTACTAGGAGCGCTGTACAAAGTTTTCATAAAAAAAAATTGCGCTGTATATAGACAATCGTTTATTATCGATATCGACTATTAACGAATATAAATAGCTACACAAGTACCATACGTCCAAAAGTTCGACTTTCGGAGTCATATGCATATCAAAAAGAATCAATGAATTTGGTAGATTTGTGTTCACTATAAGTAACTTTGGTATAACTATATAGTTAATTATTCTAAACGCGAAAGAGATGATAATTTTTGTTACTTTTTTGAGAAAAAGATAAGTTTTACTCAGTCTAAGATGTACCAATGTTAGTATAAATAGATCAATGTCTGAAAAACAAAACAAAAATACCGACATCAAAAATATTATTCCACACGACAAATAAAACACCGAAATCTAAAAAAAAAGAATATGTTTTTTTTAATTGAATCTTAGGTACACTTACTTGGCATGATATTTAGTTATTCCTTCATTTGTAGCACACGTAATTTAAGACTTTTATGATCTTATCATGGATACCATTGTCAAAACAGGACAAAATCGATCCACTTAATCTAAAAAATTAAAAGTGTTTTTTTATTAAATAAGCTTTTATCCGCTAAAAAGAACAAAATAAACTTTTACATATAAAAGCTTGTCGCGAGATTTACTTACTTATAGAATACTTTTAACGACAAGCTTTTATATGTAAAAGTTTATTTTGTTCTTTTTGGCGCATTTAATAAAAGCATGTTTTTTAAAAAAAAAATTACTTTTAATTTATTTTCCGACTAAAAAACCAGGCTTAGCAAATCCTTTCATTTGAGACCCATACTGTAGGAGTGCATTAAAAATCATTGATCCGCCATCTTGGTAATGCCGCCATGTTGGATTTAGAGTGACGTCACATACATAACCATGCATTGTCATCCGACTTACACGTGCACGCAAAATTTCAGCTCAATCGGAGACCGGGAAGTGGGTCAAATTAAGATTCTAAGATTTTCTTACATAGTTATAAGTGAAGCTAATATAAGAGCTTGTAATAACGAAAGTGGAAACTCGTCCTGTTTTAATCCTTTCGTTTAAAAAATAATAAGACTTTAAACTTACTACTTATATAATAAATGAAGTAAACAAAACCTAGAAACAAACAGTTCACGTAACAAATCAATAAAATGGTTCATAAAATTGCAATCTGATTGCATTTTGCACTACCTGTTTGTATAGACATAATGCCCTTGTTCAACACGTGAGCGATCGCTCTGCATACATACTGGTTAGCTGTGCATATCATTTCATATTATGTATTATTCATGAGCATAGCGAAGTATATATTCGATTGTTCACCATGTTACATGATTCAACTTCGCATACTTTCAAACACTTTTTTGTTCCTAATATTAGTAATTTTTTAACATCATCTACATATTAAACTTTGTGGTCTAACGATAGCATTGGACAACAACGTCCAAAAATTAATATTGGGCAGTCTACAGTTTTCTATTATGAACGTTGCAATTTCTATAAACAATCTCTTTACTTCTAAAATTTTCGATTGAATTGAAGGCAATAAATCTACGTCGAAAGGAAACATTTAACAGCATATAGAAATAATTTTGTTGGTTTCGCCTTATGGACTCGGGCAAAGAGTACCACAAATTCATTCCATGAAATATTTAATACACTTTCTACAGAATGCTATATGTACAAGTATATTTTTATTAACTTTTTTAGGCACAGGGATACCTTCAGTGGATCCTAAGCACTGTAAGCAAAATGGGACTACACCAGTCAAACATCACAAGGTCAACCCAGAACAAGTAGCCCTGATAATTTTAGTTGGATGATATCGACACGAATAATCACGCCGCTTTTACTGCGACGTATAATGGAGGGTGGGAAGCGAGCAGTACCTGGATTAAATATCTTGTTTATATTTATTATGATATAAGATTCAACACATTGAATTTACATAAAATAGCAGTATACCTGCACTATCTGTCTGTTTCAAACAAAATTTGATACCAACACGTAGTTATTCGTGTTTATAATCCGGTTGCAGGTAAGAGTTATATAATCCGATTGCAGGGAAGTGTCATAGTCCGGTTGTAGGTACCTATATCTGATGAGATGATCTGAGATAAGACGTAGACTGGGACTTCGCACACTTGTTCTACTAATGCAGTATCCAGATACTTCGTACTGTCACCTACTTGTGTAGTACTTAGAGCTATGTCTGACATAGCTGAGTGTGGAGAGAGGAGAAGAAGGAAGTAGGATATATATTTATTAAGACATAACAAATATGCAAAGTATAATATGACAATACTGCAACCCACATTATTCACAGAGTAAAAAAAAAGAAATAGTGCGCTTAACTTGACCTTGGCGCCACACAGCACACACACATTCTTTGGTCAACGATACTTGCCATAGACGTTATCCAAGCGAATTTGGGTACAAATCTTTGATGCGTTGGGTACAAATCTTTGAAGAGGGAAGGGAAGGAAGTGAAAGGTTCGCATCGCAATAAACGAAAGTTTGCTATTGTTTTGCACAAAAAAACTTATTAATAGTCCGTTCATGCATTTAAACGTAGCCTGAATTTTCAGGCGCTAGTTGGCAACTCGTCATAAATGTCACATTGTCATCATCATCTTACGTATATATTCATTTATAGCATTACATGTATGTATATATGTGTATGTATATATATATATATATTTATTTATTGTATTGTATGTATATTCATGGTATATATATGTTTGTCTTAAGAATAATTTTCTTTAACAGTTTTGGTTGCTTTGACGTTACTCATTATAAATAGCATTCCGTAGACACTCACAGGTTGGCTGGAAGAAATCTCTAATAGAGATAAGTCCACCTTTGTGAACCACATTTTTTTACTTTTTTTCTTTGTAACTAATTATGGCAATAAAGTATATATATATGCTCGTTTTTAATGTAAACACAGTATGTGTTGACATCAAAAAGATAATGAGTGGAAAATTGACATAAGTTACTGGCGGCCCAAATCCTATGCCAAATTTAATCTTACCTCCAAAACCTATTTCGATAACGAAACGTAAATAGCTGATGTCACCCGTAATCCTCCATTTAAAAGTGATACGCGTACTGCGTCTTTGCGTAGTTATCAAAGCGAATTCATAAAATCTTGTCGTAGGTTCGATAACAACAGATCCTGAAATAACTGCGTTCAAACAAACAAACTCTTCAGCATTGGAATAAAACAAGTTTTTCGAAATAACTTCCTTGTATTTTATGTGTTAGGTACAACTTAATTTTCAACGTTTCGAATGCTGTCCTTTTTTGCTTTTTCATATATTTTACCATTTTAGTTGAATTTTTTTGTGTTAATAATTTGTTATTTTTTTATTTTGTGTATGTTTGTCACGGGTCTATTTAGTACCGCTGTTTAGTATAAAAAAAAACGCGAACATTCGGTTGCGTATGGATTCTGATCAATAGAATAGACCCACAGATCTAAATACAGACCAAAACGCTATCACATTAGGGTAACCATATACATAAACTAATAATAAGCCAGCACTCTACAATATCTATATAATAAAATATTATCAACATATATCTCGTAGGTGTTATAAATTTCATATCTTACAGTTAGCAACGTGCAAATGATGTTATCAAGTAAAACCATTGGACCGCTCCTCTGCATAACATTAACCGGTTATTTAGTCACTATGTGTTATCTGCAACTAGAGTTGCAAATACAACGGTTACACATACATTATTCGTGTCAGAATATGCATTTTATAGAGGTGGCAACCCTACTGCAACTGTCAAGGCTGCCTGTAAAATTTGCTTTCGAAAATCAATATTTCCGGAAGATATGTGGACTTGTTTTGTTTGCAAAGCATATTTGTTCGTCTTTGTTCTTTAAGTTTTTATAACTTTGTTATTTTAATTTCCTCCTGAAGGAGAGTCTATCTACCCTGGTTAGTGCTGCAAAGCAGCTGTTATGATTTGAGGGGTGACAGTGTAATAATAAGTTACCATGACTTTATTTCACGTCATAAGTGAGCAACGTTCACTGTAATTCTTGTGGGGGGAATTTAGCGTGAAGGAACAATCAGGAGATCCTTGGTTCTATGTCGAACAAACGTCTCCTGGCTGAAAGAGTGAGCACTTAATCAGGGTCGAGAACTACTTAATTTAAAATCAGAAACCGTCAGCAGTTAGTCTTATATTTTATCGTAACAAATCCTGTACAAAACATAATGTGAACTGGCAACACCTATCTGACGTAATGGGTGTTGCCAGATTTACACAAATTCTCAAATAAAATCTCGTTGCGCTTTATATGTATATTAATAATAAATATTTGTATTATATATATGTATATTAAGAATACATCATAAACTGTTTATTATTGTAGAAGTTGTAGTGTACCTACTATATATTATTGTTTTTAAAGATGGACAGCGGCATTATGCGGCGTCGCCTTGGATCGCTAAAAATCGGTCCATATTAAATACACTGCAATCGTAATGCAATATGACAAAGACACCTAATTTGTGTGAGCACCTAATTTTTAAGATGTCCTAAAGAAAGGCCGGGTCAAGTGTACTCGCAATCGACGAGCATGCATGAAGACGCTCATGAAAGTGGAGGAAGCAAGAGAAGTGCCAGGATCGTAGCAAGTGGAGAGAGGTGGTCTCTGCCTACCCCATTGGGAACAAGGTGTGACATATATGTATGTATTTACGTATATAAACAAACTTGCCAGTAACTTTATTATTTACATATTTATATGTATTCATTTCATTCTATTTTATAAAATACTAGCGGACCCGACAGACTTCGTCCTGTCAAAAAGATTTGTACAGTGGCAGTTTTTTGTTCCTAATTATTTTATAGATAATGTCGCATAGCCAACCAAATCGCAAAAAAAGTCTAAATGACCTATTACATTTTGTGGCTATTCAATTTTGGAACGTGACATTAAATCCTCCAACGATGTATTCTGTGCTCCAACGCACGCACGCACACTGTTTTGATAGATATGATTGAATTTCAACTGTATGTAGAGGTAATAAAGCGCAAATTGACTCTTTGATGTTAGGAACACACCTTCATTGCTTAGACAACAGTGAGTGCTTGCAATATGAACTTTATACAATAACAATAAAGCTCAATTCGACTGTACGTTTTAGTTAGAAAACGTTTGCATGAGAAAATAAAAGGGCTGTTTTAGGTATTTCCGATAATTATTCGAATTTTCCTCATTGTAAAACCCTCCTTGAACTTCAACGAACATTAACAAAAAAGAATTGGCCAAATTGGTCCAGGCGTTGTTGAGTTATGAGCTTACCAACACATTTTGCGATTCATTTTTATATATAAGATTACATTTATAGCGAAAAAGTCTAAAATGTATTCGTTTACGTTTAGACTAAAATTATTAATTGACATACTATGAATTACATAAATTAATTGTATAATTCCTACTAATGTTATATAAACGCGACAGTTTGTAAGTATGGATGGATGTTTGTAACTCTTTCATGTAAAAACTACTGAATGGATTTTAATGAAACTTTACAATAATACAGCTTACACATCAGAATAACACATATGCAACAATTTACAAAGATATACCAAACTACTCGAAATATTAATCCTGCGCACACGAATTCGCGGGCACCAACTAGTATAAACATATCTATTCATTAAGTATTAATTCCTTAAGTATATGCACGCTGCGCATGGTGGTGGTGGTTGTTTTCTGTGTTCCACACAATATTTATCATATGTTCTTAATAAGTACATGCTTGATTGTTTCATCATGTTCTTGGGCTAAGTGTATCTGTTCTTTATTGTTGATCCACCACATATATTATTTTATATATTATTTTATCTCTATTTTGATAGTTTATATGTATAAGTTAAATATATTAATTTGAATTTAAGTTTTCACTGATTAGACATTGTAAGTAGTTGTATTTATTGTTCCTCTGTCATGATAGACCGTTGTTTTAATTATATTAACTTCACATAAGCACTGATTACAGAAATGTTAATGTATATTGATATAATGTTCTTCTTCTTTTATTGTTGGCAATTGGCTATCTTAAGACACAATACTGCCAGCTCTGTTCATATAATGTTATCTAAACAATATGTGAAAGGCCTCGACTTTCGGACTAATGTACTCTGTGGGACAGTCTATCCTGTCACTGCAAGTGTCAATGTCACGATCGCGTGCGTCGCCTGAGCACTGCGTTCCGAACTTACGCTCGAATTTAGTTTTTAGTTTATGCTCCATGTATCTTTTCAATGTAGTATGTGTATGTATGTATCCGATGTCACCATTGCGTGCAGCAGAAAACCAGTGCAGCTTGCCCTGCTGGCTGCTTATACTGAGCTGACGCAGTTGTGACATCGCACGGCGATATCACAGTTTGGCTGTTGTAATGTTAATTGTCTTGTCTGCATCTCATTTGTTAATTGTGTACTGTCGTGTGATGATACAATAAACTGGATTTCTTTCTTTCTTTCATTTGTATACATCTAGTCTATGTTGCAGTAGTGTGCACTTCAAATGAAAAATAAAAACCCACTATAATACAGAAACACGTTTGCTTATGACTACTGCTCAGAATAGGTAGTTTAATTTTATGTATTTGCAAAAAGAAAGTCAATGTAAGCGTAACATGGATAAACCTTTTTTTTATTTGGGGGGGGGGGGAATGCGACCTTGTGCA
The DNA here is from genome assembly GCA_036419045.1 of Scirpophaga incertulas. NCBI lineage: Eukaryota > Metazoa > Arthropoda > Insecta > Lepidoptera > Crambidae > Scirpophaga > Scirpophaga incertulas. Next base: position 35,569,182 of record CM071627.1, read on the forward strand.
CCATGACACCGCGCTGGCAAGGCGCGGCCGTGTGTAGGGCTCTCCGGTCAAGAGGACCGGTCTACCCACTAAAACCCCCCCGAGTTCTCTGGGCCCATACGGGACACATGGCGGGGCACATGGCCGGGGCCGGCTCGACCATGAGTTGGTCAAGCCACCGGCAAAGGAGGGACTGTCCGAGAACCCCTGGACAGTCCCCCAGACAGAGAGACTTCACCACGGCCTCATAAAGATGGATGAACCTAAAATTTTCTGTTTTTATTTGCTATTCGTTTCTTTACGCTTTTTATGTAAAATTTTACGTTTACAACTTATTATTACAACTATAAGCTAAAAGATGAAATACTAAAAGAGTGGAATTCCCTGCCGGCGTCTGTATTTCCGAGCTCATACAACCCGGACCTATTTAAGAAACGAGTGCACAGGCATTATCTGGGCAAACTCGCTCCATCGTAGGCCTCGTCTATGCCCTCGGGCTAGCCTGAGATCAAGAGTAAGCCCATAAAATGTAAAAAAAAAACTATTTTGAAAGTTCAATATAATATTTTTACAATCTCTGAAAATAGTAAGTTCCCAGGCATATCCATACTATTGATGTCACAAAATCGCAAGTACATAAAATGAAACTACCTATTCCGAGCACTACTTATGACCCATCAGACACTGATCGCACTGAACGCTTCAGCCATCGTTGCTAACCACACGGCACTGTTTTATTTACGAGCATATCACACTGGCCTTGAACATGACTTGTTTAGATACAGCTAAGGGACCTTGAACGCAGTCGCATGACACATATCGCATGAATATACACATTTAAGTGCTTTAGAATCACCTAGAAAAACTTTTAGTAATTCATCATTACAAACAATATACGTCATCACCGAGGAGTACGAACCTACCCTAACTATATTAGATTAGTATTACAAAGGATATTGATTACGTTTGCTGATTCCGCGCAGTTGATGATGACTTGTCCAACAAGCAGACAAGGTCGACACGTGTTTCGTCTCTCAGCGAGACATCTTCAGGATCTGTTGCCCGCTCGGTGTCTCACGAGCGGCTGGCTTGCGGCGCCTTGCGTGCCTTGTCTGCTTGTTGGACAAGTCATCATCAACTGCGCGGAATCAGCAAACGTAATCAATATCCTTTGTAATACAATGGACTTCCGCAAAATAACACCTGCTACAATAGAGTATATTAGATTAGGTCTCTCAATCACGCTGTTCGGTCAAACATATACCCGGTATCACGTACCGGGTAGATTCTCATCCTCTACTACACGACGATCTTAAGACTAAAGACGCACCGACCCTAAGGGGTTGTCCATTAAACACGTAAGGCTTGAAAGGGGGGGTAGGGGTTTGATAAAAATCACGAAAATAACACAAGGGGGGAGAGGGGTGTAGTAGATATCACGTGTATTTATGTTTTCGTCAAACGCGCGATTTTTAAACAGATGAGCAGCGCGGCGTATAGTGTTATATGTTGACTTGCCACAATGATGATGCCGGTAAAACATTTTTTCATTTTTTTAATAATTTTTTTTAACATTGTTTCGGCAATAGGAATCCACGCATACTGAGCTTAATTTATTCCTATACTTATGTACTATTTATTTAAATAAATATTTTTTGATTTCCTATGACGGGACTTTCAGTGTTGCCGGCTCCCCGCCTATTATCATGGTCCTTGATTTCAGAATAAAATAAAATTATAGTTTATACCTGTATACCTGTAGTTAAAGATAATACTTTGATAATTTTAAAATTCTTTGTAGTTACTAAAAATATACGTGATGTTGCGAAAGGGGGGGGGGGTAGTCTTAAACCTCACTTATCACCAAGAGGGTGGGGGGGCTTAAAAAATGTCAAAGAAAGATCATGTGATTAATGGACGGCCCCTAACGACCCTGAAACGACGTCGGGGTGTCGAACCTTTCATTCGTGCGCTTTCCCTCACGGTAAAGCTGAAAAAGCTGAAAAGTCAACCACGCTTGGGCATAGGGATGCAAACGATACATCGATATTTTAAAATATCGAGGTATCGTTCATAAACATCGATGTTAAAACATCGATATTTAACTACAAGAAAACATCGATAGATCGTATATTAACAACGATATTCTATGAACGATGCTTTTGAACAACTATGTGAAAAATATTCAATCTATGACTTCACTGTTCGTTTTCAACATCGATGTTGCACTTTAAAAAATATCGATGTTTCAGTATTGGTGTTTTTTATGAACGATGGTGCATCCCTAATTGGGCAGTCAACCAATCCGGCTGACTACATACATCTTTGAATTTCTTCGCAGGTGTATTCTATTCTTATCTTCTTCTTCTATATCTATGCAGGAGGTTGCTTCACGATGTTTTCCTTCAACGTAGGAACGTTAGATAAATGTGCATGTGGCACACGAAAAACAAATAGACATTGGCACATGGTAGAGTCACACTAAATCATTGCCATGTGTCGATTCCGGTGGAGAACCGGTGCTCACATCACGTCGCCATCGCACCCCCTATTAATGGTTACTTTAATAATAAATCGATCTTGATGTGACTTTATCTGCTCCTTGTCAGACAGCTCTTAGATTGTTTTATTTCAAAATTGCATATTTAAATAAGTCAGTTTAAATAAATAGATAAGAATTTTTATGTCTACCTTATTTCCTAAGTTCTCTTGACTACTATACTTAACTATAATTTTCCTGGAGTTTTATAAAGGGTTAATATGAATCAATTGTTTCGTTTCATTTGACTCTTGACAACTTGAGAGAACTGTAGCGTTAAATAATCTAGAATTAACGTGCTTAATGGGCCCTAATAGTCATGAGTAACATACTCGTATTTACATTCATATTTACATTTGTTTCTGACTAAGCTCGGCACAACGTCATTAGCCCTATAGACTTTTCAAGCTTTGTTGGAGTAACTTATGCCTTTGATCTTGAAAGCGAGTCGGGAACCAAAATAGGCCAATTATATATGATAGAATACTCGTAACCATTCTGTATAGTAACTGTTCATGAACATCGTGTTACAAGTTTCTCTTTGTACTAAAGATAATTCAACAGTAAATAGATTGCATAGAAAAAAAATTGATAACAGATTGCACCAGGGTGGATCGCCAAATAAAGATCAAATAGAGGCTAAGGTGGTGGTTATTTTGTATTGGTTACACACGCCCGTCGACGGGTAAAAAAAATAACTTGCTACGAAGTAAGCAATCTGTTTTATTGTCAATAAATGTATAGTTTAATGCATTCAATATCGTAACAAGATATTATTTGTTAATAATATATTACTTAGAAGAAATCATGAAACGTAATACACTCCTACGCATCTTTTTGCGTACAAGAGTTTCAGAAACGTCCACAGGCACAATAATACTATGCCTCGAGTGACTCCGACTGAGATTAAATATTGACACACGGTAAATGTTTTGTATGTTAGATAACGATGTGTAAACGAATCGAGTCGCGAACCCACTCGCCTTCGATAACGCAGAGCATGGAAACGAATAACACGGTCAGGCGTCTAGTTGCACAACCGCTTTTATGCTAATTTCGAATTTAGAATTCTAAATTCAATAACAGAACTGTTTTAGCGGCCATTACGTTCGGTATTTGAATTCATGCGGGTATAAGCATCGTAGATATAAAATGCATTTTCAGGGAAAATATGATAAAATGTTACACCACACATATATATTATATATTTTGTTGTTTTAATTTAATTCGTTTACATTAAATGTAGAAAAACTTTATATCTCGAAAAGATATCAGCCGATCAATAATATCACGCAATAATAACTGATAAACAATTATAAAAACAATGATAAATCAATGAAAGATGATCTCACAATAATATCTCGTCACTTTTCTTGCTCCTTAGTTCAAGGAAATTATTATAAAATTTAAGTGTTAAAACGAGACGACTTATCTATTTCGATATTTTAATAGAGTATAGAAAGAAAATAATACGTTAAATTATTGTTATCGTTCGTCGATTTTGTTATTTCATCGACAGCACTGGCCTTGAAATACTCTTATAAGTTTTTTTTTTATTTTACACACTATTATACAAATATTAGCTTTTTATGGCAAAGGAAAACATCTCGAAGCAGCCTGCAGTGAAGAAACTAAAAGGAGAACCTATTGTGAAATCGCTCAACCTGCACCATGTCAGTGTTGTTGGCAAATGCCTTAAATACCTGGCCCGTATTTTCTTTAAATCTGGTTTCATAGATTACCTAAACCAGATTTAAAAAATATTACTATTAAATATGAATACTGTCTCCTACTTTTATAGGGTATATTAACACTGCTAAAACTATCGCGAAATGTAATCGCATTATATATAGATAAGCCGGCTAACACTATGATACTGCTATCCTTGACCTTGACCATTGCGTAACGTTCGTTAGCACGTCGTCGCACATACGATAAAAATAATAAATGCTTGTTATGAACGCCTAATAAACGTTATTAGGGCTGAGTACGACGAATGTTTGCCTTGTCATAATTCTGGCCAACAGGCATAAGAACAGTCGCGTCGCGAGCAAACTAAATCAATTGAAATTGGACTTTATTTACGAGTGACGAGATATTATTAGTATATAAGCATAATAAATAGTGAACAAATTCGTAAAACATCGTATTTTTTAAATAACTATCGCTAATTGCGTTTGGTTGATAACTATCAACCAAACGCAATTAACTTATGAAAACTAAACGCAGACGCGTTGGTACAGACTGAGTAAAATGACTTGTATCATAATTAAATATTACGACATTCCTACCTATAAATATATAGAGATTGCACGTAATATAGACTTCAATAACATATGTAAAATTTATCGCTTACATTTGGGATACAAAAATGAAAGCTTGTTCTATTAAAATAAATTTGAAATAAATACAAATTGATTGCTTCTCGCATTTGTTTTATAAAAGTTATAGATATCAGAAACATTGCAACACCTACCTGACACATCTAGTACTTACATGTGACATACTAACATGAGTCCACGTTCACCAATATAGATTTCAATGTCTAATCGTTCAAAATTTAAATCAATTTCCCATGTTATCCTGTCATAGACTATAACTCCTATATAGAGCCTTCTCCATTTCTACGCACATATAAAATTATACTAAGTAATTGAGTAGTTTATTTTTTGACACCGACTCATGCGCGTTAGTCATTGTGCGTGTTATCAAAAATTATTTCTAATTTTATAGCCGATGTAATTAAACTCAATATTGCTTATTTGACATTTATTAATTTATAGCATTTTTTGTCATATTCTTTTTTGTAAAACGTTTTTTGTTTCTATTTAAACAACAATATTTTTCTTCGTGGCTTTTAGAGTCTATGTCAGTCTAGAAAGTCTGATTTTTTTTTAACTTTCAATTAATATGATAATTGAATGTGTGAGAATATGGGCGAGAATTTTATGTCTATGTTGACATTTTTTTTCATATTAGTAAGTAATGATCCATGAACAAAAAATTTTATGGCATCTTCTAACTACGATGTATGTTTTCCAATCCAAATGAAACAAAAGCACGTTCAACAAAAGCACCAACCAGATTAGAAACCAAAACTAATAAAGAACACGTATAAAATTTATAATATATAGTGTAAGAAAGGAATCCATATTTATTATCATTTATATGTCATTAAAGGTATTATTAGTAAAAGAAATTTAGAAATATTGTAAAAAAATGTCTATGCATACTCCCTATTCCTTCTATTTAAAGCAGAGCGGTTCCCAATTCCCAACCCAGAAGTCTGCAAACCATCTTTGATCTACGGCAGCAAAGTAGTTCGTGATCGCGAATATAGTTCTCCTTGGTTTTTTTTGTTTCTGACATGACATTAGTATGACACTAACGAGGAAAAGCGATAGTGGTATTTTACAGTTTTCTTCGAAGAAAAATATTAGTTAAAACTTCATAAGAACGGCTACTCAAAAATTATATTTACATTCAAATTATAAGAAAATGTCATATTACCAATTAAAATGCTCATGCATATTTTTTACTAAATAACAAGAAGTTATTTTTTAATTATCCCGTTAAACGGCAAAGGAATCGAAATGGTCCCAGAGCCACTAGACGAAATTTCAATCTTGTTCGATTCGTTATCAAAATGGTTTGGTTATCTAACGATAATGTATGGAAATGTCTCGATGAACTCTTAAATGTTACTTTGTCTACAGGCTCAAGTTGGAAACCACTGTCGTAGTGATGATAATGCATCTCAATATTATTTCCGTCAACTCTAACTCACTATCCCTACGATGGCTAAATACATCACAGATGTATCGTAGATGCGCAAACGCAGCGCGTTGGGTGAACTAGCCGACACAAAATAGCAAGCGAAAATAGTCGCCGACCTTGATCGCTTCGTGAACTCGATGAGAAATCAGACGTGTAGGAACACCAAATGAACCATTTGTTTCTGAGACTAAACATTCCTTTCATAATATTTTTTTGATCAAACTGTTTTTGTTAACATGAAATATCGCTATTTGTAAGTAAAAATAAGAGTAATGCAATCCAAAACTAATAGATAAAACGTATACAACAAATAAAATGCAAACATTGTGATGCTGATAAGTCAAATGTAACTTAAAAATTAATATTCGCCGCAATTGAGTAAACCTACTATATGTATTGTTCAATTTTTTTATTATCTATGCTCAATGCAATTACGGAATAATATTATATGGATAGGGGGTGGGAGAGGAACCGAAGTAAAGATGAATGAACTGTGTGAATGACGATATGTTGAAAAAGAGGGGGAATCGAAATAGCGAGTGATATAGGAGAGTAAAATAGGAAAACGTGTTGCGCCGACCCTAAATAAAATTGGGAACAGAAAAAAACCTGTTATTATTATTATAACCTTGATAGTACAAGAAGAAGAATAAAACAGCTTTGAGTCTGAGCTCTGAGCTTTGAGGGGAGGGTGCAATTCTCCCGTAACCTAGCGACGTTACCAAATGCGGAACATTTGATAAAATCCCAGTTCGTTTCTATCACTGGGTCTGTGATTTTGATAAATTGGGCTTAACCTGATCTCAAATAGGCGCCTTCTATAGGCGCGGAGAGGCTCCGGGTAGGCTTAATCGGATAGTTGACACACCAAGTGCCGTCACTGGTGTGATCAGAATCCTACGGCACACTCAAGGAAGCTGTTTTCGTAGTATCTGAAATAGATTATTCCGCCTTAAAACAAAGAAATGAGAGAGTGCAAATACCCATGGATCAACTGCCTAGTGGCACGCAAACATTTGGGTCGCCTAATGGGAAACTATTGTCACAGACTGTGGACGCCACAAGCCCGTTAACGACTATATACTCCTGTAGCCTACCTCTCTTCAACTGATTTCAAGTGTCATACTAGTTCCAATTAATTGATAAAATTGATTAATTTCATAAGTGTCATCACGTTCTCCTTGCATGTGTATACACAGAACGATAAACAAAACTAAACTACATGTTTTGATATTTACACAACTTGAATATGGACGAGTTGTGTATTGACTTCACATTTATGTTTCTAGTTCGTTGATAAGGAGATAACGATAGATGTCTCAAGATATCCTGTTATATTTCCGTGTAGAGATATAAATTACACACTCACACACATATATATTCTAACATAACAAATTACATATATATTCTAACGTAAGTTATAACAGTTAAACCGATTCATGTGATCAATTCATAATTTCTAATTGTTGAATATTCATAATTCTAATTGTTGAATTCATGACCGTAAAGAATAGTAGAAAATACCGAGAATTGAAACCATACAAAGAAGCTATATTTATATAATTACATATTTATTTTGAAGTTAGCGCATATCCTGCAGTTGGCAATTCACGTCATTAGACGATATGAAGTTCTTAGGATCAGCTAGCAATTTAAATTTCATTATACCACCAAGGTGATTCGCAATCAGGATTGTTTGCCGTGACTAGAATTTGGCAACTAACAGTGGCAGATGAAGTTAAGAAGTTAACACAGATCAGAATTGCGATTTATGTAGATGATCTCTGCGTCATTTAGAGGCAAAGGGAATTAAATCAATTTTTAAATGTATACCGACCGTGACTAACACTATAAAGGCCTTTAAATGACAATAAAATAAAATATTGAAATATTTTTTTAATTAATCTTACTCAATTGAATGTTTGTCCGAACTCATGGATAATGTAGTGCAGCGAATTTGAACAAAAAAAAACTTTTTCACTATTTTGATGATCGGCCATATGCTAGTACAAAAAGTACAAAGTACGATTTATAAACATCTGTGTGTACGTAAGCTAATTTAGATATGGTGTCATTTTTCTAAATTTAGGTTAAAATTATTACTGGCAACTTACTAACAAATGTCTACTTTTCGCGGCTTACTGATTTACATCGGTTTTTTGGAAAAAAAACCCCGTGGTAAAAAGTATCCTGTCCTTCTCCAGGTTTCAAACTATCAAATTGCCTAAATTATCTTTATTCCCCCTAGTTCCGTGACGGAACTAGTGAAAATATTCGCTCCAACCGTTCAGTTTGTATTATGTTCCTTTGCCAGCTAAATGTCAAAACCACAAATAAAATTAATCCGGTAGCGAGTAAACAAGGAATTTTAAAAAGTTTTGACCTTTGAGACGACTTACGTCAACGGAAACCTCATTTCAGTTTACTTCGACTTACGGCGTCTATTACGATAAATTAAGGCGTCTACTATATACTTTTTACACGTCCATTATAAAACAACTCAACAAATACGCATTCCCGATGACGACATAATACGAGTACTTTAGCATTTTAAATCATTATCATGCTTATTATGTTATAATTAAGAAAATAAAATTTGGTATAAAAAATATACAATTTTAAATAAACTAATTAAACGATTTATAATCAAATATGGTTTAATTTGTTTATGGTATGAACACATTTAATTTTGTTGTAAAATTCAAACAGTAAAGCAAGCCTTAATCTACACTGGAAAGATGTACGAGTAGGTAGACTGTATGTAGGAAAACCGCCAGTTCAGCCAAACACAATGGTTTATTAATTTCCACAGTTCAAGTTACACTACGTAATTTACTATCAATTATTTAATAATTATATAATAAATATATAAATATATAAAGATATAAATTATATAATAATTAGTTAATACAATAATAATATTGAGAGGTTAATTGACACGACCGTACAATGTGTCCTAAGATGGAGAGGAGCGGGAAGCGCTATACCAATAGTGATGTGTATTTATATTTATTTATTTATACACTACATAACTATAAATAAGTACATTTGAAACTACAATGATTACATGGTACATGGTATTATGTGAATTTAAATTTTCAATTCAATGGGTGAGAAAACTACGAGCAAAGTTTAATTTAATTTCGAACAAAAATTATTTTCCCGTGGATATGTACGAGTAATACATGAAATTAAGTTTTGAATTTAATTTAGAACCATTATTCTTTTATAAGCGAATTCCGATTGTTTGCAATGAGTGAGCAAAATTACAATCAAAATTTATAATCAATTCCAACCATTGATCGCGACTTAAAGTTATTAAATTCTATTTTAATAAAGGTTCTAATTTAAGATCTAGCATAATCTAGTGAAATTTAAAAGTAATCTCTTCTCGGGAAAAACTAATATTTAAGTTTTTATTTAAATTAAATTTTATTTATGCCAGAGTGTTGGACTATCATATATACAAGTCCTTATACCAAGTGAGAATGAAAACAGAATTCCGTTTTTTTAAATTTTGTAGCAAAGCAAATGGTCATTAGCTGTGCTTTTTTATTTTGAAATGCAAATATTTAATCTGAGAATTAAATGCAAAAATAAGGCAAATACTAATGGACAGGCTGGTAAAGGAACACCTAGATGAAGTTGCTTGGACAAATAAGATAGATCCAAAAAAAAGGCCAGGTCAAGTTAATAATGGGTGCATTTCCCCTCTTAAAAAAAATTAAAAAAAAAGGTCAAGTTAATAAATGTTGAGGAAGTATATTTGGATTGTACAAAGTAGAAAACTGTAGTTTCTGTTTACCCACATGTTAAAGAGGCGTAAGTTTATCCATGTGCCAGCTGGTGCGCCACGACTTCGTCTACGCAAGATTAGTATTTATCTGAAAATTTTAATGTCATAATGTCACTCTTTTCTAACATAAGCTACTGGAAATACTAATCCTGTGCAAAGTCGCGGGCATCAACTATTATGTTTATAAATCGTTTGTAGACATATAAGCTATATTATTATTAAATTTCATTAAAATCCATTCAGTAGTTCAGTAGTTTTTACGTGAAAGAGCAAAATTTATTTATGGCCGAATATTTTATTTACGGGCTTTTGTTTGATTTTATATGTACTACACATATATTTATAAAGATAAATTGTGTTTTATTTTATGTAAAATCTTCGAGAATTATTGACAAACACCCTTAGGTAGTAGCAGAATACCAGCGCTTTGCTCAAATCCTTTTGTGAGCAATTCTAATCACTGAGCTACGACCGTTTTACACTTCTATAGCACACACAGCTCTTGGTTTGTACTGGGTTTTTTGTTTTAAGAAAATGTTATTTTAGTTTATTTGTGTGTAATGAATATGTTACGTAATAAAAAAAAATATCTATCTATCAACATAATTACAAACTTTCACGTTTATAATATTCGTAGGATGTATTAAATGGTGGTACAGGAAATGTAATATAAATAAAAACACGTGGCCACTTACAATTGTCATTCAGCTGAAATTTAACATCGCAATTGTAAAGTGACACTTCAATGTTCACAGAAAGCGAAACAATCGCAATCTCCATATTCATAATATTAGTAGCGCAAATCAATTTGTTATTGTAATCGTATCCTCTGATATGTGACATTTCGTATTTAAGAATCTAGCGAATTTACAAAGAAATTTTATTGAGAGCAGCATTGTCTAACATGCACAGATAACATACGTGTGGCATGAATTCTAGTTATTTTTTGTTGTGAGAATAACACACGTGTATATATCACATGACAATTGGGAAAAGAAAACTGGTAATCAGACTGCTCTAGCGTCGTGGAGTCCGACTTAACCTCCGTGACAAGCTGCTGCGGTGGTATCCTGGACACGTTTTGTGCTCCTTGTGAGGATTCTCAGACTCAACGATAAAAAAAAACGCGTGATATGAAGCATACTCGTAATAATAAATATTTCTTACACTTACACCGATTAGGTTTTTTTGAACGAGTTGGAATGCTGTTATACACCGTACCTGTAAATGGTTAATCAATTGGGACTCACTCGAAGAGAAGCAGGGCATACCCACTAAACCACCTCGATGTCCATTCTGTTCTCAATTAGGGCGATCTAGGTACTGGAATTACACCAATTACAGCAATCCGCATAATCGGCGATGTAGAGGCAACCAACACCCTCGAGCCTCTACAACTTCGTTGTGATATCGCCTCTCTTAGCGCCTTCTATCAGATGTTTCATGGGGAATGCTCTGAAGAACTCTTTAGCCTTATCCCTCCCTCTCCTTTCCTTTATAGAAACACACGTAAGGGTCTTCGGAGCCATCCGTACACTACGTCCCCCATTCCACACCGCACTAAGAAATTCCAAGATTCCTTCTTCTGCCGTACTTCCCGCACTTGGAATTCACTGCCTGCGTATGTGTTATCTACATCCTATAACATGGGTTCCTTCAAAAGAGGCGTGAAAAGGCATCTTTTAGGCCGGCAGGGATAGGGCAGGTAGGAGAGTGGAGTAAAGTCACTATCCTATCTGTCATCTCATTTGGGCCTCTTTCACCGCTTAACATCAGGCGGGAGGAGGTCATCTGCCGCGCCTAGCATATAAAAAAAAAAATTAGCCTAGCCCAAAGTAAGCTTTGTAAGGCTTGCATTATAGGATCTAGGGCATGGAACGGATAGACATATGTACATATATTATATATAAACAAATATTTTTCATAGAAATATATGTATATTCAACCACGATTAAGGTACTAATGCATTCAATATACAAACATGTTCCCTCACTAAGCCTCGAACCTTCAGAATAACAACACTGAAACCGGTATACTAACTCGACTACATACGAGTATGTTGTCAAAGTAAACTGAACAATAATTATACTTTATAGCAGACTGATGACTCATTATATAATTAAACATAATCTAAAGTTAAATTTTACTTACCTAGTTACAAAAAACAATCATGTAACAAACAAGAAAATGTGTAACCCAAGAATTTGCGTCGCAGTTCTCGCGCTCGTCGATCGCGGTAACAAAAAGATATTTAAATTCATTACAATGGTTATCCAACGAATGTTCAACTTCGTATTCCATTCGTGACACGCCAGTGTGAAACGAAAAGGCGATCAAAATATTGTTGGCCTCTTGAATAGTAAGAAGCTCTTACGGGCTGGTTTTATGATGTTTTTGCTATTTGTGTATACGGTTATTGGTTAAAAGGTCGTATGGATTTTCAACGTATAAAATGTAAATTATATCGTTTTCGATTATTGATATCGTGTGAATTTTTATATTTCCGACTCTACGAAAATAGTCCTGAATTGACTCCCGTTTCTATTGTGACTTACCATCTAATCCTAAGGATGAATATTCCATATATTTCAGATTTGTTCATACTGAAAATATTCCTAATAAGCACGACTTTGTTTATTTATATATTTCAGGTGATCATTTTTCTTTGTACAATTACTAAGGTTGCTGGGAGTCTGGTGATTCTGTTATACAATGCCTGTAGGTCCTACGATGATTTTTTTTTTCTGTCTTATGCATAATGCGAAAAACTATAACCTTATAGATCTACTACAGGTAAAACTGGTAAATAATCAGTTCATCTTCGAAGTTTCGCTCAACGTTAAATCTGCTCTCCAAACTTTAAACATAGACAATTCTTATTTTTTCTCAATAAGGGTAAAGGTTATAACAAATCCATTGCTTAATTATATTAGTGAGTTCATTGTGAATGCTGAGGCCTTACCACAATCGCTTATAGTAAGATTAAAACAATATTTAAACGGAGACACCGCTCTTGAAACATATAACGCCTTCTCGCTTGCACTGCGGTTTTATTCCTGTTTTAAGCGTACATGGTAGGCATACAGGTCTCCAACTTGCGACAGTTTTTAATAACCTGTCTATTATTATTTTTTTTTAAATCATTTTGCCATTTGTACTATAAAAAATTACAAAAATCTAGTTTTAGTTAGGAAGTCCATCGGTCCATAATACACGACGGCCGCTCAACGGGGCGGATTAAATTTAGATTTAAGTACATAACAAAATACAATATCTCATTCAAAACACATTCAGTTAATTACATTCACAAGCACTGACTTTGAAACAGACAACACAAACAAGCATTGAAGTAGTTTCCGTGAGATACAAATTGATAAAATAACGTTGGAACCTTTAGATAACCCGGCTGCCTAATCAAAACATGTACGTTATTATCGGTTCCTACTTACAATTTTCGATAGCAACGAACTTCAGTCTCATCGCGTGTATAAGACCCCTAAAGTTAGTCAAAACAAACAACGCTTTTGACCTAGTTTCAGCTTTACATGAAAAATGTTGACACACTAAATTCATGTAATTATTTCCTCCATTGTTCTAAGATATTACTTTTTAAATGACAAATTGCAAATATCGAAACACATTATAACATTTCTTTAAACATAATTAATAAATATTAAAATAATCATAAATAAAAAAAACTATCCATAGTTTTCTGTGTGACTAATGTAATGACTCCTATATTGATAAATAGGTCAAATGCTTATCAATAACAAAAACGTTTCAGTTAAGTCTGGAGATGTTTTATAGATTTCTAAATATATACATATAAATAAAATTGAAGTGTCGTCTGGTTGTTCCGGCTAATCTCTGAAACGGCTGGACCGATTTGACAGGACTTTTATTGGTAGGTAGCTGATGTAATAAGGAGTAACTTAGACTACTTTTATTGTAGAAAACCAAAGTAATGTTGCAATGTCTAAGAGCTGTCTAGTACCGCAGTACGTTTTTTTCTTAATTTTGATATATAGTGTTTTAACGCGCAGATTATATTGTAAGTCGTAGGTATAGACTTAAAATAAATACGTTGGAAGGAACATGAATACGAGAAGGGATTGTACAACCAGTCCATGAGTAACAAATAATTATCTCTCTCACCATCATCTCAGCCAAAAGATGTCAACTGCTGGACTTAGGTCTCTTCTAAGACTTACAGTGTAACCCTGTGTGGGTTGGTGGGGTTCACCAGAGATTTCTGTCAGTTAGGGGTCCCGTCCGGTTCTGTTCATAACATCTTACATCCTAATAAATTGTATGTCATTTTGTATTTTCACAAACACACAATAGGGTTGATTTGAAACGTTGATTTGAATTTGAAACGTTAGTTAGATTCTTTGTAATTGTAATTTAAAAAATGAGTAGATAAGACAGTCTTCACAATTTAAGTCTGTTTTGACAGGTGTCATTTAATTAGTGTTTATCGGTTAAAAGATCATAGTTTTGACAGAGAAACTATCACACCTGTCAAACCAGGCTTCTTAGACTGTGAAAACTGTGAAGGATTTAATGAAATTTTCCACTGTGACAGGATTTTTTGCGGCCCAGTATATCATGATTGATATTTAACCAAACACACTGCCTATCCGGCATGATTGTAGCCTTCAGTTACTTCTATCTGTGTAATTTCCTCCACTAGACAAATAAAAATAACCTGTGATGGAACTACCGAAAAATTACGCTGTTCAAAAATTTAAACACGCTACACTCGTGAACAGACAAAATTATATAAAACGCCATTATAAATAGACCGCTGTAAAACCAGGTGATTTAATGTTTATTTAATCAGCCTATGTGTTCAGGTTTTCAGCTTCGTTCGAGGAACGTCGGAATTTCGATAACACATATCAACAAAGTGACGTAACCCTGTGGCCTGAAAACAAGTTCGTTAACAATGACCGAGAATAAAATTAAACAAACAAATGCTAATTAGTCTAATTGAAGCGTTGAAAGCATCAACAGAGACAATAGTTTTTGCCATAGATCCAATAAAAAATATGTGATCCAATAAAAAATATAACGGAGTTGTTGAGGGCGCTATGAATGTTATTTTAGATATTTCTTATTTATTTTATTTTTTTCGGTTTTTTCGGTTCTGATTCGTCTTGCCATCATACATCATAATCATCCGATTGGCTTTATGTTATTTTCTTTTTCTGTGATTTTTTGTAATACTGTAATATGTGTGACTGTGTACATTTTGGTGTATGTTGTGACTGCCTTAAAATAATTGTTACATTCAAAAGGTTTAGATGTAATATTATAACAATTTCTGTGGTCCTACTTACAATAAATACGACCTCCGTAGTCGAGTGGATAGTACACCGGTTTCAAGGTGTCGCATCTCTGAGGTCCCGGGTTCGAATCCCGGTGGGGGCAGATGTTTGTGTGATGAATGCTAGCATTTGTACCTTAGTCATGGTGTTGATATATATTTGTATAAAAAATATTTATATACGTATAATATATGTATGTCTATTCCGTTACCCTAGATCCCATAGCACAAGCCTTATAGAGCTTAGTTTGGGCTAGGCTAATTGGTGTAAGTGTAACAAATATATATATATATATTATATTATATATATATATATAATAAATAAATAAAATGTGATCTTTATATGACCACAAAGTATAATGAAATGATCAAAACAGTTTCATGTAATTGATCATTTTCGTTGTGTTTACGTATAACTAATATCGAAGTCATTAATTAGCAGTCAGTTTCAAAAATTGTATATTATAGAACTAATCAAGAGTCTTTCATGCTCTTTTCATTAAAATACGTGAAGGAAATTCAGACCCTTTCCTATGTAGTGGAAATCCGTTATAGGATTTTTATTTCTCTTTAGAGAGGAGACGCTAAGATTCCTTCTGGACATCTCCGCAAACAAGTGCCACGGAGATTCTGCTTAGCCATGAGTAGGCCTATATCAATAGAGGCCGGAGCTATTTGGGTGTATCACGCCTCTTCTATTTATTTTCCTCTGGAGAGCAGAGGCTGAGAATCCTCATGGATACCACTGCAACCAAGTGCCCCGGTGATTATGTCGGACTCCTGACGAATGGAGGCGACTGCACCTGAATCACCTACCGACTAAACTCAGTCTGGGCCGTTAGTTCTTATGCCCTAATGATGCCTTGACGTGATAAGGGTTATAGGAAATGTTTTGCTGCGACTTTCATAATGGGTATCGCGAAGAGATAATCAACATTTATGTTTCCACCCGACAACCCGAGAGCTTAGAGTGAATTGGCGACCTATTTTTGAATTACGATTGCGATTTCGAAATCACCGCTGACTAAATAGTCAGCGGTGACTTTGAGGTCACGGCTTCCTAAACATCCATTTTTGAAAGTCGATCGCAGAGCTGCCAACATAGATAAAGTACACACATAAATGTAAGAGTTCGGTTCCACGCAGAATGTAGTCTATATTATAGGTATATAAAGGTTTAATATATATGAATGTAGTCGCTGCCGGTTATTGCCGGCTTAACCATTATGGTTATTAAATAAATATATATATATATATATATATATATATAATAACCATGAGCCTACTGGTACTTAACCATTATATACCTTAACCATTGCGGTTATATACATATATAATATTATATTATATATATATATATATAAATATATTATATTTATATATATAATATATATATGTACTACATTCATATACCTATATATATTGTATATATAGACTGAAAAATCAAACAAAACACAGATAACATTTCCACAAGTATGACTTGATTACGAGTGGGTGAGGGCACACGTAATGAAATCACACCTGTGACTAAGGTAGTCACATCAGTGATATTCAAAAATAAGAATTATTGAAAATCGGTGATTATTAGTCACATCCGTGATTTCGAAGTCGCATTCGTAATTCAAAAATAGGTCTCCTGGCGTCATTTAAATAAGCATGCTTCACCGTGCACTGCATCTGCGTTTAACACAATGCCTAAAATAAAATTCAAATCAACATAAAATTTAAGAATGTGCGATTTCACTGAATGTACGTATTCGGTAACAATGTTTCCTTTGATTGCAAAAAAATTGTTTAATCAATTGTTCAGGTGTTTTTACAGAATGTTGACAACATATCCATCGGTGTATGGTTGCGTTAAAATTTTCTTTATTATGTAAGCCAACGGCGTGTTACTACAAAATATTGTCATAAGTGAATTGGATGTAGGAGTCGTTTTTGAATGCTCCTGCGGTAAAAGAAATCATCGTGAGATAACCTGCATACACCTGGTCAGCGCGGTAAACAGACACAATCCATAGTTAAGGGCAAGCCCTTCATTAGGGACATATTATAGGTACTAACTCATTCCCATATGAAAGAGATGATATTGGATTTTCCCGTATATTTACATACTGGTAACGTGGTACAAATTGTCCTATCTCTTTCCCTGACTCTCAAATTCTTCCGATACTAAATTACATAAGAATCGTATTATCCGTTTTACCGTATTTCTTGTGATACAATGACCCATGGTGAAATGTAATACATATGTCCTTCCCACCTTACAGTTGCTGCTTTTTCATAACAGTATAGTCTCAGTAATGTCCAATCACGTGTTTCTGTATTTATTTATCTCCCAGAGTTCGATTGGACCGAATCATGTGTTCATTAAATTCATCGCTAGATAATCTGATAAGATTAGGTCAAAATTGGGATCCTTGGATTATGTACCTTATGATTGATCATAAATCATTTTATCTCGCTTATCTGAAAATGGCTACCAGATTAAAAACCTGTTTACGCAAATTGTTATCTCTACGCATAGATACAAGCGACGAGTATTCGACAATATTTATAAACACTGTTCACGCACGACACTCATAGTGTGTCGCTTCACTGCGACCACAGATTCTAAATCGCTATTTTTTAATCTAGACAAAATTGTGCCAATTATGTCAGTCATAATTATATTACTAACAGCATTGTCATCTCATTTCTTTAAAAAATATATTATGATTAATTACACTATACGTCAAAATGTTATCAATTTCTGATTAAATCTTATAAGATACTAGATGAGCCGGTAGACTTCGTACTGCCTCAATCGATAAATAAAAGACCAAAACATTTTTCTTTCATAATAGGACTCCCCAAAACAAAAGAAAGTTTACTTCAAGCGAACCAGTTTTGTTGATCAAAATAGTTGTTTTTGTTTAATTACGAGCATTTTCACATTTATTCACTTTCTCTTAAACCAAAATTAGCCAGATCGATCCAGCCGGTCTCGAGTTTGAGTGAGAATTATTAGATTAACAAAAACGAAAACAGCCTTAAGTAAAAATTGCAAACATCATCTAACATTAGTTAAATATGATTGATTATTTCTGGTCATATCAAACGTAAGTCTGCGTGGTAGACAAAAAACGCTAAACGAGACATTAATTAAATGCGAACATGCTATACATACTATAAATAATAATTAAGTTAAGATTACTATGTAATAATTTTTTAGAAGTTCATTTTTGTAATGATTAAGACGTTGATATAATACGTGTAAGTTATTTAATTCAGAGAAATCAAAAACTTATACCTTACTAAAGCTTGCATGTTGGCTAAATTAACAAATATTTTTTGTTTATGTTGCCATATTTATAAAATGAAAACAAAAACTTATATTATAAATAGAGATCGGATAATCGGGTGCATATTTACCTAAAGTTAATTTTTGGCTCACAAATTATGGAAGCGGCTTTTTAAAATACATTTTGTTAAATAAAAATCCCGGGAAAATACGGGACTGCAAATTTAACGTTGTGATATTGTTTGAAAATTACTAAATTAGCACGTGGTATTTATTTTCAAAAGACCGAGACTCCGGGTTCATTTATACAACTATGCATACGTATTTACCAAAATGTTCTACAGTACCGGAATTCCGGGATTTTATTTATGGAAATAAAATAAAAAGACAGTTCCATACTTTGTCAAAAACTAAATTAGGTAAATAAATAAACATCCGGCTATCCAATTCCGCAATCCCGGCATTTTTATTTAACAAAACAATAAAAAGCCGTTTCCATACTTTGTCTTAAACTAACTTTAGGTAAATATGCACCCGATTATCCGATCTCTAATTATAAACCTATGAACATAAATCGGTTTATCCGGTAGTTACGATGCATCACAATATAACAACTCAGATCAAAAATTCAACTTTCGTTCGTCCTTTGACTTTATTTACTATTAATAACTACGAACAAATTAACATCCATCACAGAAACCTTACAGATTCTTTGAAATTGGTTATAAAATTAAATACAAATTTGTATGTGACTATACATATTTCTTATAAATTCAATACAAGACAAATTCTCCACATGGGCGTTATTAGAACTAATCACAACCAATTGTGATTTTAAGTTTTATTCGTGATTTTCTTGCATCCTTGTACGTGATGTCCGCAGAAATTCTTTACCTATATTATCTTGACGTCATAGACTTATTAATAGATCTTCTCAACAAAGCCGACAATAACACAATGAATGAATCAGGATCGCTTCCCGCATACTTTTAGCCTCGCTCACTAGTAAAAATTATATTCTATTCGTATTGCAATAGAGTATATTTCTTTTGAGCCTCCAGGACTAGCAACTCCGTGCTCCCGAATTTATCGATCCGACTGGAGTAGGCCATGTTTACGTTCACGGTCACGGTTTGTTTTCTATGCATCTCCCTCTGACACATAGCTGCGTCCCTCTTCCGGCCTTGATAAAGTTCCCTCGCTTAGGGGATGTACACCAATCAGATGGCTTTTCCAACATGGCTCCCAAATACAAGGTTGCGGTGGTACTTTACCCAAATGCGTAGGATGTATTATGAGGGTGCGGGATTTTCTATCAAATGTGTTCTTACTGAATTAGGAAGTGTTTCTGGTGAGGTCCATTTAATAACACTCGAATTCAACTCGAGCGAGAGAACTCGAGATTTCGTTGAGAATACAAGTACTAGAATTAAAAGTGTGACATTTATATACTACTAGCGACCCGCCCCGGCTTCGTACGGATGCAATGAAAAAATGGTATTGTGGGTTATCTATATCTTAAAGATAGACATATACTATCGCGGACATTTTGTTGAACTTTTTAAGGTGGACAATACTGTAGAACATTATTTTGGTCTATCTCGTAGTATAAAAATCGTGCTTATTTACGAGATCACATTAGAAATCTCTGAAATCAGTGTTTCTCTATTATCTTATACAAATAAACCTTCCTTAAGAATCACTCTATCTATTAAAAAAACCGCATCAAAATCCGTTGCGTAGTTTTAAAGATCTAAGCATACGAAGGGACAGACAGACGACGGATAGTGACTTTGTTTTACTTCCCTTGCTCTTTAAAGGTATTATGTTTATGAGTAGGCACTTAATGCCAAAAACACAAAATAACAGATTCACAAAAGGTTGGGAAGCAGCATTTGCGATCAGAAAAATAACAGATTGGCCAAATTGCGAGTTCTCAAAATGAGATTCAGAAGTAACTTTTCGTTTAAGAGGCAAAAACTAATCTCTAAATGTGAGAATAAAATAATTAGTGCGACATCGTTTCAGTATAACGTTATGTTTTTGGATAAGCTAGACAACTCAATTTACTTACAAATATGTATAAAACGTTGCTTTTGACAGTCACTTCGTTCTTGCTTAATGTTAGAATGAGGCACAATATTAATGAAGTTGGTATATGAGATTATGAATTATAAATAAATTAGAATAATGTTAGAATAGAATATAGAATAAAAAAATGCCTAATGTTAGAATGAGGCACAATATTAATGAAGTAGGTATATGAGATTATGAATTATAAATAAATTTGAATAATCTACTAATAGTACTGGATCCAACAAATGCCACAAATAAACGCAAGAAGAAGAAAGAAATGGCAACTGCGCACGTGTATCGATCGAATTTCATGCATAATATATATATATATATATATATATATATATATATATAATAATATATATATATATATATATATATATATATATATATATATATATTATATATATATATTATATATATATATATGTGTAGGAGCGACACGAAAATCGAGAAACGACAAACATATGTGTACATATGTGACATAAAATCACAGTAAGTACTGGTACTGTGATTTTATGTCACATACTAGTAAAGAGCGTCGGTGTTGTTGTGGTCTAGCCACTGCTGGTCAAATAATCGGATGATTGCAGTGGATCGGGGTCGATTCTGACACGTACCAAAGTATTTGTCGTTTCTCGATTTTCGTGTCGCTCCTACAGTGAAGCAAAATATCGTGAGACAACTTGCACACCCTTGCGAAGAAATTCAAAGATGTTAGCAACCAATCTGGATACTTTCACTGCCTATTTTACCTTTCACGCCAGAACACAGTAATAAAATTCCTACCTACATACAATAAGCGAAGTGTCAATGCAAAATATCGTCACGTGCGCTAACCCGCGGGCTGCCCGCCCGCTAGTCCATAAATATACTAAACTAAATCAAACAATATACAACTCGTCAGCTTCAAAGCAGCACCCAATAACTATTATCAACAAAACATTAGCGCAGCGCAAAACAACGTGGTCCAGTTTGAAAACAAAGTTTCTTCCATTCCAACACCACGCCGTGGACTGCTGCCAACTGGAGCGTGCGATAGTTTGCCATAAAAACTATAAATATATACCTATAACATCAATTTTTACGGCAGACTATTCATTACGTCAACAAAAACTCGCGTAGACAAAAAATATTCGCAATACTATACCGGTACTGCGATAATTTTTTATTGATCCCATGAACCATTCCATGAAGAATCGATGCCGACCAAAGCAGGAAACCCTTGTTTCGCCAACATATATAAAGTTGCTGTCTTCACAATATGTTCTCTGATACAACAGTCTCAAATGTCTGTACACCTATTAATGCACACTCGTAAATTCTTAATAAAAAATCCTACTACGAAAGGTGTTTGGTACGACGACGACGAATACTTGCTTAATTTAGGTTAGGTTAATTAAAACTTGTTTGCAGAACTAAGGGCCCCTGGAGCAGAAAGGTCCTCGAGCGGCAAGCATACGCCGAACATCGTAGCGGTGGCAGACTTCCTAGCACATGGGCAAGAAGGCGCTCAATGCTAGCAGCGCATGACAGACCGGTGTGGAGAACCTTTGGGGATGTCTATATCCAGCAGTGGGCGTCTCTTGGCTAAAATGACGATATCCTCAATTTAACTATGCAAGGGAGTAAAAAGTTCCGAACTACATGTGACAAGCCGTAAACTAACCATATCTGCTGGCGTACGGTACACCATGCCAACCAACAGACGAAGCTTTGACGCTCCCTCTCACAATGAGCCTATGTCCAACCATGGGTGTGTCTCGACTAAACTAATGAGGATTAACTATGTATCTAGCGATTGACTAGATTATGCTTAATGAAATGTTGTTCAGAACCAATTACCCGGTAAAATAATTATGCAAACTAAGGGGTAATTCTTCTTTCTCTTGCCCTGTTCCCAATTGTATTTGGGGTCGAAGCAACATGTCTTCCTTTTCCACTCCTCTATCATTCGCTATTTCGACACTCACTCCTTTCATCAACATATCGACAGTTCATCCATCTTTTCTTTGGTCTTCCTCTTTCATGTCCATAACTTACATACATACATACACTCACGCCTTTTTCCCACGGGGGTAGGCAGAGATTACGTCCTTCCACTTGCTACGGTCCTTACATATCTCTTTCGCTTCATCTACTTTCATAACATTCCTCATACATGCTCGACGATTGCGGGTACTTCTGACCTGGCCTTTTTTGAGGACACTTTCGATTTGTTCGAAATATGTTCGCCTAGGTCTTCCTCGTCCCGTGTCTCTATATATATATGATCAATCACATCAATACCAAGAAAGTCTCCTTTCTCTCAGTTTCTCAACTATGCTAACATAAATATTATACCAAAAAATAATTGTGGCGGCGAAATGTCATGACATACAAAAATCTTAATCAAAACAAAGAGATTTCATTTTAAACTAAAACATTTCTTAAAAGCGAATTATCGCGGACAGAATACGAGATGTTTCTAAAGCTGCAGATGAGACCATAAAACGCCTATTGTCCCAAATACAACAACACATTATTGTGTTGATTGCGCCATCAATATTTCCGAATGCCACTTTAAAATCTATGTTACAAGAACGATATAAATCGTTTGTATCTACGGCTATGTATCTAGTTTCTACGGCTACATAAATTAATAGATGTAACGTCACTGGTAATGAATACTAGATTTTATTATGTGAGACACAAGATACAATTTAAGTAACCGGCAAGTTTTAATATAAGTTTAAGTAATAACAGCACTGCGCTCTCTCCTGAAGAGCAGTCGCTATGACTTCCAGCCATAAGGTAATTACAACCAAGACTCTTAAATGACTCTTAAATGACTCATCTGGATTAGTCTAACACAATCCCCGCGGCACTTGGCTGCGAGGGTTTTTCCTGGTTGGACTTAGTGAGGAGATTCCGCATCTCCTCTCCTGAGGAAAAAATATCGTACTAAAATGTCGCAACTAAGACCTTCGAATTCGGGTAATTGGTGTAATTTCATTTAGTCCCATGGTAATAGCGACAGAATAATAATGTTGTTCCTCACTCTAATCTATGTGTGGCTATCGTATTGCGATCTCTTTCCGTCCCGTACTTTCTGTATGTTCTGATTCCTTTGCTGATAATCAAAAGATGAGTATCTACATGCAAAATGGGTCAGTTTTTAAACGCATCTGCAGGTTATAATTAATATTTATCCTATGCGCAATAAATCATTCCACGGCAGCGCTAACCGTATAGGTAAATATAAAAAAATACATGTCGTTCCTCTTTATAATAATAGAGTAGCAGCATAAAGTTGTATTTCACTTAGTCTTGGAAAGCAATCCATTTTAGTTACAGAATTTTCCCGATCCATTTCCCCGTCTAATAATTGTTTACAAAGTTATTCTCAGAATTGTTTACGATTTCAAATTACAGGTGCCTAATTAATTTCGCCTGATCGTACCAATCACATTAACATTATCGAATAAATAACAGTTCGAAATAATTATTCGGAAATTGGCGTTCCTCCAGCTGGCGCTCGGACCGTATGATTTCCCGACGGTTCAGCGTCAGTATTTGCATGGAGATTTCAAAGATAAGACATATTTATGATAATAACATAGATGAAATTACTGACCGTGACTTTACATATTATGTCAAAAATTGGCAACTTATATCGTACTTCTTGTGAGAGTATCATTATATTTATTGCAAAGATCGCCACAGATAATAATTTATTTTAATAAAGCAGCAATAACTACTATATCTGTTACACAATCAGGAGGCAGTTTGATTGTCAATGTATCATCACAGACTATATACGTCCCCACCGAGAGACTTGGACCTACCCTAAACAATGTTAAGACGATTAGGCCTTCGTCAATTACGCTAGTCCAATGCGGATTGGGTGACTATGAATTTCTATGAAACTATGAATTTCTTCGTAATACATGCAGGTTGCTTTACAATGTTTCTCTTTGCCGTAGCAGGGTCAGATAAATGTACATATGAAATTAAAGAACATATTGGTACAAGGCATTATCGACCCCGAGCCCCGCGAAACATCGGATTGGTAGACCAGTGCAAAGACCACAACGCATTTGTTATAAACGCAACAATTGTTATCAAAACTCTTCCAATATCTAAATTTTGATGATGATTACAGACATATTTACCTTAACCATTGTGTTTTTTATCTGAAATAGTCATTGGAAATAACGAATTACATTTTCTACTTGACTTTACAGAATACATTATTAAAATGACAACAGCATCACAATCCACGTTTTTGTTTTAATGTAACACTTTCTATAATGTAAAAATAGATAATATGAAGATAAATAAATATCTAATTAATAATACTTGGATATCTATCATCCCAACTCACATTCAACACGAAATTAAATTGTTAAAAGTAATTAAATTATTAATTGCTTGATTAACTGAATGCGTGCTATAACCAGTCGGCTATCAATCGTCAAGTAACATCCTGCACATTTCAAAGCGAAATGACTGTTACTGCTACAACAATAAGGTCTACAAACTGTTCATTGTTTATTTACAACAGTAAACTACGTGATAATCCATGTTAATCTGGGGAAATACCTAGATGAAAATTTGTTTGCTCCTATAAACTGAAATCGACCCAGTTGGCATGTGTCCGCATCGTAAGCAATCTGAAGAAATATTGAGCAGTTTTGATAATGACGCACTAATCTAATATTTATTTTGGTTTATGACTATAGCAAAGCACAAATGACAGATTTAATAGTCACAAGCGCCATTATGCGAACTACAAATGTACTATAATCCATCAGAATTCAATGTCACTCAAAAGAGAATGGAAAAGACTCACCATGAAATAATCCAAAGATTTACAATATTAAAGTGGCTGTGTGCACAGCGAGCAGGTCACTGTTTGAAGGACTGACTGCAGCGGGCAGAAAGATCTTCCAGTGGTATTGGTATGGTAGGAAATGCAAGATTGGTTCAAGTTCAAGTCGTAGACGACCACAAGGTGATCCGACAATTTAGGCCCTTCTCCCATTACGATATTTGTAGAATACGATACTCGAGTAGAATACTAGTTGGATACTTGCTCGCTACCCGACGCTCGCATATTACGCTACTAAAAATGACTATATTCCTCATTTGTGCAAACTCGTTTTTTTGTGGACGGACGTTATGTCGAGCGACTATACGTACAAACAACTTTCCGCAGTTTGTTCCCATTCACCCCGCAAATCCTATTCACCCCGTTTTACGGTATGTGTAGAAACAAAAAAAAACCAACCTGTTATTTGAAATTTGTTCCCAATTCCTATCTATTGTATTTTTCTGTGTGTAATCAGGTAATTTGTAATTATATAAGCACGCATGTTTTTCAACTTCTTGTGCAAACTTAATATTTGTTTCTTGCTCAGCCGCCATCTTGTCGAAACGCGCGAGACGAGACGCACAAGCGACCAACAAGGTGAGTCGCGCGATACTAGTGGCGGACGCGTAGGATACCGGTATCGTTGTGTGCGAGCCTGCCTTCAAATGTGTGTGAGATACTTCGCGGTGGCAAGTCTTCGAGACTTGCAAGATACTTGAATTGCCTGTGCGTATCGTAATGGGAGAAGGGCTTAAGTCACACCATGCTGAAAAAGATGCGGCGATTCGCCACAACAGACGAGTGATTGAAAGAGAATGAGGTATTAAGAAATAGATATTTCAAAATTAGTCCTTAATAATTGAATTGCTGAAGAGTTTTTTGCCTGTCTTTTTTGTGTAATGTGTAGTTTTGGAGTTTTCAGCCACTTCTTTTTTCTTTGAGCATATGCGAGTATAATATTATGTAACTCTCTCTTTGTATCCTTTTAATTTTATATTTGTTTGTTGTCATTAAGTGCCTGTACAGGCCTACGTTAAATAAATATATGTTATTTTGATTTTGATGTTCATAAATAACAATTAAAACGCTCTAGTGAAACCTTTTCTCAACCGACGTGTTCGTGGCGTCGATATATATCAAAAAAACTTTTGGACGACTTTTCTGACACCACACTAAACACTTCGTCCATAACAAAACACAAATTTAAATCTCGTAACAAACTGATATACGGTTAGACTCGTGGAGCTAAAACAAGCATATTCAAATGTTATCTCGTCTTAATTACTCCAAAACAGAATTCATACGAAAAATTCTATTATAGAAGTAACCTACTCCATACTCTCGCATAATATAAACAAAAAAAAATATATTTACAAAACAATATTGTAATTTTATGTTATTTAAGTAAATTTACCTGTATTATTGTTGTTGTTACTATACACATATTATATTAAATAATTAACAAGTATAAGTTAGTTATCAATTTACTTAGTGTCAAAACCACAGATAAACAAATTTAGCATTCATGTATGATATAAGTAGATAAATATATGTAAATTAACGTGTCAATCGTGTGAAAAACAACATTTATTTTATGTATTAAATATTTTTTTTATTTAAATAAATAAAGATCTCTGAAAAGCGTTAGATACTAGCAGCAGTCTCTCATCTGAGATAATGATGATGATAAAAATTACTTACTAGATCATAATAGAAATTACTGCATAAAATTGAAAAGCAGACGATGTCTAAAAACGTTTATAAAAATCTACATATGTTTATGTGAAAGTTATAAATCAGACCAAACATCACAAAAACATTTGCAATGTTCGCGGAGAATACAGTGGAAGTTTTCGCTCAACACCTATAATTCACTATAATACCTGTGCTGACGCCAAAACTGAATGTAGTCAACAAATGAATAAATTTGAACAGAAAATAGTATTGATAGCATCAGTCTCGCCACTGGATTAGAAGTATCTCGAACTGTGCTTAGGCGATTCGATCCTGGTGTTGGATTTACTCTCCTAAAAATCCGTTGCATTGCGCTTAACCAAGAGAAATAAGAGGGCGTAAATTTTTAAATGAATTGAGAATCTGGCATTCTGATAAATAGTCATCGATATCGATGCACATCATTTTGGAAATAAATAACTCTGTATAACAAGATAATGTCAAAACTAGCGTCTATGACTACTACTAGATGTTAATTGGCAAACATCGACGTAGGATATTGAACCTTATTTCAGTATTATTCTTTTTTGTATTTCACTCGTTTCGTTCACTCTTTTTATTCCCTTTGGTGTCGTAGAGAAGATTAAATGCCGCAATCATATCTGGAAAATGCAAGGACTCTTACACTAGAGATTATTCAAACTTTGCATAATCTTGAAAAAGTGTAAGATCAACATCTTTCTATACTCCCATATACAAACAATTTGTATTAATACTTAAAAGCCAATTTGAACCTTTGGCAAAACAATCGGAGACAAAAAAGTGACGTTAGTTCTGTCAAACAAATTTAATATCATCATATGTCATTTCATTTTATCAGCGATAATTATTGCTTTTACGTCACTATAACTACTTTTTTACACTTAATCTTCTTCTTCTTCTTCTAATATATAAAAATGAATCGCAAAATGTGTTGGTAAGCTCATAACTCAACAACTCCTGGACCAATTTGGCCAATTGTTTTTTGTTAATGTTCGTTGAAGTTCAAGGAGGGTTTTTACAATGAGCAAAATTCGAATAATTATCGGAAATACCCTAAAAACAGCCCTTTTATTTTCCCATGCAAACGTTTTCTAACTAAAACGTACAGTCGAATTGAGCATTATTGTTATTGTATAAAGTTCATATTGCAAGCACTCACTGTTGTCTAAGCAATGAAGGTGTGTTCCTAACATCAAAGAGTCAATTTGCGCTTTATTAACGCTACATATAGTTGAAATTCAATCATATCTATCAAAACAGTGTGCGTGCGTGCGTTGGAGCACAGAATACATCGTTGGAGGATTTAATGTCACGTTCCAAAATTGAATAGCCACAAAATGTAATAGGTCATTTAGACTTTTTTTGCGATTTGGTTGGCTATGCGACATTATCTATAAAATAAGTAGGA
Organism: Scirpophaga incertulas; assembly: GCA_036419045.1. Taxonomy (NCBI): domain Eukaryota; kingdom Metazoa; phylum Arthropoda; class Insecta; order Lepidoptera; family Crambidae; genus Scirpophaga; species Scirpophaga incertulas. Next base: position 35,597,940 of record CM071627.1, read on the forward strand.
ACAAAAATCTTCCACTTTACAAATCTTTTGACAGGACGAGTCTGTCGGGTCCGCTAGTATAAATTAAATATGTACATGTAAATTAGTGAATTGCATAATAAAAAATAGCCCTTACTGGTTTTCTTGCTGGATCATTCCAGTGCAAGGTCTCCCGCCGCATCTTGTGAACCAATGGCGTATCATTTTTGACGTGCCAAAGTAATTACAAAATCCAATATTTGATTTTGCTTTTCATAGAGTGGATACTTATCATAAATTATTATTCATTGCCTACACAAAACAGGACGGTAGGTATTATGCGCAGTAATGTTCAATCTAGGACATCACCATAATTAAGTAAACTTCCGCTGCAAACTGTAACATGAAACTATGAAGCCGATAGTTTATTTTATAAGGCAACGTGATTTGTAACTGTTTCGTAAACAACAGTTTCGAATATCATACACCAACAAATGCGAATTCCTGCAAGTGCAATGATTTATCGTTTACAAACGTTTTATCGTGTCATCAAATATTTGTATAGACAAATAAAATGGTCTAATGCGAGCGCCTTGTACTACTCTACATCCATTTTTTTGATTGCCAGATGGAAAAGCCAAAATATAATTATTTGTTTGTTATATGGATAAAATGATATTACAAAAAAAATGTTACATTGTACTGCAAAAACTGAAACAGTATATAAATATAACAATAACTATAAAATATTTTAGGCTACGAAATAAAACACATTTTTATCTCTTACAAAACAATAACTAGTTAAGAGTTTTGCGATTAGAATCGAAGGATACAATATACATCTTTACACTAAATTAATTAAGTTTCATTTCAAATGGCCGATATCAAGAACTTTGGTTTTACAGGGATCCTAACTTGAAGTATTCTTTAGGTTGTACGGAGTCGGTACAAAATGTCAGGATAAGTGATCTTGACCGCCCATACCATACCAACAATGTATACCACGGTTACATTCTGCGGTTATAGTCTTGATATGTTTCCTGCATTTCCAGGAATCAACAGACTAGAGCAATAAATGAGTAGGTTTAAAGCTATAGGATGTGGCGAATGTAGCTCATAATCTAGGTATTGTCAATCAAATAAGTAACATGATTAATCGCTAATCCGTTAAAATAATAGTTCGTTAAACTTTACTTTTGGGAAACGAGCTAATAAATATCTGTGCCCTGAAACATAAAACCTGCGTATAACGGAACGCAATTTTAATATTTTTGTATCAATGGTAAACAATTGCAGCTGTATTTCTCCACCTACCCTAATCCAATCCCTGTTGAGACGGAGACTTCAAGCACATATGCTCCCTTTATAGGGCAGCGCTGGTCGTGCCTTCTCCTGAGGGCGCTGTCTCCCTTGTCAGGTCAAGCTTTCGGGTCATCAGGCCTAACTGTTCAGGCTGAGCTTAGTCGTCATTCGGGTCGAGCCGCCTCAATTCATCTCGAGTCAGGCATCCATGAAGATTCTCAGCCTCTCCACTCCAGAGAGAAAAAAATAGAAGAGGCGTGATACACCCAAATAGCTCCGGCCTATATTGGTATAGGCCTACTCGTGGCTAAGCAGACGGCTACCAAAAAGGGGATTACAACGGATACGACGGCTCAGACGACGCCCCATCTTCATAACAGCCCACTGCTAAATCATTACCGCGATATATTTGAAGTACAACATCATCTCTGTGTAGATCACTGAACTAAATTATATATGTTACTTATTCTTTTCTGCCCTTCACATTAACGTCAATAATTTTTACGTCAACTATTTATACCTTTTAATAATTTTCCTCTCTTCTATACTAATATTATAAAGAGGAAAGATTTGTTTGTTTGTTTGTTTGTAATGAATAGGCTCCGAAACTACTGGACCGATTTCAAAAATTCTTTCACCTTTGGAAAGCTATATTATCCCCGAGTAACATAGGCTACTTTTTATCTCGGAAAAATCGACAGATCCCACGGGATTATTATTGCGCATAAAGGCTTCGCTCAAAAACTACTGCACAGATTTTCATGCGGTTTTCATTAATAGATAGAGTGATTTTTGAGCAAGGTTTTGCTGTATTTTTTATCTCGGAAAAACGGGTAGTCCCACGGGAAGCGCGATAAAACCTTCGCGTCATAAACCGACTTCCGCGCATATGTAGCCGTGGGCAAAAGCTATGACCCTTAACCCTCTATAGACCCAATCCCGAAATCCACGCAGGCGAAGCCGCGGGCAGAAAGCTAGTCTATTATAAATAGACAATACTACAGCTATAAATGTTCCTCTAGTAGACATCACAACAATATCGCGTGGTCCGCACTATCTACCTACTGATACACAAATAGCGTTTGACCATGGGAATGTGCGTAAAGCTCAAGGATTTTTATGTTTATTTCATCCAACATACTTGTATTGTAGCACTGAATGGGGCTACCGGCCAACGCTACCGTACACACCACGTGTCACACCATAGACTTCCGATTGTATAGACCTGACATAAAACTGAGCGATTATAACAAATCTAGATTAGGATCTAGTTCACAAACTATCTAGAATAAATGAAGATGCTTTGATGATGTGCTATACAAAAGTTGTGATTGAAATGTCATTGTGTAATTGAAATATTTGAAAGTCAAATATAGTATTTTGTGATTTATTCACATCCTTTGACCAGAAACGGCATAATCTTTCAAATTCACATTAAATGACTAATAAATTTGTCATTTGATGTAAAAAAATTTAAACAAAGCTGCATATTTGTCTGTCCATAGCACGTATTGGAAGTCACATCTAAGCAAGTAAGATATCAAATAGAGCAAAGAACGTGGCTTAAGATGTCACTACTGTTTTATACAAAAATACTAAGCACTTATGTTGTAATTTAAAAAAATTACATCAATATCGAAAATATAAACTTTTTTTTATATTCTAGATAGAATACGCCTGCGGCTTTACCCACGTTATAGCAATTCATATGATATAATTTCAGCATAAACATAAGATATATTTTCGTGGTAAACTGGTAAACCTCACTAACACTGTAAATACGCATAGTAAAAAAAAATAATAATAAACTGACTTGCAAATAGTCCACAATCGTTTTAGCTGCATTTTTCATGATGCATTTTAGACCTAGTTGGTAAGTTCGTTGAATCTATAGCCCCACGCACAACTTATAAAGGAGCGTGTATAAGACATGCTCCTTTATAAAGACGCGTAATATAAGCGAAATAAACTGACTTGTAATCACTACTGTACTTCATAACTACTTCACAAAAAGCTGACTATTTTCGTTTGAACACCATTATAACCATACATACACCCGAATGCTCAAAATCATTTATTGTCTAGTAAAATTACTTGCCACCATCACCAGGGAAAATAAGATACACATTACTTTAACTTATTTATTGTGTTTCTTAATAACCCTCGAATGATCTAAATCACCTCAGGAATTTCCCAACGTCATATCTGGCTAATTCGTAAATCTATGCGGCATCTAAGTCACGCAGTAGCACATTCGCGAGCACAGACATTTGATACAACGCCGCCTTGTCGAGCATTGTAAACAGAATCGTAAAGTCAAGATAAGCACGTTTCCCCAACACGGGACGCCATTGAATTATTAAAGTTACGAGTGGCTCTGTAACAACAGGCGAGTGTATTGTTCATAGCGAGGAGTATTGTGATGTCATTAAATCCTGCACGCGTTGGTGTCATATTTCTTAGTGGCTTCATTATCATTACAATACGAACTTATTACGTAGTTAGGCAAAGGTCGCAAGTTGGTGTGGAATCATTAATGAAACATTGCATGGAGTATAAAATGTAATGTGAGAACTTGTTTTCTAAATATTAATTTACTCGTAGGTATTCTAGAAAATTCTTTTCTAAGAAGCATAAAGTTACTAATAATTTCTAGATGAAAAGAAATGTCAAAAATCACAGAGTAAAAAATAAAACTATATATACTGTACCTAACTTTAATTTACAGTCCATAGAAATCATCTTATATATTCAATTCTCATGTCATAAGATTAATTACCATAGTCCTGCTAAACGGCTTGACCGATTTTTATAAAATTGTATATAAATATTCAGTAGGTCTGAGAATCGTCTACTATCATTTTTCATACCCCTAAGTGATAAAGTTACTATCCACCCCTAACATATTTTTTTAATTTTTCGGTCAATTTTATTATTTATTATTCTTGTTGAATGTGGCATTAAAATACATACTTAGAACCCAAAATTATCACAGACTTTTATCCTATTTATAGTAATAATAGTATTTTTTTATTAATAACTTACATGGCAATACAAATATTACAAACGCGATAGTTTTTATGTATGGATGTATGTTTGTTATTTTTTCATGTAAAAACGACTTAATGGATTTCAACAAATCTTAACAAAAATATAGTTTATAGGCTACAATTTGTAAAGATATTGTGTGACTTGTCCAAAATATTACGATAAGTGTCCTGCACAGACGAAGGTACCAGATAGTGAAATGTATAAATAATACAACAAAACAGTCATATTCCTACATAAAAGACACATATAAATAAAATAAAACCGTAGTCAAATGAATCTACAGCCCATATCAACGTAAACATTTAATATCCAAACACGGTGCGCTCAAAGTAAACAGCACATTAAATCGTGTACCATAGACAATAGATCACAAGCTCCATGAGAAGTTACAGAACCCGAGCCATTCCTAGAAGCAAGCAAGTAGGTTCCCCTGTGCCGGAAACGCCGATAACTTCAATCATGTTGGCAGTTAATTGGCCGATAGACAACATAGCTAAGCTTGGTGGTCAAAGATTATTTAAACAGAAATGAAAGACAATGTGACTATAAATGAAGTCATCTCAGAAGTTAACAATGTAGTTCAGTTGTCGAAGAAAATCGCAAACTCTTAACAAAAAATATTTTTTTTTTATGTCTTTGAATATTGACAAACAAGCACACTTACTTTATGTTAAGTGGTTACAGCCGCGTATGTTCCTGTGAGATTCGCAGCAAATCTGCAACCCCTACAAAAATCAGTGTACGTCGCCAACATGTAGCCTCAGATGTAAGTGCCTCAGTGTCCAGTAATTTCACTCTTATGGCCAAAGCTAAGGCTGAGTTTAGTCAGTAGGTCACGCTGGTCAGACCACTCTGGCCGGCGTGGAGTTCGATATAATCGCTGTGACACTTGAAATTGCGGTGGTACCCTGGGCAAGTTTCGTGCTCCTTGTAAGGATTCTGAGCCTCTCTCTCTCCTGAGAGAAAAAAGAAATCGCTTCTGATCTTACCCTTTACTCCGGAACACGGTAATAAGGACACATCTATTTTACGGCAGAAATAAGACAGAGGTACTCAAGCAGATGACCCTCGTATGAACTAACAACATAACAATACCTAAAATTTAAATTAACAGCTATATTGATTTTTCAAATGTCATAAATATCGTTTACCCTTCTTTGTTACATCTTGGTTTTGTCAAAGAATACACTTGTCAGGAGAATGTAAACTTCATACTAAATTTAAGAATTCTTTGATCCGTCTACAGCATGGTAAAAGGTATGTAAATCCTTAATAATATTACTAAAGCTGGTATTTGATTAATGTTCAAAAATCCATTCAAATCATTTATCCTGAACCTATTTTCACCCAAAGAAATACAAAATTTTTCGCCTCTTGCAGTCTCTCTCATTCTCTACAGATGGTACTACTCTACAGATGGATGGTCAAGGAGAACAACATATTCGAGTTTCAGCTGATTCTGCCGAAAATCAGGATTTTTTACCCAAAACTTCAGAACCTAGCGGCGATTTTTGTCGTTAACTTTTTGTAAAACTTATATATTCGTGACCAGCTCGTCAAGGAGAACAGTACTATCGAAAATTTGGAGTCGATCGCCGCTCGCCAAACTGCCATATAAACTGTGCCATGTACCTACTTTATATTTTATATTTCACACTCACTGAGCATTAATCACAAAAGATTTAAGAACTTGACTGATTTAAAAATAGAACCATTTTCGCTTTTTTAATTAGAATGACATTAGAATGGAGCAATTGAAACAAGGAACAGACCATGCAGCCGTCATTAACACCGCCACAACCACCGTCATGAAACATGTCAATTAAACACATTGATGGAACTGTCGTATCTGTGAAATAATTTGATTATTTGAATATGTTGTTAACACAATCCAAATAATATCTTTCTTTATTGAGTACAGGTTAAAGGTTAGTAAATATCTGAATTTATCAATTTAGTACAATATGATATTTATAAAAAAAAAAAACATCACAAAAATAGAGCAAATTGAGTAAAGATTATTTTTAAGAATTACTTTCTCATTTTAATTCATGTTACAATCTACCTTTGATCCTAATTATGATGGTGCTTCTGGAAATCTACAACTTTCCTTCGATTAAAAAGGACGGAAACCACTTGCAGGGGACAATGACCCAAAATTAAAACCTACACGCCTTTTTAGATGTTTATAACGTAATAAGCCTATTTTGGTGCACCAATAAGGAATACAAACAAATAAAAGTTGCAATCCCAGTAGCATGCAAGAAACCTACCCATTCCCTCGTAAAATTAAAAAGGAACAGAATCAGCAAAACTATAGAAGCTAGCACGGGCTACTATGGGCGAAATTTGTCCACTCCAACATCAGCAGTAGCATCAGCCTCAGCGGATGCTGGTATCCTGAAGAACGAAGAACCTAACATAATTGGAGTAAGAACAAAGACACCCTATCGTAGGACGCACAATGGACCAATTGTGACCTTCAAATCAAATTAACTGTAATGTCAATTATTATAACGTCAGATAGAACTGAATCTATCTCATTTTAGTTCATTTTATTAGTGCTAGATAATCTGTGTGTGTAAATCACATTTATACATACTGCCTGTGCAGCAGCAAACGTTTTGTTTCATTTTAGCACCTAGTTAAAGTCCGTAACAATCACAACTTGCTCGCATTACGCAGACGACCTTCAGTATTCAAACTAGTTAAACCAGTTTACTAACCATCAAATGGAAATATAATTATATTTAGCTTTCGCTTGCCATAAAACGCCATTTACAAATTGCATAGACCAATAACACCTTTACCGCTAGGCAGGTTATAGCACTAAAATATCTTACACACAACTAACAAGAGTAGAGATCGAATTAAAATTAGTTACTCATAATAGTAGTCCTCATTCGATTACTAACTTTAGTATATCACTAATATTCAAGACGAATTTTTAAATTAGTAATAGTAGTTAATTCGAATGAACAGATCATTCAAAATCTTATTAGGCAACTTATAGTCTAATTGTAAATAATGTATGTATGTTTCTTATTTTTATTTTTATCTATGTTTTGTTTTGTTTTATCCTTTGTTATTCCGAAATTGAGTTTTGTTATTCCATCATATTTGCTGCACGTTAATAATATAATAAGTAGAATGTACATATATTGGGTTTTAACCTAGTTTTTAAGGTTCGGTATAGATTATATTTGTTTATAATTGGCTGTAACCTGTTTTTGTACTTATCATTAATATAAATAAACCGCGCATCGCTAATAGCGACAGTATATACAGTATCAGACCACTTTTATAGATATTTATTATATAATAAAATATATATTTTTTGGCTAGTAAGAAAATACGAACGATCACTCATCGTTTGTTCCTGAACGCATCACAATTAGATTGAATATGGCAACATTATTTGACAAAGTGACATTAGCTACTGTCAGTTAACTTACGACTACTAATACGACTAAAAATACGACTTTACAATTATGAACGAATTAGTTATTTTTTACAACAGATGAAACTGCTGTCAATTACCTATCATCAGGTGTCATGATGTCAAGTACACAGTTTTGCCAACAAATAGCAATTTAGTCGATTATACATTAATGAAAATAAATAGAGAAACCAATTTAACAACCTTATATTATTTTTCAACACGATTCCGTTTAGAAATTAGTTGACTAGCATCGTAAATTAATACTCTGAGTTCCCTGTTCGGTTGGAACAACTTGGCGACTTGGTGAGTCCCGGGTACTATAAATACAGCCTGTGTCAGTCACGCAAGGTTCCATTCAAGCCGTAGCGCTCTTATGGTCAAGGCTGGGCTGAGTTTAGTTAATAGGTCACGCGATCGGATCGGTGGTGTGGAGTCCAACACAACCTTCGTGACACTTGTCGTTGTGGGTGTATCCTGGGTATGTTTCGTGCTCCTAGTGAGGATTCTCAGCCTTTCTCTCCTGAGGGAAAAAAAGTCACGCAAGGCTAGAACACTCACAAAAATTCTCTCCTTCCACAAACTACTTTCAAGGAGACGCTTCTGCGGGTGGCAATATACATTATCACAATAAAAAAAAATATCTGCAATAATAGAACTCGAGTAATTGTTAAAAATTATTAAAATAAGCTTTACATTTTTTCCATCTTCCAATCATCATTAAATATGCATGTGAGCTGTTCAATTGTTTCATCCTTTATCGGGACAATTACGAAGAACAATGATATGCCGACGCAGATAATATCACGAAGCCTCTCGGAGAATGGGTATTCTGCTGCCAGCGAGTTGTTGGCACGCGCTATGAGGAAACAACGCTCATTGTACCGCAACTAGGGTAAATACACGTTTAGTGTCACTAAGAACAAAAAATAAGCTCAATAGTTTCCCTTGACCAATCTGGAGCCTAACTAATTTCAAACAAAATTTTGGTATGATATTGCTAGCATTTGGTATACCATTAGACCACCACACCACATACCACATTGTTACGAACCGATTTTGGATTGAAATTAATTAGTACGATTACGTTTTTAGAACGTCATGTAAGTGTTGAATTGCATGGTTATTGTAAGTTTATTTTAAAAATTCTGAATAAATATAAAAAAATGTGTCTTTTAATATTTTATGAGTCTGTATACAAAATGGGTAATGAAATTAAAAAAAAAAACAGTTTTTCTATCTTTCACAAATATATTCGCATATTATATCCAGCTTTATCCACATGCATGGTGAACCTACACACAATAAACCATAACAATTAACAGCTACAAAATTTTGAGTCTAACTACCATAAGATACGGTTCATATTACAGCAATGACTGTAAGATGCCGTTGTCCATTCATCTCCCGGTAACTGCCAAGCTTTTATCACTTAAACAATAAGGCTGTGCATGTCGCTATTTTACGTGTAGCTAATTGTTATCAATGATTAAATAAACTATATTCTATGTACGCCGTTATCTGTCAATTGTGAGTCTCTACATTACGCCCTGATAGAAATCACATATATTAATTTACTGGTAATATACACTGGTACAATACAACAATATCATGTACCAATAATGGTGAAGTTCATAAATTTGAGTGGATGGAGAAATAAATGAACATCTAGAAACCATAGACGTATTGCACAACGTCCTGGGGAGTAGAGAAGACGGACAAGTGAAAGAAAAGAGAAATGAATGAAAAACAAATAAATTAGTAGACAGTAAGGCGAATAATAACGCTTAGATATCAGAATGTAGAATAATAGAACAGAATGAATTATAAGTTGAACTTAGAATTACAAGTTGAATAACAAATGCCTTGCTAAACTTTTCTTGTGATGCGTCTTTAATGGAAGTAACGGGAATGCTTTGTGAACTTCATAAAATCTGTATTTACTGTACTATCACTCTACTATTATGCTATAGTAAAACAAAGTACATCTCTGAATAAAAACAATAACGAACAGAACAAACAACAAATGGTACTTTGCAAACACAATCTGAAACCGGCGAACTAAAAACAATGTATTCTTTCATGACACATATACTGTTCAATGTCAATTCCGCTACAAATAATCATAATTATATAATAGTCAGTAATATGGTTAGTGGAACAAAACAGGAAAAGGCTTGACAAAAACCTGCTTTCCTCGACAGTAACCCAATACCACACACAGCGCTCTACATTTTTGCTAAATGTTTCTTATTCCGAGAACTGCATTAGACCTCTTTCTGAGCAGAATTGGGTCGCGAGTGTTGTTTACAACGAGCCAATAGAGGACCATCGCAGGGCTGTCAACCTAATAAATCTCGCTAAGATTTATGAAAAGCATTTTGGTAGCCCGGTACTTCGTTTTAGAAATACATTTTAGCTTGATGTTTTTAATGTATTTGTCGCGACATACACATGTACAAATATATGCTCAAACTATAACCTGTATTCATAACACAATAATAATCAAAACCAAAATGAAACAAATTGAGTGATCGGCTTCTGCGCAATATGCACGGGACAGATAATTTGCAGACCTAGAAAAGTTTACTCCCGTCTAGGCGTCTTAGCGTCTGTGCATGTGCACCTTTTGTGTCTGTGACTACACCCACAACACAGGATAAAAATCCTAATGGAAGGCAACGTATTTTTAACAAAAAAAAATCGGATGGGGCTGTGGCGAGACACACAGCCATTGGTTTTAACGTGAAACGTCTATGTTAGGGAATCGCTTATAAATAAAAAAAATTGTAATAAAAACAAGAAAATAATGTCACAACAGCGAGCTGACTATATAAGTGAAATATCCACATTACATTTTTGTTTCTAAGACTAATAGTTTTTTAATTATTAAGGTACGATGATATAGACCTTTTCGTTACGGTCCACTTTTTAAACCTGGTACTCGTATGTTTCGACGCGATTTTAAAGACGTTCCACGTCAAAAATCTGTGTTGTTCTTCCTAGCATATGCATCTTATTCCATAACGAAGCAGTTATTATTAAATGACAATTACCAGCACACATAAAAGGCGACAGTTTCTTCACAAGAATACTATAGTATATTTTACTTGTAAGACAAAAAATAATTTTCTTTTGAAGGCAGTAATTTATTGTACATTGTTGAAGTTAACTCAGTTACATGGACTCTTTTACAGCTTAGGTTTTTGAAGGAATGTATTTCAGTTTATTAATGGCGAACTCTGGGCATAAATTGCCAAAACACACGAACAAAAAGTGACAAATAAAGTAGTAGTAATTAAGAAGCCAATTGTACAGTACACGGCAAGTCAAATTAGCGTCGCTGTGAAGTATTTAATATGCGTGCGTGTGTAGTGTAGTGAAACTGTATATAGCACTAACTTGCCGCTAACTGTACATGAACTATGGAAAGATGGTCTGTAGGTACTGTGTTCCTAATATCCCTACGTGTTCCCTACAGCCCTAACCTAACCATAAAAATATATAATGTTGTGATATTAATATATATATAAGTCAGAATAACCATTGCCAGGAGACCTAAGGCAATGGTCGGAAGGGGGAAGGTAAAAGGCTTGAGCACGTCGTGCAATGTGCCCAGGAGATGGTTTTCCCACTGCCGGTCAAGCAGACTCACAAGACCGATCCACTGACGGCTAAAGGTGTCTTGGCCGCAGCGGGAGGAGTGCAGGAGAAATGTAGTACTCGACTGCTGGTTGAACTGTGTTTATTTTGTTACAAATTACCCTATTTATACAAATTTAGTTTATTTACACATTTACACTTAAATCTATGTGTGCCGTCCGTGTATCGCGCCTAATTGCAAAATCTTGCAGTTCTTAATTCACGTTGTGCTGATGTGATGGTCACGTTGTGCCTCGGATCACGATGATGCTGATGCTGACGGTGTTGTTTCCGCTTGATTGCAATTAAGCCGAAATAATAATGTTGACATGTTGAACAGCGTTCTAACACCAATGGAGCATTAAGTAACCGGTAATATGAAAGTTGTTACCATAGATGGTAGAGTAGAAGAGAAGAGAGATGAAGGCAACGTAAGTTAGATTTAGTTCGACTGCGCCAGAAGAAGGGTTATTATTTTCCAAAATATGTACATATGTATAATCGTTTGGCACGCTCAGCAGACTGAACGGCTCGATTGATTTTATCTTGAGGGGAATCGTATTTGCTGTGTGTGACACTAGATATATCAATATATTAGGTACAAATAAAAATAAATTTAGCTTCTTTAGATTTTTTTAATTACTCAAGTTATAACGCTATGCTACTAAAATATAACTGTGGTTGAGCTGACATTTTTTAAAATGTCGTGTGTCCTACAAATGTCGTGTGTACAAACATGGTAGGTGTGCAATCTCGGGTCTACTTTGACCATATTTGTACCTATATATATATTTCTAGATGTCTGTTCAAATGTTTCTGTTTTCTTATTAGACCCATTTTTACGTAGGCTACGTTCTCTATTATTTTATACTTTTAAATCTTAATCATATATTTTGACCTATACTAAACACATCATAAATATATTTGTTTAATGTTTTCCAAGTATATTAATGAAGGACGATTGAGAGAAAAAATATAATGCTCCACTCACAAATAAATTAGGAGACGGTAAAGCGAATGATAATGCACCGAAACATAAGCATATAGCTTCTAATAATATACTTATAGTAACACTAGCACAGTAGCTCGTTAAGTCGAGTACTCTTAAAAACAATGAGATCATAAGATTCATTAAAACAAGTAGTGGCGTTACGCTTAATTTAACACATTATACTTCTTCACACATTAATTCTTAATAGCACCGAAATAGGCGCAATAAACATCGCTGTTGATATTTATAACGTAAAATTCCATGTATTTTATATGCTTATTCTATAAACAACCATCCACCATTGCCAAAATAGTAAAACACGTACTTATCTAAACTAATATTATAAAGAGGTAAAGTTTGTGTGTTTGTATATTTGTTAAATTGTAAGGGGTAATCTCGGGATCTACTGAACCGATTTTAAAAATTCTTACACCAATATAAAGCCACATTATTGCTGAGTGTGATAGGTTATATAAAAAACCGAAAAATAAAAAGGCTTTTATGTGGTAGCCCGTTTTGCAAAGTGAATCGGAGAAAAACCGGTCGAATGAAAGCGTTTCTTGCGAACGCTGCCTTAACTATGAAAGATATATTTTTCAGATCTAGAGAAAAAATGTGGAGCTTGAAAATTCCTACAAAAAAGTCAACGACAGCATATGTCTAACTTTTATATTTAAATGACAAAAAGTATATTTTTTAACATTAGCATAGACAATTTAATTTTTTATATTTATAAAATAATTCAAATCATTAGGTCATATTTATTAGTCATATATTCCGAAAAATTATGAATCTATGAAAACAAGTAAACTCATCGTCATAAGTGTGAAGGCCAAAGCAGCGGACGGCGGGCGTTGGCTTCGGGCTTAATTCGGTTCGCGTTCGTGCTCGCTTCGGGGATTATTAATATTATGCCCAACGAAGTGGGCACGGGTCAGCTAGTGGTTATATAAAATAGCATTCAAAATAAATGTTGCGAATGTTTTTCACGGAGTTTCCGCGGAGAGGCAGCCCTATCACAAATATGACAGGATCGTGCCAACCGTCATAAACAGAGTTCTGCCTGTATATAGCATGCTACCGATTGTAACGAACAAAACTAGAAACTGAATTTTGAAGTAAACAATACAATGGACGGGAACAACTCGGAGCTTTCGTATGAGTCCAATATAAATAAACCACTGGTGGAGGTACCGCTATTTCTGGATTCAGAATGTGAAGTAGATGTAAAGTCTCTGGGGAAATAGTAACGTATACTTTTTTGATATTCCTTTCTAGTGTAAATACTTATTTTGTTGACAAGTCATTGATTTTTCCCCCTCTTGGCTCCCCTGAGGCAATCATTAGTCGAATTAATCACTTGGCTGCAAAGAACGAATTATGCCAAGACTGCTCGGACAAAGATAATAATGAAATACTAATAATAACTAGTAATAATACGGATATCCGTAACCGTTACTATTGACAGACCTTATATTATGTATATAAATATGTATATTTTTTATGTATTCTATACGTAGGTGACTATATATGTTGGAATAGTTTGTAAGTATTGAATTTAAATCAAACGTGTCTTATATATTTCTACAATTTTGCATTTATATTACATCTTCATCATATTTTATATTACAAATAGTTATCGTTGTGAACTAATATACTAATAGTAGTTAAAGGGATTAAATCATGTGATAAAGTAACTAATACATAATTAAACGTAGCGAATTCCACAAAACTTTTAGTGATATAATAGAACGTTACTAACATACTTACGTTACTTCATACCAACAAAATAATAAAATCAATTCCATAGCTATTACCCAAACAGAGCGGTTTGCATATTAACTGATAAAAAGCTCAAATTCGAGGTTATCTGACAAATATCCTCAATTTCATTTAGTTTATATTTGTAATACAAGGCAGCATTTATTGCGATATAACATTTTTTGTGGGGTGTGGGGATTTTGTGGGGGTGCAGATTTGATGCTAATTTCATAGGAACTAGATGCTATAGGCGAATTACCATCAGGTAATCCAATCTATAGTCTAGTTTAGTTTTACAGGCTAGTTGTATTGTCTGTTTGTTTATCAATATAGAGTAAACTAGCTTTCCGCCCGCGGCTTCGCCCGCGTTATATTCGAATTTCCCACAGGAAGGATATGTTTTCCGTCGGTAAAATTATCTTATTTCCTTCCTTGGGTCCTCGGGTTTTACGATTGTTATATACGGGGTGGTTACCCCGTATATATCCTTTCTCAGCCTCTAGACTATCTATGTACCAAATTTCAAATAAATCGGTTCAGTGGTTTTAACAATATTTTCATACAACCTATTATCCCTCCTTTCAACCTTTTACAACCCTTTACAACCTTTTTTGTATTAAAAAGTAGCTTGTGTCCTTTCTCGGACTCTAGACTGTGTACCAAATTTCATTTAAATCGGTTCAATAGTTTTAACTATATTTCCATACAACCTATTATCCCTCCTTTCAACCTTTTACAACCTTTTTTGCATGAAAAAGTAGTCTATGTCCTTTCTCAGGCTCTAGACTATCTGTGTACCAAATTTCATTTAAATCGGCTCAGTAGTTTTGGCGTGAAAGCGGAACAGACAGACAGACAGACAGAGTTACTATCGCATTTATAATATTAGTATGGATATAATACATACATTGATAATCATGCCTGTTCACTCTGAAATGTAAGTTAATATAGACAAGAAACAAACATCAACTTATTGTCAATAACAAGTTATCATTAAAGAGTTTAGTACTTTACTCTCAGTATTGTTCTGAAAATAATTATCATTGCCATCAAATTATTGCTTTAGTTAATTAAATATATTTGAGGTGCGTGTAAAATTGTCACTTTGATTGTCATTTTTTTTTTTATTCTTTTATTTAAATAAAGCCATACATCGTAGATTAAGCCGGCTTACTTTGATTGTCATTCAAAAAAAAAATTAACTCCTAAGGATCTCCATACAAACATGCAATTTCAAAACAACAGAAAACTCATTAATTCAGAAAATCTATTATTGTGATAAATATTACAACATTCAGGAGAAAGAGATAGATGATACCTGTAGTCTTCTACATTTCATTCACAATTGGTCAGCGCTTGGAGATAAATTGTAGGAGTACATTATAAGACACAAGTTGCGAACCATCCCAATAACACGCAACACATGGTTGAGTAAATGACATCAGTGAACTAAAAAATACAAGATGGCAGACGACCGAAGATGTTGGGCTGATTATTTTTTTATACACCAGACACGATACGGGTATCAAATGATAGCCGTGTTGCTGACAAGCATATGAAATCTAAAACGAAGTCATACCAAATTCAACATACGATTTTTTCGTCAGACTATTGAAAATATAATTAAAATATATAATATGTTAAAAACGGATGTAAGCTTAATATACGCGTTGGAACTTTCCAGACACCTTAAAAACATTTTAATCACATATTAGAGGTCGAGAGGTAAATAATGTCCAACATTTATAAGACCTCGAGTGTTCGTGACATAGTTAAATTTAATTTTTACCTACAATACTAACAGCTTCGTACATTAACGAATAGACGGTTGTTTAATAAAAAAATATCGAATGCCTTTTTACCGTTACAACATGAGTGTACTTATGCTGAATATATATATATTCAGCATAAGTGCACTAATTTTATATGTTTAATACATGCATAATATAGTAGAGAAACACTATAAAAAGACAATGCCAAATTTCTATGGCACCATGCCCCACCAAATTTTTTCCAGTTACAAACATAATTTATATATGAAATGATAGCTAAACATCTGCACTTTTGAAATAATAAAAGATAAATTATATTAAAGCAGAGGATCGGTAGTTATGATGGTATAAACAATATGATTTTTTTTCACAAATATTAAGTTTATCTTAGACTTTTTTATAAGATGCAATTTTTAGTAGCCATCTACTATATCCTAAAACAATAATAACAACAACTATTGTTCTAACTATAAAAAAACAATTTTAAATCCAGTTCAAGTAACGCTCATACTTTATTAGAACACACGATTGAGGCTATCTATCAAGTCATCTTTATTTACGGATTCGTAAATAAAGATGACTTTATAGACCTAATATTACATTTCTATTTACAGTGCACTTCTTGATATATGTAAATACATGTTATTATCTAACGTAATATTTTTATTTTATTTTGCATCAGAAGTAAAATGCGTTTATTCCTAAAAGCCTTTTATTGAGAACTCATTCTTACTAAAATGAATGATTAAATAACACTATTGAACATAAAAAATTAACAGAACAACAATTAAAGAAAAAAACTATTACCTATACTAAAAAGCATTCGACTTAGGTCCAATAGGTTTATGTTGGCTAAAAGGACTTGTATCCAGTGGCCAATAAAATTCTTTAAAAAAATAAGCTTTAAATTCTCCGACTAGGAAAAGCATAGAATTCCATTAACAACTATTAATGTAGTTTTTTTTCCAGAGCTTTTTAGATTTTTATATTTGTTGTTAGGATCTATAATTTAATTAAATATTTTTCATAAATGTGTAATTACTGTAACTTAAATTAATCCTTGGGGCAGATCTTGGCATTCTCTTTTAGA
This sequence comes from Scirpophaga incertulas, assembly GCA_036419045.1. Lineage (NCBI taxonomy): Eukaryota > Metazoa > Arthropoda > Insecta > Lepidoptera > Crambidae > Scirpophaga > Scirpophaga incertulas. Next base: position 35,614,946 of record CM071627.1, read on the forward strand.
GGTTTCTAATGTTATGTCGCTTTTTTCCGCGTACATTGCAAACGCAGGCTGAACCCTACGAGATTTATCAAAATAAGGTCTACAGAAAACTCCGCTATGTTATATGTCTATGTCTTATTATAAAACGTTCACAGTTTTTCTGTAGTGTATTTAGTATCAACATTGCACCCGTGCGAAGCCGGGGCGAATCGCTAGTATAATATATAGTATGTTGGGACTAACTGCTATTAATTTGCATCTTATACCTTGACTATAGTGGATAGTAAATACCAGATACCACCTACTGCTACCAGAAGTGGTGGTTAGTTTTAAAAATATCAAACTAATTAACAGATCAGCATTGGGCGTATTTTCAGCCGCTGGTGATAATGCAGTATCCAGATCACTTGAAAGTGTGACTAGTACGTAACATAAGCAACAAGATTTCAATTTTAATCTACAAACAAAATGGAATTGACAGATTGTAAATACAGATGACCATAGTTGATATGCCGGCTAAGGTTCCTGATGGTCAAACTATTTCGCCATCATGAGAATAGAGTACTCAAGTTACATGAAAATTTGAACTCTATCAAAGTCAAATTAAATAGAATTCCCTGTGCAACAGTCTGTCCGCGCCAAAGCCTCGCCGCTAACAATAGGCCTTATGAGACGGCTTAAAGTCATTCAAAGGCCAATAGAGAGGTTTATGCTCGAAGTTATGAACGAATCCACAGAGGAACCAAGGTCGTCTACATTCCAAAGAATTATGAACTTCAAAACAGTAAGAAAATTATGTTCATTATTGTTGGGCAGGGTATTGTTCGTAAAATTGGCGGCTGTAGTGGTTATTTATCGTTCAATCGAGATCCAGGTGGCAAGACTGCGGTGGATACTTATAACCCAGAACCAATCGTTGCGGAAATTCTTGGGAGTGACCTATGTCCAGCAGTAAGCATACCTCGACTTAAATAATGAATGTTGTTGAACTCTCTGACATGTTAATGACCTTTAAAATAGCCTGTACACCCCTCAAAGATTAAGGCCGACGTCACTCTGGCTTCCCGCGCCTCTTCAAGTGCACATTATCCCCTTTATGGGCCAACTCTGCATCGCTCCCTCTCCTCATGATTTGCCTATATGGTTCTTAAAACTTAGGCATAAGGCTGAGTTTAGTCGATAAGTCATAAGGTCGGACTGCTCCGGCTGGTACAGAGTCCGACGTGGTATCCTGGTTCCTTCGTTCTACTTGGGAGGATTCTGAACCTCTCTCTCCGGAGATACAAAAAGAGTCTATGCAAACCATGCGTTTGAGCAGAGTCGATAAAAATCTTAATATTGGCGTAAATTAATTATGTGTGGATAATTTATATAGATTAAAGGTGGTGGAAAGATGTGAATAAACAATTTATTAATGCAATAAATAATGCTTATATACTAGTGATTAAGTAAATTGTACATAATTGCAATAATGTTACCTCTACGATATATTTGACCTTGCAACAATACTAACAACCCGTAACCTCATAGAGAACGGTAACCCTCAATTTATCATTTGTCATGATTACTTGCAATATTCAACTTAATGTAATAACATAAAACTCTTGTCAAATTATACATGTGACTTTATTACATTAAATCCCTACTATCTATACTAATATTATAAAGAAGTAAAGTTTGTGTGTTTGTATATTTGTTAAATTGTAAGGGGTAATCTCGGGAACTACGGAACCGATTTTAAAAATTCTTTCACCAATAGAAAGCCACATTATTGCTGAGTGTCATAGGTTATATAAAACACCGAAAAATAAAAAGGCTTTTATGTGGTAGTCCGTTTTGCAAAATGAATCGGAGAAAAAACGGTCGAATGAAAGCGTTTCTTACGAACGCTGCCTTAACTATGAAATATATATTTTTGAGTTGTAGAGAAAAGATGTGGAGCTTGAAAATGCCTACAAAAAAGTCAACGACAGCATATGTCTAACTTTTATATTTAAGTTACACAAGTTGTTTTTTATTATTAGTATAGATAATTTAATTTTTAATATTAATAAAATAATTTAAATCAGGTCATATTTATTAGTCATATATTACCAAAAATCATGAATCTTTATGAAAATAAGTAAACTCATCGTCTTAGTGTGAAGGCCAAAGCAGCGGACGGCGCGCGATGGCTTCGGGTTTAATTCGGTTCGCGTTCGTGCTCGCTTCGGGGATTATTAATATTATGCCAAACGAAGTGGGCAGGGTTCAGCTAGTATAAATATAAACGCCAAAGTTTGTAAGTACGGATAGATGCTTATTACTCTTTCGCGTAAAAACTGCCAAATAGATTTTAATGAAACATAGGCTATAATTCATAAAGAATTTGTCGACAATATTGTTACGTTATTACAGTGCGACTGTAACATCTTAATATTGTAAGGCTGTTATTATAAAAATAATGGTCGCTAATGAAATAAATATATTTCACTAGCGACTGTTCACGTTGTATCGCGTTTTGTATATATTCGTTTGCAATGTACGCGGAAAAAATTAAATTATTTACGACAATCATTAATACTCTTCGCAGCGTATGCGATGAAAGGCAAATTTTTCAACACCTTCGGTTGGTTTTAATGAGAATTTCTATAAATTTCTATAGTAATCAAGTACTAAATATAGCCTATGTTACTCAGTGATAATGTAGCTTTCTAATGAAAAAAGAATTATTAAAATCGGTCCAGTACCTACTTTTTGAGTTTATTCGTTACATACAAAAATATAAATCTTTCCTCTTTATAAAAAATATATGTACGAGTAGAAATGCGACCCAAAAATTATTTAGTTCTTTCCTACGCCGCGCTAATATAAGCTACTTGAAATAATAATCCTGCACAAGTGAAGACTCAGGAACTAGCTAGTTTTTAAAATAAAATTGTAACGTGTAATACGTCAATATGTAGGCACTATACATTATATGTGTATAATGTAAGGTCAATGTAGGTCAACCCCACAGGTCTAGCTAGCGACAAGAGCAAACCGTTACAGCCGAGGGTCGATGAACGCGGGGCGTCAAGCTGTCTGCGAAACGTATCAGCGCCTATTTTCGTCTGCTTGCTGAAATTTCTTTGTAATTTTTGGTCTCCGAGCCTATGGAACTGAAATAGCTCGAATGGGGTGTTTGACCTTCGCATTCTGTTTGACACTTGACACCCGCGTGTTGTAAAATGGGTGTTAATATTTTGTACACTTGGTTCAAAATATGTGACTTGGTCGTGCCCACCAAATGAGATCTTTCAATGTTTTAAACCTTGAAAATGTGTCGACTTATGTGCTCGTCTTGAATCTACAAATTTTTAGGACTTCTTAAATTATCTGTTAAGTTGAATTAATTAACTAGTTATTAAGTATGTAGAAGTTTTCGCTAATCTATTACTAAATTATTGGCCTTTAACTCTTAAGGTTAAGACGTTATTATATCTAAGTTTATTTAACACTAGATACAAGGTTACACATATTGATTAATGTAATATTGAACCATTCCTTATTCTTCGTATAATATCAAACAAGAAACGTTGATTATCTTTAACAACACATTTCATTCAGCCAAAAATGTTCTAACATTCATCTCAGAGAAAGAATAAAAGGATTACTTATTAATTGATATATTTTTTTTAATTTTATGACCTTGTAACATAGACCACTTATTGATTGAAAAGACGACGAGCGCACAGAGTATTTAAAGATATTTGCATTTTTTCCATAGAGTGCAACGCAACGATGTAATTCTAAATTCTAATTGCCAATTGTGTTGTCAAATTATTTAAAGAGTTCACGAATGTTTTATTTAATTTCACTAACTCTGTCTTAGTTCAAGATAATGTTTATGATCACGCTGTCAAATTCATTTTATTTAAGACAAGAAATGACATACCACTTATGATATTTATACAAAATTCAACGTTATCAGTTTTTTTTTATTTATCGATCACTATTTGTATTGTTCGAAATATTCTTTATACAGTTATGAACTGCGTTGGTTCATTATATACTTGTTGTATTTTAGTGACAAGTGTTGCTAGCTACACTCTATCAAGTCGGCTACTGTTTTCGTCTGCGTATGCGATTGTAGCGCATGGCCCATGCAAGCACTTTTCAGAAATCAGACAGTGTTTTTTCTTTTTTTATAGGATAGGGCAGCAAACGAGCAAACGGATCACCTGATGGTAATGCTAAGCTGCCCATAGACACCGCAACACCAGAGGAGTCACAGATGCGTTGCCGGCCTTTTGAATGGGAATATGCTCTTTTTTTTGAAGGTTTAGATATCGCATCGGTGCGTAAATACTGCAGACGACAATTCATTCCACAGTTTAGTAGTGTGTGGCAGAAATATCCTGGAAAAACGCACTGTGGTGGACTGCCAAGCGTCTAGGTGATGAGGATGAATGTTGTGTCGCGTAGGACGGTGACTGAAACTAGCAGTAGCGGTGACTGAAACTAGCAGCAGTAATCCGAACAATTCCTCGGAGCACTCCCCGTAATATAAGCGATAGAGGATACATAACGAAGGTACATCTCTACGCAGCGCCAAGGAATCCAGCTAAAGCTCATTATGTATTTATTATATATTATTTGACGACTTTCGTAGTCGAGTAATTAGTACATGGGTTTCAAGATGTCGCCATGTCTGAAGTCCAGGTTCGAGTCCCGGTGGGAGCAGATGTTTGTGTGATGAATGCGAGCATTGGTTGCTTCGCCATGATTGTTAATAAATATTTCTGTCAAAAATATGAATATATGTATAATATATGTATGTCTATCAGTTACCTTAGATACCATAACACAAGCCATATACAGATAACTTTGAGCTTGGCTAATTAGTATAAGTTTATGATTTATTATTTATTAAAGTACTGTCACATGATTCATATTAAAAATACAAAAAAAAATTACTTATATCGATACTAAATGTACTGGATATACATCACAATAACGGTGTACATAAAATTCGCATTAACACAATATCATTAGTCAGTAATTGAATTAGGTTGAGTTCAAGCCCCTGTACACGGAACACAAAAGTTCGATATCCGTTGTCGTTGAAGTGCTACATCCAAAACTAACTTAAAGGCACATAATACAGCTAGAGCACGATAATTGGCGATGCCAACGATAATATATCGTAGGTTCGATTATAATAATACACACCCTGGACAAACAATCATCCGCGTTCGTTTCGTTATTAACATTAATTCGGCATCAGTATGAGAATGACTAAAAATTACGTGAAAATACATTTTAACGAAAACATCGCGAATGTCTCCGTTGTTCGTTTATGTAAGTTTAATTAACAGAATGCGGTACAAAGGTACCGACATGAAGGAAATAGGTAAATGTTAATTACAAATAAGCTATAATGTAACGAAAAACACGAGTCCATATCAATATAATTGTTTACATAATGTAACGATATATTGATAACACACTGTGCGTAATACGCTTAAGCGATATTAAGAGCTTACATAAAATAAGCGTAAAATATTTGTCAATATTTTACTCGCAATCATTATATATTCATACAAATATAATATATGTATATATATACAGGGTTTTTCCACGAAATGTAATAAAAACCCTAGATTGTTATACATCGTTGGATAGCTGATGAAACGTAGATATTTTTAAACACATCTGCCGAACTAAAAAAATTTAATTATTTATGGAATCTCAAAAATAACAGTATTTGTCCACTATTTAATGGATATTATTATACATATAAACCTTCCTTTTGAATCACTCTATCTATTAAAAAAACCGCATCAAAATCCTTTGCTTAGTTTTAAAGATTTAAGCATACATAGGGATAAAAGGACAGAGAAAGCGACTTTGTTTTATACCATGTAGTGATGCGGTAAGGGCGTACCTAATATAATACTAATTAAAAGCGTTGAAACAATACATCTAAATGATTACTCTACATCATTAAATAATTATAGAGCTCTTATATAGTTCTTTAAATAATCCAGCAATATCACAAATATATCGCACTAATAATACAATAGTGTATCAACTCAAAACGTCGTACTTGACATAATACTAAAAACAGACGCAAAATTTGATTCCTCACGCGTGATCAAGACCGTCGTTCGATTAGTGCAAAAACAGAATAAGGATAAATGCAAAAACGTATGTGACAGTTATTCAATTTGCAACTATTACATGAAGTGAGTAATAAGTTTTTTGTTGATTCTGAAAAATGATCGATTTTGAGTTGATACACTATTGTATTATTAGTGCGATATGTAAACGATGGTTCGCGTGCCCTTTCTAACATAAAACTCTCACACGCACCAAACCATGCACCTCTATTTGCCCTCCACTATCGCAACTGATGTCATCCAGTATTTTGGACAATTACAAGATATACACATTTATCATAGTTCGTCAGCGAGGTCAAAATACGGCGGGCGTCACTCTGTCTGTCTGACTTCATTAATTAGTAACAAAGTTTTTGCCGGCGGAAAGAACTTAAGCTGACAGCTCGCATATCATGTTTCGGCTGTCAGTGACAAGGTCAATGAACTTGAGTCTCACTTCGCTAGGAGTTCAGTAATTTAAGCCAATTGTTCGGTTGATGCCCTTAATCTATATCCTGTCGAAGGGCGTTCGGTGACTCGTACGAAGGCCAGAGGTACTTCGTGATAGTGAAGACACCATAATATGAATAAATAAGTACCTAGCAGTAGTTAAAATGCCTTCGGACGAACACGAGCTTCGAGCGATGACCCCTCATAGTGGTCATTTAATTGTGTCAGTAAGAGAGAATGTTCCTAATCAATAATTAATTTAGGCATTTCTATAGACATATACTAATTGTGACTTGTCACAATATTTGTAAATATCGTTTGACGTTTCCTGACAGACTCTGTAGCAAGCTAGTCCGTTTAAGTAGCTATGTGACCGAAACAACAGATCTTTAGTGTAGTGACGACCTCCATAGTCGAGTGGATAGTACACCGGTTTCAAGGTGTCGCCATCTCTGAGGTCCCGGGTTCAAATCCCGGTGGAGGCAGATGTTTGTGTGATGAATGCGAGCATTTGTACCTTAGTCATGGTTGTTGATATATATTTGTATAAAAAATATTTATATATGTATAATATATGTATGTCTATCCGTTACCCTAGATCCCATAGCACAAGCCTTATTAGAGCTTAGTTTGGGCTAGGCTAATTGGTGTAAGTGTAACAAATATATAAATATATATATTAGTTACGTATTTATATCGTAAAGTACCCGTTTTCACATTGCTGTGTTATTGATAAAAATTGGTAACATTCACTGTGATACTTGTGAGAATAGCATTAGTACATCTCTTACAAGATCAACATATATTTACTATAGAAGACTGTTAACACGTATACAAAAAAGCAGCACCAATAATTATCGGGATATAAGACTGTGAACATTCACAACTGCGATTACGAATTATCATCTCGGTGTGTTATAAACACATATGTATCTCTCTATGGTATAAACATCAAAATACGATATGGTAGAGCGATTTATCATTTGAATCGCCCAAAGGATTTATTTCAAAATGGCGGTTATTTATCATGGTAAACGCTTCGTCATCGCGTTTCAGTGAATGTTATAACTATGAATTATAATAAAGAAACAAAACACAGATTAAGATGGTGACAAGAAAGGTCTAAAAGTAGCCTCAACTGTGGAAAATTTGAGAGGAGAGTTTCATGGTATGGTCATGTATTAAGAAGAGAGAATAATCATACATACATACATACATACATACATACATACATACATACACTCACGCCTTTTTCCCACGGGGGTAGGCAGAGATTACGTCCTTCTACTTGCTACGGTCCTTACATATCTCTTTCGCTTCATTTACTTTCATAACATTCCTCATACATGCTCGACGATTGCGGGTACTTCTGACCTGGCCTTTTTTGAGGACACTTTCGATTTGTTCGAAATATGTTCGCCTAGGTCTTCCTCGTCCCGTGTCAGAATAATCATGTTACAGGGAAAGTTATGGATATAAAAGTGGATGGACTGTTTGAATGTTGATATGTTGAAGAAGGGAGTGACTGTCGAAATGGCAAGTGATAAAGGAGAGTGGAAGAGAAACAGAAAGAAGATGAAACAATGCGATATGTCGCAGGGAAATCCTGATTAATGATGATGTGAAAATGAAATCAATATTTTATCATTTCCCCAAAATATTAAAATTAATTCTTTATTTAATTCCCTATATAATAAATTTTACACACCCCTAAACCACTTCAGTTAAATGACAAAATAATAGGCTTGTATCCACTATGAACAAATCTGATGCATTAGGTTGCATAACTATTAAGATGATCATTTAATTCTGAAAAAACAAAGTTTTATAAAATAATAACTTTTGATTATTTATATTTTTATAAAATAAAATTGCACAAAATAAGCCATAAGTCACGTGACAGAAAACACCAATTAAAAAGTGTTACGTCACGCCGTGCGAAACGTCAAAGTCAAAATGTCATTCCCAAGTGTCTTGTGGAAGTGCGAAAAAGAATGGGCATCATTCCTTCTCGCGAGTGTCAGACACTTTTTACGTATCTGCTGATTGTTTGGCACGTATATAAATATTTTTTTTTTGGCGTTTTATACTTGTGCTTGTACACTGGGGCACTATTCAGTACTTGTAATACGATGAATCCATTTTTTATTAAAATAACTTCACAATACCGAATATTCCGATACTAAAAACAGCTGTGTTTTGCACGGCGTGATGTCATTCAAGACGCCATGACAGTCATGATCGTTTTTGATGACTAATGTCAAATATTTAATTAAATGCAAAATTATTCTTATAAATAAGCATTTTTTTTCAAAAATAATAATTATTTTGTATAGAAAAGGCATCAAGGTATATTAGTATCTAACTACTGAAATTTAGGCAACAAGCCTATTATACGGTTTCAATTCATATCCGATTTACAAAATCTTTTTCATAGGTTTGGATTCGTTTCTGTACGATAAGTAGTTAGTGTTAAGTAAAAATATGATACAGGGAAATCATATAATTATTATGAAATTTTAACATCTCTCGTCATTAAATCTAATAACTTATGTTTTGATCCAATCACCGTTTTTGTCACTCTTCTGCGAAGAAATAAACTTATAGGAGCAAAGATCTGGATAGCAAAATGGAGCGCAATTATTTGTTCGTCATTTATTTGGTGAAACAATTACATAATGTGCTTAGTAACATATCCTAGAAACATTTTAATCTAAATATATCAAATACGTCGGCGAATTCAAAATTCACACTCACGTCATTCAGATCCATCAAAATTCCTCTGTCCGATACAGAATCAATAAATATACTTTTTTCCTAACAACCTCAAGCACACATATCTATTTTTTTATAATTAATACTTTATTTCTATTCTTATCATTAAAGAAATTTTGTGTCTGTGATTGATCTTCTTACTGTGGCAGAAGTTAGATTCAAATCATAAACTAATTACTACTTTAAAATGAATCATTTCAAAAATTATCATTTACTACGCATGATTCGGATTCAACATTTTTATTCTATATCATTTGGCCTTCTATAACTCAACATCAGTATGTATTCACGTTGAATAGAAACGAAAAACAAGTCTTAACAGCGACCTAATTTTTTATTAGACTTCTGGCTTCTAAAGATGATTCGAAATCTAATCTATTACGTCAAATTTTTTTATTGGATCAGCCTTACTCCCACACGTCTCGAGCAACAGTTAGCCTAATTGCCACAAGATGTGGGATGGATTGATATATCGCTTAGTTTTAGTGATAATATAACGGTGTGATGGAATGCAGTTAGTATGTAGCAACATAAGTTCCAACACTACGTATGTCAAAACTTGCGAACTATTCAGGAGGCAAAAAAGACTTATATTTAGAAACTATGTTTACATTAAATTTTTAGCCTGCGGTGTAATTAATGTTATAGTGATTATTGTAGATTTGTTTTTTTTTTTAATTTAAATAAAAACGAACTCGCAAATAGGTGTCAAACCCTCATGGCTAACACTAGCGATGTGCCGAGTACGGTTTGACTACAGTCAGACACGATTCCTACTTTGGATTCGCCTACTCGAATACTAATTTATTTTCATTCTAGTACGCTGGACGCGATTCCAGTACTCGAGTCAGGAAGAATCGGTTCGTACTCGCTAACTCGATTCGTACTAACTCGAGTCATGTATTAAAGTTTGGTTAACTCGCTTAAACTGTTTACATAAACAATGAAATGGCGCGGGCCTAATATTACAAATAAGTTTGAACCTGCAACTTTTTGTTTTGATTTTGTTCTAAAATCGGACTCTAGTTCTGGACTGGGCTAGAAATTCCAGATTCGAATTTCTAGACTCGAAATATTCGAATACCAAACATAAAATTCGAGTACTGGGCTCGAATCGGGGAATCGAGTCCTGATTCGAATACCGTTTAAACTGACTCATCACTAGCTACCACCGCAATCAAGTGCCACGGAGGTTATGTCCGATTCCAAACCGATCGAAGCGGCTAGACCAAAGTGACCTACCGACTAAACGCAGCCTAAGCTTTAGTCCTTATGACCCTACGGCTTGTAGTGAGAGCAACCGCTCATCAGAAGGGCGTGGTGCAGCGATAACTCATAGAACTAGTCATATGCGCTAGAAGCAGCGCGGAAGTCAAAGTGACGCCTGCTGTGTAATGAAGGGAGCCTAACTATGGTCATGCTGAAGGCTGCCGAATCGGAATGGGGTTGGCGACGGTAGTTTATTCATCGGGAGGGCCTCTGTGAATATGGCGTGGTCTCCCGTGTACTTTATTATGAAATTACTAAAATATTCTGAAAACAAATATTTATGCTGTCAAATTTATGTCAAGTCAATTGACTTTAAAGTTACAAGAAGTTTACAAAAAATTGAAAATAATTGTTTATTTCAATATCTTACAAAATCGTTACTACATATTACATTTCCCTGTCGCGAAAACCTTAAAAGGTTTATTTGTATAGGAGAACCACTTATATCAAACTTAATATATTTGTTTGAATAAAGTATTTAATAAATAATTTTGAATATATTTATTTTCATCTAAACGACCAAGCTAAAATTGTTCCGTTAGTATTTTGTAAACTTTATATTTATATTCAGATATGGAATTATTCATCCACATATAAATAGTTAAGAAAAAGATCATTTTATTTTCTTCCTACCGAATATTTTTCATGATTATGTAGCTTCTTCAAATTATATTGTCGCTTAAATTAATTAATTGATTACTATAATTACATTTCGTCGAGATAGCAAATTTTATATTTTCAAATATATTAATAACATTACAATGACGAAAAAGTTCACGTAAATTTTTGTTAAATTCTCTCATTTAGGTTTTTTCGTTAGTTTTAAAATATGTAGCAATTTTTAGAGTTTGCGTCATTTCGCTAATTACTCTGTGACGTCTACGCAGATGTGGAACAAGAGGTTGATGGACTGACTCTCAGATTTATATTTATACAATCCACGTATAATCTGGAAACTGTTTCTTTAGTTTATATGTACAGTCGACAACACGTCAAGTTTCACATTTGCACTACGAAAATTTGTTAAGAGCTAATTGCCTAATAATAATTCCCAAAGTGATCTAGATAGATCATTTCTAATTTCGTCAACATTGCGCTCACTTAAATATTCTGTGAAATAAATCCTTAAATTCTTCCTTAAAAGAAGTATAGAAAATTAAAGTAGTACTAATATTCTTAAGGGATAATTATTTAAGTAATTAATGATTAGGTACACGACTAATTACGGCGAATAAGTTTTTCAAAATATTAATTGAATTCCACTGAACGTCGATAAATTGTCTGGATTTTTTATACATAACCATATCTAAAAAAACGAATAATAAAATGTAATTAGAATAAAATTAATTAACACGACACAGCCACCGTGTTACATAGTTTTCTTGACAATACAATTTCCTGTTCCATTAATACTATTTATTTTATAATATGCAGTTTATAATATTACTTCCGTGATGTTCTTAATAATCTGAAGTGTTGTTTGCATCAGATTATACAGACATTAACAAAATACAATGCATCTGCATTTTATAGCCTTGAAAGCCGTTATTGATTTGAAATTGCCTCGTTATTTTAGTTGGTCGAAAAATACTGCTTGATTTTCTCGACCAGTTAATATTCAGCAATATATCGAGCTTTGGTAGTAAGTCTTTACAATCGACGCCCATTTCGAGAGGTGTCATTGTCATAGTTTATCTGTCAAAGATATGACAGATGTTTTGACAGATGAACTTTGCGGATGACACAAAATGTCAAAATGTACTTGTATTGTGAAGACCTTAGACTGTTAGCTAAAATAAGTAGCGAAGTTTGATTGCGTCTACTCTACCCTATCCAATGTATCGTAACCGCTTGTTTTTTTTTAATTTCCTTTAAAAAGAACGAACCCTACATAAAATATCAATTTTACTTTAGCTATAAAAGGAATATTTACGAGTAGGTATATAAATATTTAAGCACCTATTCTCATAAAATGATTTTACAGAAATAGTAAATACTGGAATTCTTTGTACCTAACATACAATTTACAAAGTCTAATCACTGCTATAACCATTTAAATTATGACAAGTTATAAACATAAATCATTTGATAAATCATTGGTGTCAATACCACTGTGTCACTTGAAGTGATCGAACTGGTCTCCACTCGGTCACGATCAGCTTCTTTTACCAAGTGCAATGCCAACTGGGTGTTCAAAGACAGTAGGTAGCTATTTCCTCATTTACATTTATGAAACAGACGCTGTCATTACAACTTTAAATAATCAATTCGCATTTAAGGACAGAAAATTTGACCCGATATAATCGGCGCGCGAAGACTAAGTGTCGCACGTCTCAGCTGTCAAAGACAAGAACTGTCAAACTTAAGTAACCGTAAAGTGTTCGGAAAAAATCGAATACTCGATATATTTTTTATATTTTCTTTCAGAAAGCTAAAACAAAAGTTGGATGATGTCGGTAAAGTCGTTCTCAACTTGTGGTTGAGATGAGTGACCAAGGGAAACAGTGCATTGATCGCAACTATTTTATCACGAATGAACAAATAAGGAACTAACTAGATTAAAAATGCTCAATTAGTCATTACGATTTCCTTTTGGTTTAACTTCGTCATTAATGTACAATCAAAGTACAAATTTATACGCAAACGCTTCTAGGATTTTGCTAAGCGCACTAAATTTCCGGAGTAAGATTTGGATTTATTTTATTAAGAAGCTTTTGCTAATTAACAACTTTAATTATAAGTTAGAGATATTTACTTCAAAGTATTTGCTATGAGTCTATCTTCCCTCCTTATGAATTGTTCTTCTGACAATAAAAAATTAACTTGTATAATCGAACTTAATTCATAAACATTATCCAAATCATACTACATAGCCTCATTCAATTTAATGCGATACACCCACTCAGAAGGAACATAAACTCTGCACGAAATAATCGTACCTAATCATATATCCAGTGGCCTCTACGAAATCTGTTGGCCCACGCAAACTGCATGCACTGTGCACCATATAATAACAGCATCTGATAAATGACTGACATTGAAACTTCAGCTGTACAAGTATGATACTGTTTTCCTTATCCATGTCATTTTATGTCCGTTTACCTACTTCTTGTAGTTTGTTTCCTTCCTTAGCTTTAAATAAACAGATTTGTAGTTATTTAACATTTTATTTGAATCAGCTTACGTCAGCCTAAAGCCTTGATCTAATGGCGCCTTGAAGTGAGAGCAAAACACCGTTTTGCTTTTGGTGCTGGTTTCGTGTATTCCACTCCTATCGATATAAGGTATTTATAACCCTTATAATCGGTTTTTCAAATGGACATCAAAGAGCCGTTATTTTACGCACATCTACACGATAGTCCATCAAAATTTACAACACTGTTTTAAACAAAACGTAGTAGAGATTGCATGTGTGTTAATTGTTTTGTAATTTAGCCATATTTACGGTTCCTACTTGAGCAATTATTTCTGCAAGGGTCTATTCAAATAATCTATTTATAATTATGAGTTAAGAGAAAGAATATTATCTCAAATTGAGATGAGTTTTAAGTGAAAAAGAATGTAGATTTATATAGTCAACTGATTTTAATGTGTTCATTCATCGTTCAAAATAGTTTATACAATACATACGTCTCCAACGTGGAGCACGAATCTACCCTAACTATGTTAGGACGAATAAGGTTTGGGGTGCGATGTCATATAACCTCCTCGTGGTGCATCCTGGGCAATGTCTTTTAACGGCAAATAGTCTGACAGAGAGACCCCGACAGGGGGCGCGTGGGTTTCCGTGACCTCGTCAGGGCACGATGCAGCTCTCCTTCGGGATCGAGCGCTCGCGCCTAGGGCGTAGTGAGGGAGATCGCTGAGGTTTTAGTGGGTAGGCCGTCCCCTTCTGGGGAGGAGATAACCACCGATTCTCGAGGTATGTATGTCAATGCATTTTCCTCAGCGGAACAAAAAAAAGGGCGATTAGGGTTTAGTCAACGACGCTGACCTAGTGCGCATTGGTTGACTATATATGTACATGTTTAATCTCAAATTAAAGTGATATATGTCTAATAACTTATATTTAAATTAATCCTTATTCTCGAAACTTACTGTACATAATTGTATGTAACGGCCGTATCGAATAGCTTACCTGTAACAAAAAGAAGTATTACATTAGACAGATAAAAAAAACATGCAAAAAATGCATGGCTCGGACCGTGTTTTGCAACCAATAACCGGCTACAACCAGTATAGTCATAAATCAAAATCTTTTAACACTATACTAAACAGATATTAGTCACAATATGTAAGCTTCGATCCCGTTTCAATAGTAATCGACAATTTTAATCATGTTTTTTCCTTTTCTTTCATTAAACGACAGGGAATAGGGAAAAAGAGACGGTAAAATTACGTCGATAGAAGTATATCTTTATATTTAAAACTCTGTGAATTGTGTAACTTATCTTTTAAATATGTGTCATATATTTGAAAAAAATCAGTAATTTCATTACGAGTATCATGCTATAATGTATCTATTTACTACTTATTTCTCTCAGGAGGCTGAGAATCCTTACGAGGAACACGAAACGTACCCAGGATAGTCCAGCAGACAAGTGCCGCAGTGATTAGGTTAGACTCCATGTCAACTGACCAACATAACTTACCAACTAAGTTCAGCCTTAAGCTTTGGTCCTATTGAATTTATAGCTGAAAATGAGAGCGACCGCTCCTCAAGTGAGGGTGCGGTGCAATTCACTGGTTAGAAAAACCAAGTAACGCAAAAAATGGTTTGATGCCGCAATTAATATTAAATTTCAATGTCACTCTCGTATGAAGCACCTGAGTTCCTTGTAATAAATATTTTGTTTGAATTACAGAAAATTCAACATACGCTTTAAGCCAACAGCAGGTAAGGTATACCTACAGCAGCATTCCGCCTAGCTAAAGCTAAATCTCTACTCACAATCGGAATCGGTTTCACTTTGATTTTATGCAAAAAAAAGCAAGTGTAGAGACATTCCGCAAATAGAACTGCTTTCTGACATATTTTCAGATGTGTTCTAGTTTCTACAAAGAAAATCTTTGGATAAATCATCGAGAAAAAGTGAAGCCGTGTAAATTTTGCAATGCGGAAGCTGTTTTTTGTTTAATTCATGTTACTGAATAATACATAGACAACGACTGATAAAATAAATGAACGGCCGAATAGGCCAAAGACACCGAAGGTCGCGCTGCTCTTGCGCAAGCCGGCCGGCGCTATTATCAAACACACACGAACACTTGTTTTCAATCGTGTATGCGTGTGAATCAGGCGTGAACGTTAAAAAAATTGTGCCGTCTAATAAAATTATGCTAAAGTATATGATGACGGAATTGATTGTTTTTTAACGGTTTGGACAACATTATAAGTTCACGTTTTTCTTTAACACCTGAAACTAATAAATACAAACAAAGAACAGTGTAAGCTGTTCTTTGTTTGTATTTTAAGTTTAACCAAACGATATAACAAAATATTAAGATTGAAATAATCAAAACAATATATGTTTTTAATTGTATTTTATTTTAATTATTATTGACTATTTTATTTTATATCTTTATGTTTATATGTTAATTGAATAATTAATTAAAGCTTTGTCATAAAATTCAACTATTGTTATGTTTTTGGAGATGTTAAAGAAACAACATATACTATAATTTTTTCACTAGAAATGTAATGTGTTAAACTATTTTCATAAAAGACTATGTTAAAATATTACATTTTAAAGTAATCAAATAATACTACATATTATTCTTAAAATTGAAGAAATGTTTGTATATAGCTAGCTAGCTAACTACGCGGACGACAAAAAGAATATATTTGGAAGACATTCATTCGAATGTCGCGTCCTTTAAAATAAGGACAGTTTCCGGCGGAAATTATACTTGTGTCCTTTACGTTGAATTTTATTTTAGGCATTAGTCAACTCGCGTTTTTGTAGATTTATGCTTTGTGAAGTCCTCATTATGAAAATAATGAGCTATTTATTAAAGTTAATGATGCACTATAATATATTTCTCTAATTTGTGTATTTATCCCATTTCCTTTGTGGATGTTTAGAATAAGCTAGATGAGTCAACCAGATAATGGATATTTTTATTATTTAATTAACTAATATAAATAATGTTAATCTCATAGAGGTCACAATAAAAAAATCCCTTAATTTCTTAAATAAACTCATTTTTAAACTTAGAAAATAAGCGAATTTTTTATGTTGTTGTTCCTATATTTGGATACAAAATATATATAATCGCACCGTGTATTGTAACCATAGCGTATATATAGTCTACCATCGCGTGTAATTGGACAGAAAAATGGTATAAATTGAAACATCTGCGATTTAAATTTTGCTAACACTACAAACATATAAGATTTTTTTTTAAAGTACGACCAGTACGAAATTCTATTTTCAAATTTCAAAAGAGAAATATAAATTTAGGCGTAAAATTTCATATTTATTTTATGAAGTTATGAAGAAAAATCTATTTATATAGTGTTATGTATAATACGGTTAAATTTCGTGTAAATACAGACACTAAAACGTATAGTCGATATTTAACCACAACCTTTAACCCTTTGTTTGCAATATACTCATACAAATTAGGCGACTTTATGCTATAAAAGTAATAAAAGCAGGTGCACTATTGTTTCTACAGTATTTCTCAACTAATAGTAATCCCTTAATCTATACAAATAAATAAAATTGGAGTGTCTGTTTGTTATATTAAAATAACCGCTTTCTATTACATGCATATGAATGTATGGTACACATACCAAAATACATATTTTTAAAATTTTTGTCTGTCTGTTTGTTCCGTCTAATCTCTGGAACGGCTGGACCGATTTGGACGGGACTTTCACTGGCAGATAACTTATGTAATAAGGAGTAACTTAGGCTAAAACAAAAAAAAAAACAAATTTTTTTTATTACATTCCACGCGGACGAAGTCGCGGACACAGCCAGTAATATATAAAATACAAAAAAAAATTGTCATCCACCCAATTCTATGCAAGAGCCAACTCTTGTCAATTTAAGACGTTCGTATTTTTAAGACACCATTATTATAAATCAATAATAACATCATTTCTTGACCCACGCAATAAGATATTTTTTTTACAATTTGTGACTTAAGGTTCCTAAAATAGTGAAGCGCCATTATTATTCTATTGTTATTCATATAAATAAACATGTATAGTCATAAACAAGCCCACTGTATCTACGTCAAAAGTGTTTATTTCGCTTGATTAACATAATCATGTAAATTTCGCATCAGAATCAGCTCCACCTACAGATTAATTCCGTTTACAATAACAAATTAGATATATTTGGCGCCTTTACTTTGACCTGCATGGTTAAAAAAGGGTTCGAAGGTTAAACTTGTACATTAAGAAAGAAATACGTACTAACTGAATAAATTGAAAATTATAATGTGATTACGTTGGTAAATTATATATATATTTGCCTCTGTGTGAGATATCTTTTGCAAGCATAAATGTAAAAACTACTCTAAAAGGGGTAAATGGGGGACGCGAGTTTTTGTTTGAATAAGCTCGCAAAGGACAAAAATTTATGAATGTTAAAATGGGGTGGCCAGAGACCTTCAGAAGGACATTTTTACCTATTGGAAAGAAGGAATATATTATTGCTGCGGAAATATTTGTCAAAAACAGCTGGCCAAGTTTTGATGCAATTTGGTATGAGAACGGCTGGGAACACGGGAAAAATATAACATAAATTTTAAGGCGAGAAATTATATCTTTGCTTTTGGAAAAATCCAATATTATGCGGGCGGGAAACTTGTGGTTCTATATGTATGGTACTGAAAAAGAAATACTATAAAATTACACAGGAATAAAATACTAAGCTTCTATTTAGTAATATTCAAAATTGAATTAAAGCTTATATAAAGCCTACGTTTAATATAAATTTGATAGTTGGTAACAATTTCCCATGACACCTCTTTATATGACCTTAATCTCAACATGTTTATGCATATATCACCGACCACGCGCTATATTTATGCATAATGCAAGCTGCTGATTTAATAGTTATTTCATTTGTTCGCATAAGTATATTAATAAATCAATCATTATTATTACTACGATAGAATTATTACACCTCTAACTTATTAATTTATTCTTAAAGGCAATTCTATTAATAATGGGTTTTCCAATAAGAGGTGTTATTTTGAATAGCCCGCTACCTAAGTAGGTTTTGCTTTTGAAGCTGAAAGATCATATTTTAACATTTCATTAGAGAAAACTACGCCATTACTAAAAATGGCACAATACAAACTTAAACGTGTTGAAATTAATAAAATTCACTATAAAAATAGTGAAAAATTGGGTCGAGTTCGAAAATCTAAAATATGTTTAAATAAATAATAAATAAATATTTCTTGTACTTACATCAATTAGCCTAGCCCAAAGTAAGATTTGTACGGCGTGTATTAAGGGGTCTAAGGTAACGGACAGACATACATATATTATACATATATAAATAAATTAAGTAGAAATATATTATAACAACCATGAGTAAGGTACAAATGCTCGCATTCATCTCGCAAATATCTGCCCCCACCGGGACTCGAACCCAGGACCTCAGAGATGGCGACACCTTGAAACCGGTATAGCGATCACTCGACTGCGGAGGTCATCATAAATTGTCGTGAATTACCTTATCAGACCACAATACAGAAATTGGTTGCAACTTCTTTCTTCGGGGCCACATAAAAGAATAACTTCAAAGATGGAATTTGAGAGGGTATCGAGGACATGGGGTAGCCAATTTGCTTTGGTTATGGGAAATATCATGAAAAGATACGGTCCTGTAAGCGTGGTCGTGGGGGGCATTTGGCTAATGCTCTTCTCCATTATTAACGGCATACCGTCCTCTCGGCATCATGAAATTTGACGACCTTCATAGTAGAGTGGTTAGTACACCGTTTCAAGGTCACCATCTCTAAGGTCCCGGGTTCGAGGCCCGATGGGGTCAGTTGTTTGTGTGATGAATGCGAGCATTTGTACCTTCGCCATGGATTTTAATATATATTTCTATCTAATATCTATAATATATGTATGTCTATCCATTAACCTAGATCCCATAACACTTTGCCTAGCCTTGCAGAGCTTAGTTTGGGCTAGGCTAATTGGTGTCACTGTAATAAATGTTTATTGTTAAATAAACATTTAATAATTTATCTCAAAGTATTTTTTTTTTCCCCTGAGGAAAATGCATTAAATTGCATACCCCGGCTGTGGCGAGCCGGCGGTTATGTGGGGCTCTCCTCCCAGAATGGGGAGGCCTACCCACTAAAAACCTCAGGGATGGCCTTCCTCAGGCATGTAGGGAGCCCCGGGAACATCAAGCAACTTCCAGGGGAACCCCCAGCCTCCGCTCCCCTGCCTAGAGGGGAGCCCTCCTCGGGGAGGCTACACTACTCCCCCGGTCTCCTCCACCGACGACGCCCCCGGCCACGGAAGGGGCGTGGTCCATCCCGGGTTATCTCAAAGTATGCTATTTTTCTTTGAATATTGAAATTTACCATAAGACAAATTGTAAGCACTGGAGGTGAAGTTTTTTTATTTTGTAAATTTGTATATTTTATATGTAGTAATTTTTAGTCGTTAAGTAGTTTTAAGCTTAGATTATACTTCTATTAATATTTTATTTTTATTTTTTTTTATATTTAATTATGTGTTTTAGATTGCTAACAAAGTATTGTATATAAAATTCATAAGCATGTTATTATAATAGATATATTAAAGTATCATAAATAATTAGGTCATATTAAATACTATTTGTTCTAAAACAATTCAATCTTAGTTTTGACCAATATCATGCGACGATACAACAATGTTTTCAGTATGAAAACAACATGTCAATAAAAAAATAAGTACAATAAACTACACATTAACTATCTGACAAATTTCCATCGAATATCCTAAGCATAGAGTTTAATATCAACTGTGATAGTTCGAAAGGTTATATATGTAGGTAGATGGGTGACTAGCCGCCAGAGGCAAAAGCTGAATAATTACAAAAGTTAAATCGATTAAACAAATCACAATTTCAAAATATATTGCAGAAACGTGAGTGTTACTTTTTACTTCACAGTCACGTGCAACTCTTGAGAAGCCGTAATTTTCTTTTCAATAATTCATAACCAAATTATAATTTAGTTGAACGAAATAGAGTGTTTACAACGAACATAATAAGATGTTGTATACAAAAATATAACGAGCTGTCGAAAGAGTCAATATTTCTTACCTATAACAATTATATTGCTAATCTAAATCCTTAGATAAAAACAACAAACAATGGAAGCCCTATCTAATAATTATAGTATAATTCTAAGCACGTTTTCATTAATTTGTTAAAATCACAAAATATTCAAAAAACTTGTGGCATGGATTGGTAAATTAGTGAAGAGGTCGGTTATTTAAATTTTACATAATAATATATTCTATTTCTTTTTTAAAAATGATAGGAAAGCTGTGAAATTAGGCTTAGGAACTTGGTCTCATCTACAAACTACCTTTATTCAACATAGATCTTTAAGAAGCCCTTTAAATATAACCCAACAAATTTAAACATAAACCTTGTAATTACTCCGGTTCGGAAATTGGGAGAACATTCTCGAGAAGAACGAGCAAATAACTCTGAAGTTAGTAACCAACAGAAAGACATTATTTATATATTTTCCGAAAAAGTGAACAAGTAATTGTAAAATTATCTACATTGCGTAGATTATTTTACAATAATTGTTATCATATTATTGAAATATATTTTTTATCTGCGTATCTTTAAAGATATGTTTTCACTATGGGATTTAATATAGATTACAACCCGACATTCTATATTAGCTATATACCACAATTGGCCATCACACTGCAAGATATGTAGACTATAAACCCAAGGAGACCGATAGGAGCTTAAACTCAGATCACGTGGTCCGAATTCCCGTCGTAATGAGCATAGGTGCCGCCTGGTCAGGACTTAATCAGTGTGTATTTTCCTCTACAAAATATATACAATTACATAATACATTGAGACCTGCGTTCCGTTTCGCTACATTCGTATTACAACTATAGGCTGTCGTATTACGAACTTGTTTAATCTTGTCAAGGAAATTGGGTTTAAATTATATATCTGGGGCTAGCCTCCAATGTAAAAATACAGGGAGCAAAAAAATCTGCTCTTGCCTGATACATTCAGTACAAGGTCTCCCGCCGTTGATTTGTGAGGCAACGGCGTAGTTTTTTTGGCGTGTAAAAGTGATAGTAAAATCTATTTTTTGATTTTGTAAGAAAGTTTTGAACATGTTTTTTCTCAATTTTAATTCGGTCCATTGAAGAGAGTAGATTTAGTATAAAGAACACAGGAGGTATTAGGTGTGGCGGTAGAATAACGAAAGTGCACCCCGCCACACGCTTTAGTGGGTAGGCCGGTCCTCTCAAACAGGACAGCCCCACACACGGCCGCGACTTGCCAGCGCGGCGTCATGGTGCATAAGGAGCAGAGTAAGGGTATGCGGAGATAAGTACATTATATAAAGCCTTTAAATTTTTATCCAAAGATTTGATTATATTACATTAAATCGCGTAGCTAAGCTTTGGAAAGATATGAGAGAGATATACTCATATGAGTGAATATCTACGAAGGAGACTCTTGATATAAATATTAATGTCACACAGGCAGGTTTTATCGGCTCGCCTGTCGATATGTCTTCGATAATATTATCACATTTGCATACTATATTGATACGAAACCAGAATACACTAGTTAAAACCAGATTATACACCATTCGTTACAAAAGTAACTTCAGTACTTTTGTCTAGCTTTTAAATGTTAATTGAATCTCGAGTAGCCAGAGAATATCTGGGGAAACTATATGTCGCTCATCCAAAAGAATATTGACATAATTACCAAAAAGTCGAAAATGAATTTTTGATACCATAACATCGTGTTTTGCACGTTTTATCTGTGGTAAAAACGACAGAATTTTTGTTCCATTAGTTTCCGACAGAGAGAGTCACTGTCGTTTATTATTTACTTAGAATCGTTTAATAACAGTTTATTTTTGTTTTCTTATGTTAAGATTTTTATAAAAAAAAATTAGTTAAGCTTTTGAAAAAGTTTACGTTTCAAGTTCATAAAATGTATTATAAAAATAAAACAAATTAAGAATTATGTAGTTTTAAATTCATGAATAAATCATGAATTTATTATGACATTATACCAGGTTTGGATATATCTATATCCAAACCTGGTATAATGTCATAATTGTAATATTTAAATTACAAAATGTCATAAATGTTCGTCGGGTTTGTTTCATTTGGTATTTTTTAGTAATTATCTTAAGGTTTCTCGCAAACTTTTTATGTAATATTATTGTTAATAAAGTAATACAACAAAACTATTAAAATATATCGATAGAATGATTGGAAATACACAATATTTTCGATGTCAAATTTTTAAAACGCTCTCCTGAAAAATCGCAAAAACGTAATTATGTCAATATTCTTTTGGATGAGCGATGTGTGGACGAAAGAACTGTCGGTGTATTGGGAATTTTACAGGAATTATTAATGACCACGGGAACCACGCGATATACTTTCCATAGAAACGTAATCCCCTAATTTCTCCCTGGAAAATCGCAGTAAAGTAACATTTTTTTCCCCTAAATCTGACGTCTGTTGCCGTGTCCTTGTGTTTTCATTTTTGACGTTGATCTAACCTGTTGCCTGTACTTAGTTCTGTAAACATCCTTCGTAGTGATTCCTGATTGATAAAAATCCACGTGGTTGTAATCTCAAGTTGTATTGTAACTACATCAGCGACTAACAACAGTAGAAGAACAATCATAAAAAAATCTATGTCGTGTGGTTTTGAAAGTTTGACTCTTTCAAATTAACATTTTGTCAATTCAATTAGCAATATCGAAAGAAATGGTATGACGAGCACCATAAAGAAGACCATAAAACTTAAGTAAACGTAATTTTCCTCTAACTAATGTCCTGCAACGTTCCACGTGAGTGCGCACGTGAAGTCTTTATCTGTCGCGCGCGCTTCCGCGGTCGCAAGCGCATCTAAATGAATATGCACCGAGCCAATTTAATAGTAACATGACACTGACACTATAAAAATGGCATAATAACCAACAATGGATGTTTTCAACTTATGTATACTATATTTAAAAACTATTACAAATACAGTATTTATATAGTTTCTTTTTAATTTGTGCGAAATTTTTGTTTATTATTAAATGTAGAAGCTTTAAGACTACCTACATGTTTTTGTAGTGTACAATTTATTGATTATTGTCAATATTGTAGTCCAAATAAATATAATATAGTATATGTAGTGGATAGAGAAGCGAGAAATAGGTCAATTGACTAATCAACACGGCTAGCCAGCGTTCGGGAAATTACGCGGAATAAATTCTATCTACAAACTGTAGCAGCTCGCCATTCTATTCTAATTCAGTTCTCTTTTTTTATTGCGAGATAATTATTTTTACGATTTCTTATATATGTATATATATATATATAATGCAAATTAAATATATAAATGGTATATAATGGTAATGGTATGGTCGTTATATATATGTGGTTTGAAAGAGGATATCGTGACAAGAATAGAGAAAGGGATGCTTGGGT
Source organism: Scirpophaga incertulas (assembly GCA_036419045.1). Lineage (NCBI taxonomy): Eukaryota > Metazoa > Arthropoda > Insecta > Lepidoptera > Crambidae > Scirpophaga > Scirpophaga incertulas. The sequence goes on from CM071627.1 coordinate 35,639,228, forward strand.
GGTTTGGGCATGTGGAACGGATGGATGAAAGTAGACTAACCAAAATGATTTATGAAGCTGGAGTGAGTGGAGACACGGGACGAGGAAGACCTAGGCGAACATATTTCGAACAAATCGAAAGTGTCCTCAAAAAAGGCCAGGTCAGAAGTACCCGCAATTGTCGAGCATGTATGAGGAATGTTATGAAAGTAGATGAAGCGAAAGAGATATGTAAGGACCGTAGCAAGTGGAAGGACGTAATCTCTGCCTACCCCCATGGGAAAAAGGCGTGAGTGTATGTATGTATGTATGTAAATATATAAATATGTTGATATGTACGTAGTTATGAACAGGGAATAAAGTCTATCTTGGCTTAACAAAGTAAAAAATGAATTGAAATTTTGTAATAGGATAGGTAATAGTCGGTAACATAATTGACTAAGGCACATGTTGAATACGCGGGTACAAGTCCCACAAGTCTTGCGTTTATTCATATTTTTACATTTCTATAATACTTGAAGGTGTATTAACGAAGCGATTTCGCAAGATATCAAGAAATGCCATCAAACTTCGTTATATCCATTAGATCCATGGTATGTCTTGAATATCGGTTTAAAACTCCCTGGAGAATCCATTTCGAAGCACATTTAGGAATTAGAAGACCCAATTTACCGAGATATCCCTATCAAGAGTTCAACGTCAGGAAGTAGCCTCCAAACAGCACACTAGTCAAAATCGTACTGATGAAGATAAGAATAAAGACAAGCTCAGTCCAATTAGCACTCTTTTAGCAATTTTGTTTTCTTTGCTGTAAGTGCAAATTTGTGCAAATTTAATTTAGCAAGTAGTGAAGTATTACGGTTAATAAATAAATTAGTTATATGTATATTTACCCCCATACCATAAGCAATGAAACAAGATATGACAAAGCATTTATCGTACGATATAACCGCCATCTTATCTGTTTATTGATAGTTCATTGTATTTTGACAGTTCAGAGTGATAAGTAAATCGCACTATCATAACACATTTCTGGGACTATGCTACTGGCGTTCGGTTTCTGATATACGGGATCACAAACGCTTATACCTCCAATATCACAATTAGTGTATATAATTTTTTTAAAATATACAAAAATACCTCCTTCTTTTTCGTCATAAATTATTTTGCATTCATAGTTATATTAATAATTATTGTTATGTGTATTGACCAGTAAAAGTTTCGCAAAATTCTCTTGGTTTATTAAATAAACAAGGAGAACTTTAATATATAAAAAGCAAAATTCTGTTGAATCTCTATACAACAGAAATTTTATAGATAAAGCTGTGCGTGCATAACTTATCGATCGCCAAAGCATCCGTCAATGTCACTCCGTAAGAACATCTGTCAAATTTACCGTTTTTTGTCGAGTATGCCGATCTTAGCTGTCAAATTTTGATTATCGAAAGTTCCATGGTTGCTAAGGTACTCCAATAAATTACTTTAATTGATGACATTGACAAGAGAATTGAATGAACGATACTGCGAGGTAAGCTGCGTTCGCCGAATGCAGCAAGTAGGTAACAGCAGTACATTCACCTATCTGACCTTTATAGAAACATTTAGTCAAGCCACAAAAATAATTATCAACACAATTTATCGTACACGTAATTACAATTCAATTTTTGCTGATTTACCGACCAACTGGCAATATTATGTAGTTTATAAAGGTAGCTAAATGTTATTAAGCTAAGACTCATACACAAAAGATTTCACGATATGATTTCTATACGATATATAACGATTCTTTTTAGCTACTAATGACAGTTTTACCTCTAGCGCGAGAATTGTTTTCTATTAAACTCACAACAATGTAAAATTGTATCGAACTGATGCTATAAAGGTTATATGATTTTTAAAACCCATCTCTAGGAATTGTTTTCCGACAATGATTGACTTGTTTTCACTTTTCTGTGCAAGAATAAAAGTTATATGATTCTCACGAGAATAAATTTTATGCGTGTCGCGTGCCAATCACTCTCTGTGCTCATGTCTTCATTAGAATAATAACTACTCCCTGCGTTCATGATACAATTTTAGACTATTGTCCGTGAAATAGTTTTTTTTTTTTTGTTGAATTGTCTGAATGAATCTGAATAACACTTACACTGTGTGATATTAAGTTATTCGACTTATATGATTTTCTCATGGATGCCATTATCAGAACTGGACTAAAATTATATTAGACTACATAGTGACTTTCTATATGAAATGATCTCACAAGAGATAAATAAATATAAGGATTTTCAAGGCAAGAGTAAATAGGCACTATTTGAGTTTGCGTGTTCAAACTTAGGCAACATCTTCACTTAACATCAGGTGAGATCGTTGTCAAACGCAATCAAATTAGTAATAAAAAAAACTTCAGCCTTCAACGCCAATATTTATCGGAGTTATAATATAAGGCCTATATTGATTTATGTTGAATTTTGATATAAATTAGATTTTGAAAATCGGAATATCCTTGTGTTTTAAGCGAATGAGAATGTAGAGTCACTACGTTAACGCACACGACAACAATGAAAATCTAAAAACAAAACATCATTGATAGAGCCAACACGTGCAATAGTCGAATATACAAATCTACTTTTGCTTTCCACACGGCAGTCACGTGTTCGAGACATTGCAACACCGCGCTCAAATTCAAGTACATTTTGATAACGCAACTTGTTCAATCGAGACGGGCATTCCTCGACTAAATCTTGCATTACGATCTTGATGCGAAACATGTTGAGAATTCTCCAAGATTGTTTTGGTAAATCGATTACGCACTGACGCGATACGCAACCGTTATACCCCGTATATAATCTTATTAATTATTATCGAATAACCAAAAGTGTTTAAAGCAAAATTATCTTGTGTTCCCACAATTAAAGGTAAGATAGAGAGTTCCTCGGTTATTGCAAATAATTGAAGTTTGATAATAGGGCTTATCGCCTCTTACCAACAACAGAAAGAGTATTTCAGCAAAAAATTATACGTAATATTGATTCGATTAACAATAAATTGATCCATAAATATTTTGACAAATCCAATTATTTGGTCGTAAATTTTCTTACAAGAACAATCTCCGCACGTTCGAAGCATCGATCTTATAAAGATATAAGTCAGTGAACATTTCGAGCTTGTAAAAAGTAACAAAACAAAGAGTAAAAACAAGTTTAAACGTCCGTTCCCGGTTCTCCCGGGTGACCTCCACGACCGGTCCGCGTCATATAATACCTTTCACTGGCCCTTTCTCAAAAATCTCACAACAACTTACTGGCAACGGTGAAATGATGCGATTGTTTTGACTAAAATGTTTAACTCTAAACATTGCGATAGTGATAAGGTTCTTTAGTGACAAATAATATATTACTTTTAAAGGTGATACATATATATATATATATAATATATATATATATATATATATATATATATATATATATATATATATGCATTATATTATTCATTTTAGACATCATGTTTCATAGAGACATTTACTGCTTAAGACCTACACAATCGATATCTAAATAGAAATAGTGTAGGTTTTTTTTTTTCAAAACAATCGGGTTCGATTCCCGAACGGAGTACAGATGATTTTTAAAATGTATGAATGCAGTTTTTCTTGTTATTAAAATCGATGACATGGTTCCTCAGAACAGATCTTCGTATGTCTTATAGTTTCAGACTTTCCCATACTGACCGATTTGAATGAGACACCCTGTATATAAATGTATTAAGAAAAAACTTGTCTATTTAGCTTTCTTTTTATTGTATTATCTTTTAATACCCCACACTATGACTTGTCTTTTTTACCTTTTTAACTACAAAAGTGATATAATATTATAATGATTTATAATTTAAAACTAGCACCAATGACAAAGATAGAAATTGACAGAATAGCATACTTTAGGTATGTGATAAGGAGGTTGAGTTACCAGAAGAGGTATGAAGAGTATCATTGTGGCTAAAACAACGAGTAGGAGGCAGACATATCAAAATATGGATGAATTTCATGAAGATGGACATGCATGAATATTAGTATAGAAATGACATATGAAGAGTGAGATAAAAGCAGACTGATGAAGATGATGTGATATAATATCACAAAATACTCTATAATGTGAGTAAATACGCTATTTACTCACATTATAGTACAATTTCTCGATATTATATTATTTTTTCCAAGAAACCTCCATTACACCATTACAGAATTTTAATAAAATCAGATCGGTATGACCGTAGGTTGAAGTCTTTTTTTTTTTATATTAAAAGTTTTACAGCTTTGGTTTTTTTTAACCATCTAGCCAAATCTTATTTTCATTTTCATTTTCGGTTGAAGTCTTCACAACTTGATCCCTTTTGACAGATGTCATCTCCATAGCTTATCTGTCTATACAATAGACAGATAAATTATGACGATGACACCTATCAAAACGAACTTCTTAGATTGTGACCTCTTTACGATACCCGTATATACACATTTTGTCTATGGCATAACCATAGTTATCGTGAACGTAAACACGTGGAATTAACTCTGTAAGAGATATTAGAAGTATTTTATCTCTGCCCAGATTTTGGGAGAGAATACGCGCCAAGGTTTTTTTTGACGTGAAACGTCTTTGAAATCGCACCGAAACATACGGGTACCAGGTTTATTTACTTTATTAATTTATTTATCAAGAATACATTGCCAATTTGTAATATGTGAATCGGGGTACCCATAATCATAGCAATTGCAGCAGAAATAGGTAAAACAATGTTCGAACAGATGACCGCGGTATAGAGTGTCTCTCTGATAAAACTATCACGTTCTAATCTACATGGCGCTAAAATAACACTAACATAATATTGTTGTGTTCCGAAAATTAATGAGAACTTTGCCGTTAAGTAATCCAAGCGAATCTTCGGCTTAATCGCCACTTAGCCTTTGGTGAGAAGAAAGATCAAGGGTCAAGAAACGTGTCTGTCAATTAGAACCTTATAACTTCATAAAAAGAAATCTTAAAAAAGATTGTATTTGCAAACGTCAACCCATACACTAACAAATTCTACATCAAATAAGATACAAAAGCTGAGTCAGTAACGCGCTGTAAATCTCGCCAATGATAACACGTTACCCAATAAATAATACGAGTTGTACGAATATCTTCCGGAAACTTGAAGAAAACAAGTTTTTGCGTATGTTTGATTTTTACGAGCGAACCGCGAATGTATTTCAACAAGACAAATATTGATTGATGAATTGTAATTGATCGTGCCAAATAGCCGGGGCTGCCAAAACGATCATTTTGGCGCCCAGTCCTCGTTGGCGTGATATTAATATAGAAATGAATAGTGAGAGACAGCAGCATGTGTTTTATTTATAACACATCACATTCTAGACTTTACCATTTATGTAGAGATAAAACTTAAATAACCATCTCTATATAAAATGTAGAGTCTGTTAACTGTGTCATGTTTAAGTTAAATAAAATCATTTTTAGCTTAATAATCATTAAGACAAAGTTTGTTGCTAAGCGCAATTTTATTAAAGCTCATGTTGCATTAAATATGTGACTCATTACATTATTTCCAATTCTTCCATTACAGTAATTTTCCCATTGCAGACAATGAGTCATTTGATTCTGTGTTGTAAATATTTTCTTTAAGAATCAAGTTTAATAAATAAAAAAAAATAAATCAATGTACGTTTTAAAATATGCAATATGTCAAATTGTCACAAAAGCACAAGTAGTGACTGAGATTTAAAATAAAATTGTCAAATTTCGGACCAACGCGGAGCATCGTGTACCTACGTAAAGCTTTGTTATTAAAAGTTCATAAAATTGTATATATATTTGAATTTTTATATCTAAATAAAAAAAGGCAATCTGTGTATGACATCGTCAAAATATACATGGTTGTATACCTTTTCTCCTTCCAAATGGGCCGCAAAAAGAGTTGCCTTTGCCGACAACGCTATCGTCGATGTACTTGATAAGCTTCGACACATCTTCAGACTTTCCCAGGGACTCGCTGCCCCATCTCGTGGGCAAGTCTTCTTGCATGGATTCTGATTTGCCTTTAGTGCCTCTGGACTTTTTCAATACACTTGTCATACTCGTCACATTACACAATCAAACGCGCATGGTTTGAAGCCACAGTCACAAAGCACTGTTTTGTTTACCTTATGCTGTTACGAAACCGCGAACGCGTGAAGATAAATTCAAATTGTGCCGTATCGCTTCACGTTTACGCATACACGCTTCAAACGAGCGCTCTTGTGACCAACAGGCTACTGAATAAACCTCGCTAAAGCGCTCTGCGTGTAAAACTGAGAATACGATACGATACGCGAACTCAAGCCCCATGCCCTACGTTGCTACGCATTCAGCTATCCGCATTCGGTGTTGCCAGAATCGAAAATAAAAATTTTGGTAGAAAATATTGAAATTTCACATGCTTTTAATGTAGAGCCGCTAAGAGGTACTTTAAAGTAGAGTCGTCGAAATTAGTAGTTAGTACATTTATAAAATTGCTAAATTTTCTAATACCTTTGTTTAAAATAATGAACTAAAAATATTTGTGTACTAGTTGTATATAGTACCAATTGAATTAAATTTCCCTCTTTTTCCTTATAAGAATAAAAAATTGACTTTAACAAAAGATTACCTTGAATATTTTGTAGGGAAAATTTATAATCTACAAAATAAATATCATTACTCACACAAAATATTTAAATCACTCAATTACATTATTCTAAAAACATTATCAAATAATTATCCTATAAAACTTAAGCACCAAAAACCCCAAACATCACTTCATCTTCCAATATATGTAATATAACAATGACAGAACCCCTCATTCTTTAAAATATAAAGCTTTAATTCATTCGTTTCATTTTATTGTTTATTCAAATACAAAAACCATAATGTGTTAGTTACAAGTAGCTTACATCCCAGTATTAGTAAAAAGTTTAAACAAATGCTACGATAAACGAATCCCATTTCATTATATATATAATTTTATTAAAATTTTGTAACTCACTGATTAGTTTTGTCAGTATTAACAAAACAAACTTATGTTACTATGACAACTGATTCTTGTTTGGTCAATGTCAACGTGATCACTTCAAGGCGAAAGCTTCAATTTATAATTTTATTTATTTCATTTTTATTACACAGTATATTTTTACTTACTAACAAGCAAGATGTTAAAATTACAAATTGCTAATGACAGAGATCGGAAAGAAGCTCAGAATCGCGAGAGGAGACGGCAGTGCGAGCTAGAGCGCCGATCTAGAATATTCAATGCCCGGAACAGAAAAATCGGTGTAAGTTTTCCAGTAGTCCATTCCTTTGAGTGGACCCTTAACAATCAGCTGCTATGCCACTTTGAGCATCGTGATTCGAATAGTTTGTTAGCCGAAAATCCTCCTAAAAATGTACCTTGCGGTAACTTTTAAGCGATTTAACGCAAATTTCCATTAAATCGTTTACATGTGATAATAATTGCATATGATGTTAGTGGCAATTTGTGACCTACTTATAAAAACTGATTGGTTTATGTCCTGGAGGATATCAATACAGAAATATAGGCCTAACGGCATTATCGATTGACAAAAGCATCTGTAAACTACTCTCCTACATATTATTTATTTACATTGTTATATAAACATATATGTGTATATCATTTGATCTATATTTTACAAAATATCTATTTAATTTCATCTATGTGTTATAGAATATTTCATATATCCATCTTCGTCAATCCTTAATAATATCTGTAAAAATTACCGTTTTTTGCCTAATATGTCGATCTTAGGATAGAATAGAAAACATTTATGGACCACAAGAACAAACACATAACAGATACAAGAATTTAATAAATGGCCAATTAGGACGCGACCTCAGCATAAGGTGCAACAAGCTAATCTGTGGCAGCGCCGCTATTCTGATCGGGCCTAAGAGGGGTAGAAAACAAAAGACACAATATAAATAAATTTACAACAAAATTATTATCTAGGTACATATTATAAAAAAGGAAAGCTGTCAAATTTACAGTTTTTTACCAAGTATATCGATCTTAGCAGTCAAATTTTGTTTATCGAGAGTCCCACTGCATGTTAGGTACTCGTGATTCGCGTCACTTTGTATTGATTGACCGGCTTGAACGCACTTATTAGAACGTGTTTATTATCACGGCGTGCGTTAAATATATTGTTGATGAATATTAGGTACTAGATGTACAATTAACGGATTTGACGAAGATTAAATCGTGCGTTAACATTTTGTATAGTTTGTTTCATGTCATGTTTCCAAAATATACAACAACTTCAAGTCATATCTGAAAAGAAATTGTAATTACCAAGAAATTACGAGCTGACTTAAACGACCTGGTAACTATCGATCATAACTGTTGCGAAAAAGCCTGAAAAAACCTACCACAATTTATGTCATCCTGAAAAAATGTTATAACACATGCAATTCACCAAGTAAGTTGAAATAATGAATGACTACTAAAAGAACATATCATAGCAAACACGAATTTGGGCCACGAAGAAAATTAACAACGGATTAATAACATATTTATAATATAGTCAGTGACGACCTACCTTTAGCTATCAAATTTCATCCTAATGTCGAAAATATAGAGTTAATAAATAAACTTGATTTTTGATTTTATTATATTTACCCCTATAAGTGGTAAAATTACTTTTACTTTGAAAATAATCCCCTTTCAGTCTATTGCAGTAATTAAAATAAACTTGATTTTTGTTTTTATTACTTTGAGCACTATAAGTGGTAAAATTACATTTACATTGAAAATAACCCTTTCTGTCTACAGTAATAATTAAAATAAACTAGATTTTTCGTTTTAACAGATCATAAAAATACCATTACAACAGCTTGCAGTCTGTGTTCACAGGTGGATCTCCCTTTCCTCGAACGACAAGTGACAGAAAAGCGAGCAGAGCGCAGTGAGCAGGAGCGACGGGATAAGGCGTTCGCGCAACAGATGATCAAGGACAGCAACCTCGCTGCCGTCCTCGATGCGAGGCAAATAGAGGTACAATAGGAAACAATATACTGTTTTTATTAATTAAATTTTACTGCACATAATCGAGCACAATACTTTGTTTATTATCTATTTGAATCTAATTACTTATATTTATTAAACGCATAACGTAATCTTATATATTTTATATATATTTCTATCCAGGAACGTCGTCGCATCAACATAGCAATAGACTCGTTCAGACAGAATTATCAGCGCCCAGAGGACCGCCGTGAATTTGACCTGAACGACCCCGAGGTGTTGAAGAAACAGCTACCGCCTCGCGCTGCCGACGGCGAGCCGGTCGGCCTCTCCAGTGCACAGAAGTAAGTTCCCTAGTTAATGCAGCAGTGTAATGTCAAAAATGATCTGAAATATTTCTTTTGTTTTACAGAAGTATGTTGACCAACAATTCACCTCTGATGTTAAGTGGATACAGCTATAGTACACGTAGTTCTTCTGAATTTCACTACAAATTTGCTACCCTCACAAGAATCACACTGCCTGTCGTAAATGTAACATATTCTGAGATTCGCTACAAATATGCAACCTCCGCACGAACCATAATATCTGCTGTCAATGTGACATATTCTGAGATTCACTATAAATATGCAACCGATTTATGCATTTCAATAAACCCTACAGTGGAATTTATGATTACTGTTGAATATCAAAATTTGTTTAATTAAATTGATAAAAACAATCTCGAAAATAGTTCTTTTTTTCGTCACTATGTTTTATTTTATTGATGAAATTTTGTCAAAATATTTATGTTTTACCTTCAACTTTGTTACTAAATAATTAATCGCCATGTTTGCTAAAGTTTCAAAAAGTTTACTCTCTTGGTTTTAAATTAAAGAAGATTCTTCTATAAGATTCCTAGAAATATCTATACAAAGGACAATTTGATAATGATTAATATTCACTTTCTTGTCTTTATTTCATTCAAGTTTTGGTTAAGGATTGCAAATTTCTAATTTTAAAGTATTTCTTTCATCATTTTAAATTACTGCTAATATAATACTTACCCTAAAAAATAAACCAGTGAATTGAGCTTCATTTAGCTATAATGCTATAAAACCTTATTGTTCGTGGCGTTATTAAAGAAAACGACTAACTGTTTCGTTGAATGACTATATCAACCAATTAACGTTAACTAATATTATTATTTGACAAAACAGCCTACTTATATAACTTGAGACCCCGGGAAAGGCATAGCAAAATCTTTAGCAATATTTGTTTCCTACGAGAAAATTCCATAAAATGCAGTTTGAGTAAAAGCCGCGAGCGGATTAGAAAAAAATTGAAATCATAACTTGATATGCAGGTTTGAGGGTGAGGACCTAGCGTACGAGGAGCGCAAGAAGATAATGGCCGCCCAGAAAAACGCGTGGCTTGAACAACAGGTGCAGGAGCGAAAAGCGGCCGAGGAAGAACGAAAGAAGGCAGAGGAGGCGTACATGGTAGTCGATTTCAAAATTTCATTCCCAATTAACAGAGAAAAGTAACGAAGTTATCCAGCAGTGAGCGTCTCTTGACAGATATGATTGAATTAATCGCTACTTCAACTACTGCCACAGTCAGATTCGGGCAATCGCGGAGAGTGCATTACTCCAGACAATTTGAACTGTATAATAAAACTGAGTGTTTTTAAATCTCAGCAAAGATTTAGAAATGTTACAAAGTATAATTTATGTTAGTTACTTTATTTTACAAATAATGTTCTTTTCTTTTAAGATTCTTTATGAAATTTCACAACTTTTTTTTACAATAATTGTTCTAATTTATAATCAATCGTACAGATGGCGATAAAAGCGAGAGATGCGCGCGCAAGCGAGCTAGACCGGATGGAGCGCGAGTGCCGCTACCGCCTGGGGCAGGCCAACCTGCGCTACAATGAGGCCTTGGTAAGCTACATCATTTACCAGGTGAAACAAGATAGTTGCTGGCTAACGACTTTTGTCTCTCTGCAGTTTGATGGTAAGCTAGAAGTAATAGTACGTACTGATATCAGAGTTTTAGATTGGAGCTATAATAAACCAGTGATGCTAAGTCAAAGAAATATGAATAAAGAGGTTTGGTTAGTGGAGTACAGTACTTCAATGAATTGAAACAGTCGAGAGCTAATCCAGTGTAATTTAATTCTTGAAAGAAACTTCTCGTAATGTGAAGACTCAAATAAAATGTTTTCGATATTTCTGTATAAACCAACATTTTATGAGACTTGTTCCTTGTCATTTTCTTCTTTTTATGTAACGTTTGCCTTCGTCGTATTCGAGCACCAAGATCAATAGTGTGGGTTACACTATTGATTCTCAAAATTTTCCACCATGTGAAACTGTAGCTGAAATCGCTCGCTGTTTTGTAGAACAATTGCATGCTTTTACTGACAATATAGAAACTCTTTATCAAACGTCAGTGGCATCAAGTTTCACCTGGAGATCCTCCAAAACTGAAGGATTAGCTAACTGTAATGTGGAGAGCGTCACGTTTTATCGTCTTATAAAAGCGTGATTCCATTTTACTTTAGTCGGTTATAGTTTCCCCCTATCTAAGGAGTGGTGTGACTTCTTGCATAAACCTACCAACGACTCACTGTAATTAATTACACTGCTCCCTATTACTCGTCCTAGTCTTTTATCTAGCCTCCTTCATCGGCCCAAATCATCAAGCACAAGAAATGTCCTTTAGTGGCATGGCCCTGTAGTCTGCCGATAGACAGTTAGATAACCAATTCCCCTTTTATTTCTCATCAGCTTTTGTTTCCCATCTTCTGCAGGCTACAACAACGCAATGGCATAATAGGTGTACTATGCTCTTCTGTTATTTCTTGCAGACCTACATAATTTGGTTCTGGAGTGATACATAATCTACAGCATAACCAAAATAATCTTCTTCCTTCCAAAAGAGTCTGGGGGCTACTTAAGCTCAGTGTCAATTTGAGGCGATTTCCTGGCGAGACGAAAAGCCTTACGTGCGTTATTACTTTTTGATTGGAAACTGCTGCTGTAAATAGCTGACGATATGTTACACAGGCAACAGAGAAGAAACAGCTGGAGCAAATAATGAAGGAACAGGAAGAGGCGGATAACAGCGCGGAGATGTACAACAACCTCACATCCGACATGCTCACTGAGAATCCAGACGTAGCAAAGAGCGCGCTGGGGAAGAACCGGTAAAAATTTTCAAAGCGATTACAGCATACGAGTAAACTAAGGCCAGCCAGCCACCCAAGTTGCAAATGTCAAATCTTTAAAAAAATCTTTGAAACAATATATAATCTTAAAAGTTATTATTATAGTACTTTATTGCATAATTAAACATTTAAAAAATCGTTTGCTGATATAATTATTTCCTACTCTAAAACTACTAAAATTTTAATGTACTACACCGTTATTACAACACTTCTATAATCGAATGATTTAAAATCCCTTCAAAGAGACGTATATCTTAATTTTCCCTATTTTTACCTATTTCTCGTTAAAGGACTTTTTAATCTCTGCGTTGTTATGAGGTTAATGCTTGGCAATTATTCCATGGCTAATGATACTTGCAATCTGTTTTTGTTGGTATATCGTGGCCGTAATTACTATAAATAATTACAAGTAATATCATAATACATATAGTTTACGTCAACTTATAATTTACTTTTTTGTCTAATGCCACTACTAATGTTTGTAGATACATTAGTAGTCGGGTTGACTATGTATAATAATATTTGACAAAAAAAAAGACTATATTTCTTCTAGGAATAGAGATTTTGAAAAACTTCCGTTTAACTCATAATGTCAAAAACTTCAAATGACAGACGTTTTTATATTGTCGCAAATAGTCACAAACGCAAAAGACAGGGTCGCTAATTGACAAGTAAGCAGAATGCCATATACACCATTTATAAATAAATTGTTTAATTAAATTTAATAAATTATTATGTTTTAAATGAACCGGTTCCTAATTGACATTATTTAGGTGGAACTTCTCTCTGTTTGCAAGTCTATTATTATATATAATCTGTCATTTCGAGAAACAAACCTTCATATTTCCTGTCTGTCGTTCATATTTTGCATTTCTAAGGATTTCAGAATCTGCACATTCTGCGATTTTATCATTAAGCGCCTAAACCATTATTTCCCAAAATCAGATACTGAAACAGCTTACACATATTATCGCACCTATTCTTCTCATACGGTTAGGCAAAGGAGTAATTTGAGGTTCTATTCTTATTAAGTGCCAGTGGGATAGTACCCAAACTTATTGCCACTGTCCGAGTAGAGTTCGCTGAGATAAACTTCTATAATATAAAGGTTTGTTGTACTGTGGATTTAAAGAAATGTGTACAAGAACTCTTTTACTTATTCGGTGGTTAAGTTATATTTTTTTAAATTGTATTGTACTATTCTGCCCATGGGAACCAAAAGAGCGATGAGACTTGTAATCTTGATTCGTCACCGCTGAGACAATCATATCATATTATAAACTTCAACCTGACCAATAATATTTATTGTTGTTCCCAGTGCTATCGGCTTCATGTACAAGGGAATGAACCAGGAAGAGCTGAAGAAGTTCTACGCTGCGCAGAAGGAACAAATGGCTGCTGCCAAGGTACAATTTTATGTATTACGCGAAAGAATGTGCACTTGAAAAATCTAGACGAGAACGTAATTAAAATCACAGAATAATTAATTAAAAACTTTCAACACTTGAATGTGTTGTATCATTATGTCCAGATAATATTAGTGTTATTTATTTGTTTACTTACTTGGCTCAAGAATAACGAATGAGTAAACATGACCTGATTGATTTAAAATTACATAACGGAATAGGTCATCTTTATTGCACATAAAAAAAAACAAAAGAGTGATAAAAAACAATTCTAAATAAATTTAGAATGCAGGCGTATTCCTAAATTCCAGTTTAGTATCATTACTGCATCGGGCGCAAAGTAAGCTATTAGTGCACGAATGTAATGTTGATATCCGAACATATGCGGAACACTAAATATACGAGTGCATCAAAAACACACTTTCGCAAGGTAATCTATTTTTCATTGTACCATAATAAAATTACCTACTCAAAATCAAAACTAATGATAATAAAAACAAAGTTCAATTCATCTTCTCCACAAATATTAAAACATACAATTATGAAATGAGCAGTCATGAAAATATTATGTATGTATATATATGTATGTATGTTTGTTACTCTTTCACGTAAAAACTACTAAATAGTTTCATAAAACTTTATAATATATTTTCTTATGTATCAGAATAACACATTCGCTACAATTTATAAAGATATTGCGTAAATTGTCTAAAATATGACGATAAATGTCCTGCGCAGACGAAATCGCGGGCACCACCTTTTAATATCTAGACAACGATCCGTTAGTGAAAAACTGTGATTTCAGGACTGTTTTGATTCTAAGCAAAAATTCGTCTTTATTGATCAAATATACTTGAAAACTTCAAATGGTCATCTATTTCATGGGTTCGTCATTGCAAAAGGATGGCCGAATAACTACTCGAATAAGAATAAAAGCAACGAAAAGTTATTTCTTATTATGAAATATTAATTTGTATTCCGCCATCTTTCCCATTTGACAGCTCATGTCAATCACAGACTATTAATCGACCACAAAACGTGACATAATACGATCGCTATAAACGAGTTTGCTGGATCAGTAACTACGTCATAAAAATAAAAATCACTTTATGACTGTTTGACCAAGTTGAATCGGGATGCTATACTAATGGGTAAACTTATGTAAAGTATTTGTGACTGAACGACCTTGACTTATTTTCGACGACTTCGCTTATTTACATACTGAATAATATTTATAAGTTGATGAATATTATTCAGTTCAGAGTTATTAGATGACACCTTCAATCGTTAAATGTCCCGAATCGTATTGTATCTCTCTCAAATTGTCAAATAAGCTGTGTGCTGTCAAAATTACATACATACAATATACTCACCACTCTTTCTTTAGGCAGATATCACAGTTTTTCGATTCTTACGATCTAAATAAATTTCTCTAGCTTCCTCGATTTTCCTTAATAATTTCATGTCCGCTCGTCCTAACCTACATTTAGTATATCACCAATTTAGTCCAAAATTTTCGTCTAGATCGTCCCCTATGAACTGGCTCATTTATATCTTTTAAATTATTTCGTCTGTCGTCTTTCGTCGGTCCTTTCTACGTGTGTAAACCATCTAAGCATTCCCTTCTCAATTTTATATCACTACATCTTTCACACTGCATTTTACACAATTACGCAATTTATCCTTCATCGTCACTCCAGCTATTTCCTTAAAAGCTCTCATTTCTTTTGCCATACCCAGCATTTACTCCCCATATATAAGCGTAGATACTAGTATGCCCCCATAGACAGCCAATAGCGCCTAATCTAAATTATCATGCAAAATTTCATAAAAATCGAGTAAGACGAAACATGTTTATTTTAATTTACATATTACTATGGAAACAATAAAAAGATCTTAATTCATAACATCTATAAATTATATTAGGCATTAAGGATATATACATATCTATTATAAATTGAATTTAACATCTTATATGAGTGAATACGTGATTGAACATCACTAATTATAGTAGACATGTTTTGTATTTACCATTAATGCGATCTTTTGTGCGTTATTAATATTGTTTTCTACCCAAAAATGTGTCACACGGAAATAAACTAGCCTCTAATATACATACATATTTACTGCAGATGCAGAGGCATACAGTATGTATACATTAGTCGTACTGCAATAAATATATTTTCAAAGCTTATGTTTCTTTCTATTTAGGCTAAACGCGAAGCCAACGAGAAAATGGAGGCGGAGTGGCAAGCGCTCGCCAAGTCCATTCAGCGTGAGGTCGCGCGACTCGACATCCAAGATCAACGGAAGAGGAGGTAACGACATCGTGTCCTCATTATTCAGCATCATCTTTTCAGCCTATAGAAGTCGAATTTCAATTTCGTTTTTCGAATTTAATATAACCTACATTTATTTATCCAAATCTCCTTTTTTTTCGGGGGGAATGCTTCTAATGCACCGTGCCACCGCGCTGGCAAGCCGCGGCCGTGTGTGGGGCTCTCCGGTCTGAGGGAGCAGCCTACCCACTAAAACCCCCCGGTGTCTTCTGAGCCCATACCGGGGCGCTTGGAGGATTGCGCCTTCGCGATTCTACCGCCGCACGCCCACGGGTTAGCTCGACCTAGTTGGTCGAGCGATGGCCAAGGGGGGGATTGTCCGAGAACACTAGGACTATCCCCCAGGTAGAGAAGCACGCAAAACCGTGCGCGGTAGCCAGCCGCGCACGCTGCCTTCACGGCAGGGTCATAGGCGAGCGCTTACTCGCCTGCCCCTGCCAATCTACCTTTTATCCAACCCTCCTACGGTGAATTAAGATCTATCGTTCAAAAGAATTCAGCTAGGCTTGTACCCCTCCCTAGCGACCTATCTGATCTATGATGATCACGAACAAGTTCACTGTATTGAAACATTTGTTATGCAAATTTAAACCGTTTTCTGCAGGGAGCTGGCGCGGCAACTACTCGAGGAGAATCAACTGATGGCCCTCCAGCAGAAGGAGAAGGAAAAGTACTTCCGCGAAGTAGTGTATAACAACACGCCAACGGACGACTACTATGCCCAGTTCAACACAACTACAAGATAGATACGGCAATACGTGAACATAGCGCCGTGTTTAGCATGAGTTTAGCTACAAAGAGCTTGGCTATAAATAATTTAGCAAATGTTTAGCAACGAAGAGATTGGCATTTAAACAGTAGTTTCACATAAATGTGTGTGGTAGAAAAGAATAGATACCTTTTGGTTGTTCTCACTTATGGGGTGAAATTAAAATTTTTGGCACAATTAAATACTCAATTCTTTTACTTTGTATCCCTAAATAGATTATTAGATGTTAGGAGTATACGCGCACTAAAAGCAATGTATCCCAACTAATATTATAAATGCGAAAGTGTGTTTGTTTGTTTGTTTGTTTATTTGTTTGTTTGTTACCTCTTCACGCTTAAACTACTGGACCGATTTCAAAAATTCTTTCACCTTTGGAAAGCTACATTCTCCCCGAGTAACATAGGCTACTTTTTATCCCGGAAAAATCGACAGATCCCACGGGATGCGCAATAAGGCTTCGCTCAAAAACTACTGCACAGATTTTTATGCGGTTTTCATCAATAGATAGAGTGATTCTTGAGGAGTTTTGCGGCATTTTTTATCTCGGAAAAACGGATAGTCCCACGGGAAGCGCGATAAAATCTTCGCACCATAACCGACTTCCGCGTATATGTAGCCGTGGGCAAAAGCTATGACCCTTAACCCTCTATACACCCAATCCCGAAATCCACGCGGGCAGAAAGCTAGTAAATAATAATTTAGTTTGATACAACAATAAAAGTGATGTATTTATCCTATGTTGTCAAAATTTGGATGATTTGTAATGAATAATATTTTAATTAAATAAAGAAGTTGGTATGTGAGCTAAGTCATGCATTCCTTGTACATATCGACATTTATCCACTGGCTGTGTTGATTGCAATCGATCCAGCACTTATAGGCGCGGCAACAATATTGGAAGTAATGAAGCTATGACAGATTTTATTTTTACAATGTACATAATACCGTCCGTAGCGGAATAAAGCCAAATTTTAAATGATTGTAGGTCTGCAATCCATCTTATAGACACTATTCATAATCTATGAAATATATGTTTGCAATATTAACGCCATCCGGCGGTATTCGTTATAATGACTTTACGTTATTTGTTAGTTATTGTGACTGTTTGAGATTTTATTCATAGATATGAATAAAAGCTTGGAACAAGCACTAACCTATTATTTACTATGAGAATCATTCAGACACTCGATTTCTAAATCGGGTGATATCAGTTCGAGTATAATGTACATGAGTGACATAACCTCAAGTACGTTCGCCATGACTATAGATCTCTATTGATTTCCCTCCCATTGAAGTCCACATCAAAGACAAACGTCAAACATATACCCGGTACCGTAAGAAAAAAATCTATGAAATTTTGAAACACTACTAGCGAATCTTCCAACCCCCTTGTCAAACAAACAATATCGGCCTTTACCAACATATATTTGTTATAATACTGTAAGATCGGCAATCCGAGATAGGCGACACTATTCACGTACGCAAATGGCCTGTATCGCGGCGACATCACTTGTGAACGAAACAAATCCCATATTTTTATTAAATCCCTTGATCAAAGTGTAAAGTCAAACGTCAACAAAATCAAAGTAAAAAAAAGTAGGCCTCAATCATGTGCAGAGACGTAAGATATATCAATCGATAGATAATTTTATGTTCATCAATTTACAATTTATTACATTTTTTTTAAATCCCCCGTTTTTCTGTAAATTATGTTTGAAAGTATCTAGATATTCAAGTAAACACATCCCAAAACGTGGTTAAAATGTTTTAATTAAGTATATAAAATGATAATTTATTTAAATCTTATTGAAAAATGGTTATTTAGTTAACAAAAGAAATGTAATTTAGTAATTAGAAATTCATGAAGTTCTTGATATGTTGTGTTACTGACCAGCCTGAATGTACATAGTCTGTGACCAATGATGACACTCGTCCGCTGTCAATGCGACTTTGACAGCATCAACTTGTTCTCTAATTGGTCTGTGACAGCATCTCTTGTGCAAATTAATAAAAAGAAAGAAAACTTAAAAAAAAAAGATTCCATCAACTTGCTAGTATTAAATAATTTAAATTATTAATTACAAAAAAACTGGAGATATTTAAAATCTAATCTTTATCCAGATGATCTACAATAATGTATACTCTTAAGTTTCGTCACCTTTGATTTTACGTTAACAATTCTGGTTTCGTTTACAGTGAGTGTCTAGTTGTGCTTAATTTATCTAGAACAGAAAATTTTAAAATTTTCACATTTATAGGCAATGTTTTTAGAACTCGGATAAAAATATCATCTACAAATGGATAGTTCATAATGTCATTATGTCATAAATATCATGTCTCGATTTTATAGTATTTGGCCTGTCTTTTTAATAGTCGCTGGACTCTGATTCTTTACCAGTAGACAGTTATATAAGCTCCGCTGTTCTTTACTTCTCTTTCTTTTTATTTTTTTACTTTGCACACATGTACGTTACACGAACACTAGTGGATTCGTTTTTCGATGTGTGTCTGTGTAATTTAACATAAATCTAAGCTTACTAATAGCATCTCGGCTAATGATTGCCGATCGAAAAATATCCATTTAACCGTGAAGTAATGTGACCGCATATGTCTGCTACAACAGCAGGCATCTGCAGCTAATAACATTAGTTTATAGTAAAAAAATACTTGAACGTTTATCAACCATTTGATTTGATCAAGGTGATTATTTACACTACATTATCTTTTTCATACAAATTATATATATCCCCGTCAAACATATGCCTGGTACCGTCACGTACCGGGCAGATTCTCACCGTCCACTACACGTCGACTCGTTTTGACACTTTTTTTTACTTTCTTTTTTTTAACAGGCAAGGCGCTGAACCTTAAAAAAAGTTACATAAAGTGCACGTAAATCTCTTTTGAATGACAACATAGATACTAATAGAAACGGTATTGCAATTGGAACTATATTGATTTCTTTGTTTTATTTTTCAAATATTGTCTTTGATTTTGTTATTCACATGTGTATATTTAGCGATAAGAACTAAAATTATTCGGTGGACGAAATAAATAGTTGGGAAAAAAACATGATAGACAGGAATAGACATTAATCTCCATTCAAATAGCTCACACAAGGTGAAATGATTTCGTGGAGACAATTTGGCTACGATCCTAAAACATAGTTACAATAGCATTGTTTTAATGAATCACGCTCTTCTAACTGGATTTATTTTTTAATCTAAATGCTGATAGAATGCTGTTCAACAAATGTGTTTGATTTGGTTGCTTAATTTTAGCTTTCTTTTTTTTTATAGGAAAAGGCAGCAAACGAGCAAACGGATTACCTGATGGTAAGCAATAACCGTTGCCCATAGACACCACACCACCAGATTAGTCAGATGCGTTGCCGGCCTTTTAAAAGGGAACGTGCTCTTTTTTTGAAGGTTTCAATATCGCATCGGATCGGAAATACTGCAGGCGACAATTCATTCCACAGTTTAGTAGTGCGTGGCAGAAAATTCCTGGAAAAACGCACTGTGGTGGACTGCCAAGCGTCTAGGTGATGAGGATGAATGTTGTGTCGCGTAGGACGGTCACGGAAACTAGCAACAGGAATTTATCCGAACAATTCCTCGGAGCACTCCCCGTAATATAAGCGATAGAGGATACATAGCGAAGCTACATCTCTACGCATCGCCAAGGAGTCCAGACGACATGAAATATCCGGGCAGTCGACGATTCGGGTCTCTCTCAGTTAGATGCGGTCCAAAGGGAGAAGCTGATACTGAGGAATCCCTGCCCAAAGATGGGAACAGCATTCTATATGTGGCCGAACTTGCGCCTTATAGAGTTGCATTCGGTGGCCCTACGTCATATAAATATTGACAAACAGCTCACCGAATGAAAAGTGGGTAAAGTCACCTACAGTACTTGTA
This sequence comes from Scirpophaga incertulas, assembly GCA_036419045.1. Classification (NCBI taxonomy): domain Eukaryota; kingdom Metazoa; phylum Arthropoda; class Insecta; order Lepidoptera; family Crambidae; genus Scirpophaga; species Scirpophaga incertulas. Next base: position 35,659,897 of record CM071627.1, read on the forward strand.
GATTCGTAGCATATCTGCAAACCCCACAAAAATCCCACAGTGTGGGTTGCCAACACGTGACTAAACATATAAAGTCCCAATACCCAGTGATTTCTCTGACTGACCCTTCACACCGAAACAGCAGCGAACTTTGATATTGTTCGGCATAAATAGGTAAGACAGAATTAATCAATCAGATATCTACAGTCAATATAAAGTATTCGATGAATGGAGTAGAAATTGAAAACGGTATTAAAATAGTATATAGCGAATTATTCATAAAAGAGACATGTTAATTTAACATATTTAAAACTAACTTAGTGCTTATCCGAAGAGAGCTATGTACCAGATTCGTCATTGAGATGAATAGGAGAGAAGTATTTCCTATCTTATCCATGTTGAATTTATCAGCAGCCTCCAGAGATGGAACCAAAATAACTCATTCCCCTCTTGACTGCGCCTGGGGAACCATTGGTAATTTATTTATACCAGTGATTCCCAAAGTGGTCTATATGGACCCCTAGGGGTCTATGACAAACTACAAGGGGTCTACGTAAGCAAAAAATATTTGGGGGTCCATGAAATGAAAATGGAGGTCCATGATAATGGATCTCAACATACACTGATAGTATCTATTTACTTACATTATACTATCTTCTAATATAAAGACTGAAAATTATTAATGAAAGTACTTACCTATGAAGAAAAAAAAATATTATAAATTAAAATTAAAATTTTGTTGTTTGTAGGATTCAATATCATGTAAGTAGGGGGTCTACTCAAAACCGAAAAAAAAAACATGGCAATGAGTCGACAGTCGAGAGTACGACATAAAAAAGTTTAGGAATCTCTGGTTTATACTCTGGTTGTCATGAGGTCCATCTCCTTGCTTGGTATGAACATTCGCTGTGATCTGAATACCAGAGACTACATAGAGTCCGTCATAACCACTGCCTCAAGGAAACTCGGTGTCCTGAACAGGGTGCGACGGTATTTTACCCCGGACCAACTCTGCCTGCTTTATAAAACTCAGGTCAGGTCCTGTGTGGAATATTGCTCGCACCTATGGGACGGCTCCGCTCAATACCTTCTTGAAGCTCTGGACAGATTGCAGCGGCGCGCAATCCGCATAATCGGCGATGTAGAGGCAACCAACACCCTCGAGCCTCTACAACTTCGTCGTGATATCGCCTCTCTTAGCGCCTTCTATCGGATGTTTCATGGGGAATGCTCTGAAGAACTCTTTAGCCTTATCCCTCCCTCTCCTTTCCTTTATAGGAACACACGTAAGGGTCTTCGAAGCCATCCGTACACTACGTCCCCCATTCCACACCGCACTAAGAAATTCCAAGATTCCTTCTTCTGCCGTACTTCCCGCACTTGGAATTCTCTGCCTGCGTATGTGTTTCCTACATCCTACAACATGGGTTCCTTCAAAAGAGGCGTGAAAAGGCATCTTTTGGGCCGGCAGGGATAGGGCAGGTAGGAGAGTGGAGTAAAGTCACTATCCTATCTGTCATCTCATTTGGGCCTCTTTCACCGCTTAACATCAGGCGGGAGGAGGTCATCTGCCGCGCCTAGAATATAAAAAAAAAAAAAAAAAAAAAAAAGGCCAATGCTTGGAAATTACTCTGTTGCTATGTTGTTTCGTACAATCCGTTTTAGTTGGTACGTCGTAGCCGCAATGGCTATAGACACTTACAAGTAACCTACATTTACAATTCACATACCCCGGCTGTGGCGAGTCGGCGGTTATGTGGGGCTCTCCTCCCCAGAAGGGGGAGGCCTACCCACTAAAAAACCTCAGGGATGGCCTTCCTCAGGCATGTAGGGAGCCCCCGGGAACACCAAGCGACTTCCGGGAACCCCCAATCTACGCTCCCCTGCCGATACAAGGGAGCCCTCCTCGGGGGAGGCTACAATACCTCCCCCGATCTCCACCACCGACGACGCCCCCCGGCCACGGAATGGGCGTGGTCCCTCCCAGGGATATTGAGGGAACCTACTCGTGGCTAAGCATGGCAAAGCGTTAATTGATTAACGCAGGACTTAAGGATTTTTACATACATTTAGTCTCCCTCGGTTAATAGGCGTATTTTTTTACCAACTGCCTATATAACGACTTAATAGCAACAATAAAATGACTTAATAGAGGAAAAATCGTATTTATTTGAACAAACAATCTCCGCAAAGCATAATATAAAAAAATATATATCACATTTGAAAATAAATAAGTAAAGTCAAGGATAAAACTAACAGCACTAAAAGACTAAGTTGCAAATTTAATTTGCAAACAATATTTGGCACTTTCATGTAAGTACTGAGATCAAAAAATATCACTATGTTGCAATTATATTAATCCGGGGGTTATTATAATTAAATTTTATAAATAATCTCACTAAATACCGTATAAGGATTATACGCCTACCAAACAATTCAATTCCTTTCAAAATTCCTTTTTCCCGGAAATCAAGCCCTTTCGATGTAGATTTAGTATGGAGTCGGCGATGATACGGGCTGTTTTCTTTAAGTACCCACCGCTCGTCAACATCACCACTGGAATGTTGTGCTCCTTGCAGATTTCGAACACGAATTCGTCCCTTTTGATTATTCCCTGCGAAAGATAGAAATCAAAATATTTTACATTGTAAGGGCACACGAAATCGCAGTACAAAGAATCCGGATGGCGCAACCTTTCATTCGCGAAACGACTCGTGGACGGAACGACATATTCATAAAACGACATACGACTATGCGATGCATAGAATGATGTTTATTAGCCGACGCGGTTATGAAAAACACGTTCATGACCCGAGGTCTTCTTGAAACGTCACATCCATGAGCCGGCGTCTTCTCAAAACGTTTAAGGACCGACACAATAATGGAAAAAGTTCAAGGGCCAACTCGTTCAAGGGCCGACACATTCATGGAATAACATGTACACATCCTGACACATTCATGAAACAACATGTACACAGCCTGACACATTCATGAAACAACATGTACACAGCCTGACACATTCATGAAACAACATGTACACAGCCTGACACATTCATGGAACAACATGTACACAGCCTGACACATTCATGGAACAACATGTACACAGCCTGACACATTCATGGAACAACATGTACACAGCCTGACACATTCATGGAACAACATGTACACAGCCTGACACATTCATGAAACAACATGTACACAGCCTGACACATTCATGGAACAACATGTACACAGCCTGACACATTCATGAAACAACATGTACACAGCCTGACACATTCATGAAACAACATGTACACAGCCTGACACATTCATGAAACAACATGTACACAGCCTGACACATTCATGGAACAACATGTACACAGCCTGACACATTCATGGAACAACATGTACACAGCCTGACACATTCATGGAACAACATGTACACAGCCTGACACATTCATGGAGCAACTCATTCTTGGACCAAGACATTTATCGAACGTTACGTTCCGAGTCGAAACATAGTGCTACTTTAAGGGGAGGTTGTTTATAATATAACCCCAGTACACAAATTTATAAAAAAAACTAGCATTGCCAGGGTCTAAAATTGGCCTTCCACTTTCTACTGTACTTCAGAACTACTACCATTCTATCGGTTGTGGTGGTTTACTTACAATTTCGCTGATTCTCATAAGCCCGAGGGGGTCAGAATCCAAAATATCCGTGCCTGCGTTGTACACCAATATGTCTGGCTTGAATTCTTTCAGCGCCTCTTTCAAGTTCCTATAAAAACATCATATACCATTCAATTTACACCAAGCATTCCGCCTTGTTTCTGACACAAACTTATGACGATAGATTTGTAGTGTTACCAATATTTTTTTCTGGGAAACTGGAAATTGAAATTTTTTGGATCTACCTATAATAAAACCTATACAAAATGTCACTGTTTAGACAACTTGCAATCAATTTCACTTCCTCTACTAATACACACTTAAACACACTAAAGGAGATTGCCAGGAAACGAGTCCAAATAAGATAAAGTTAGAAAGTTACCACTCACTGTCTCAACTTCAACATATACTCGAGATCCTCCACTTTGTTCTCGAGCTCCACCTTCCTGCGAATGGCCTGCTTTGCGCGCTTGTCACGAGGGTAGATGTTGCGGTTGTACATGTCCATTATGTATACCTCTGGCACGCCGAGGAAGTCACGTTGGTAGCCGTTGCCCTAGCATCAACACATTTTCTTTACACATGCAATAGGTAACCTCGTTCTTCCCACTCTTTAAAATAATTTCCAACGCTATATCATCATCACCCTAACTATGTTAGGGCGATTAGGCCTTAGTCAACCACACTGGCCCAGTGCAGATTGGTCGACTACAAACATCTTTGGATATCGTCACAGGTGTATGCAGGTTCCGTCACGAAATTAAAAAAACGAAAAATACATACAAAAATACTTGGCAAGATCGACTCCGGTCCCCTGAATCCTGATCCTGGTCCGATCCATAAATTTGAATATTTTTGTTTCTTAAAATATCAATTAATTTATCGATTGTAATTATATCCATGTTTGATTGAGATATTTTTATTTAATACAATTTGTTAATATAATAATTCATAGCATAAATATATAGTATAATATAGCAATCGATTACTATGATTCAAGCTACAAAAAGTTAAATTACCTGGTGAGCATCCAGATCCACAATCATAGCGTTCTGTATCAAGTTGTGGGTAACAAGGAAACGTATTAACAGAGTTATGTCCGCGTATGGGCAGAACCCGCCACCTCTGGAGCTGCAACAGTGGTGGAACCCACCGCCCACGTTAATGGCCCAGCCTCTCTCTATTGCAAGTTTACCGGCTAAGATCGACCCACCTGTCTGCAATCTGAAGAAGGAGATACATATATATATATAACCTCTCCAGCACCAGATGGCAAGAAGCAATGAAAGCTTGCACTCTTTCTCATGATCGTTTCAGCTAAGAGACTGCCACTGCTAGACACACACAAAGATCTCCACAGCAATCAGTCCTGCGGTACTCACATCCATCGCCTTTTAGTGATCATTAGTAAACCGTTTGTTTGAGTTTACCAGCAATGCCTGCTACTGAATGACTTTACACTGTGATAGACGATATTCCTATGAGTAATGTCCCCAATTCCCTGCCATTTGCGAACCGGTGGCTTACGGTCCGCAAATATTGCGTTGTCAGTGAAACTGGGTTTTCAGCAAATTTCGTTATGCACTTTTTGATGTGAAGACCTAAGAATTGAAATTCTTTGTAACACATTGGTACATTCCTACTGATACCTCTTCAAGAACCATCACAGAATATTTTACCAACTTTGTAATATAATGTTAAAAGTCAGTAGAGTACCAAATAATATCACTCCAATCTGGGACAACAATGTAAGCATTGCTGCTGAAAATAGAGTAGTACTCAATATCCAGCAGTAGGCATCTACTAGTCCACCAGTTTAAATGTAAAATTCAGTAATTAAAGTGACAGTACTGGATTAAAACTGATGAACATCAATGGATCCACATGGTAGAAGTGGACAGCTTGTTTACTATAAAAAACCACTTTTAAAAAAATAAACTAACTGCTTTCATCTGTAGGCATATCATGCGAGATGGCACTATACACTGCACAAACGATGTCTCAGTTTCAATACTATTATAACCTTACTCTGAGCTGTAAAATATTAATGTAATACTAACATAGACTAAGGAAAACTACACATTACTAACAATTAAATACTGTTCCTTTTTGTCTTTGTCCTTTTTTTCTATACTATTAAGTTTGGAATCAATAAAGCTATATTATTATTATAATTTACAATTATAACAATTTGGTGCAACAGACGAGTGCTCAGCAACAGTGCAACGTTATGTATTACGTTCATATTTGGAGAAATTTGTCCTTTTTTATATTAATAAAATAAAATATGTTAAGGCATATATGGAACTTGAAATTCTGTTTGTAACTGCACAATACAAGATAAAATGCCTAGTGCAAATGTCGCCCCACATTTTATTTTATAAATGTATATTTATAACAATTAAAGTTTTATATGTGAATGGTAAATAACATACCTCATAGGCTTTAAATATGCATATTGAATAAGCATATTAGGTAGGCAGGCAAGCACTGGAATTTCAGCTATCGTAGCTACTTTCATACTCCACTGTAAACAATAAACAAACCTGTGAAATCCTCCTCATCCAACCTCTTGATAAAATTCTTGGTTCATTTTTTTTTCACATTCTTATGTGCATTAGTGAACGAAACTCTGCATCCAAGTTGAATATTGGATTTAATAGGAGACTGTCATCACCTACTAAATTCATTCATATTCAACTTTGATGCAGGGTTTCATTTGGTGTCTAAATACCAAATACTTCCTTAACAGTCAATGTATTTCAGCAAAATTTATCATGTTCATAACAGTATCTCTGTCAAATTTTAGACTTTTTGTACTGATTGTAATGATTCTCAATAAACTAAAAAATATCTAAAGATGTTATGTACACATTGAACTCCACACACCAAATAAATATGAGAGTAACCCATCAGTATATTTCTATGGTGAGTATAATTATGTATTCATTGTGATATTGAAAGAGGCAATGGCATTTTTACTATAGATGATGCATATCCATACTGTGCAATGTTTAAAAACTGACCTTCTTTGTATATAGATTAAAATCTTTAAATGTTTCATGAGATTATTTGTGAATGAAACAGATCATAGAGAAAGTAGAGAATGGAAGGACATAGCATTCAGTGAACCATACATAGAAATATAGTATAACAAGATTTCTTCACCAAATCATTATTATGCAACTAAATGATATTACATCCATTACCTGAATTTGAACACCTCTATTTACATGTGCAAAATCTACAGTTTTCATGTATATAACTGGTAAGAGAAACTTGGTAAGAGGTCAATATAGAAAAAAAAATAAAAGACTCGCAACTTACTTTTAGAGATCTAATATATTGTTTTGTGTGTACTGTTAATAGATCACTCTTTTGTGCCTCTAGAGGCTTTACCAACAAATTATCTGTGATTAGGTCAGCATTCTTCAGGATCTGGAAAAGGAAAATCAGGAATCAATAAAAAAAGAAAACCTTAAGAATAAATGTATTGAAAACAAATATTATAAAGATGTACCTGAATAATATTGCGCCACTTTTTCGCATCGAAAACATGAAATTTCTCTAGGCCCAAGAAAGATACATTGTAGTTTTCATCGTACACCAAAGGCCATTGATCATCCCTAATGTCGAAGTACAAGCTGTAAAAGTACATATTTTAGATACCTAAGCCCAAAAAACTAGCACTCCCAACCGGAATTTTTGTTCAGTACAAAAATACCTGGTCATATTGAATTAAAATCCATATTATTGTAAAAATAAATAGCAGCACAGCGTCGCAACTTGTTTGTCGGCGCTGTCACTTACACAAGTCAGGTTACACTCTTCACTCACTCTTTGTGATTACTGCGTTGCGTGCCAGCCAATTCTGCTAATCAAATGTCAGCTGACGCTGACTGTTACTGCCTTTCGGATTTCGCGCAATCGCGCATTTGTCAAACTTGAGGCACGTTCGGCTTAAACAATTTTGTTTTTTGATTGTTTGAAGTAAGTTACATTTTGTATCCGCATTTTAACGTGAAACGTCTTTAAAATCGCGCCGAAACATACGGGTACCAGGTTTAAAACATAGAATACATTTACTCTAGCGAGGTTTAAAAAGTGGACCGTAACGAAAAGGTCTATATCATCGTACCTTAATAATTAAAAAACTATTAGTCTTAGAAACAAAAATATGGTGTGAATATTTCACTTATATAGTCAGCTCGCTGTTGTGACATTGAGTTTTTTATTAAAATTCTTAAAACACCGTCAATCTTGTTTTTATTTAAAGCGATTTCCTAACATAGACGTTTCACGTTAAAACCAACGGCCGTGTGCCCCGGCACAGCCCCACCGATTTTTTAAATGTTATAATTCATGTTTGTATCTGTAGATGTATTCAATTTGTCAAAACGCAAATTTAAAATTTTAAGTATATTACATGATAATTCAAACAATAACGTCTAATCATATGTATGTGCCTAATTAATATTAATTGTTTAAATGTTGTTTATTTATGTGTTTATATATTTAATTTAGGTATTTTGTTTTATTTCAAACATAAAAGATAAAACAAATTGGTTGCTGTTTATGGTGTATGTGGTAAGTATGTGTGTGTGCGCTGGTAGTGCCGAGTCTAGCGCACCATTTTTGTTTTTGTTCGTCTGTAGATTACGTTGTTGGTTGCAGTATTGGCATGCATAGATATACTAAATTAAATTATACTTTATATATTGTAACTGTTTATTATCTCTTAATTAATAAATAAATATATTACAATGTATGCTATCAGCTGATGGCGTTAGAAAAACCATACCGCATTTTGGTGGATGGCAAGAATGCTAAACTGAAAGTTCCATAGAAACTAAACTACATAGTTAATAATTTATTAGCACACAAAATTAAATACTTACGAAATATGCTTACAAAAATGAAGCTAAAGAATTATACTAGGAGCTAAACATGAGACCGCAAGAACAAAAGGATGAAAACCATTAAAGTCTTATTTCTACTACAGCCATTTGTGTCTATTTAACACGATTTCCTATTCTACAGTTATGTATGAGCGCTTCTCATTTCAGCGCATTGAGCTTATTCGGAACGCACCCAAAGCAATCAACTTTGTTTATTTACAGGTTGCTTAGCAACCAATCTTGTAACAATGATGTCATCTCACAAAATTTAAAGAAATCGGTCTTTGCTCCGTTCAATGTGTTTAGAACAGCTAGTAAAATATACCTTTAGAAGAAAATTTACAAATACATAATGACCACGGCCACCGAGGACTTACAAAGTGAAGTGGACTTTTATCGAGTAAATATACTTTTATTGTGGCAATAAGATTCATTACATCGGCACATCTGTGTAAAACTTTATTAGGAATTTAACATTAAGCGATTAAAAAATTAATTAAATATACACTACCTATTGAAGTCTGTAATAACTTGGCGATCGCCGTGGTCGAGTGAACGCCGATTTAAAAGTGTCGCCAGCTCTAACATTCCGGGTTCTAGTCCCGGAAAGGACAGATATTAATGGAATTAATATGACTATTTGAACCTTAGTCATGGCTTTGAAATATATTTTTGTTGCTTTTTTATAATGTTGAGGAAATTATACAGCAAATAAAAAGTGTAGAAAGTTTTCACAAATGTTCAAAATACATATTAAAAAAAAATCAATTTTAATAAATAAAATGCTGTGAAACAATTTTTTTTTTAATTTTCACCAAAAAGTGCTAGGCAAGTTAACATCTAGGTCGCTGCTAAAATTGTTACAAAATTATGAGGATCTACCAATAAATAAATTTTAGGGGTGGTAGTTGAGTACATAGAGTAAATTAGTATGTCGTATATTTGCATCATATAATATTTTTCTATGTATGATTAAAATATATATGTTTAGGCGTTACTTCAATCCCATTCCATATTTGTGATATGGGATGGGATTAAAGTATAAAGTAACTAACATCGATTTGGGAGAGATTAATTGATTAAGAGTCTAGAAAATATTAATTTATTATTACTTAGACGCCCTGAAGATATAAAACATATTATTTTCCTCGAACTAATTAAACTCTCGTGAAAATAATGTTAGCCCCTGATAAATCTAACCTTTACTATAAGTATAGACTTTATTTTAAGTTCCTTTTATAGTCATAACGATTTGTTAATCAGCCAAACGCCCGGCTTCAAACAATGTATATTAACACCAAGAAAAATAAAGCTAGCCATGAGCATTTAAGTAGATCAGAGGTTCCTAAACTTTTTTACGTCGTAGACTCTGCTATGTTTTTCGTTTTTGGATAGACGCCCTACTTATTCTACAAGTTACAAAATTTAATAAACATTATCTACACTAATATTATAAAGAGGAAAGATTTGTATTTTAACAAATAAACTCAAAAAGTACAGTACTGGTTCATTAGAAAACTACATTATCACTGAGTAACATAGGCTATATTTAATACTAGATTACTATAGAAATCTAGATTACTTAGAAATTCTTATTAAAACCAACCGAAGGTGTAAAAAAATTAGGCATAAAATGTCTTTCATCGCATAGGCTGCGAAGAGTATTAATGATAGGACAAAAAAATGTTGGAGAATATTATAGAATATATCAATATCTACAAAAATCTTCGCGAGACCATATGTCTAACTATTGTAGTTATGTCACTATAACTACTTTTTACATTTAACAAATTGATGGAATGCCGATCAAAATCAGACCGTGTTATCCATACCATGTATAAATTTTTATCCAAATAAATAATTTAATATTCAACACTGTCTCAATATCTGATGATTACTTTTTTAATTATTCAAATCGGACATTCCATTCAAAAGATATCATGAAATTAAAATAAAAATACATCTCGAGTAGGATCTCCTGAAAATCAATACCTACAAATACCACAGCCAACGTAGTGTACAGGGAGGCTTTAAAAAAAGCATACATTTTTTTTCTAATTTAGTGATTCATGGTCGTTTTAATTATCATGCTTATAACTTAAATATCTGTACCTATTTATGTCTACCCGTGCGAAGCCGGGACGGGCCGCTAGTCTATACTAATTTATAAAGAGGAAAGATTTGTTTGTTTGTTTGTTTGTAATGAATAGGCTCCGAAACTACTGGACCGATTTCAAAAATTCTTTCACCTTTGGAAAGCTACATTATCCCCGTAACATAGGCTACTTTTTATCCCGGAAAAATCGACAGATCCCACGGATGCGCAATAAATGCTTCGCTCAAAAACTACTGCACAGATTTTCATGCGGTTTTCATCAATAGATAGAGTGATTCTTGAGCAAGGTTTTGCTGTATTTTTTATCTCGGAAAAACGGATAGTCCCACGGGAGCGCGATAAAACCTTCGCGCCATAAGCCGACTTCCGCGCATGTGTAGCCGTAGGCAAAAGCTATGACCCTTAACCCTCTATAGACACAATCCTGAAATCCACGCAGGCGAAGCCGCGCGCAGAACGCTAGTATAATATAAATCTTAAAATTAAATAATAAATCTTGTTTCTTCATAGATACTTTTATAAATAATGTATATTGTTTTTATATTAAAAGATGGTATAATGTAAGTAGATAGGTATTATCAGTGTATGTTGAGATCGATTATCGTAGACCCCCATGTTCATTTCATGGACCCCAAGTTTTTTTTTCGATCTAGACTTACCATAAAGGTTACCAAAAAATAATATAAAAATTTGGTCCCATAAATAACCATGACCTCTCTCTTTGTGCATGTTTCCCGTATCTTGCGGGGTCGGCCCACTTAATGTTATTTCTCCATTCTGGTCGCGCCTGCGTCATATCAGGGTATCGCATCTTTTTCGTGTATTTTGTAGGTAGTTGAAGTCTACCACGGCCTCTTTCCTTCTCAGTTTATAATTTACCAGCATAAACGATTTGCTATAATTGAGTTGGCCATTTTCGCAACTTTAAATAGGTATCCCACATATGTGATCGTTTTAACTTTATTCTTGTGTGTGCTATGGAGTTTCTGTTCGTGAAATATGCGTATGGGCCAGCACTCAGAGCCGGAAAGTAATTTCGGTCTCATTGTATATGTTTGCTTTTATATGTTTGCTTTTATCTCTCTGTGAAGATATCCTTCCATCGTCATCCTTTTGTCGTAAGCGACTCCGTTAAAAGATCTCCATTTTAACCATCCGCTGTTAATTCTGTTTTCTCTGTCTTAATCGATGCTTGTGTCAAGTGTGACCACTGAACTTAAATATTTGTAGTGGTTCACAGCTTTTGAAAAGATATTATCTATACGAGGAGGCTGTGTTACAACAGGCTGTCCTGCGCCCTTATTATGTAACGCAAATGAATTAATTAATCTAAATGTTTTTAAGACAGTGTCAGCGTTAATGTGACTAAAGTGAAAGACTTCATTCCACCTTTCTATACTACCTTCTATGAGGTCCACAGCCACATTGGGGCACGAATTCAGATCACTAGTAGTTCAAAATATATTGCTGGTTGAAAAATATAAGTAGGTACACTTTGCTTTTCTCAACTTAAAATCAATTTAAGGCATGGTGATTATTTGCAGTGCAGAATATTCTATTTTGAATCTACTAAGTCGGAGTTTATTGCTTTTCAGGAGTATTCTAAAGGTAACCTTTAGTGCAAACCAAAAATTACCTTTTGAATTTGGATTAAAATTTCGGCTACTTCCACTTTCCACAGAGTAGTTTTTTTTTTGCCACAGACAAAGTTTCATATTGTTTTTCACTAAATATAGATGTGTGTTACAGCAAAATCAGGCAGTCGTCGAAGAAGAAGTGAAAAAACTAATTACGGACAATCAAAAGCTTTCGCAACAAGTGGGTAATCTACTAAGGGAAAAAATACAAAATGCTCAACCACACCCGATTAATACAAATCATCAAAAGGAAGAAGAGTTGAAGACTCAAATTTTGTTATTAACTAAGGTACTAACATTAATTTTTAATATCGTAATAAAACCCAAGTTCTTTTCGCACGTTCTCTACTTTTGTAATAATATTTCGTTTATCTTTCGCTATGAATTTAACAATAAATCGAATACATCTAATCTTTCAATTATGCGAAAACATTCTTTTAGTGATATTGTACTACTTCCAGGAAAGGGATTCATTGCACGTTCTGTGGCAAACATCACAAAGAACTATTAACGCATTGGAAACTGAACTGAAAATATATGGAAATTATAACGGCCACGAGCAACAGGTATTTTTTTATATATGATATATTGACAAATAAGCAGAGTGCCTACCTGATAGCAAGTACTTACTGTCGCCTATAGTTCAAGTGGTTCCTCACGAAACCTACAGTGTACGTTGTCAACATGTGACATAAGTCATAAAGCCACAGTACCCAAGCAATTTCCCTGCCTATCTTACCCATCACATTTGTTCTATAACATTTGAGTAGGTACTTGATGTCAGGTCTGATAAACGCAGATGAAATGTAATATGGACCGTGTTTATTTAAAACACTTGATTTGAATCGGTTTACAGAAAGGCTAGAAAAAGCACAGAGCTTGGTAAAAAATTATATACTTACTTTGACAGTCCTCATTATAAAGAGTATCGTATGGTACAGTGATAGGTAAGATACCTAAGATACTAGGTAAGAATGAGCCTAAGCCGTCCTTCGCGTGCTGTGGCAGCAAGTGACTTGATGAAACGAAGCCGCATAATTCTTGATAACACAGTCCAAAATTTACTTATTCCTTAAAAAACCGATGTATAGACGATACCACCATGAATTTTTAAGCACTGAAAGTTTTACTACTCACCAGAGTATCACCACGGATCACCCTCAGCGCCCAACGCTCTACCAAGTCAAGGGTAATTTGCTAGTGCTTACCAGATCAATTCCAAAGGAAGTAGGAATACTACAGTGGCCTGTCAAGGGCTTAGGAAGTATTGAATAATAATCTAAGCTAATCAAAAATTCAATGTAATGGAAACAATGCAATAGTTCCGCTCAACTACGAGTACATGTATAGAGTTCTTTCTGCATCGTACTTATTCGGAGCCACATAGTTTTGACAATTTATGGGTTGTGTGACACGACGTGTGTTGAATAATGTCGTTTTGCAATAATACACTAATTATAAAAGGTACTTTAATTCTTCTCATCAAAAAATAATCCAATAAGTTATTTCCGAGCGTCTCGACGATCAATATTATTCCTGATTCTGGACCACACATTGTAGAACTTGTCAAATAGTTAATATGAAGTAGGTAAAGTGGTACAGAGAGAACTGAACCCTGAGATTCTCCGACATTGAGTTATGGGATCAGACGAGCTGCTATCAATACTGATAAGCCGAATAAATCTGCCCCTCAGGAAAACAAAGAGCACAAAGACTAGGGCAGTTCATAAAAAGAAAGCTTTCCAAGTAACGGTTATGCCAGACCCTATCAAATGCCTTGAAAATGTCCAGCAAAATCGGACAATGGAAAATGTCTATAGAGTCCTCTTTTTCAGTTACCAACCGAGGGTAGGACGGGAGTAGAAGTACCAAATACGAGAGTTTTTCTAAGGCCCTACCTAATTTACCTTGGGCAGTTTACATGAGCAACTTGCAACCTCTAGTTGAACAGCGCAACTGTATCCTGGTCACTCTAATTGACTACACTAGACTACGTGACGGAACACTGAGACCCTTTGGTGATACGACTTTGTCATATAAAAGTGGTGATCAACTACTGCCAGTCTACCACTAGAAACGTTGCTACCATTTCAATCGTTGCCTACGGGCGTGGTAACAATCAACCCTTGGGGGTAGAAAATTATAACCTCTTATATATGAACTATAATACTCATAGCTTCATTAAAGGTCCGATATCGCATTTCTTGAGCTTTAAAGAATGCCCTAGAAAAAAATACAAGATTATTTTTCCGCAGCCGTTTCACCAGAAATATTATATATATTATTTTAATTACATCATAGATTTGTTAAGAAATATTTACCCAGAAGTTTAGCCCAATACCAAGTACTAACTAAAAAATTTTGGAGAATTATCACTGATTGTATGTTTAATTCCAAATCTGTAAGTGAATACAGTTCACAGTAATACAATAAATAAATAGTCTCCGTGAAACGTTTTCATGCTACTGTTAGATTTAAAATACCTGCTGCCCGTACTGTCCCATATCAAAAACCCAATCAACATTTTCCTTACACGTATCCATATAAAAGGTTATATATTAACTTAAGTTTTTTGTGTTATCTTATTTTATATTTGTTTGACCTCAATAAATGACTGTAAACCGGTGTTTACAGTCATTTATTGAGGTATGTTGAATAAAGAGTATTTTGATTTGAACAAAGAGGATATTTACATAAGCATAATAGTTATTGATAAGTTAGATTCGTATGAAGCAGTTTGTTAAATTTTATCAATGTACACATGTCTATAACGATGCCTCGTCTCTTATTTTAATTAAATAGTTGAAATAATAATTGTTATTTTTGACAGAATCTTAACGAAAACACGAGAGAGTTAACGTTAAAACTAGACACCGCGCTACAAGATTATCTGGACTTAGAAAGTAAATACAAAGATTTAGATACAAAATACAATTCGATAATGAATGAACTAAAATATAAAGAAAAGGAAATTGTTTCGTATAAAGAAAGGGGCAAACTATTGGAAGATCAATTGAAAGAAGCTATCGCAAATTTAAATGAATTTAAAATAAACATGGCATCAGAAAAAAAAATCTGTGATGATCTTAAAACTCAATTAAAATTGTGCCAAAAAGAAAAGACCGACTTAACAAAACGTGAAATAGAGGCTAAGACCAAAGTAAGAACTTATATTGGTAATACCGATTTTGAAGGTTAATATTTCATTTCAAGTCTTTCCACCTAAATAATATTAAATATTTCATAATTGATATTTTATATGTTGCTTAGGTAGCTGAGGCTTTGCAGCTTTTCGACTTAGTAATGAAACAAAAAAACGACGCACAAAAAAATATTACCAAACTATCCGGTAAGATACAACTTTATTTCAAAAGTAGTAAAATAACTTGGTCTAATCCATCAAACCATTTTTAAAGGTGAACTTCAAACTATGAAGATTC
This sequence comes from Scirpophaga incertulas, assembly GCA_036419045.1. Taxonomy (NCBI): domain Eukaryota; kingdom Metazoa; phylum Arthropoda; class Insecta; order Lepidoptera; family Crambidae; genus Scirpophaga; species Scirpophaga incertulas. The sequence goes on from CM071627.1 coordinate 35,675,617, forward strand.
AAGTGGCAAATATTAGAAACAATATAGAATCTCAATACAAAACTGAGTTAGATGAAGTTAGGGAGAAATACAATGAAAAAGTAGCAGATATGCTTCAACACATTAAGAATTTAGATGAAGAATTAGTTGAAAAGGGATTATTATTAAACAAAGCAGTAAGGTAATGAAAAAAATCATACATATTACGCTAAACTAAAACATAAATATGTATCTTGTAAATGATTTTGAAAGATGTTCTAATTTGTAGAGAATTAAAAATCCTTAAAACTACTAATGAAGAATATTTAAAACAACATAAAGACAAGCTTCGATCAGTGGACCCGAAAATCGCGTTGTATGAACAACGATTGGAAACCATGTTCCAAGAATTGGTATATATAACTTTGCTTTTACTAATTTTAAATAATTCTACTGTGTGGGATAAATTTATACAAGTTTTTTTCCAACAATTACGTGGTCAGGTAGCTTCTGAAAGGAGAAATATTCAACTGGCATGTGAAAAGCAATGCTTAGCTATTGACTTGCAACGAAATCAGGACATTCATTCTAGAGAAATTAAAAGGAGAAATTGGGAAGAGAATCTTTTGAAGACACAATGCGAGGATCTTAAGTAAGTATACTAAGTATGTTCATATAGGTTGTTATCAAAATCGTAGATAATAAGTTAGATAATTAAAGATCGAATTGATTGAAGAAAATTATGTTTTCAGATTGCAAATTGAACATTTACAAAAATCTTTAGAAGAGACTCACAGCATGATCAGCAAACTACAAACTATGATGTCGTCGAGAACAGAATTGAATCAAAAGTACGTAGGATTACCAGAAACGTAAATGTTATTGCTATACGAGATACATAAGCGCATCATTTATTACATAAGCATCTTGATCTGTTTTCATGACTTATAGCAAACATAACAACTCAATCGATCTGCACTAAGAAAGCGTCTGACTAGTTTGCTTTTCAAAGTTCAATGTTTTGATTGTTATTTTTTTTAATTTCAGAATGATATCTAAGAAAGAACAAGAGCTGTTGGAACTAAACAAACATTTTGAAAATCAAATCCAACTGAATAAAAAGTAAGAACATCAAGTTGTTACAAATTTGTTTCTAATTATTATTTCATATATATTATTATGTAAATGTGATTTTCAGATGGAAAGAATCATATGTTGATATGACAGAAAAATTAAAAAAGAAATTATTGGATATGCAAAAGGAAAATGACGACTTAAGGTCGAAATTAAAGTCGATTCTTAATGATACAGAATTAGATACAAATAGTTTAAACTGACATAGTAATTTTATAATTTTTTTAGTGTTTTATAAGGGATACAAAGTGCAATATTAAAAATAAATACATAATGTGTACATATACAATATATTTTATTATATTCAAAATAATATTTTGATAATTTAAACAGGTACAACTTAAAATGTTGTTTTACATCAATCATCATCAACAATTGCTTAATATTCTTGATTATAGTTTTGGCATACATACTTAAGCAGTAACACATTCAGCAAACATACTGGGAAACCAATACAACGTTTCATCTTGATATTGATGATCTACCCAAGCCACGCCATCTTTAACCATGTCATTGAGAGCATTATCTGCTCTGGTTTTCGTCCATCTAGAAACAATAATTTATTTGACTTCCCAAATAATGTTATTTTTCATAGTTACAGTAACAGGGACCTAACTTTGGCAAGACTTTCGACTACTAATGCAAACTGCTTTAGTTATATCACAACAGAGCAATCAAAACCATGTCATTTACTGCAATTCGTTTTACTACACGCATTCAAAACTATCGTAATTATCTAACCAAGACTTTTGAAAAATTAAAGCTGTCAAGATATTCAACGTCATTTACTTTGCTTACGCTGCTACATAAAATGGACCTTTATTTAATAATGATATTAAAGTAGATAATTCTGTGAATACTGAATAAAAATCGTTTCACTTGTATAGTGGACTACTATAGTCTGCATTTCACCATGATTGACACTTACCCGACGTCTTCAATGAGAATTTGCCTTGAAATATAAGCATTACCCAGTAAGGTAGCTTTCTGTAGCACTGTTGTTTGATCCATATTCAGTTCCCCAGGCACAGACCGCACCAAAAAATTTCCTTTTCCAATTGGAACTACAGTGAAACTGAAAAAAAAACCAATTGTTTTTCAACTTACTATACAGAAAAAAAAAATAAAAAGTTAAGTTACAGAAACTAGAATTAACATGGGTTAGTGCTCGTGCTATAGAATCTACACTTCTCATAGATCCATTTTTTTTTTTCATTTTCTGTAACATAGGTATATTAACGCTTTCCTGTAAAGGAGCAGATTATGGAAACATATCATACGTAGACATCACACCTCTATAATCTCCATATATTATTGCTCGAATCAATCTACGTAGCCAACGTGTGGGTCATGCCGACAATGAACCATAGATTTATTATACTACTGTTAGATCATGTATTGTGTATAGTCATAGTATGTTAGAGCGCAATGGAAAGGGGGGACCATTCACATACACGCTAGCGGCCTGTATCGGCCTGATCTCACTTGTGAATGCAACAAATCCCACACAGTTTTATTAAATAACGCAAGTGTAAATTTGGTGTTTTATAGAAATAAACAATTATAGTTTATGGCTTCATGTGCAATGCGTGGTTGTGAGTTGTAATACAACTATGAAATAATATCCACAGAATTATTCATTTCATGTGTCAGTTCGATTGAATAATTTATTTCTCTATATACAATCATTTTTGAACTCTGACAAAAATATCACGCACGAATGGATAGCTGTTGTTGCTTTTTGTCATACATCATGTTGCACATGAATATGGATATAAGTTGAATTTAGCGAAACAATAAATACTTTTTGTCATATTTCTAACCTCTTGTCTTGACTTGTCTTCTTAATATTGGCTTAGTTCTGTGAAGCGATGTTTCTTCACTAAGAACTAGATGTAAGATCCACTATTTACTTCTATTTATTTTCAAGATCAATACCGTGTCACGTACATATGCATGTTACTTGCACACTAGCATATTTGCTTAATAGTCTCACCCTACTGACTATTGCCAACTTAACGGTAGTATATAATAAATTAATGGCAATGACTCCTTGTCTATGAAATGGTAGGCATTCAACATTTTTACAGTTGACAGTATCAGACATTAATTTCGAAAGAAAGTGTAGGTTTATATCAAAACCTTAGGATAACGGTTTCATTAACATAATAAAGATTTAAAAACTTTTAAAACACAGCGGAAGCAAGAAGGTATTGGCATTTTGATATGATACAGTTGTTTCGGCTAGAAGTCATAGTATACCCACTTATTCTTAATATTATGGTAAAATATAGTATAAGCCATTGCTTCCTGATTAATCTAATAGTTAGGTTAGGTGTGTTTATATTACCAAGAGTACTAACTGAAACTATGTGTACCCACACATAGGATTCTAGCTGTAATACAGTAAATATTTCCATGACATGTGTGATTTAACCGATAACAGTTACTATGGTACCTTAGTCTGTGCAATTTATATCAATTATAGGACCAATAAATAGATTTCGAATATATCATCGTCGATATGTATGCATGTAAGTTACAGCAGGACGTACAGACACAATAACAACAATATATAAGGTCATGACATTGTTTAGAATTATATTACTGCATACTAATCTTGGTATCTGATTACAGCTACAATCATAAGAAATGTGGTTATATTTAAATTACAATTTATTATTACTAACCCATTTCCAAATATACGCAATTTCTTTACAGCAGAAAGCAAATCATCATTGGTTATTTCTTGCCTTGCTCTGCCTCGAGATGCAATTAGCCTATTTCTCAATTCATTCAATGTAATGAGACCACCATTTTTATAACTTGTAGAAATACATACTTCAACTGCCTGTATTCCCAATTCATAGTAGAAGTCCCCAATACCTAAAAAAATTTTAAGAGTATAACATTTCACTGGCTTCACATCATATTATTCATGGTGAACCAGTGTCGTAATACTATGGAAAGTAAACTCTTCACAATGTCAATGTTTTTACTTCTTCTGTCAACCTTAAATATTAATGAAGTATCATCAACAAACAGTACTGTATCAGACAAGTCGCTAGTAAAGTATGGAAAATCATTTATATAAATCAGGAAAAGCAATCAACCATATATTGATCCCTGGGGCACTCCTATAATTATAGGGCACCAGCACACTCAGTGCCATTAATGACAACCTTCTGAACCATATTTCGTAAATAATACTCAATAAAACTCCCCGTTTCAGAAGGAAGGGACACCATAATGCAGTTAAAAACCTTGACAAGTCATAAAATATACTGATTACATCCTGTTTATGCTCCCAATCATCAAAAATAAATGTTTATGTACTGCAATGTCAACATCTGCACTTCAGGCTTTAGTGTAATCATTTTGGTTTTTATGAAAAAGTTTTATACAGGCGAAATGATCTGTTAATCGACTAGAAAAATGTTTCAAAAATTTTACTAAGTGCAGGTAAAATATTTTTCATTTTTCATTTGATCAGGGATACATTTATTAAAAATCAAAGCAAGTTTTAGGACAATTTCCTGAATTATTGATTTGATTATGTGGGTTCAAATGCCCCAAAGGTCGTAAATTATTTTGGTATCAATTAATTGAAACATGTCTAAACTTAGACAGTGTCATTGGCAATATAACTAAACTTAAAAACTTTGTTGCAACTTTTTATACTCTCTTCTTAGGGGGCCACAGCCACATTGGGGCACAAATTCAGATCACTAGTACTCGTAGTAGAACTCCTCAAAACCATTAGCAACAGCAACATCTGATTTACTTTTTTAAAAATTGACATTAAGTATGAAGAAATATAAAGTGTTCTTTGATTTGTCTACTTCCTGATTTACTTGTATGATATTCTACATAGTTTTTACTTTATTATGAGAAGTTAATTTTATTTACTTTTACAAATGTACAGACACTCTCAAATATTTTTGAATAATTTAATAAAATAGAATCAATAGAAGTTGCTTTTAATGCATATGATTTAATAACAATATTTAACATACATTTTCTTATTTTCAATTTTAATTACTTTTTGCTTAAATGTGTTATTACATTCTTCTTTAACAACATTAAATAAATCATTGCAAAGATTATTGGCATTTACCTTCATGAATGACAAACTTGCGCATTGATTTATTACATTCCTCTTAATTATATTATTAGTTTTGTTTCTCAATGATTATTTTAGTTTATTAAGCTGTGACTTGCTGTGTAATGGAAATTATAACTATAAGACAAAAAACATTCAATATACCTAAAACTGACCAAAAGCCTTTTCCTGAAGCTAATGGATCAACTCCAATAGTAGCACACATTTCTTGGAATTGCCTTCTAAACTGGGCATTTTTCTTAATTTCGGATTTGTGCTTAATAGCAAACAACTCAAGATTCTCACGAAATACATCTAGTTGAGCAGTCATTTGTTGGAACTGATTCTCTTGGATTTCAGATCCTTTTTCTTTATATTTCACTTGTTCCAATTTTTGTTTTTGTATAGCACCAACTCCTGCTCGCCGTCTCATTTTAACGTTTTACACACAGCTCAAATTCTATTAATTTAAATGTAAAGTAATATACTATACTATTCACATCAACTTCCAACGTAAACGTGAAAAGAAAAAGTAGTCAATAAACAAATCTTTATTTTTATATCTACCTATGCAGATGCAGCTGACTGTCAATCTGTCACTGTCACTACCAACACTATTCATACAAAGAAAACTGAAATCTATACAGCTTAGTGATTGTATATTTTAAACAACTACTGGATATGATAAACCTTTCATAATATTTTGTATAAATTGCATTCTTTTAAACTATTCCAAATAACTGATCTGAAAATCATATACAGCATTTTTCTACTATATTATATGATAGTTTTTACTTGCACAAACACTATACATGAAATGAATCATTTATCTCCTGGATATTTATTTAGTCAACCCAACGTTTCGAATGTTTGTTAGCGCCAACTATCCAGCATACTCCCAGATACAGTGGGCAAGCACATTACATCCAGTCCATTAAATATGTTTACAAAAAACTGAACATCAGTTATCCCGCGACCGCGATACTCAAAACCATTGGAATATTGTAGGCATCATCACATCTACTATCTACGCGAAGGAAATATACGAAAAATTGTTTTTATTTAAATATTCGTTCAGATTTTCAAAAACAAGAGGTAAAACTAAAGTTAAAAGCGCATCTTAAAATTATTAATATGAGAAAAGTATATTATGATGTTAACAACTACATATATGCTAACAATATTTGAACTTATTTTTTATGACTTCGTAGTTGCTTGTAAAGTTTAAAAGGAGCTGACTGTTGAATAATACGAATGTTTTGGAAGCTATTCTTAGAATATCTTCCCTGACCACCGGCTGTTGAAATAAAATTTAATGTATGTATACATTTAACGTAATACATTATGTTATATTGTTTTTAATTGTGTATCGAAAAAAAATAGAGTTTCTCACATCCTCAAATTTTCTCTAGAAGAGTAAGTATTCATATTTACCTATGTATTATTTACATACTGTTTATAAGTCATATGTCAAAAAATCTAATGATACCAAAAAAATATTGTAAATTGATTATGTTAATTGAAAATAAAACTAAAATATTTTATATGTATGCAAAAATATAAGTAAAAAAATCAAAATATATACGCATCCCTGGTGGGGATCGAACCCACGACCTTTGGATTAGAAGTCCAACGCGCTATCCTCTGCGCCACAGGGACTTGCGATGAGGTAGTTGAAATAACATTATAGTATCTGCAAAATTTTTTAGATTGTAAGTATTAATAAATATACGTATTAATTATTTTGAAATATATTAATTAATTATTATGTTTATTGTTCAAAATCGGATATCAATCTGAAAGTGTTATACATTAAAAAGTATTTTGGTTGCTAAGCAACCGAACCGGATGATAACAAATACAAACGTCAAACAAACTGAGTACCGCATTATTTTGCCTTCGATTTTGTCAGTGTTTTTGAATATAGTTTAAAATTTTAGTGCAGTGTTCTAAAATCATCGTTTTTCTATATGGAAAAGTAATTGAAGTATACTCTTTTTCAAAGAAATTTGAGGAGTTGACTATATAAAATGGAAAGTCACATTCATGTTCCCAGCCCAACTCACCAAAATATTGAATTGAAGCAACAAGACTCTCCTGCAAACTTTCAAAAGTTTTTATTTGACTTGTTTGAGCAAAATGGTATAATAAATGATCTAAGAGCATACTTACGGGGACACATTATAAATGTTCTTAAAAATGCGCAAATTGGTTTGTACTTTATTTCTATGACTCTTAAATTATTATCAACAATTGGTCTGCCGCTTAGTTACTCTTTATTTACTGAGCAATTATATCATTACTAAAATCAAAATTATGTTTAATTCACATATTTAGGAGAGTTACCAGGATGTCAAAAACATTTTACTCAACGTTTAGATTTATTTTACCAAGGGGTGAATATGTTAATAGCTGAATATTTACTGCGACTGGTAAGTTAACAAATAAAATATATTTTTTTCTTATTAATACATACTTCTTTTCATATTTTTATCTTATATTCAATTACCTAGTGTAACATTAAATCAAGTATCTTGTAACATCAGTAAAATATTAGATAAATAGTTGTAGAATCATTTCTTCTTCTATTCTCTGTACAAGAATATACAGTATTTTAGAATACAAGTATATGCAATTATAAGAAGTATTTTATGCATACAATAACATCTATGCATGGAAACTATTAAGAGAATTTATTGTGTGAGTGTATATGTATGATCATATGTGTTCATCACTAGCAACTTACAAGCAGTTTTTTTAGCTATGTAGTATATTAAAATAACATTGTGATTAAATTTTAATTATCTTGTAGTAAACAGTAGTAGTGAAAATAAAAGTCAGTACTTTAATTGTGACTGTGACTCATTGAATATTCAAATCTTATGTTTTCATTTTCTGTATGAGCTAACTATAGTCATCCTCAATTTACTCTCAACTTCTTGAAAAATTATTATAAAGAGTACCATTTTGCAGGATTTTAATTACAGTTTATCAGTCTTTGTAACAGAAATCCCTCTTGCAAATATGATGCTTGGATTTGCCAAAAAGCTAATGCACAGTAGCAATGGAGATATTGAAAATCTTAAGTTTAAGGAGAATGATATTTGGTCAATACTAAACTACATAGGTAAGCTAACTTCTGTAAATGGAATAAGCCTTATGCATATATAGGCCATATATAGTATATTCAGATATTAAAACAACTGATACAATTTACTCAATAAAATAAAATGTAATTATTTAATGCACAATTCATACATGCAATGCAGGGACATCAAACTGTTAGTGGTTACCTTTGTTATGTAGTAAAAATCAGTAATACGAAGACACTTAAGCAGGTGCCACTTATAGTCTTGATCTGGTATACAAAAGCCATTTTTACTGTATCTTCTCTGTTTGTGCCTTTGAAGGAATCCAAATAAATGACAATAAATTGTATTAATTTACAGGTGTAAAATGTGATTCTGAGTATGTCTCTCATATCGCTCAAAAATATTACAATGGCAATGACCCACTACTTTTGTGTTTATTAAACACATGTATAGGTCATCACCAATGGAATCTTTTCAATAAAGGTGAGTAACAAAAATAATTTTCATGATCATTTCAGCTGTGACATAGTCCTTGCCACTGGATGACAATCTTCCTGAAGCATCTCTGTACCCTTCAGTCCTGCATAGCTAATATTCAGTACCTTCCTGTGGTCTTCAAAAAATCCAGTTCCAGAACCAGTCAGTCCACCTTGTGAGCTTATCAATACTATGTTTCTTGTTCAGTTTGCACCCTGTGAACCTTTCGCTCCTATTGTCAGAAGTCCATCAAGCAATGCGACCTGGCTTTTTAGTGCCATGTCGATAACCTTGATTCTACTATTAATATTTATACATACATATCCACAATATAAAGAATTTGGGACCTCAAACCTATATAAAGCAAATGTTTCTATTACATTCACAGAAAATGCTTCCTCTGAAAGTATTTCTAGTGGTACAAATTCCAATATTATACAGACTGATATAAATAAGACTTATACTAGCAAAACCTCAGCATTTGATGATTGTCACCATGTTAGATTCTGCAAAAAATGTCAATTAAAGGTAACTAGATTGAAGGAGAAATATAAGAGAAAGAAGAAATATTTAGAACAGGTATGGTTTGATAATTAATATCTACATAAAGCTATTAATATCTATATAATTGTAAGAGTAATTTCTAAACATGTAGTTCTATTTGCATGATTAGAATAGAGCCAACTGGACTTGTCTCTGGTTCACGCTACCGATTGATGGAATAGACTATGCACCAAACTATAGTTTACTATGAGTTTCATTAAAAATGCTCTTCTGTAAGAAAAGTATACCAGAGTTGTCTTTTTGGATACATGGTTATTAGTTATTCCTGCCACATAATAATATTGTTTGTATTGCTATATTCTGGTTTGAATCATGAAAGAATCTGGGAAGTTACTGGATACTGTAAACTTGCTTGCTGTGGTTCTTGTGGCTGTTGCAAATTTGCTGTGAATCTCACAGGATCCACACGGACATTACACTTGCAAAATTGGTAACTGACATCACTAAGTGGGCAGTCTGCTAATCTATCTATTTATACTAGCTGACCCGCGCCCACTTCGTTGGGCATGTTGATGATGATGATGATGATGATGATGATGACACTCCGCAATAATGTGGCTTTCTATTGGTGAAAGAATTTTTAAAATTGATGATGATGATGATGATGATGATGACACTCAGCAATTTGAGATTTAAACTATCCTATCTCTCAAGTTGGATCGAACTGCACATGGTGTGCGAATTTTATTATAATCGGTTAAGTAGTTTAGGAGTTCATTGAGCACAAACATTGTGACATGAGATTTATATATATTAAGATATTATAAAGGTTAATTTCATAGATGTTTGTAGTATCAGACTCTATGAAATCTTACAAATTTTAGTTCAGTTTGTTTCCATTAGGCCTATATAAAAATTTAGTCTATTAATATCAACTTCACCGTATGAAATTACTCATGCAAGCCGTACTGCTCGCCAGACTACTTATGGTAGTAATGGTAATAGTAGACAATCAAAGTCCAACTCATATTTCAAAACACTTGAAAGATGTTATGGGTCCATTTATTTTCAGAACGCTTACATGGACGGGGATCAGTTAAAAGTTAATATAATTATGAAGAACATTGGTGTGATAGAAAAAAGTATTATCGATGAGGTTTATGTTTTATGAATTTCATTTTTGTTTACCATAAATCATTCATTCCATAAATCTTATAAAAATCCATGATTTAATGTTGTTATGAATCACTTAATATTGTAGGCGTAACTAGCTTAGGTAAGGTACTCCTAAATAAAAATGGTTGCATTAAAGCCAAAGAAACTACTTGCATGTTGCAAGATATATTCAAACTTTTATAATGTTAGCCTATTCCTAAAATAACTCTTAATATGTAGATAAATAAACATATAATTAATTACCGTTCACAGTTACTTTATAAATGTAAGTACAAGGTGTACAAATGCGGACTTATCCCTAAGATGGATTTTCAGCCAATCTAAATAGTGTTGCAGCATATATGTAAATGTGAAAAGAATTTGTACAAATTATACAACAATAATGATCTGCAATTAAAACAGAAAGAAAATTAATTATTATGCATATATTTTATACTCATATATTGTTATAATTACGTATACATCATCATTCTCTGCTGGAGACCTATTTTTGAATTACGAATGCGATTTCGAAATCACCGCTGACTAAATAGAAATAGTCAGCGATGACTTTGAGGTCACGGATTCCTAAACATCCAATTTTTGAAAGTCGATCGCAGAGCTGCCAACATAGATAAAGTACACACATAAATATAAGAGTTCGGTTCCACGCAGAATGTAGCCGCTGCCGATTATTGTCGGCTTAACCATTATGGTTATTATATATATATATATATATATATAACTATATATTATAATACTATATATAAGTATATATGAATGTAGCTTATATATATATAGACTAAAAAATCAAACAAAACACAGATAACATTTCCACAAGTATGACTTGATTACGAGTGGGTGAGGGCACTCGTAATGAAATCACACCTGTAACTAAGGTTATGTGTATGTATTGAAAATCGGTGATTATTAGTCACATCGGTGATTTCGAAGTCGCATTCGTAATTCAAAAATAGGTCTCCTGGTCTTTGCTTCACCAGAGGACCTATCTTTCGGCCCTATACTGCGTCCAACGTCTTCCTGTGATATTGACCAAATCGTCGGTTCAACACCATTCATACATTATTTTTATACTTATAAATAATGATTCTAATGAAAAACTTGAGGGTTTATACTATAGGTCTCTCTCGAACTGAAATAGGAAACCTATTCCACAACTTGGCAGCTTGTAAAGATGTTAGAGGAAGTGCGAATTGTAGTCGTATCTCGTTTACAATAATACCAATACATGCTACTCCTGTTAAACGTTCTGTTTAAAGTAGATATTCATTACATAAGCCAAATAAAAATGCAGTCAAAGAGTAATATTTTCTGTATATTTTTCAAAAGTTGTTTGAACAACTAAAAAATATCTACGAAAAGGAAGTGGACATGATACGGGAAGGTGAAGAGAAAAAGTTGAAGCGATCAGAGTTAGAGCTACAGAAAAGAATGGAAGAGGTACAAGCTTCATATATTAACTTCCTATTCAATTTTACACAATGCAGGCAACACAGCTAGTAATGTCCTTTAATTAAGACTTGAATATGCTGATGAACTTGTCAATTGGCTGAATTATATTTTCCGTGATATTAAAATATTGAAAATATCTACGGATCGGACGCATCGACTGAGATCCTTGGGAAGGTCATGCAATGGATGTCTTGGCTTTTTTAAGCTTTTCTTTTTTTTTGTTTTGTTTGTTTTGACGTCAATAAGTGCCTGTAAAGGTCTATGTTGAATAAAGATTATTTTGATTTGTCTTTGATTAATTTCTGAATCATCACAGCTCACGATGCATATGAGGAACGAGGCTACCTTATGTTACCTTGTTGCGGCACATATTTAACGATTTCAAAATTTGGCGGCACTTAAAGAAAAAGATAAAAATTATTTACTTACTACAACACACTGCATAAATAGTTTATGACAAAAATTTTAAATATACGAAATAAACTAATATATACTACAATAATAACTAAACGTTTATTAAGGGATTAATTACAAGCTAATAATAAAAATATTTTTAAAGCGAAATTTGAGCTTGATGTTTTTTGATAATTTCATTTATATTTGGTCGTAAAAATAACAATGCTACTCTCATATTGTCCTCTACATTTAACAATCTTGATCTTTTTTTAGTTTTTATGTTGGCTAATGCTGAAAATCCGAATTCACACAAATAAGATGTGCAAAATTTTAATAATATGCTTAAAGCTTTTTTGGCTATCATTGGATAATCGCATCTGATGTTAATCCAAAATGAATTAATTGATTCTTTTGAATGTTTTAAAATTAAATCGCGATTATTGGAAAACAAAATGAGTTCTTCCTCTTCATTCAAAGTTAAGTCGAATCCTTGATACTACATACGAAGAAGTATCCGTTATGAGAAATGGATTACGAACCCAATGAAATTTCTTAATATCTAATTTTGGGAAATAATGAATAATTCTCTCCTCTAATGTTGTCTTAAAAATATTTTTCATTTTAAATGATATAATTTGATAATATTAACAGTATTATATATTTGTAAAATTTGGGGGCACACTTTTGAAATTTGGCGGCACACAAAAGTGCCGCGGCACAGTGGTTGAGAATCACTGGCATAGAATAAAAAAAATACTACAGAAAAAACATCTGGTCTTCTTTCCCCCAAAGATGGAGAAATCGTTCATGATTCGTGAACAGGAATTGGAGAAGAACATTCAAGATAAGAAGAAGTTTCTCTGGGGTTTAGCTCGCGCCTTGCGTGAGCAACACGCTCAGATGGCTCGCGCTATGAGCGCAGTACGCCACGAAGCCGACAACCTTACTGCCAAGGTAATGTCTCTACATCTCTAACTACATATTAATGTTTTGCCCGACTTTTGATACGATGTGAAAAGTATTTTAATATTGAAATTAATCGGTAAACGGATAAGCGTTACTTTCGAATTGTTCAATGCAAGTTAACGATGCGTCGCGATGTATTTGTCATCTGACCTGAACGATCGCGTCTTTCACGGCTCAGCGCGGTACGTGCCAAATCTCTTCAATAAATAGTTTGCATTTGATCAACAAATGACGGATTACATGAAGCTTAACGGAAGTTAATTAATCCGGTTAACGCCCTAGTAGCAATTATCGTTGGGGTGTCGATGCCAACTGTTGGGATTTTATATGGGGAGTTATGGTACTGCCCCAACATTGTCCCAACCACGCCACTGTTGCCCCAAAATCCTACAAATTAGTAACAATGGGCCAACCATGGCCAACCAACAGTTGGCTCTACTATCGGACCTACAACTTTATAAGGGGTGACAAACCACACCGTTGGCCAACTCAAAAGTGGACGGAGGCCATTAGCTAAATTAAATTGCTACTAGGGCGGATGTTAGTGAGAATGTCAATTCCATTAATTAACAATTACGGTAACTTTTAATCAATGTCACATTGTTCTGGTATAATAAGGTCTAGGAATGAATGAATGTATCAAAGAGTTAGTAATAACTTTTCTGTTTACAAAATTACATTGTCGTAAGATTTTTGAGGACAGTACACGTGGGTGTATCCAAATCACACATACAGAGACCCAGGAAAATCTTACCTACTCACGGTGCAGTCCACCAACAGACATGGATCTGATGCTTCCCATCAATCCGCACTGGGCCAGCTTGCCGAGATTCCAAACAAGACTTACGGTATAGATATTTTTATGGAGACCTATGTCCAGAAGTGGACGTCTTCTGGTTGAGATCATCTCAACCATCTATGTCTGGCAGGGGAAGGCGAGCAAATGCTCGCTTAATGACCCTGCCGTGAAGGCAGCGTGCTCGACCGGTTACTGTACATGTAGTTGAAGTGCCTCTCTACCTGGGGGATTGACCTAGTGTTCTCGGACAATCCCCTCCCTTGGCGATAGCTCGACCAATTAGGTCGAGCTAGCCCGAGGGCGTGTGGCGGTAGAATCGCGAAAGCGCACCCCGCCACGCGCCCCGATATGGGCTTAGAGGACACCGAGGGGTTTTAGTAAGTAGGCTGGTCCTGTCAAACCGGAGAGCCCCACACACGGCCGCACCTAGCCAGCGCGGTGTCACCGTGTATAAGGAGCATTTCCCCCCGAAAAAAAAAATGGGGCGATCTATGTCAGACAATCTCTAAGAGCAAAGAACATACCATGATTCACATTTAGCGGGCGAATGCATAGTCGAATATAATAATAGCTGCATTCAGGATTCAATTATAAAAACATCACAACTGTATGTCTTAGTAAATGGTTTATAAGCAATGGACAATTCATATTGAATCATAGGACTTGCCCATGTATGAAAATGTGCGTAATAGACATACAAACACCAATTTGATACTGTTTGCAGGAAGATACCTTGAAAACTCAAATCACAGACGCAGAGAAGCTTCTCAAGAAGAAGGGCGAAGAAATGCGAGCGCAAATATCCAACGAGTTAATGATCCTCGAAAACCATTTTGAATCTATGAAGAAAGAACGCGAGGAAATTTGTAGGGAGCGGAAACAGCTTGAAGAACTGAAATCAAGTGAAACAACGAAATTGAAAGACTTCACAAAAGAAGACTTGTCTTCTCAATACAACACACTGAAAGAGGATTTGATGACGATAAAGAAGCATTTTGAAACTATACAGATGGAAAGAAAGTGCACGATGGAAAGGAGTACGCTTACGGAACCAAGCGACGTGATGAAAACGAATGTATTGAACAATGAGCAGGACGCAGATAGGAATCCCTTAAAGAGTGACAGCGACAACATGATTGGAAACCCCAACAAGCTGGTCAACGATTTGAAAAAGAAAAATGTTAATTTTCATCCAGTAAGTATAATGTTATTGTTAATATCGTAAGTTGCTTTTTATAACTTATTTATTTCTTCAAATAATTTAGCCGGTTTTAATTTAATGTAATAATGGTTTTAATTTTTGTCAACTCAATAGCATATAACAATTAGCCTAGCCCAAAGTAAGTTCTGTAAGCCTTGTGTTATGGGATCTAGGGTAACGGATAGACATACATACATTATACATATTTTTGATAGAAATATATATTACCAACCATGACGGGGGTGCAAATGCTTGCATTCATCACACAAACATCTGTCCCCGCCGGGGATTCGAACCCAGGACTTCAGAGATTATGACACCTTGAAACTGATGTACTAACCATTTAACTAAGGAGGTCGTCAAAATAAGTTCGAATAAACATGAACTGTCAACTGCGCAAGATGGCCGAATGGAAAATGATAATTCCACTGTGTTTCTATATTTTGCCTTTGTATTTATGGGATAAGTATTTATTTCAAAAATACTGCGTTTGAATAAATATCTATAAGAACTGTCATAGGCAAGTGATTTATACATATAAATAAAATTGGAGTGTCGTCTGTCTGTCTGTCTGTCCGTTTGTTTTTAAGATTAGCGGGAGCTAATCTCTGAAATGGCTGGACCGATTTTAACGGGACTTTTATTGGCAGGTAGGTAATGTAATGACAAATAATAGACTACCTTTATTTTAGAAACATAAAATAATGTTGCAATGTCCAAGTACTGTCCAGTATCGCGCATAGTTCACGCGCAATCCACTCAAAATAAAAATGGAAAAACCAAAAATCAAACTAAATATACTAATTACTATTACATATTTGTTAAATTCCACGCAGGCGAAGTCGCGGGTATAGCTAGTAAAAACTATATATGTTACACAATCTACACTAATATTATAAAGACGAAAGATTTGTATTTTTGTATGTAACGAATAAACTCAAAAAGTACTGGACCGATTTTAATCATTCTTTTTTCATTAGAAAGCTACATTATCACTGAGTAACATAGGCTATATTTAGTACTAGATTACTATAGAAACCTTTAGAAATTCTTTTTAAAACCAACCCAAGGTGTAAAAAAATTTGCCATGAAATGTCTTTCTCGGCAGAATCAGCTGTTTTTTGGATATGTTGTTCTCCTTGACGAGCTGATTCAGAATATCGTTTAGAAGAAGTTAACGACGCATTTTCCCGCTAGGTTGCTGTGAAGTTTCGATAAAAAAGTCAGATTTCCTAGTTTTTTTTTTAATAATACACAAATCTGAGGTATTGTATGGTAACTGAGGTATTCTGACTGAATCAGCACTTCAAGGAGAACAACATATCCAAAAATCTGCTGATTCTGTCGAAAACCACGATTTTCTAATACAGACTTCAGAGCTCCCTAGCGGGAAAATGAGTCGTTAACTTTTTTGCGACCATTACATTTTTTGCTCAGCTCGGCCAGGAGAAAACATATACAAAATTTAGACCTGGGTCCCGAAAACCACTTGGCCATATAAACAGTATCATCTACTTTACTCTGGTTAATGTAAAGTATGTAAATAGGTACATAATATAAGTAAATATTGTTTGAGTACCTGATTGTTACTCAAACAATATTTAATTATATTTGTGATTTTTAATTTTACTGCGTGAAACATAATCTAATTAAGAATTTGTTCTTAATGACAACACTGAATTCGAGTGATTAAAAAATCTATAAAATTACTAGCTGACCCGCGCCCACTTCGTTGGGCATAATATTAATAATCCCCGAAGCGAGCACGAAAGCGAACTGAATTAAACCCGAAGCCATCGCGCGCCGTCCGCTGATGATGATGATGATGATGACACTCCGCAATAATGTGGCTTTCTATTGGTGAAAGAATTTTAAAAATTGATGATGATGATGATGATGATAATTTGAGATTTAAACTATCCTATCTCTCAAGTTGGATCGAACTGCACATGGTGTGCGAATTTTATTATAATCGGTTAAGTAGTTTAGGAGTTCATTGAGCACAAACATTGTGACATGAGATTTATATATATTAGAATAAGCAGTACAAAATAATTTCGCGCACGATTTGTATTCGTATTCGAATTCCAAATTCACGTCTAATGATTCAAAAATACGTCTCCTGGACTGAATTAGGCTATGCAATTTTAATTCGAATAGAGTCCCGTGGAGAAAACGCACTACACTAGCAGGGCGAGTAGCGTTCGCAGCGGGTCTTTGTCTAGCGAAGTCGAAGACGCGTGCGACATAATCGCGCGACTGCGCGACGAAAACGATCATCTCAGAGCTTTCGCTTCACAGGTAAGACTGTATCTACATAATAATTTGGTTTTTAGCACTTTGACAGCCGCACCACATCCTTTTTCTTGTTTTCCTTGCACCATGTACAAGTTTATGTACTACTTTCTTTCTGCCCGCGGCTTCGCCCGCGTGGATTTCGGGATTGGGTCTATAGAGGGCTAAGGGTTATAGCTTTTGCCCACGGCTACATATACGCGGAAGTCCGCGCTTCCCATGGGACTATCCGTTTTTCCGAGATAAATAATACCGCAAAACCTTGCTCAAGAATCACTCTATCTATTGATGAAAACCGCATGAAAATCTGTGCAGTAGTTTTTGAGCGAAGTCTTTATTTTCGTATCCCGTGCGATCTGACGATTTTTCCGGAATAAAAAGTAGCCTATTATTTAATCCGGACTTTTATCTTTACGTCTGCAAAATTTCAAAGCAATCGGTTCAGTAGTTACGGCGTGAAAGCGGAACATACAAACAAACTCACTTTCCGATTTATAATATTAGCAAGGATTAAATTCTTGCTTCCCTCATGATAAGGCTGGCGCCACTTTGGCTTCCCGCGCCTCTTCTAGCTTAATTTTTTTTTCCCTCAGCAGAGAGAGGCTGAGAATCCACGAGGGGCACGAAACGTGCCCAGGATACCCCCGCAACGGTAGCGATGTGCCGAGTACGGTTTGACTCGAGTCAGACTCGATTCCTGCTTTGGACTCGCCTACACGAATAACAATTTATTTTGGTTCGATTACGCCGGACTCGTTTCCGGTACTCGAGTCGGGAAGAATCGGTTCGTACTCGCTAACTTGATTCTATTCATACGAGTCCTACTGACTCGAGTCTAGTATTCGAGTTTGGTTAACTCGCTCGTACTCGCAAACTGTTAACTTACTTTTTTATTTTATTTTATTGTCTTTTAATAAAAATTAAAGTATTATTATTTTTGTGTCATTGTGCTTAACCATTTTTTTTTATTTTTCGGGGTAGGTAGTGTAGCCTCGGAGGAGGCTACACTACCTGAGGATAAAAAAACTTAAGTTCTATGTGTCCTTAAATTTTATATTTGGTAGTAATTTTAGATTAAATTTAATTAGATCTTGATATATTTTTTTAATAGCAACGCGAACACATAGACGAGCTGTCCTCTCACCGAGCGAAGCTACAAGCTGAGATGACAGCTGCCCGCTTCTTGGCAGAGTACCCAGTGCCCACGCCCAGCACGATACTGACAGTCATGCCCAACGCTGGACAAATAACGAGGTATGTAGCGTAATGTTATTTTATGTTTATGCCAATACTCGCTGTTGTAGACAAAAAATAAAATTAAAATGTATTTTGTATTTATTTCAAATGAAAAACTTATTTAAAATAATAATATTGAGTAATAATTGAATAAAATTTGAAATCGCAATAAAAAAAGAAATACAATGAAAACTCAATGTCAACGCCCACACATATATAAAAAGTATAGTATGAGAATGTCTTGTCATAGACACTCGCCATAATCTAATGAAGAACAGCCATCTGTAGTACTTCATAAAATAAACTACATATTATATATAGATATCGCACCTCCTCTAAAAAAGTATTATAACACAAAAAAGGCGGTTTTGAGAATATTGATATTTAAGATTTTTTTGTAATTTTCCGTCGTCTTGTTCCGTGAATAGGGAATTAATCTCTTTTTTGAAAAGAATCTAAATTTGATCCTTGCGTGTCAGTAAACCATATACTAAAAATATAAAAATTTTATACACTCATTAAGTACTATAAAAATTACATTAAAATTTAATATTTTCAAATTTCGCGCGTAATTAGATGAAGGCGCCGCACGAGTTGTTACTCTGTAGCGATGACGTCAATACGGCATGTAAATAATAAACAAAACTCTATGTATTATTATATTCATAATTTAAAAATGAGTTATTATCTTTTATATATAAACAACTAATAAAGGAATAATAATAAAGAGTAATACTGACATCGATGTTTTAATACTCCGTAACTCGCCAGAACAAAAGTCGGGATGCAGCAAAGAATTTTCCGACCATTAATGCATTTATTTTTGGTAAATTCGTACTATCTCCATACTTCGACATATTATACCTTATTACTTAACGAGATCTACCTTTAGTCTTGGGTTTAAACTCTTCTGTCTCTACTATGTAGTATCATTTTGACAGAAGCAGAAGAGGTTTAAGTCTATGTTTAAAGATTAACTAAAATTAAGTACTTTCCAATTTACTTAGTTAATGACATATCAACTTTAAGTTTGTAGTATATAATAGAAAACAATAATATAATCTGAACACTCATAAACACTATTCAAAAGTAACTTGAAATAGAATATTTGTACTTAAGAATAAAAATGTACTTAAGGCACTATAAAAATTGCTTAGAACAGCCTTCACAATTGAATACTTTGTCGTAGTAAATTACCTAAATCTCACTTCTATTCTTCTTATCTAATTTAAATGTGAATTATTAAAACTACACTCGCGAGCAAAAGTATGGAACACTGTTATGGCACTGTTTTAGATTGAGCCTGCGTCGAAATCGCTCGGAACAAAAGAGACACTAGCGCTCTCTAACCGATAATATTGGAACAAACGATACAGAAGATAAAAATAAACTTTTCTGTATTATTACTTCGATATCGACTTTTTTTGTGTTATGATACTTTTTTATTTTTATTTTTTTTCCCCGCGGGTAGAGGCAGTGAATCCTCATAGGGGGCGCGCCACCACAGTGGTCGCTATGACAACCCCCTGGTGCTCGGACGACCTTGCACCAGATACCACCCGCGCCCGGTCTTCGGCGGGTGGTTATGTTGGACTCTGACAGAAGGCCAGCCTACCAACTAAACACTGCCTAATGCCTTTGGCCGGGCAGAAAGCCTGGGCTATCTAGCCTATCGGCTTTATCTGAGCGCTCGCCCTCTCAGGGGAGGGGGCGAGGCAGTCACTTTTTTAGAGGAGGTGCGATATATATACATAGCCTATGTGTATTATACTACTAATGATCTATATGTTAATGTACCACAGTTCTCTTACTATTACGGATGTATTCTGAAGTTGAAACGCTTCCCGTACGGTTGCCGACCATATCGTTTTAAGTTCAAATTCATGTTTTGTACTGTTTCTCGTGTCCGATGTCACCACTGTCAGTGCAGCAAGCTACGATTTGATTTAGTTTTGTGCTTTCTCAATAGATGGCTCTGCAGCTTAATTTTTGAAACACCCTTTGTTTAAGGCCTCGGCATTTTACCTTCGTTTAATTTAACGTTTGCAGAAAAATTAATAATTTCTTTTGAAATTGCCAATGTCGATATGCAGATCTAATGAAGTAGTGATAATATCGTGAAATCTTGGTGTTTTTTCATAGTATGATGCTTTCGACTGCGACTTCGACACATTGTTTTTTTTTCATTACTTACTAAATATTTCCTAGATGGACTGGTAGTCCGTGCTTTTGTTTGGTTGTCTTCATTTAAATCCTACATGTGTTCTTGTACATGTGTGTTGTATATATGTAATTAGTATATGCAATACAATGTGTGTTTTCTGTAAACCAAGCATTTTAGCAAATAGTACATTATTTTAACTTCTTTTTTATTCTGTATTTTATTCTTTATCTTTTATTATTATGTACAATGTTTCTTTCGCAAATCAGTGTTCTTGTCAACAGACAACCACACACTAAGCCTAAATCCTTCTTGCTGCTGCTCATCTTTGTAGTATAGTATTCTGTGTAATAGGTACTTCATGGAATATATATGAATGTGTGTGCAACAAAACAAAATAAACTATTGTCTATCTATCTATCATAAATTAGGTGATAATGAAATAGCTAATTAAATAATTCCAAACAGTATCGAAATCATATAAAAAAAAACTTTTTAAAAAAACACGCTTTTTACGCAAAGACTAAAAAACGTTTGAAAAAACTTTTGTTTGTTATAAAGACTAAAAAACATTTGATCTAAAAAGTAGTAAATAAAAAAAATTAAAAAAAACTTTTTAAAAAAACACGCTTTTATTTTATTAAATTTTATTAAAAAGACTAAAAACCGATCTAAAAACTTGAAAATAAAAATAAAGTCACGCTTTTAGAAAATTTGGGTACATATCAAGAAAAATTTCTGATGACAAAAGAAAATGTAACTCAAAAATTTGTCTATAAAATTTAGCAAATTAGTCCAAGAACTCAATGACTATAAAAGCGTGGGGTGTTCAAAATTAAACATTACTCATTTAATGGTCTTAACATTTAAACATATGCATTATATCAAATTCTATCTGTTTGCTTCATTGAACCAATTCTCATATTAAAAAGTTTTTAATTTATTACAACATAATTATGTATTTTTATGATTCGAAAATGATTGAATATTGTATTGTCATCTAGAATACACATGTAAAAAAAATTTGAGCTCAATTGGAGCAGTAGAAGTGGTCGAAAAATCGATTACAAGATTTGATCATGACAAACAAACAAACAAACGGACAGAGTAAGTCAATAAAAAGCGTGTAATAAAAAGCGTGTAAAAAGCGTGTAAAAACTGTATAAAATAGTTTAATGGAAATCATATATTAGGTATATGCTTCCTTCGAAGTGACTATACGAATTACTAGATGTTTTCTATTTTATAGTTATATGTATTTACTTTTTTTTTAAATAATTACCTTGAAATATTATAAAGTTTTAATGTAACGTGGTAAAAATATATTCTGTTTAACAACATTTTCAATTCGCACATTGTTTTCGGTTGATACATATTATTGCTTATTTTGTGGAAGCTGGCCAAGTATCTGTTAGCATGCTTGGGAAGTACCGCGTTAAAGCTTCACACTGTCTCTCACTAGATGTCTCTGCTTAAATTCTACAACGCGGTGAAGAAATAGTCACTAACAGGGTATATAAACAGCGGGAAACTCTACTACGGTATCGCTTCTCGGCCTTTTGGCTAAGATCAAAGTGTAGTATCTGTTCTTTTCAGCTTAATATCTGAAAGTTCCCTCATTGAGGGACCAGTATATTAAACTGATTTTTGTAAAGCGATGGGATGTTCGGGGCTCGCTCCACTCCCGTCACGGGTCGGCCCGGCATTGCAGTGCCGCCGGGATCGGCCCACATAATACTCTTGCATAAATAGCGTTAGAATCCGCTAATGGTTGAACCAAAGATAAGCATCATACTGCGAGCACACATGTGCGGCTCTACTAATTATGTGTGGCTACCGCTAAATTTATCCAGTATACTATAATGCCAGGAGTAACAGCGGCTACTATACTATCATATCACTGTCACCGTACCTACCACTCGACGCCGCAATAGACTTCACACTGTCTACCTGGATCCGTTCCCGTCTAGTACGATGCGTTTCCAGCGATCTTATTTCTTCCACGGACATGTGGAATAATCTTCCTGTTGCGGTGTTTCCCCTGCGCTATGACATGTCCCTCTTCCAACGAGGCTTAAGGCTTATCTTAAACTGACATTACTGTATTTGTATTATATTAATTAAAGACATTTATAGTTTTTAAAATTATTATTCTTTTTGTCAACATTGTATATTAAATAAAATCATGTAATTAAACATAATTATTTATTTTTATTCGAGCGAATTACCCTGCAGTTTATATTAAATATGGTGGCAATGTCGTGGAGCATTCTCATCAGCTGGGATGATTGTGCTTCTCGGGAAATCTCATGTTGCTCGTAGCGTGGGACTATTATGCTATGTTAATATTGTCAGCAACATCTCGCATATTTTGGAAAGCAATTCCGTTGACAAGGCGTGTCATGGTGGTAAGACTTGCTGGTAGATGCCATAGTGCTACATTGGGTATGTAGTCGGGACCAGGGCTTGTTTCGTAGCGGAACTCGTTGTCAGAGTATCAGCCAGCACTGCAATGCCAGGGTAACTCATGACGTTTCAGTATCTTGGAATTTTTGTATATTTATATTTTATACATATCTATTTATTAACTATATAATGTAAGATATACTTATTTTTAGTAAATATAGTGAAATAACTTACAAAAATTATAAAATACTAGAAAAACCAAAATTACCACTCTTTTGAGCACTTTATATCTTACTATTAAGATACAAAGTACAAAAAGTCATATCATACCTTCTAACACTTCGAGTTTTTTTTTTTTATTGCTAAAGTTGACAAACAAGCAGGCTGCCCACCTGATGGTAAGTGGTAACAGTCGCCTATAGTACATGTGGCTCCCACGAGATTCGCAGCAAATCTGCAAACCTCATAAGAACCACAGTGTACGTTGCCAACTTGTGACATAAGATGTAAAGTCACAGTACCCAGTAATTTCACTGCCTATCTTACCCTTCACGCCGGAACACAGCAAAGCGAACCCTGCTGTTTGGCGGCGGAAATTCAGCGGAAGTTCAGTGGTTAATGCAATGTATGCGGAATCCGAATGTTAGGATTTTTAATTGGTGTTATTGGGAAGTAGAGGTGCTCGTTATATAACAAAGCAGAAAAAAGGTGTCATCCTGCCTTGTAGTCTTTGCCACCTTAAAAATAAGATCGAAAATCAAATGCATACCAATTACTGGCTATATTAATATTTTTTCGTTGCTCTTGCTCTTTCTTTCTACTGTTTGGATTTGCTGTTTCTGTCGCATACTAGATTTAGAGCAGACTAGCAGAACGCGGATAAATAGGTAGCATTTGAAAAGCGCAGTACATGTTGCATTCTGCTGTTTGCTATCAGTGTAGTGTTGCGTATTGCGTTGTATTTTGTTTGATGTGATTTGCTGTTGCTGAAGTTACCGCGGTTTTAGCTTCGTATTATTTTGCTAAAAATACAATTAATTAAATTATGCTATATATAATTTAATTAATTGTATTTTTAGACAATGTTGTATTGTACCCATGTTTGTCTATTTTTCTATAGATATAAGTAATTTTAACGCATGCAGATATATATTGATTCTAAAAAAAAACAATTCCATACATACGAAGTAAATACAATGAATCCATATTTAATATCATATCCGTTGATTACATATCAAAGAAATTGCGTTAAAAATGCTAAATGCACAACGAAAACAAACTTTTTGCTACATCGTTATAACGCGTTTTCGGTTTATAGCCGTTGTGAATACCGCTATTGGGAGGCCCATATTATTTTGAAAGTTGTCTTGGTGAATAGATAATATAATCCAATATATATAAAACAGTAATACGATAAAAAGATATTCTCAAAAAAATATTTAATGTTTTTAAAATTACTGAGTGTTGTGGTGGTAAAATAAAAATCGCCATTTTGGTAGATTTTTAGTGGCGGGCGCCCCTAAATCTAACAGTTTTACCTGGATGTCATTTATCATTCCACTTTAACAGGCGTCATTCGACGATGCGAAATGTCCCATCACTTCATAAGTATATTTTGTCACACTTCACTTTTTTTTTTCCTCAGGAGAGGAGGCTGAGAATCCGTCATGGATACCAACGCAACAGGCAAGCAGGGATGCGTTGATTATGTCGGACTCCTGGTGAATCGAAGCGGCTCGACCCACCAGACCTACCGACTAAACTCAGCCTAAGCCTTTGGTCCTAGTGACCCTACCTTATATTGAAGTGAGCCGCACCTCAGGAGAGGTACGGTTAGCGCTACCCCATGGAGAGGGCATAAGCGCTAGAACGGGGCACGGTTCTCCAAAGTGGGACCGGCCTGTGTTGGCTGGGAACCTACTCGTGGCTGAGCAGAAGGCTGCCGAATAGGGGGAGACAAAAGAGGCGACCTCTCAGACGCCGCCGCTTGCAGGTCTTGAAGTTCCTGCGTGAGTTGATTAGGGAGGTCGCTAAGGACATGTCGCGGTCTACGTGTCCTCTGCCAATATGGACTGGTCACACTTTACAATGAGGCACGAATCGTCGCGTCGCGATCAAACACCATCTACTCCCGCTCACAATACTTGTGAACGAGTGAGTAGGGACGCGCGTCAAATGAGTGAGTGTGACAACCATATAACGTTCCGTAGTCCCCTACTATTTCATTTAGTCCCACCTCACAATCTGATATGAGTTACTCATACTACAAACTCAATTGATATTATGTGTCCTACCCAACTCTAGTCAAGTTATTTATGTGGGCCGATCCCGGCGGCACTGCAATGCCGGGCCGACCCGTGACGGGAGTGGAGCGAGCCCCGAACATCCCATCGCTTTACAAAAATCAGTTTAATATACTGGTCCCTCAATGAGGGAACTTTCAGATATTAAGCTGAAAAGAACAGATACTACACTTTGATCTTAGCCAAAAGGCCGAGAAGCGATACCGTAGTAGTTTTTTTTTTTTTTTTTTTTTCCTCAGGAGAGGAAGGCTGAGAATCCTCACAAGGAGCACGAAACGTACCCAGGATACCCCCGCAACGGCAAGTGTCACGGAGGTTATGTCGGACTCCACGCGACCGGAGCGGTCCAGCCACGTGACCTACCGACTAAACTCAGCCTGGCCTAGGTTCTAAAACCATATAGGCAAATCGTGAGGGCGACCGCCCCTCAGGAGAGGGACGATGCAGCGCAGGCCCATAAAGGGGACCCAAAAGCGCTAGAAGAGGCGCGGGAAGTCAAAGTGACGCCGGCCTTATCATGAGGGAACCTAGTCATGGCTATGCTGAAGGCTGCCGAGCTAAGGGATCATGAAGGGGGTGGCGGCGCAGATGCCGCCGGCAGCGCAGATGCCGCCTGCAAGGACAGAAGGTCCCGCGTTAATATACCGTAGTAGAGTTTCCCGCTGTTTATATACCCTGTTAGTGACTATTTCTTCACCGCGTTGTAGAATTTAAGCAGAGACATCTAGTGAGAGTCAATATGAAGCGTCAACACAGACATGATCGCTCATAACGTGGCTTTTTGTCATATGTTCAAAATGCATATGAATTGAATTTACCGAAATAATAAATACGTGAATTTGTCGTGACTCAATGTCACGACAAATTCACGTATTTATTAATAAGGTTCATTTTTGGATTATCCTAAACACGATTCTCCAAAATTATATTTTAATGAAACTGACCCGGAGCCCTAGACAAAAAGCACGCGCGTCTTTTCTATTCTATTTCTACTATTATAATAGTCTAAGCGTTTTCTATCGGAAATGCTAGACAAAGTGTATCTACTGATAGAATATCTACAAATTTAAAAACATTTCTTTATTTAATCTAAAATGTTCGATAACTTTCGGGCATATCATTAATATTTTCCAGCTGCCGTCGATTTTGAACCCTCCTTCTACGCCGAATCAACGTTTCTTCGGTATGAGCTGCCCAGAAAAGCCTTATCATGTGCATTTTTAGGAATAATTTGGCAAAAACACACTATTTTAAAACAACAAACAAACAATCTATCACCAATCTATTGGGTATGAGCAATCGCTTTGTTGAGTAGAAATAGAATAGAACCGTATCTATTTTTTACGTCACAAACTACATTTTGTCTATGAATTTGTATAGAACTCTTCTACTGTCAAAATAGAACACAGACGAGCGATAGAATAGAAACACAGTTAGCATCTTGTCTGCGACTTTTGTATCAGCGTCATCAAGTCACGTGACGTATCTACTGGAAATGTCAAACGCAAATAGAAAGGCATTTTGTCTAGGGGGGCTGGAGACCTCTGTAGTTGATGTGTTGATTTTTCAGTCTATATATATATATATATATATATATATATATATATATATATATATATATATATATATAAGATATATTATTGAGGATTTTTATAATAAACCATAAATTGTTTCTCTGAAAATACAAAGAGATTGTTTATTTAACACACTTTTACAATTTTGCAACTTAAATCTTAACCACACTTAAATCTTACCTGAAAATACAAAGAAACGACATTTAAAGTTTACTAATATCGTCTGCTTAATTATTAATTTTACGATTAATTTATATCTCTAAGTTTTCTTATTGTTTTTTATAACTTCCACAGATAACCTATGAATACGCGAACTAGCGCAAAGCGCGGCAAATTTAAATTAATGAAATGTCATTTCTTTACATCTCCCCCCCTAAGAGGCAAAATCCTAAATAATATATGCACTTTTACACTGTATCTATTAATTCTCTTCATATTCATTTTCTTCAGCTTCTGTTGGGGCAGGTTGTAATTTTGTTATGTGGAATAAAGTTGATTCTGTTTTTCTGTTGCCAGTGTCAATCTTATAAATGGAGTTCGATATTTTCTCTATAATCTTGAAAGGGCCTATTTTTAATTCGTCTAATTTCTTTCTATTTAGTTTATTTCCATTTTCTACATATACACTGTCTCCTATATTAAACTCTTGCATTTTTCTATTTCTATCAAATATTTTCTTATTGTACTTGTGGGATTTTATTGTATTTTCTAATGCCAATATTTTATCAGCCATCCACTTGTCTTCCCTTTCTATTACTTTTAATTCATTTGGTAGAGTACTAACATTCGTACCATCCAGTAAATATCTAGGTGCAAAGCCTGTAACAGAGTGTTCTGTGTCATTATATTTCTGTATACATTCTTTTGCCACTGTTGTCCAGGCCCTATTATTATTTTTCTCATTTATTTTACATCGAATTTTATTAACTATTGTTTGATTTAATCTTTCGTTCAAGCCATTTGAGAATGGTGTATTAATAGCTGTAAAAATTAATTTAATGTTGTTATCTTGCAAATGTTTCTTAAATTCTCTTGAATTGATACCAGGATATTGATCTGTCAGAATTATTCCAATCTCATCTGTCTCTAGTACATTATTTGTTAGTTTTATAAAGTCACTTGCATTCTGTGTTTTTGATGTCGCAATAAATGCATATCTTGTGAAATGGTCTACTAAAAGGTGTAGAAATTTTTTTGTTGATCTAGATCCTCCAAATCCACCGATAGTATCAATTGACATTATCTCGAATGGTTTTGTTGCTGGTCCCAGCTGCGACATTAATCCAAATTTTCTTTGGCATCTTGATTTATTTTTTATGCATATTTCACAAGTTTTACAAATAATTATGATGTTCTTTGTTAGGTTTTCAGCTGTATATATTGGACTTATTTTTTTCTGCAATTGTCTGATCCCAATATGGCATAAATCTTCATGAACCTTTTTTATAAGCTTTTTACTAAATTCTTCTGAGAGGATAATTTTTTCATGATTCTTCGTCTTTTTATAATAGATTCTATTCTTATGTATTAAATTTTGTTTTTTTTTTTTATTGTTTCATTTTTCTCTTGATCTTCAACTATATCCTTTATTTGTATTAAATTAACTATTTTCAATAGTTCCTTTTTGTTATCTTCGGATTCCAATACAGGATTTCGGCTCAAACAGTCTGCTTCTACATTTTCTTTACCAGGTATATATTTTACTGTAAAGTCATATTGAGACAGGTAGTATGTGAGATCACCCAATTCTTCATCTGTTCTGCATTTGATGTTCATGTTCTCTAGAGGTTTGTGATCTGAGTAAATAGTGAATTGTTTTCCAATGAGCCAGTGTTGCCAGTATTTAACAGCTTCTTTCATAGCCAAACATTCCAAGTATATCGCCTTTTTCCGTCTTTGAGATTCATTTAGTTTTTTTGAGAAATATGCCACTGGTTTGTCTTTACCGTCTAATTGTGTTTGTTTTAATATTGCCCCAATACCCTCTAAGGACGCATCTGTAAAGATTTTTATTGGTAGGTCTTTGTCATATATTTCCAATATTGGTTGAGAACATAAATATCTTTTTATTTGATTAAATGATTCTTCACATTTTTCTGACCATACAAACTTTTCGTTTTTTCTTAATAAATTATGTAATGGATCTAAGATAATTGCGCTTCTTGGTATGTATTCATGGTAAAAGTTGATTTTTCCCAAAAATTGCCTGATATTCTTTTGCGTCTTTGGAGTTGGAAATTGTCTTATTGAAATCAAATTGTCTTTTAGTGGTCTTACCGAATTGTTCTGAATTACGTGGCCAAGATACTTTACTGAGTCTGAAGCAAAGGTACATTTCTTAAACTTCAATCTAAAACCTTCTTTTATTATAGCATCTAATACATTTTTTATGTGTTTTATATGTCCCTCAAACGTGGACGAATAAATCAAAATATCGTCGATGAAATTTACGGAGTATCCTGTGAGATTGTGCTTTCTTATAATATTACTTAAAATTCTTTGGAAAATTGCTGGTGATGTTTTCAAACCAAAAGGAAGGCAGGTCCACTGAAAGTGGCCATCTTGTGTGACAAATCCTGTTTTGCTTCTATCTTCCTTTTAGTGGTATGGCAAAATGCTGAGTTATGTTATATATCCAGTGTAGTAAAATACCTACAGTTTCTAGTTTTAATAATCAGATCATCTATTAATGGAAAAGGTTGAGCTTGTGGTACAACAATTTTGTTTAGTTCTCTAAAATCTATACATAGACGGGATTTTCTATTTTCACCTTTTTTAAATGCCAATGTCACTGGCGCAGCAAAAGGACTGTAAGATTCTTCGATCAAATTATGCTTTAGTAACATGGATATTTGCTCTTCAATTTCTAATTTATCTTCTATTGTACATCTGTATGGTCTTCTACTACAGTACTTATTTACTAGTAAATCTATATGGGCTTCATAATCTTTAACTGATCCTATATCATACTTGTCCTTAGCAAAAATTGTTTTATATTCCTTTATAATTTCTTCTATCTGAGTTTTTCTTTTATTATCCAAATGGTCTGTCTTGCTTGTGAATTCCTCTGTTTCTATATGTTCATTGAAATTTATTGCATATGTTTTTATATTCTTATCTTCATTTCTGTTATCTTTAGACATATTGTCTATTTTATTTATTCTTCTTTTGTTCTATCTTTAAGTCCTCACTTTGGGCTAATCTGAATTTCTTTATCATATCTAATCCGATTATAAAATCATCAAAATTTTCGTTTTCTACTATGTATACATCCATCTCTTCTTCTAAATCAAATATTTTTATTTTTATTGTTATCAAGCCATCTGTCTTCTTTACACCATTAACCGTTTTCATATATGCTATATTAACATTGTTTTTTTTCTCTTTAACTTTAATCAGTCTTGAATTTATTAAAGAGATCTGTGAGCCTGAATCATAAATGCCGCTCACTTCTAGTTTATTTTCTAGTAAAAGTTTAACTTTGATTAATGGTGTACTTACTCGTTTTTTTTTCCGTGGTCATATCTACTTCAATAATGGAGTTATTATTAACATTTTTAGTATTAAAGACCTTTTCAGATTCATTTTTATTTTTTTTGAACCAACATGATTCTGCCGGATGATATCTAATTCCTTTATCCAAAGATTCACATGTCTTGCATGGCTTCTTCTCATAAGTTTTATTTTTATAAGGTAATGTACTATTCTTTATTATAGTTGAGTTTCTCTTGTACATCATACCTTCATATTTTCTTATCACATTGAACAAATCAGTTGTGCTGTTGAGTTCGTCTCTATTTAACTTATTCAAGATAAACCCAGGTAAACCTGTTGCAATAAGATATATCATTGTTTTGGGATCTATGGATTTGTTTATATCTAGTATAAGCCGTTCTTTTTTTGTAGCATAATCAATTAACAGTCCTTCTTTATACTTGAATGTGAAAGCAGTTGTTACTATGTCCCATCCTTGGTTTTGGAAAGTTTCTAAAAATTTGCTTTTCCACTCATTCCACTCAGAATTTACTGTTAGTTTTATGACCATTGAGCTATACCAGTCTAAACAAGATTTTTCTAAAAATAATCTCAAAATATCTATTCTTGTTTCATCTTTTGTAATATTAAAGCGTTTACACTCTTTTTCAAAATTCTCTATCCACTGCATAGCATTAGGGTTTTTGCTTGTGAATTTTTCAATAATAAATTTCTCTGAAATATGTTTTAGATTATGTTGATTTTCTTTCTTCGTTGTAGATTCAATTAATTTTTCCAAGATCTGATGCAAACTGTCGTCGTTGCCTATTGCTTGTTTTGTGCTCATCTCTTCTAGATATTGATCTAAAAATTGTATATTACCTTCCTCATCCATATATGTTTTCTTTAGATCTTCATCCAATTTTATCCATATTTTTCTACTTTGGTACCTTTTCTTTATACTATTTTTAATTTTTGAGAATGTATTCAATTTAGTAATGTAATTATGATGAGTCACCGGCTTCAGTTCATCAGGTAAAACATAACATTTTCCTTCTTCTGTAGATATTGAGGTTATGGCTAATATATTGGATTTGCCATCATTTGAGGCCATCATCGTAAACTCAAATTGCAACCGGTCCATCTTCTTTTAGTTAACGAAAATGTCGTTTTATAAGATATATTATTGAGGATTTTTATAATAAACCATAAATTGTTTCTCTGAAAATACAAAGAGATTGTTTATTTAACACACTTTTACAATTTTGCAACTTAAATCTTAACCACACTTAAATCTTACCTGAAAATACAAAGAAACGACATTTAAAGTTTACTAATATCGTCTGCTTAATTATTAATTTTACGATTAATTTATATCTCTAAGTTTTCTTATTGTTTTTTATAACTTCCACAGATAACCTATGAATACGCGAACTAGCGCAAAGCGCGGCAAATTTAAATTAATGAAATGTCATTTCTTTACATATATATATATATATATATATATATAAACATAATGGTTAAGCCGGCGATCGACTTTCAAAAATTGGATGTTTAGGAATCCGTGACTCAAAGTCATCGCTGACTTTAAGGTCAGCGGTGATTTCGAAGTCGTATTCGTAATTCAATAATAGGTCTTCTGCTCTGTCAATGCTGCATTCTCTCCACGGCCGAACTGTAAGTGACGTCTCGTCCGTTACTGTGACTAATAGATTATGATCATAAATTGTTATAAATGAAGTTTCAGTGAACAGTAGTTAATGTTTTTCAAAGTGATTACGTTAATTGGAAACTTTCCACCATTCGAAGTTTATACATTATATACTGAACCGTAAAACAAAAGTACATTCAGTAACATAAACGTATGACTGTGGACAGCCCTGCAAAACTGCCCTAACCCTCCACTATCATAAGTATGTCACGATAATTATTGTGGTCGATCTGTGGTATAAGATTTACTGATAAACCAAAACTACTGATCTATTGCGTTGATTGATTATTAGGTATTATCCTTTTTGTTTCTATGTGGCCAGTTCATATACAGTAGACTTGACTGTCTGATCTTTAAAAAACATTCTTCTCCAAGAGAATTTGTGTTTTTTCACTACATTTGCTGTAATATTCGTCTATGATTGATGTTAAAAGAAAAATGGAGAAAAATGTTTGTTTGTTTGACTAACATGGCCTATTTCAAACTATTGATATTGGTTATTTTGAACTTTCTAATATTGAGGGGGTCCTCACTGATATTATTATAGCTGCGACAGTAAGTCTGTTTGTCTTCCTGTAGCGCTTTTATGCCAAAACTACTAAACAGATTTAATGAAATTTGGTACACAGATCGTACGAGACTAAGAAAGTATATAGGCTACTTATTAATGCGAAAAAAATGAAGTGTAAAGGGTTGAAATAAGGGATGACAGTTTGTATGGAAAGTAGATATTTTTTAAAGTTATTATTTAGGCTAATGATTTAGATATAAATAAATATGACACTAATTGTTTTGGGTAAAAACGATTACCCTAAAGGCTGTAGAAATAGAGGACAAAAGTAGGTATATATTTCAATAGGCTCGGAAACTACTGGACCCATTTTGTTGAAAGTATATCATACTAATTCTTTGCGACCCGAGAAGGCACATAGAGAAATCTTTACCACGGGAAAATATCTTTTTTCTTTTGGAATAACGCGGGCAAAGCCGCGAACGGAAACTACTATATAGATTATTGTTTTATACACCAATTTCACTATTTTTTTTTATAAAATTTTCTTACGATTGTGTACAACTCACACAGTCCGTTGTGTACTATGAACCGAGGATAAATCAACAATGAACCAATGTATATACAGTGAGCTTTGTTATCAATTAGTTTCCTTTATTACCGTTTTATTTAATAATTTTATTATTTATTGCACAATGTAAATAAAGTATAAAAGACGGACTTCATGCAACAAGGCATGCAACCGAGTTGCTTGTTTACCAAGAACTGTTTGGCGCAGACAAAGATCAATACTATTGCAATCTTACTATCTAATACATACATACACTTATATAACACCCCGTCGTTTTTGCGTCGGGGGTTAAAAATTATATATAAACTAGCGACCCGCCCCGGCTTCGCACGGGTGCAGTGAAAAAATGGTTATGGTGGGTTATCCCTAAGAGATAGACATATACCATCGCGGACTTTTTTGTGGATTTTTGTAAGTTGTACAATACTGTAGTACATTATTTTGGTCTATCTCGTAGGGTTCAGCCAGCGTTTGCAATATAAGCGCAAAAAAAAACGTGCTTATTTACGACATCACATTAGAAACCTTTAAATTTATCAGTGTTTCTCTACTATATTATGCATTTATTATACATACAAACTTTCCTTAAGAATCACTCTATCTATTAAAAAAAACCGCGTCAAAATCCGTTGCGTAGTTTTAAAGATCTAAGCATACATACGGACATACAGCGAAAGCGACTTTGTTTTATACTATGTATTGATAATCCAGAATATAAATATTTAAACAGTAATAATTGAGAATAAGGTGTCAGATAGTGCTTACAAACCATTCTCTTAAATATACTCGTATTATTTAATGCAAATCTATACTAATATTATAAAGCTGAAGAGTTTGTTTGTTTGTTCGCGCTAATCTCAGAAACTCCTGGTTCGAATTCTTTTTTTATTGAATAGAATAGACCATTTATCGAGGCAGGCTTTAGGCTACATAACATTACGCTGCGAAAACGGTTCAATAAGATATCAAAAAAATATGTATGAAAGAATTATTCCTCTTGAAATGATAAGAAAAAATGTCCGCGGCAGTATATGTCTATCTTTTAAGGTTAACTCACTAGAATCGTTTTTATGGTAATCAAATTTGGATATCGACGGCGAAGTGCCAATACCTCCTATCTAACATTTTTCGGCAAAATGACATTTTAATGCTATTGTTGTTAAGGTATATTTCTGCGTGTATTGATGAAACCACCTATTCGTATTCTTAACCACAACTGCAGAAAATTTAATGTGGCAATAACTTCTAAGTGAATTAGCGTATATTTTTCATGGCAATAGCTACTATCTACATACAACGCGACTATACCTCAACGCATAACATCGCCGACTGAGTTTACCGGGCGGCCGCGTCGGAGTTACATTTTGATTAGTTTTCTTTTTCTTGCACCAATTAGTTGTCATTGATTTAACAATAAACAGAACTACTTAATTTTTGTTGTTGTATAAGATTTCTACCTAAAATAAACAAAATTTGTTTATAATTATTCTTTTAATTAACATCAATATCTCCTATCGTATATTTAATTTAGTAAAATCACTGGAAATGTTTAACCATTACCTCCTATCTAACCACATATCCAGTAAGCTATTCATAATCAAATCAATATTTCATTCAAACATTAGCTTTGTATGTTTAAATATTATCTGTATGCATTGATTTCATGATTTAAAAGTTCACAAGATTTTAAATGTTTTTTTCACTTCCTGTAAAACTTTGTTTTTGTTAGTTAGGAGGTATTGGCACTTCGCCGTCGATATGTCGCGTTGTCAAGATTGAGTTGCGGAGAAAACCAATATGTTCTTCTGCCACAAGAAAATAAAACTAAAAATATAATTTACGCAGAAGTACTTTAAAATAATTATATTCTTTTAAAAACTTAAAACTAAATTGTCTAAGATAATAACATAAATTGCCGCGGACAAAGTAAATATGATGCTCAAAATAACTACTTATTCCAGCACGCGGACGAAGTCGCGGGCACATCTAGTATTTAATATTAATGGAGCAAGCTATATGATAGATAGATAGATAAAAATTTTATTTACGAAAACATCTTCATCACACACAAATAAAGGAACACAAAGAAACTAAATAACATTTTTTTAAAACAATACACCAAGAGCTGTGTGTGCTGTACAAGTGTAGAAGGGTCGTAGCTCAGTGATTAAAATTGCTCACAAAAGGATGTGAGCAAAGCACTGATATTCTGCTAAAACCTAAGAGTTTTGTGTTTGAACCTAAGGGTTTTGTGTTTGGTATATTCTTACCCTGTTTCACAATACGCGTATAGCTCAGAGATTGCATGATTGCCTTGTCCAGATTTAACCCAAGCTCGAGTGCGCACAGCGTCGGCTGGCCGAAGGGTGGCGGCGAGGAGGTCAGCCGCTTCGTGAACTTCCGACCGCGGGTGCTGAATCCAGAGGACCAGGTGCCTTTCATAGGGCGCGCTGACTCCACGAGGTCAGCACAAACTTATTTTTATAATAATAAAAATAACGTGGGCGAAGAATTATGGTTTATATTAGTAATGGTCGTTATTTCAATTACAGATAATATAATTAATTATTTTCTCGTAACGAATAACACGTTCTTTAGCTTATACTGTTATCCAGCTGTTGCTGTTGACAAAAGAATCGCCTATTGTTGTTGTTGCCACTTGACACCGTTGTGTAGGCGTAGGCGCTCGCTCTGTTGCCCGACTGCTTATTCTTATAATATTAACCTTTCTCACAAGGAAATAAAGTTCCTATTTGTTTGTTTCTTATAGTAATTTTACTAATACCAAATTCACAAATTTGTACCTTCGCGCGTATGACAATTAGACTCATTTTGATTTACAGTGTGATTTGAAATAACAATTAGGTAAACTATTGCTGGCTTGCTGGTGCCTAAGCTGTTATCATTGTTTTAGTTACGCATTATTTGCAGTTGTGAGATCGTTGCAATAATTAGTGTCGTGTACTTTTGAAGCAACTATTAAATAATTAGAGTAGATATTGCAAATAAATGGAAATGGAAGAATATTGCAAATATTGAATGTAAATAACAAATTATGTACAAATCAATGAACTTTTAAATACACCAGAATATTATATTAATTAATTACTTTTAAGTTATTTAAATTACTGCCTAATATTCTGACAGTCCAACTAGCTATAATAACAATAACAATCGTACTCAACAACATTTGTCAAAACAGCAATATAACAGGATAACAAACAACAGTTTACAATAACAGTTATAGGAAAATAACACAACAGTGTTATTCGTTATTACAAAAAAGTCGTTATTGCCATTACTAGTTTTTATCCTGTAGCGTGGATGTGGTCACAGACAAAGAATCTCACGTGCAGATACACCCAGACCGGAACAAATTTTGTAGGAAATTATATCCTAACAACGTGATGATGTATAGTCTCGTATTGATAATATTTCTCTTAATATTGAGATCGATTTTTAAAGGCTGTTTTGACGTGTAATATATCTGTACTTGAAGAAAAATTGTTGCATTTTATTGAACAGCGCTAATAAATTCCATACCCCAAAAAAAGCTTGGTAATTTAATAATTGTGATTCTAAAATGTTCAATATCAGTCTGGCATTAAAGTCTACACATTTTATTAAATCAAAACTGGCATTTTGGCAGATAAACTATGAAAGTGACATTTGTCAAAATAATATATTAAAGTAGATGATACTGTTTATATGGCCAAGTGGTTTTCGGGACCCAGCAGACCTATTTTTGAATTACGAATGCGACTTCGAAATCACCGATGTGACTAATAATCACCGATTTTCAATAATTCTTATTTTTGAATATCACTGATGTGACTGCCTTAGTCACGGATGTGATTTCATTACGAGTGCCCTCACCCACTCGTAATCAAGCCGACAATAACCGACAGCGGCTACATTCTGCGTGAAACCGAACTCTTACATTTATGTGTGTACTTTATCTAAGTTGGCAGCTCTGCGATCAACTTTCAAAAATTGGATGTTTAGGAATCCGTGACCTCAAAGTCACCGCTGACTATTTAGTCAGCGGTGATTTCGAAATCGCATTCGTAATTCAAAAATAGGTCTCCAGGTCTAAATTTTGGATATGTTGTTCTGCTAGTCGAACTGAGCAAAAAATGTAATGGTCGCAAAAAAAGTTATCGACTATAAGGGGCTCTGAAGTCTGAATTAGAAAATCGTGGTTTTCGGCAGAATCAGCAGATTTTTGGATATGTTGCTCTCCTTGACGAGCTGATTCAGAATATTCAACGTTTACAAAAAGTTTACGACGCATTTTCCCGCTAGGCTCATATGGAGTTTCGGTAAAAAAGTCTGATTTCCTAGTTTTTTTTAAAAGAATATTTAGACAAAATTTAGATCAGAGAACAGTACTTTAGCAAACGAACATATTTTGAAAGGTATTACGAATAGAGAATAATATTCTGACGAATAAATAATTATTATTACTTGTTACAAGTTAAATAAACAATTCAAAAATAAATAGTTTCCATATTTGTACGAACGAATATATATATATATATACTAGCGGACCCGACAGACTTCGTCCTGTCAAAAAGATTTGTACAGTGGCAGTTTTTTGTTCCTAATTATTTTATAGATAATGTCGCATAGCCAACCAAATCGCAAAAAAAGTCTAAATGACCTATTACATTTTGTGGCTATTCAATTTTGGAACGTGACATTAAATCCTCCAACGATGTATTCTGTGCTCCAACGCACGCACGCACACTGTTTTGATAGATATGATTGAATTTCAACTATATGTAGCGTTAATAAAGCGCAAATTGACTCTTTGATGTTAGGAACACACCTTCATTGCTTAGACAACAGTGAGTGCTTGCAATATGAACTTTATACAATAACAATAAAGCTCAATTCGACTGTACGTTTTAGTTAGAAAACGTTTGCATGGGAAAATAAAAAGGCTGTTTTTAGGGTATTTCCGATAATTATTCGAATTTTCCTCATTGTAAAAACCCTCCTTGAACTTCAACGAACATTAACAAAAAAGAATTGGCCAAATTGGTCCAGGCGTTGTTGAGTTATGAGCTTACCAATACATTTTGCGATTCATTTTTATATATAAGAAGAAGATTCATATATATATATATATATATATATATATATATATATATATATATTATATATATATATATATATATATATATTTCAAATTATTTTTAAATTCTTTTATTTCTTTTTTTTGAAGACATTTAATAAATCAATGGCGTTCTTTGCGACGACGCGTGTCTCCAGTGACAGCTGGGAGATACTCCAACCCCGCCATTATGAGGGAACGAACTCCGCAAGGTCGCCGCGGTAAAATATTTTGCTATTTATTGTTGTTTTAAGATTGCGTACCCTTTAGTGGCAGCATAACATTTGTTCGGTACCATTTATTTATTTATTGAAACTGTTAAAAACTCAGAGAGTGTCAGTGAGAGTGAAATCAAATCAAATCAAAATTAACTTTATTCAAAGAAGACTTCATAGAAAGCTCTTTTGAATCGTCCAATTTTTTTTTCCTACCACCCATTCAGGACGTATTTTTTAGCTGATAAGAAGAATGGGCGCAGCAAACTTATCAGCTTTATCAAAAGTAATAACACCATTTACAATAAATTATGTCGTTATCATACAATTTACATATCGCACTAATAATACAATAGTGTATCAACTCAAAATCGAACATTTTTCAGAATCAACAAAAAACTTATTGTATGTATAGTTGCAAATTGAATAACTGTCACATAAGTTTTTTAATTTATCCTTATTCTGTTTTTGCACTAATCGAACGACGGTCTTGATCATGCGTGAGGAATCAAATTTTGCGTGTGTTTATGGTATTATGTCAAGTACGACGTTTTGAGTTGATACACTATTGTATTATTAGTGCGATATGTCAAAGTCAGTGTTTCTTAGCTTGCTTTTGTGGTCTTAAAGACCCTTGAGGCAGCGTATTCATATGTATGGGGAAAGTCAGTGTTTCTTAGCTTGCTTTTGTGGTCTTAAAGACCCTTGAGGCAGTGTATACATATGTATGGGGAAAGTCAGTGTTTCTTAGCTTGCTTTTGTGGTCTTAAAGACCCTTGAGGCAGTGTATACATATGTATGGGGAAAGTCAGTGTTTCTTAGCTTGCTTTTGTGGTCTTAAAGACCCTTGAGGCAGTGTATACATATGTATGGGGAAAGTCAGTGTTTCTTAGCTTGCTTTTGTGGTCTTAAAGACCCTTGAGGCAGCGTATACATATGTATGGGGATTCGTAGACTCGTCCAAGGAACATTAACAATAATATTTTTAAGTGTCTCGTAACTAACAACCATAGTTAACTGTCTCCTAACATAATTGCAAAAAGCTGTGTCAACTTTGCCATTGTCGTCATTTTATGTATGCACGAGTATTCACTCCATGGTAGAGTGCTTAATACACCGGTATCACCATCTCCGAGGTCCCGGGTTCGAATCCCGGGGCAAATGTTAGTGTGGTTATCAATATATATTTCTATCAAAAATATTTATATATGTATCTCATAACACAGTCCTTACAGAGCTTACTTTGAGGTAGGATATTTCTTATTTATTTAATCATTATTATATGTTTTTAATTCTTATTTTATTTTGTTAGGATAGCTAACAGCAATAATATAAACGACTAAACTAA
This sequence comes from Scirpophaga incertulas, assembly GCA_036419045.1. Classification (NCBI taxonomy): domain Eukaryota; kingdom Metazoa; phylum Arthropoda; class Insecta; order Lepidoptera; family Crambidae; genus Scirpophaga; species Scirpophaga incertulas. The sequence continues at coordinate 35,715,798 of CM071627.1, forward strand.
TTAATTACATGCCAATAATAAGCTATCGCTAATAGCCACAACTCTATAGGTGCCCACAGCCGTTGCTGATAATATAGATAAATAAAAAAATTAATAATATTTTAAATATTTCAAAGAAAGAACAATTATGTTTGACAATTATTTATCTAAATAACATTTTAACCCGTTATAATTTGCTTCACGACTGGTGAAAAAATATTTAGTTGTGTGATCTGTCGGAAGTGAAGATTCTGTAGAACAAATGTTAGCGCAAGTTAAGCTACTTTTTTGTCTTACAAACTAAATATATTTCTCTTTCATCCTAAGTATCGACAGCAAACGAAATTGACAATTACCGCATTCAATAAATAAAAATAATTGTATTCACTTCTTTTTATCATTGGAAATTTAATATTTTGCATTAGTTATTTCATTTCATTTCATTTATTCATTCATAAACATGGGTAGTTACAGTATAGATGTATAAATAGATTACAAGTTCAACCATGTTTAACCATATCGGCATATGAACACTTACGAGTAGATAGGTCAACTTATTGCTTAATTACAAAATATGAGCTTTAAATACAAACTGCCAATTTGTGTAAATGTTATACAATACATGTCAATTACATTAAAGAAATTCAAGTCTACTGGACTGACTTATAAAGAAAACCTATATAACTTAAACTAAACTAATTAAATGTCAAATGGAAAAGTTATTCATTATTTAGTGGAATGTCATTATACTTGATAATTAAAAATGTCAAATTGAGGTGTAGTAGATGTCCAATAATAATTAGTTATAGCAATACAAAAAGATGACTATTTTAAAATTTACAATGTCAGTTAAAAACAATACAAAATTACAATTTATCTTTCAAAAAATCACCTATACTATAGTAACATTTGTCAATTAAAAATTCCTTTAAGGCATGTGAGAATTCGGTTGCATTTTCCTTTCCTCTTATATAAGAGGGAAGCTTATTAAAAATAGTGGGTGCCATACAGAAGACAGATGCTCGAAAATGATGCGTCTGACTTACCAAATTACACCGTCTGGATATAATGCAAATAAGTTAATATTTTCCTTCGTAAATTTAGCTAATTCGTAAATATATATACACGGAAAAGTCAAAACACGCAATTGCTTAAATCGTGGACTACATGACTCTGTTTGTTTTATTTTACACATAGCTCTTATGTGCATTATATTATATTATATTATAGCATTATTCATTATGTATGTCTAGTAAGTATGTAAAGTCCACAGATGGTAGATGATAAAATGTTTTTATCTACTATCATGCTATTAATCCTCTATAAAAGAACCTATAACAATTAGCTTATTGCCAACATTAAAACACTCAATGATATTATGATCATTATATCATCCAAACGCGTGATATTATGAATTTCAAAAAAAGAACATTCTCTGCAATGCAATGAATGCAATGACATTTTCACCACCAAATCGCTAAAATTTTGAAAAAAGAACAATAAGTTATAGACTAATTCGTAATTTCGGATTCTCGTCTTATCATGTTATTTCTCGCCATTTTTTCACTCGAATATTGGAAATCGCGAACAAACAATATATAATATAGAGGATTCACATCATGATTGTAGATAAAGTCTTGTATACAACTGTTATAATTAGGTATTAAAACACTCATGTGATACTATTATCAACCCACATTCGTGTTTTATTACCCCTGATTATACAACAGTTGCATAAATAATTATTATCACAGCATTTATTATTTTATACTTAATACCATATTAACTTGTACACTAAATTGTTTAATATATTCATGTCATTTGAATATAATAAGTCGAATCACAAAAATTTTCAAGCATGCCTTTTTTCCACGGGGGATGTTAGTGAATGCGCTACTATCGTAGTACTTACGAGTACACCGATACCACCCGCGCCCGGTCTACGGCGGGTGGTTATTTTGGACTCTAGCAGAAGGCCAGCCTACCAACTAAGCACTACCTGTTACTCCATCCTGTTCTGGTCAGGCAGAAAGCCTGGGACCTTATCGGCTTTGAATTAAAGCGTCCGCCCTCCAGAGCGGTGGGCCGTGCTTCAAGCATGCTATTCCAAATTACGTTTGCAAATGATATCGTCAGCGTCAAACAGTATTGCCAACTTTAAAATTTATCGGATGGTAGCACTCTTCGAAAAATACGGTAGATTTTCCAGAATTATGTTGTAATCTAGATTTTAAATACGGTACAATTACCTTGCCATTAAGTAGCACGTTCATGATTAGAATTGAAATAAAACTCATATTTTTATTCAGAATCTGATAGTATTATTGTTTCAATATTTTTATACATATCGTTATTATGTTTCTCAATCATTTCTTTACTGGGATTATAATCAATACAATTTTTTCCATGTCGCTGATGGTTTTTGTTAGTAGTATATTCCGTTTTTTTTTTGTTTTGATGTCATACAACACGACTGGCCGCGTCAAAATAGAGTCGTGTGTTCAAAACTCAACAAAACTGTTCAGCCACGCCCGCTTTATGTTTTTCGAACAATGTTTTGTTCAAAAAGAGGCGCAGCGACTCGACGGAATTCGTACCTACGTGTGCGACGTCTCAAGCGTAAACAGTGTTGCCGTTAAATAAATTGCAATATAACCGAGCCGATTGTGAAAATAACAATTTAATCTCTCGAAATTATTTTAGTTAATACTAGCGACCCGCCCCGGCTTCGCACGGGTGCAGTGAAAAAATGGTTATGGTGGGTTATCCCTAAGAGATAGACATATACCATCGCGGACTTTTTTGTGGATTTTTGTAAGTTGTACAATACTGTAGTACATTATTTTGGTCTATCTCGTAGGGTTCAGCCAGCGTTTGCAATATAAGCGCAAAAAAACGTGCTTATTTACGACATCACATTAGAAACCTTTAAATTTATCAGTGTTTCTCTACTATATTATGCATTTATTATACATACAAACCTTCCTTAAGAATCACTCTATCTATTAAAAAAAAACCGCGTCAAAATCCGTTGCGTAGTTTTAAAGATCTAAGCATACATACGGACATACAGCGAAAGCGACTTTGTTTTATACTATGTGTAGAAATTTAAAGGAATAAAAGCAGCAATTTGATAAAACCAACAAAACTGTATATATTTTATAAACTGAATTATTTCAACTGACACACAATGTCATATTTAAAAGTTACAGCAAGTATAAAACTTAAAAGAGGTTTTTGACATTCTCTACAGCAACAAAAATTAATTACTAACAGAAAAGGGTTCAGTATGAAATACTAAGACGGTTGGGTACTTTTACTACCCTACCACTACGAGTGCGTAACTCACTCGAATTGTGACTAACATTCGAAGATGATATTTCGAGTTTATAAAGATTTTGAATCGGTCTGATTTTTATACCGAGAGCTGTTTTTAACTTTGCAACCCTTTGAACTCCGTCTCTTCCGTCATACATTTCTAATATTAACCCTAAAGGCCAATTCAACCTCTTGTCAGCAGTTTGTACTATCACTATATCTCCTACTTGTACTTCATCTGTTTTGTGTGTATTTTTTTGTATCAAAGTAGTTAAATATTCTTTGCGAAACCTTGTTTTAAAATCGTCACGTAAATTTTGTAAATAACGAAAACGACAATTAAAATTAGTTCTGTCAATTTGATCTAAGTCAGAGACATCTGTTGAAGGTAATGAATGTAAAAAGCAATTTGGTGTTAGAGGTTCTAATGAAAAAGTTCTTTCATCTTCTATGTACGTCAGTGGTCGTGCATTCATTACTGCTTCACAATCACAGAGTATAGTTTGCATTTCTTCATAAGTTACTGTACGTTTCCCTAATATTCTTTTTAATAAATCTTTCATTATCTTGATTAGACGTTCCCAATAACCACCCCACCAAGAAGCTGTAGGTACATTGAACTTCCATTTTATTCGTACAATATTTGAATATCTTTGTACTTCATTCCAATCGATTTGCTTTAGTAAATTGTTGGCTCCAATAAAATTTGTTCCATTATCGGACATAATTACATTCACCCTTCCGCGACGAGCAATAAATCTGCGTAGTGTACTTAAAAAATCTTGAGTGGAAAGACCTTTCGTCAATCCGAAGATTGCAGGTTCGTGTCCTGTCACGGTCGCCATTTGTAGAAATTTAAAGGAATAAAAGCAGCAATTTGATAAAACCAACAAAACTGTATATATTTTTATAAACTGAATTATTTCAACTGACACACAATGTCATATTTAAAAGTTACAGCAAGTATAAAACTTAAAAGAGGTTTTTGACACTATGTATTGATACACTTATTACAAAATTATCTACTAGATTTAAAAACGTAAGATTTTTGAATTTCAATGGGTATTACGGTATTTTTTGCTACCGTAATGAGTTTGCCATGGTAGGTGGTAGATCGGGGCAGATTTTTACCGTAATTACGGTGCAGTTGGCAACACTGGTGTCAATTTTTGTATGAAACTTTGTACAGCGCCCCTAGCGGAATGTAACTGTACTATACTTTCGTATTATGAAATTGACATGAGTTCTGTAGTGTACTATAGGTTAAATATCTTACATATGGAAAACAATGGCTAAGCGATCTAACAGATACTGACCCGGCTAAATAGTGGTCCGGCGAAAATGTCTGCGTTAGTACAATAAATATTTTGTCCTTTCAGCTACTTCGACCCCCGTGAGGCTTGAGAACGAAGGAGCAATTACCACGACGGACGACGAAAAGTCTCTCCATTTATTTACACAGTTAGTAATTAATAGATTCGTTGAAGAACATATATTTTTCACCTCTTTAATCATATACAATCTATTTAGCAATTTATTGTTCATTTAAATCGTACATAAATACTTATCACGCGTCTCTATCCCAAGGGCGTAGGCAGATATCACAGTTTCCCATGCTACGATCCAAACATTACTGCGCCATCGAATCAATATATTTTTTTATTACTAATTTGATTGCGTTTGACAACGATTACACCTAATGTTAAGTGAAGATGTTGCCTAAGGTGGAACACGCAAACTCAAATAGTGCCTATTTACTCTTGCCTTGAAAACCCCTATATTATAAGTATCGGGGAACAAAGACGCAGGTAGAGAATAGGGTATTACGCACTATGAAAAATAAAATCTAAATTTATGTTTTTATAGTTCATTTATGAAAAAACAAACGAAAAATATTAATTTCTATTCATAAAACTGCAAAATAAATTAAATATTTCAATTTGAAAATACAAGTTTTTTAATCTGTGCTTCGAATGTCAAAAACGCTGTACGCCATGTTTGCATTCGCTGTGACGTCACTGGACTTGTAAATAAACAACCTCGGTTTTTGTTGTACATGTCTACTGTGTAATTTATTAGATTAACGAAGTTTCTTAGTTATTACTATCGCGTTTCTTGATATTCTGCACCTATACTATATATATTGACCAGGGAAGACGGCTTTGTAAAAGCAGAAAGTACTAATCTTCCACGAATAAATACATTGATGGTGGCGAAATTCTTCGCTTGCAATCCCGACTTCTGTTCTGCGGAATTAAGAAATGTCAAAACATCTATGTAAGTATTAATATACCTACTACAAACTTTCCTTTAATAACAACAAAACTTTACGATTATGCTTTATTTTGCGATCATAGGTATTATAACCTAAAATTTCCTTTCAGAAAAATATAACCTATAAAATATTAGTTTGTAATGACAAGAATTTATTTTCACATGTTTATATGAGCTATTAAAACTGCATACTTACATCGAAATGATCCTCACAAAAATAGTATTTCGTTTTTGTGGACAATAACTTTGGATCTCTTCGTGCTAATTTCAACCACGTATTTCTCATTTTTAAATCTGTTGGCACTTGTATCCATAACTTTTCCGGTGTTTTAACACTTGTATTCTTACATTCAGACACAAGACACCAATGATAAGGACTATAGCCACTAGAACTCATTATTTATTTCGAAAATATGTTTATTCTTTCAGCGAAGCGTAATGTTTACAATGCCCGTGACGTCACAGACATGGCGGCCTGAGAATTGGCGTTTTCGCGCCCAAATTTGAATTGTAAAATTAAAACACGTTTTTATGAAATAATTGGAATAAAAAAAATATTTATATTTTTTTGTGGTATTTTATCAATAACAGATTAAATAAAAACACTTTTTGAATTAGACTGTAATACCCTATTCCATTCCTTGTGTACGGGCCAATGTCTGTACATTCCACGCGGTCAGCGCTTTACGCCACCGAGCGGTTTCATAATCAGTTCACCTACATCATTCGTAGCGTACACTCATATAGCATATAATATCAATATCAATCAATAAAAGTAGTGTTCAAACATTCTCGTATCATTTGATCAGTACGGTACCCGTACATATTGGTCCTTCGAACCTTGACCTTTCGCGCGCGTTGGTCAATACAAGGGATCGACGTCGCGTCAGGAGAACCAGGGACAATCAGGATACGTCCAGCACCAACAGCGGTGACTAGGCAAGCAGCCGCGTGTCATCTATCAAGTAAGATCGTTCCAATTACTTTATCATAATGGAAACCTTACTATTAAATCAAGAGCAGACAATCGGTGCCATGGAGCAGATTCTCTCGTCGTTTAAAAAGACGGGAAGCGATCGGCGCACCCCCGATTATATCAAGAAGAAGTTGAACACTTTAGAAGAATATTGGCGAGAATTCGAATCAAATCATTCTCGTCTCTGTGAGTATCAAGACGAAAATATCACTTATTTTCGTGACAATCAATATCAACAGGCTCTGGATTTTTACGTGAATGCCAAAGCATATATTCAGCAATGCCTGCCGAAATCTCTCACTGTGGGTGGTGTAGCGGGTAAGACAAATTCCAAATCACACCCCAGTATGTCGGGTCCATCAACACAGGCTCCGGAAAGTAGATCTCAAGCTACGGATAGCAGAACAGCAGAACTACTAAAAAAGCAAGCAAGTAATTTCAGGGCTTTCAGTCGTACAGTGGATGACTTCGATCTCGAAGCAGTGACCGAGAAGTGGGAGTTTGAAGATCTTCTACATCAGCTCAACTCTAGGTGGTCAGTAATAGATTCTATTCACTGGGAGATCGATAGCGAGCTTAATGGTACGAATGAGGAGTACGAAAGGTCGTTCACTGAGAATGAAAAAATGTATAAAATACTGAAAAAAGCAATTAGCGGCAAACTTTTTTCAATGTCTCATAGGGAAACATCTACGCCAAAAATAGAAATTCCTGTATTCCATGGCAATTACTATCAGTGGGTATCCTTTAAGGATTTGTTTACGGAGGCTATTCATAACAACCATTCTCTTAATAATGCGCAGAAAATGCAATATTTGAAGAGTAAGGTGCGGGGAGAGGCTGAAAAATTGATACAGCATCTTTCAATTAATTCTGACAATTATCAAGTTTGTTGGGAGTTATTAAACAACAGATATCATAATAAAAGATTAATATTTACATCATACGTAAATATGCTCCTGAACTTACCTATCATGCAGCACGTAAATGTCAATCAAATAAAACGTATTCATGACACCATCAATGAGTGTTTAAATTCTATAAAAAACCTTGGGGTCGATGTGAGCTCCTGGGATCCGTTGATAGTTCAAATCATGTCGCTTAAACTCGATTCTGAAACTCACAATGATTACTTAGAATCATTAAAACAACCACGTGACATCCCTACGTTAAAGGACTTTCTTAGTTTTTTAGAACTGAAGTTCACTTCCATGGAATCGTCCATTTCAAGAAAAAAGCAAGATATGGTAGTCAAATCAATCAATACATCACCTGTAGGTACGCATCATAGGCCTACAAAACAAAATTTTAAATCATTCGCTACAAATAAAATTTCGTCAAAACCGATCAATAAAAATAAGGTAATAATAAACACTCATTCAATATAATATGTCCAGTTTGTAACGAGACACACGGAATTTTTCACTGTCAACAATTCTTAAGTATGTCAGCCGACTTGAAACGTAAAATTATTTCGAAATACAATTTGTGTAAGAATTGCTTGTACGATCATCAAGGTAAAGTTTGTTTTTCAAGTAAAACATGTCGTGAATGCAATGACTCACATAATACAATTTTGCACGAAATATTTAGCAACACATCTCAAGATTATTTAAAAAATGATGCAAATCCTGTAACATATCAAAAAATATCCCACGTTACGCAAACAACAGATAACACTGAAATTTTAATTACTACAGCCATGATACGCGTACAATCAAGAGACGGCACTTACCATAAGATGCGTGCCTTAGTCGATCAGTGCTCACAGATGACATTGATTACTGAAAATGCTGCACAAATTTTACAGTTGCCTAGAAAGTCGTGCAAGGGTATAGTGTCTGGCGTAGGGGAAAAAGAGAGTACTTGTAATGGTATAATAACATTAAATTGCTCTTCACTTTATAATTACAATTTTAAATTTAGTGCTGAAGCTTATATCATGAATAAGATTGTAAAGAAGCTTCCAAGTTGTTCCATAAGCAAACAAAATTGGCAACATTTGGAAGGGCTTGAATTGGCAGACAGAGACTTTTGTATCAGTCGCCCCGTTGATATCGTGCTAGGATCAGACATTTTCCCACAACTCATATTAGATGGAGTTCGTAAGGGTTCGAGTCATTTAATGCCGATAGCACAACAAACTGAACTCGGTTGGATAATATGCGGGACATCAATGGCGTCACCATTACAAACACGACAATGTAACGTCGTTGTTGCTAACATGGAGGATTTTGTTAGATTTTGGGAGACAGAAGATATCACCGAAGACACGTCTCTATCATCAGAAGATCAACAATGCGTAACCTATTTCGAGAATACGACTGTGCGTAAACAAGATGGTCGATATGAGGTTCGCATTCCTATCAAATCTGGTTGTCGAGATCAGCTCGGATCCTCAAAATCCATAGCAATTGCACAGTTTCATCACATAGAACGTCGCTTTATAAAAAACCAAAACTTGGAAATTAATTACAAACTATTTATCAATGAGTACATTTCGCTTGGTCACATGAAACCGGCTACTGTTACAAACACTTCCGATAATTACTTGCCACATCATTGTGTATTAAAAGCAAACTCTGAGACTACGGCATTAAGAGTGGTTTTTAATGCTTCTTCTAAAACTTCGAATGGCACAAGCTTAAATGATGTCATGGCGAGGGGTCCTAATTTGCAGAAAGATCTCCAGTCTCTTATCTTGAAGTGGCGCCAATATCAAATTGGTTTTACTGCAGATATTGAAAAAATGTTTAGACAAATTTGGGTAAATGAACAAGATCAAAACCTACAGAGAATTGTATGGAGAGACTCACCCCGTGAAGCAATCCAGGAATATCAATTAACTACGGTCACGTATGGGACCAAGGCCGCACCATTTTTGGCCATGGCAACTCTTCAGCAGCTAGCTAGAGATGAAGAAAGTCACTATCAATCAAGTGAAGCTATCAAAGCTCTGAAGGAGTCCTTTTATATGGATGACGTACTTCACGGCACACATACAGTTCCAGAAGCAATGTTATTACAAAAACAACTTACCGAAATACTGCGTTCTGGCGGGTTTAACCTTCGAAAATGGGCCTCTAACTCTGCGGAGCTCTTGCAACAAATCAGCTCTAATATTAGTAATGATGAACAAGAAAATTACACCTTTAAGCAAGCCGAGTCTACCAAGACCTTAGGGCTTCGCTGGAATTGCAAACAAGACGTTTTTCTATTCGAATCAACAATAAAACCTAATATATCCCAGCCCACAAAGAGAACCATGCTGTCAGATATTTCAAAATTATTTGACCCTCTGGGCTGGCTATCACCATTAACAACGAGCTTAAAAATTCTTTTCAATTAGTCTGGCTTGCCAATCTACAGTGGGATGATCACTTACCTGAAAATATAAGGTTGCAGTGGGTTAAAAGCATTCAGGATATCGATAATATCACACATTATCGTATACCAAGATGGTTAGGTATCAAAAGGGATAACAAAATAGAATTTCACGGATTTTGCGACGCATCCGTTAAAGCCTACGCTTGCGTTATATATTGTAAAATTATAGGCAACCATCAAAAAATCACATTGGTGGCTGGGAAGACTAGGCTAGTTCCATTAAATAAGAAAATATCATTACCTAAGTTAGAACTCATGGGTGCACATTTATTGTCTAAGCTAATGTTAAAGATAATTAATAGTTTTAATACTTACGATATACAGATATTCTGTTGGAGTGACTCAATGGTGGTTTTGGGGTGGTTACACGGAGAACCTTCCGTTGGAAACCATTTGTTGAGAGTAGAGTCAATAAAATACGAGAGATTATACCACCAGAATCATGGAAGTACGTTAGATCCAACGAAAACCCTGCTGACTGCGCTAGCAGAGGCATGCAACACAGCTTCAGAACCATTCCTTATGGTGGCATGGACCTAACTGGCTTCAAACGCCAAACATTAACTATAAAGATCAGCAGCCTATAACATATATTACTGATCTCGAAGTTTAAAAATCTACAAATCAGGTCAATATCATAACAAAGCAAGAGCAATATGACGTTGTAGCGACCCTCATTCACAAATTCAGCAATTTTTCATTTATAGTACGTGTGATTGCCTGGCTACGAAGATTTATCACAAGAAAGCAAGCGGGCACAGCAAACTATTTATCAATTAGTGAATTAAAAGAAGCAACAAATATCTTGATTAAGCGTCATCAAGAGACGGAATTTCAAGATGAAATTAATGATATACGAAGTGGAAAAAGCATTCAAAGGAAAAGCAAAATAATCAGTTTATATCCTTTCTTAGACTATCAAGGAGTCCTGCGAGTCGGTGGCAGATTAAGACACGCCTGCTTAAATCAAGAAAGGAAAAATCCTATCATCATTTCTAATGGAAGGTATATTGAACTGCACCCAGGAGCAGACAGCATCGTCCGAGTTGTCACTCTAAAAACCAAAAACGGCTTCATGAAACGCCCTATAACAAAGTTGTCAATATTACCTGTAAACGCCGAAGATCATGAACAGAAAACATCGTCGCAACAACCGAAACAAAACACAAAAATCAAGCAATCTCTATCACTTAACTTCGTCGCAATGGCACTGCTATTTTTCATGACATTAATTTGTAACGCATCATGCTCATATAGTTTATCTGAAATAAAAAGCAATCACATTTATTTCGACAAGGTTTCAGACATGAGATTGATCAGAGACGAATGGAAAATACTAGCATATTATGACATGAGTCCTTATCAACAAGGAATAATCAGTTTAAATAAATATATATCATATTTAGACAATCAATGTGTCAAATTAAACAAAGATATCCGCTGCGACATACTCCTGCTGCAGCTACGTCACGGTTATAATGAACTTGACCTCAATAATCGCATGCTGTTAAGTCAGCATACCCGGACGCGCTCCAAGCGCGGGCTCATTGATGGTGTCGGTTACGTCGCCAACAGCCTATTCGGCGTGCTAGATCAACGATTCGCTGATCAATATGAGAAAGACATACAACTCATAAAAGAAAATCAAAAACATATGGCATCATTATGGAAAAACCAGACATCAATTATAGAATCCGAATACGATATACTCAAAAGAACCGAGAGTTTGATTGACAAGCAACACAAAGCCATAAATCAACATCTGATGAACATAGATAAGGCAACTAACGCTTTGAAACAAGATATTCAAGAAAGTTTTGATATGAATACATTTACACTTACCGCACTTATAGCTAACAATATGTTACAAAATATTCAGCACATTCAAAATATTTTGTCGGACACTATTGTCGACATATATCACGGACGATTTAACCCACATCTACTGTCACCGGAACAACTAAAAAATGAGATAAATACCATTTCCAGTCAGCTGCCGAAAGAATTAGCTCTCCCCGTAGACGACGTACAAAATGACATTAAAAAGATTTATCCATTATTAACGATAAAAACTAGAACTTCAGATCAGTATTGTCTTTTCGAAATTAGGGTACCCCTGGTAGATCAAGATTTATTCGAAATTTACAAACTTATTCCTATACCTCAAACATCAAATAATAATAAAATCAGTATATTACCGAAATCAGAACATATTGGCATCAACCTCAAAAAAGACTTGTATATTACGATGACTCATACTAACTTAAAAGAATGTTTTCATTTGAAAGGTATATCATTATGTCGTTTACAGAAACCTATTAATACTTTGTTAAGTGATAACGACCTTTGTCAGCTTAATCAGCAAAATAATCAATGTCTAACGAAAACAGAACCATGTAGCAATGAATGGATTAAAATGAATGCAATTAATTCATTCATATATTTTTGCTGTAGCACGTGTTCAGTGCGAATATTATGTGATGATCAAGTTTCAGTTCAACAGCTGATGCGCTCGGGCATTCTACACCTCGGTCAAGGATGTATGATCAAAACAAGAAATCTCACTATTTACTCGCACAGAGAATTAAATAGCGATATAAAAATTAATACTGTGCCTGAAATTTTTACTGCATTTACACCACCTATTAATCACTTAATAAATATATCTTTGCCTGAGACACTGGATATCGGGAATTATTCCGAAGTATCTGAAAACAAAGAAAAACTTCGAGAGATACACGAAAAAATCAACGTCCTGAAAGCAAACCAAGAGCAAGTGGATAGCATATCATATCATGATATTCACCACTACACAGCAATATATATAATTTTGGTGGTCGTGCTAATCCTCATAGTTGCTGTCGCATGGCGGTGGCGAGGATACCTTTCTGGCAGAAACGTAGCAAATTACAACATAACGTCGACGGCAGCGGCGCCGGCGCCGGCGGCGCAGGCCACCGCCACCGCGGCGAACGCAGCGACGCCCGGCCTCTCCACTAGTGCAAGTGATGATCATTCATATCAGTGTATAGTGAAAAGTGGTCGTTTAAGTGCGCGTAAATCGAACACAGATCGCAAAATGAAACAAGACAAAGGTACTTCACCCTTGGTTCAAGAAAGTGTTTTTAAAGTGTGTGAGCAATCGGTTTGATTAGATAAGCAATACTTAAATCAGCTTAGATATTAAGAACAAATTGAATCACCTTGTCTCATCTTCATTCATGCATCATCACCATTTGTTTTTATAATCAATATGTTTTCTATTTTCTCCCCCGGGAAGATGTACGGGCCAATGTCTGTACATTCCACGCGGTCAGCGCTTTACGCCACCGAGCGGTTTCATAATCAGTTCACCTACATCATTCGTAGCGTACACTCATATAGCATAATATCAATATCAATCAATAAAAGTAGTGTTCAAACATTCTCGTATCATTTGATCAGTACGGTACCCGTACACCTTGCTTAGGGGCCATCCATAAATTACGTCACACGGTTAGGGGGAGGGAGCGGATTGACGAAGTGTGACATGGTGTGACAAGGGGGTGGGAGGGATCTTAAATTTCGTGGCGTCACATTTCAAAATCTATTATAAGCTAACTGTTAAAACACAAACTTTAAATGATTACTATTAGTATGAAAAGTGCTGTAAATATTAACTTTTATTGTAAAGTCTGTATACTCTCATAAATAATGAAAGGAATAGTATCTTCTTCTATCTATTAACAGGGGTACTCCCGAAACGTACTATTTTTCTAATTGATTATAGAAGGTGATTTTGAAAAATATAATAAGAAAATCGTGAAATGACCATATACTTATTTAATATAAGTAATCGATTTTTGTTTTGTTAATTGATTTAATGTTAATTTTATTAAAGAAAATAAATCTGATTTCGAAACCGCTTTTATCATTCAATAATTTTAAATGTATTTTTTTCAAAATATGTGCCGTCACACTAGGGGGGGGAGTCTCACAAATGTGACTAGCTGTGACAAGGACGGGGGGAGGAGCAAAAAGTCACGAAATTCGTGTGACGTAATTTATGGATGACCCCTTATTCTTGAACATTCAGAAACAATCGGGAAGCTAACAGTATATGGTAGAAGCGATTCGAGCGCTTCAAACTTTCTGGAAAAGTTCAAGCAAATTGTAGAATCGCTAAGAATTAAATGGCGCGTGTCGGCCGACAAACAGTATCCATTACGATACGGCGAATTAACATCGAAGCTACAAAAGCGAACCATGAAGTGATTAGACAGTGTTAATTAGCGGTGGTTATTGTTAAGTTAAGTAAATTAATTAAAAAATGTATTTTATAGTGGAGAACCGGATTTTATTTACTGAAAAGAATAATATTTCTATAACAATATCTCCTAAGCTTCCTCGACTTTCATTCACGTTCATCGGTCACGGTTACTCTGACCTGGAGACATATTTTTGAATCATTAGATGTGAATTTGGAATTCGAATACGAATACAAATCGTGCGCGACATTATTTTCTACTGCTTACAATTTTATAGATTTCTGAATCGCTCGAATTCGGTGTGGTCAGTAAGAACAAATTCTTAATTAAATTCCGTTTCACGCAGAAAAATTCAAAATCACAACAAAAACAAAAAACCGGCGATGACCCACACGTGAAACGGATCACTGTCAACGTCACTTCAGCGTTGGATATTCTACTAGTAGAAATCAAAAACGCGTGGGTTGAACCACTCGTTGCACAACGCGCGAAATGAAAGTTCAGAAATAGTGAATTCGGTAATTCGTATACGTATCTCGCGATTTCGAATGCGAATTGGTTTTCTATTGTTTCAAAAATTCGTGTCCTGGCCGTCTTTCAATATGTCACTTATTTGGTCTAAATATGTTCGTCTAGGTCAGTGATTCCCAAACTGGTCTATATCGACCCCCCCCCTTTTTTTGTGGGGAGGAAATGCGACCTTATGCACCATGACACCGCGCTGGCAAGGCGCGGCCGTGTGTGGGGCTCTCCGGTCAAGAGGGGGCACATGGCGGGATGCGTTTTCGCGATTCGACCGCCACAAACTGGTATATATCGACCCCTAGGGGTCTATGACTACCTGCAAGGGGTACGTCAGAGAAACAAAAATTTGGGGGTCCACGATAATGAATCTCAACATACAATAGTCCCTATTTACTTACATTAACTATCTTCTAATATAAATATAATTTATAAAAGTTCCCTTTTTGTTCCGCTGAGGAAAATGCATTGAATTGCATACTAATGAAAAAATATAAGCCGGCGGTTATGTGGAGCTCTCCCCAGAAGGGGGGGGGGGTCTACCCACTAATAAAATACACTATAATACCCACAATAAAAGTACCTATGTAGTAAAAATGTATTTTATAATATGTTTATA
Source organism: Scirpophaga incertulas (assembly GCA_036419045.1). Taxonomy (NCBI): domain Eukaryota; kingdom Metazoa; phylum Arthropoda; class Insecta; order Lepidoptera; family Crambidae; genus Scirpophaga; species Scirpophaga incertulas. The sequence goes on from CM071627.1 coordinate 35,731,120, forward strand.
AAATGTTGTAAGTTCTGGGATGTTGGGTGAATATCAGGTAAGCAGGGGGTCTATCCATAACCGAAAATCTTGGCAAAGTGTCTAGGACACAAAAAAGTTTGGGAACCTCTGGTCTAGGTCGACCCCTACCTAACTGGCTTATCGTTCGTAAATTAAAATTGCAACAGACCGTTTTTAGTGAAACTCTGGAATTTAATATAATTTTCTACATTGATTCCAGCGAAAGAACGAAGACTCCGTCGAATGAAACGCAACAGCCCGAAGTAAAAAGTACGAAATCCGTTTTGAGACAAGCCAAGGAGAAATTGAAAAAGTAAGTCGATTTATACATTCGTAAAGCACCAAACCTGTTATACAATTATTTCTCATAAAATATAACTTATGTCTAAATAAGGCATTAACGAAAAAAACTCAACCTATCGTTAGAAGAGATGTAACGAATGTTCGCGTTCACATTCGTATTTGCGAATATTTGCATATTTCATGACATTTGCACTCGCGAATGCGAAATGTTTCAAAAATTTTAGGTTCGAAAAAATAAATAACATTTCAGATATAAAATGGTAAATCAAACAAAGAAATATTATTTAATTACATGTATTTATTATTACGAAACCTCCAATTTACCTAAGTAAATGTAATATTTAATTATAAAAGTTTATAGTTATAATCACAAGAATAGTTTTGTGATTATAATTATTAATTTTTATTAGAAATATTAAATGCAAACAGACTTCACTTTAATGTTGGGAGTTGTAATTAATTAATTAGAATGTATCGTAGGCTATCGATATAAAACCGTAGATAAATGGCGCCAAATACAAACGTTAATGATTCGCGTTCGTATATATTTATGCAGATATTCGCATCCGCGAATGCGTTATAATTTGATAATCGTTACATCTAGTGATGTGCCGAGTCGCTGTTTTGGTGGATTGACTCGATTCAAGTCAGTTTTTCGGTATTCGATTCAAGACTCGATTCCCTGATTCGAGCCCAGTACTCGAATTCAATGTTTGGTATTCGAATATTTCTAGAATAAGTCTAGAAATTCGAGTCTGGAAATTCTAGTCCAGACCAGAACTAGAGACCGGTTTTAGACCAAAAAGGAAAAATAGAGAGGAGTTAGTTTCAAACAGCGTGTAGATTAGGTTAAGCACAACGACACAAAAAATAATAATATTGCAATTTTTATTAAAAGATAATAAACATTGAATAAAGACAGAGCATAGAAGCTTATGTAAACAGTTTGCAAGTACAAGCGAGTTAACCAAACTCGAATAATAGACTCGAGTCAGTAGGACTCGTATAAATAGAATCTAGTTAGCGAGTAGGAACCGATTCTTCCTGACTCGAGTACCAGAATCGAGTCGGGCGTACTTGATTCAAAATAAATTGGTATTCGAGTATAGCGAGTCCAAAGCAGGAATCGAGTCTGACTCGAGTCAAACCGTACTCGGCACATCGCTAGTTACATCACTATTCAGTAGCGAAGCATCCGCAGCGTACAATTTGTGAGAGCTGACACAATATCTGTCCCATGCAGGAATAGGGTAGACGACTACAACTGATTATGGCCGTTTTCATCTATAATTACTATAATTATCTGATTTGAGTAATTTATATCTAATGAAAGTATGTCAATATAGAAATTTCAATTTAATTGTTAATTTATATTGTCTTTAGATTTCTAAAAAATGAGCAATTATTATTTACGTAAATCTAATGATACGAACACATTTCTTAGCATTCTCACATTAAATGTAACATTTTTTATATACCCTATATATAACCGGAAAGTATACCTATAAACAAAGTTATTTTAACATTTGTTTATACGCTCATACAAATTAGACGAGTTTACGTAGTTATGACGTCACGATTGCAGTACTTTTAGTATGGAGCGTTTTTGAGCGACCCGCGACAGCGCCGCAAACATGGCGATGTATCCTCAAAAGTAATAGGTGCAGGTGACTGTTGGTTCTACAATATTTCTCATTTAAAATAGTACTATTATTATATATAGAGTTTAAAAAATTGTTGTCTACTAGCGATGGGCGATAACTACTAAAAGTAATCGAATTAGTCGATTGTTCAGTTTAGTCGATAAAAGTCGATAACAATCGACGCCGCTCCGTTGTTATCTACTAACGGCGTGCGCCCGTGCCGTGCAGCGGACGAGAACTGACTGAATAACTAAAGTAACTAAACTGTAGCGCACACACCGCACGCAATGGGCGATTGTTGCAAAAGTGATCGACTGAATTGAAAATTGTACCACTGCGCTGTGCGCGTTCGATTGTCGATTTAGTAGTTCATCGCCATTACTAATTGAGGATCGCAATCCCAGTTAGTAGTATAGAATTAGTAGTTCGTCGATTGTTATTCGAATAATCATAATGAGGAACTACTAAATCGACAATCGAATGCGCAGTGATACAATTTTCGATTTAGTCGATTGCTTTTTTTGCAACAATCGCCCATCGCTATTGTCTACCCAATTGAACTCGCGACCGTTACATAGAAGGCGGAATCTCGACCGCTGTAGTAAAACAAATAGTGTAACGTAACTTGACACTTTTAGCTATGTACAAGAACATCCCAACGCCGGTCTAGAACGTAAAACCCCGGACTCAGTGCTGAGAGAAGCGAAGCTAAGGCTTAGAAAGCTCGAGATTGAGGCAGAGGCTGTCGAAAAATCATATTTGGACTTTAGAAAGCGACAGGCAGAGCTTAATGGAAGGCAGGAGGCGTTTGGACATTTAGGTAAGGATATGTAATTACACTATTAGAAAGCAAATAAGGATAAAATAGTATATTATGCAACTAGTAAAAAAAGACGGATTATGGCGTAGATCATAGGTAATTACGAACTAATTGATGTAGATTCAAACGTTCAAATTTTGAACGACGCGAGTTATTCATGGCCCTCGAAATAAATCCGTTTTATTCTTAAGTTACTATTCTCTATATCGGGACTATGGGGAAAAAGAAACAATTAGGCGAAAACGAAGGTTAAATAAATTAGTATGCACATTTAAATTAAATATTTGGACATTTAAGAGGAGTTAAATTGGTATTTTATAAATTCAAACACCAATACAATTTTTATTAATTGTTTTCAGCATATAATATAAGTTAAAGAGATAATGGTATGAAAAAATATTTGAATTTTGTCGCCAAAAATATTATTTGTTAAAAAATACTATCTTTTGCGTATTTTATCGTTAATATCGATTTAGAGAATGTTAGTAATAGTACGAGACATTAAGATACTGTAGATCAATTATTATTACAACGTAATATTAATGAATACTAACTTGTTACAGACGTGAATGTCAAATCTCAAAGTAACGGGCATGAAAACTGTGCGCAAAATGATGAACATACCTTCATCAAAAAAATCAACAAGAATAATAAGAAAATATCTAATAACACGAGTAGTGAGCAGAAAGATATTGGCGTCGCGTTATCCCGAATTAATTATGAAAACTCGAACGTTTCCAGCGTAAAACCTGTGCCAAAAACATTCTTTAATATTGAATCTAAATTGAAACAGTCTGACAAACGCAGAGAGTATTATTTGGAAACACCTTTGATAGAATTCAGGAAACTTTATCATTCAGAAAGAGCTGTAACTAGAAATAGAATACCTGACAATGACACAATAAAAGCTGCAATAAATGAAGATAGAAATATAAATAGCACACAAAATGGTGATAACTTTACTAACAAGGTAGATGAATTAGAAGCATTGCAAGACATTTGTGAATCAATAGATAATAGTGACAAAATTAATAAAACAGACCTGGTAGATTGTGATGATAAAGTAGACCCACAATTGATTGAAAATAAAACAGATAAAATCAATGAACATGCTAGTGATATAAATGTGAGCGATCAATTTTCAAATAAATTTGATGTAGATATTCCACAGAACGAGAACGTAATTAAGGAAAATAAAACAGTTTTAGATCAAGAACAAAGTTTAACGGGAACTTCCAATTCTCAACTTTTACTAGAAATTGAAACCTCCACCGATACTAGGGAAATAGATCTACCAAACTCAGGGGGTCTAAGAACGGAAATGGTTATAATAGCTAGTCCAAAAGCAACTGATAATGTCGAACCAAATTCTACTGCACTTGAAAGTAAGCTACCTGTTATTGCCAAAGTTTCGGAAAGTAATGACACAGACAAAATGCTCGACGTTGATAGTATTAATGTACATTCTAGTGTGGAAATAGAACTGAATCTTTCAGAAGAAAAAGTAATGCAAACGAGAGAACTTGAAGAGAATATTAGTGCTGAAATAGAACCTATTTCGCGCAAAGAAAACTGCAATGACATAAATAAAATAGCTGATATAGAAGATGATTATGCGGATGATTTCTCAGTAGAAGTCGATAACAATAGCGATCAATCGAATTATGAAAGTCACTCGCCTATCTCGCTACTAAATAATTCAAAAACCGACAATTTTTGGGACTCGTAAAATAACTCAAATAAAACCAAACAATTAACCAATTATAATTTATTTATGTCTATTTGTGAATTAAACATTATAATATAAAAACATACATCTTAATTTTACAATTTACTTCTATTAATGGTATTATTTTTAATATATAAAAGTACAAACGTTCGTAAGTCAGTGCAACACTCCCGTTTTATATTTGGCAATTTAATTAAATATATAAGGACCATTTTATACATAACAACAGAGATGAATAAACATTGTCTTTGACACAACTATGTTACATGAATAAATGCTACATAATTACGTGATAATTATCTTATTGTCATTACAGGGCTATGTTGGAATAAAATATAAACCTCTAAACTAAAGATATAACACCTACATATATTTGACACAAACATTCGTGAAACTAAACGTACCTATTAAATGAAAATGGAGTCAAACAACAAAACGTATTGAGATTATCATGATTTTTAGGATTTTTTTTCCCACTAGAATATTAATAGCCTAATACTTACACAATGACTCACCTAAATGTAAACAGTGTATAATCTCGTAAAAATGTTCAAATACATAGTTTCTATTTTGCAAGTTTATCGACTTTTGTTTTGTACATCCTCTAGTAAATTTAATTATTATGCTTTTAAAGGAAAAAATAAAAATAATTGAACAAAATCAAAGATGGAGTGTGCATTAATTTCTTTTTCTTTACAGTACAATATATTTCATTTGCATATTGAAAACTTGAAACATTACATCACAATAGGTGGTATTTTAGTATCACAATTTATAATATTTACGAGTTGACGCACATACATAATATGACTTAATAGAAATTTCGTTTTATTTTTATCAATATCACATATGAAATTTACGTTCAAAATGTGAGCGACCAAAACAAAAATATATTTTGCTTTCGCCTTATCCTTAAACATTCATTCTGATTCCAAACTTCTAACATTATTGTTTAGACTCATTTTAAGCACCATTTTCTATGAACCAAAAACAGATTTAGCGTGTATATATTTCGATTTGTTTTTTATTACACTAATCTGTCTTTAGCAAATCTTGTAATGTCGACTTAAAATGGTATGTAAATTTTATGCCATTTCTCAAATGTCGAGAAATTATAAATTTTATCCCCAGATACATATATAAAAACATAACAGGCATATAACGACGTACTTACAAAGAGCTTTAGTATACATTTTGCGAGCTGAGATGATTTTATAACTCAAACTGTAATCCATATTTCTGCATATCGATATTCGAATCTGAATCGATATTTCTGCATATTTTTATACATTACACATTTTATTACTACCCTCCATGAATATGTCGTATCTGTTAGTTTATCCGACCTAAAATATTTTTTTTACCTACTTTGTTTACAATTGACGATTAAACGACGCGTTACATAATCACCACCCTGTTTTTTCGTGTTTAATCAATTATTTACCAAGGGTCCGTTTCACCACCACTAGGTAAGTTCCTAATAACTGACAGACGTTTTAAAGATTTGGAGGTGTTGTCAGAATGTCGACTCTAAATATTCGACGTATAGACAATTCGATATTTTTGTCCTTGATGTTACCGACATACTAATCAATCAAAAAGCCGTTATATTATTTCGACATTCACCACTCAAATCCCTAACTATGTATGTATGTATGAGGCGAGAAAAAATTATTCATTTATTCTTTGCGTTTAATTCTTCAATAATTTAACAGAAATTGATCATTTTAAAGGAACATTTTTAGGAAAGCACGTCGTTAATGTAATTGTATTATTATTGCAAATTTTTAGTCTATCATACCAATAATTAAAGCTATCCAAAATATAAACACATACGACTATAAACCAAATGTATATTTTTAACATCAAACTAGCATACCCTTGTCTATAGAAATGTAGTTATAAAAAAAAACCGTATGAAAATAATTATATCTAATACAAAAATCTATTTAAAAAACTAATCTACAATAATATTAGTTGGTCTAAACATTCTAACGCACTCCCGACAAAATGTTTAGCTATTCATGAAAATTATTACCAATTTGAAGAAAACATAAGTTTTTCAAAAATAATAACTATTTTCCTAATTTTTGTTTTATACAACCCTAAATCGATACGCAACCTTTTGCTACATACATTCCCGCCGTTCGCATGAATGAACGTGAAAAGACGATATGGTAAAGTCGTATATCGCGCTGAACTGTCAAAATACGAAAGAGTATTTTATTTCGACAGTTTAAAAAGATATACAAGTTTATTACATCGCATTTTGATGTTCAAATCTAGTCAAGACGAGCTGGCCGTATTGACGTTCGATTCCCATAAAAATCCGTAAATGTAATATTAACAACATACTACTGAAGATTTTGAAATATAGTATTCACATCGCGGTGTAGACAAAGGAGATGATACTGTTTACATGGCCAAGTGGTTTTCGGGAGCCAGGTCAAAATTTTGGATATGTTGTTCTCCTGGTCGAGCTGAGCAAAAAATGTAATGGTCGCAAAAAAGTTAACGATTTATTTTCCCGCTAGGGGGCTCTGAAGTCTGAATAGGCTTGTATCCACTATGAACAAATCTGATGCATTAGGTTGCATAACTATTAAGATGATCATTTAATTATGAAAAAACAAAGTTTTATAAAATAATAACTTTTGATTATTTATATTTTTTATAAAATAAAATTGCACAAAATAAGCCATAAGTCACGTGACAGCAAACACCAATTAAAAAGTGTTACGTCACGTCGTGCGAAACGTCAAAGTCAAAATGTCATTCCCAAGTGTCTTGTGGAAGTGCGAAAAAGAATGGGCATCATTCCTTCTCGCGAGTGTCTGCCACTTTTTACGTATCTGCTGATTGTTTGGCACGTATATAAATATTTTTTTGGTGTTTTTATACTTGTGCTTGTACACTGGAGCACTATGCAGTACTTGTAATACGATGAATCCATTTTTTATTAAAATAACTTCACAATACCGAATATTCCGATACGAAAACAGCTGTTTTGCACGGCGTGACGTCATTCAAGACGCCATGACAGTCATGAGCGTTTTTGATGACTAATTTCAAATATTTAATTAAATGCAAAATTATTCTTATAAATAAGCATTTTTTTTCAAAAATAATAATTATTTTGTATAGAATAGGCATCAAGGTATATTAGTATCTAACTACTGAAATTTAGGCAACAAGCCTATTGGAAAATCGTGGTTTTTGGCAGAATAAGCTGATTTTTGGATGTTGTTCTCCTAATAAGCTTTTTGCTCAGCTCGACCAGAAGAACAACATATCCAAAATTTAGACCTGGGCCCCGAAAACCACATGGCCATAATAAACAGTATCATCTACTTTTTGTTATTTGTCAATATTTATATATTATTTGTAATATTACCCGCAAAAAGCTATTATTATACTTCACTAGGTATTTGAGATTAATCAACTCCTTTTATTTTAATTAATAGCTTTACAATGTTTATACATTGTATAACGTCGACATTTCCACTCAGGTCTTTCTAAATTTTTTTTACTTTTTTTTAATATTTCAAATGAATAAAAATACAGATATAGTGTAATCATAGACGTTATGCAATCAACAGTTCAAATCGTTCTGAAATTGGTCAAACGCTCGTTGCGTACAATTTCCATTGTGTTCTAATATTTGCGAATATGTATTTCGAAACTATGGAACAAGCATTTAGAACGTTTTAGCAGGATCTCGTTTCATATCACCTATTTTGACCGATATATGTAACACGACTTTAACAAGTGCAAATTATTTATCAATGAATTCTATGCTCGTACGAATAAAGTTAAAAATTTATTACAGACATTTGACAATTTTGGATAGCCTTAGTCTACTGTCGGCTTTCCAACATAACCAGTTTCAACTTCTCTTCAATCAATCTTTTACTACTTTTTTTTACCTAACACATTAGGTTTAAATTAAATTAATGATTATGCATTAGCGTGAACACGTTTTTTAATAAGAAGATATATAATTAATTTTAAATTACATACATGTCAAAATTTTGATAAATTAATAATATATTAGTGAATATATTTTCTAACTATTTTGTTAATATATATTCGCATGTCAAGTCTTTTTGTGATCTTATTCAATAACCAGTCTTCAGTTAAATCTCATTTTAAGAAATATTTTAAGAAATTACCACAGTTTTAGACACAAAATCCCAAGTCTGACGCATGTTCTTTTTATTTTACAATTCCAGAAATTTTGTAACATATAATGTTAAAATCACGGATGATTGCAAAGTGTACGTGTTTTATAAGTAAGACTTTTTCAATTAGTAAGAATTTTCAAAAGTAGAGAGGATGACCTTGGGTAGTACTTTAAATAATTAGTTTAGCAATTTTTCTGGAGTTTCACTAAAAATACCATGTTATATGACGATTTACTTATTTTATCTTTTCCATATTAATGTAAATAACTTTTGACAACCAAGAATATAACGATTATGAAACTTTAACACACGGCTATAAAAAGTAGTAGCAAAAGGAGCAGAAAATATAACGATTTCTATTTATTTTCTTTCCATTCAAACAAATAAATGTGATATTACCAAAATTACAATATATAGTGTATCAAATTCAATGTATTGCACTATATAAAAGTTAAATAAGCTCTTATCGAATCGTACTAATGTTGACCTTGAGACCGTCTCTTTTCCGATTTTCTACGCATAAAAGCTGTTTTCATAGTTCAACTGTTTACCTTAACGCGATGCTGACTGTATGATAGTAATTTTTTAAAACCTGTTAAACTTTTAAAACCACGAGAAGTTTTGATTATATTTTTTCTCCGCAAGCAAGTTGAATATTTGCATTGATTAATAGCGAGCGCGATAAGAAAACTGAGTATGCTACTTGTACTAAAATATACTAATAGAAGTCACATCACAAACCTATAATTTTATCATGAATTGTAATTACGTGACCTATTTTATGCTACATTATTGCCATAAAATTATTCTTTATCGATGCACACTGACACGCAACTTAGTCAGATATATCAGAATCATTGTATCATATAACTTTACACCACAATTCCTCAATCAGTGAATTTATAACCATATATTTATGATCTGCTCATTTCTTGTTATATGATGTCGTTGTAATATCAGTGTTCTATTATGAATTGAATGAGACTAAAAGCATTGCTACCCTTCTTCGTACTAACTTTACTGAGGATTGGTTGTTGAAAAAGCCCAATAAAATAACGTCAGCCAAGCTTACATTACCTAATTGTAGATGATCACCAATTCTTCACAATCCATGAAGCCGTAATATAATTAAGTGCGTGTTATAAGAATCGTGTCACAGTAATAGATAAAAACGACATTACATAGAACTGCGATCCTAAACAACTACGAATATAAAAGTCAAGTAAATGAAAAGCGTATTCAAAGCTTTGAGAAAACTATATAGACTTATTTTATTTATTTTTATATTCATTATTATAATATCTTGATTTTTTAAGGAACACTTCATTTTTTTTTTCGATGCTTCCAATACCACATTGAATTTAGGTTCACTCTCATGGTAGGATTACCGAAAACATAGAACGACAATGACACTGTGTTTTGTGTGGGAAAATTCAAGATGGCGTTTATATAAAATTTATAATCCGCTTTATCATATCGTGTTTACGATACATGAAGCTCTCACATCAACTACAAACAGTGAATTACTGCTTATTTTTAAGTCTTAATCAAGGTGTAACAGAAATAGCGCTCGCCTTAAGTATTTTGGTCGGAATGGCTTCTGAAGCGATTCTTATATTATCCCACAATTATCCAAATTAAAAGAAATATTTGTTACAAAGTAATTGAAATTAGGGAGCGTTCAAGTATTACGTACCGCAATATTTGAAGATTTTTGACCCCCCTCACCCCTTTGTAACGCACTGTAAAGTTTTCTGTACCCCCCCCCCTTGCCCCTGTAAACGTTACGTAACATTCAAGTGATCATTTTTATTCAAGTGAATACTGACAACGAAAACAACATTAAATAACGTACAATACAATCTAGGGATTCCCCGAAACCATAAGATTTGCCAACTTGCGGGAACGAATTAAAAACGACGACCAGACTAATACAATCGAGGGATTGCCCGTAAAACGTAAACGAAAAGGGTTGCCAATTTGGGAGTTATAATTCCCTAATTTTTTCCACCCCCTCCCGCCTCTATTACGCATCGTAATGTTTTACTATATCCCCCCCCCCCTAAATTGCGTTACGTAATACTTGAACGCCCCCTTATTTAAAATTTATATTCTGGAATAATTTTTGTCGAAATTTTGAATGTATTCAGAAGTACATTTTAGAGGGTATATTTTTGAGGCGTGCGCTGTATCCGTTACTCGTTGGGTATTTACGTGTCAAAATCCAAAGCTAACGTTATGGCCGACGTTGTTGGCCGCGCGGGCCGCCCGCGGCGAGTTAGGCCCGGTCACTCGCAGCCAGTTGGACACCTGCAAATAATCATTTACAAATATTCATAATACACGGTTACTACGTACGTTTAACTTGCTATTAGTAATGGTCGTTATTTCAATAGCAAATAATATAATGAATTATTTTCCGTAACGAATAACACGTTATTTAACAACGGCTTATACTGTTATCGTGCTGTTGCTGTTGACAAAATGATCGCCTAGTCGCATTGTTGTTGTTGCCACTTGCGTGTGTGCGGCACGGAGCGAGCGAGTACGACTGTGCTACAAGCCACAAGTGCGAGCGAGAGAAAGCTAACCGTTGTGCAGGCGTAGGCGCTCGCTCTGTTGCCTGACTGCTTATTCTTATTGTAATATCAACCTTTCTCACAAGGAAATAAAGTTCCTATTTGTTTATTTCTTATAGTAATTTTACTAATACCCAATTTACAATTTTGTACCTTCGCACGTATGACAATTAGACTCATTTTGATTTACAGTCTGATTTGAAATAACAATTAGGCAAACTGTTGCTGGCTTGCTGGTGCCTAAGCTGTTGTCATTTTTTTACGAGTAGTTACGCATTATTTGCAGTTGTGTGATCGTTGCAATAATTAGTGTCGTGTTTGGATTCGCCGTTGTGTGATCGCGTATGCAAATTAAATCACTTATTCGTCGCAATAATTAGTGTCGTGAACTTTTGAAGTAACTAATAAATAATTAGAGTAGATATTGTAAATAAATTTAAATAGAAGAATATTGCAAATATTGAATGTAAATAACAAATTATGTACAAATCAATAAACTTAAACTAATAAACCGACTTCCGCGCATATGTAGCCGTGGGCAAAAGCTATGACCCTTAACCCTCTATAGACCCAATCCCGAAATACAGATAATACAGATGTTTACCTGTAAGGGCACACTCCTGGCGACCTCCTCCTTAGGGGCCTCCTTGTTGGGCGTGGAGCAGGTGGTGGGCGGGGGCGGGGGCGGGGCGGGGGCGGGCGGGGGCGGAGGCCGCCCGCCCCGCACGGGCTCCACGTCACGCGGGAACACTCGCTGTCTTCGGGATACGACGTCATTGGCCAACTAGGAACCAATTATTACAACTGTGTATATACAAAATCTTTTGATCGTGGAGGCAAGTAGTGGTGGTAGAAGTCACTAACTTATAGTTCTATTAGTTCTTCCTTAAGTCAATTGTAGAGTCCTTCCTGTTGTCAATTATAGAGTGAGAGCCGTATTGTAGTTGAGAGTCCACTTCGCCATAGTTTTGTTTCCGACGGCTCCGTTGTTAAAGAGTTGGGTCACCAATTTGCCAATGTTTTGGTGATGGATATAGTCTGATATAGTCTATTATGGCCTCCATTATAATAACTGATTTATTTAACTAACACTAAGGCTATATACTAATACTAACTGTGCCAGCGACTTCGTCCGCGTGGAATAGTTATTTTGAGCATCATATTTATTTTTGCAAACAACCACCTCAGCTGTTACCCGATCTTGACAACGCGACATATCCAAATTTGATCACCATAAAAACGATTCTAGTGAGTTAACATTAAAAGATAGACATATATTGTCGCGGACATTTTTTTAGATCATTTTAAGAGGAATAATTCTTTCATATATATTTTTTTGGTATCTAGAACCGTTTTCGCAGCGCACGCAACGGAAGCCCTCAAAGATGAATAATTTTTCCATATTTTCCATTATTTCTTCGCTCCTATTAGTCGCAGCGTGATGTTATGTAGCCCAAAGCCTTCCTCGATTAATGGGCTATTCAATAAAAAAAAATTTTCAATTCGAACCAGGAGTTCCAGAGATTAGCGCGTTCAAACAAACAAACAAACTCTTCAGCTTTATAATATTAGTATAGATGGTACGTGCGTATTTCTAGCTTACTCAGCACCCTTGAGATGATTATCTCAAGGAATGTTTAACCTCAATATTCTCATGACCGGCAGATAGAGCAAAGCTGAAGCCTAGAGATAAATCATCTCTGGATAAACCCGAATAACCAAAGGTTATATTCATCAGTGTCTCTCTCTCTCTCTCTAATACTTTCAGTATTAATTGTCTTTTTCTTACGTTCCACGAATTTGACCGTTTCCACACTTTTGTTTTACTGTGATTTTTACTTTGATGTCTTGATAAATATAAGTCAATAATTTTGCCGGGAACTTTGATGATGAAATGGATATTAATTTTATTATAATATATATTAATAAGATAAGAAAGTACTATTGTTAGATAAGTAAGTGCTGCGCAACTCACGTTAATGTTAAGTCACGGAATAGTATTATAAGATAATATGACGCTGTACGTACAGTACGTAGTAGATCCAAACGAGGACAGTTTAAAATAGGCACGGACTACGAGTCCGTGGTATATATATATATATATATATATATATATATATATATATATATATATATATATATATATCTATATATCTTAATATATATATTTCTTGTGTGCGTGTGTATGTGACTGAACTCCTCCTAAACGACTGGACCAATTTTGATGAAATTTTTTGTGTGTATTCCAGGGGGCTTGAGAATGGTTTAGATTCACAATACGGTCATATAGATATTGTTTTTCAGCTAAATTATTTATTTAAAAACATTTGAGACAACGTGAGACAACGTGACATTTGAGACATTTGACATTTGAGACATTTGACAGGACAACGTCTGTTGGGCCAGCTAGTATATATATATATATATATTCTTCTTCTTCTTCTTCCTGCCTTTTCCCACCTTAAGTAGGGTCGGCACAACATGTTTTCCGCTTCCATTCTCCTCTGTCACTCGTCAGCTCACACGTCAACGCATTCAATCCATCGCTTTCTTGGTCTACCTCTCATCCTAGGTCCATCTATATTCATATCCATCATTCTTCTTGTTATATGGCTTTCATCCCTCCTCATTACATGCCCAAACCATGCTAACCTACTGCTCCTTACCTTCTCAGTCACTGGCGCTACTTTCAAACTTCCTCTTATATACTCATTCTTGATCTTGTCCATTCTTGTGACCCCACACATCCATCGCAACATTCGCATCTCTGAAGCGTGCAGTTTCCTTTCGTCCTTCGCTTTCGTTGCCCAACATTCGGATCCATACATAAGGACAGGTCTAACGACTGCTTTATAAACTTTCCCCTTAAGCTTAAGGGGCAGTCTTGGGTCGCATACAACTCCAGAGACCTGTCGCCATTTCATCCATCCCGCAGTTATTCTATTCCTTACAGCACGGTCAATATCGCCATCGTTTTGGAATAATGATCCAAGGTACCGGAAATCGGAACAAACCGGAAGAGTTTCGCCGCTTAAGGCAATGTTCGCGAAACTGGATGCCTCACCGAATGGGCAGAACAAGTGTTCGGTTTTCGTTCTGCTCACACGTAAACCGACATTTTCCAGCTTTCTCTGCCACTCCTCCAGCCTGCTCTGGACCTCGGATACATTTTCTCCGGCAAGAACAATGTCATCGGCGAACAACATACACCAGGGTGCCTCTCCTTGTATGTCAGCTGTAAGAGCATCCATAACAAGGAGAAACAGATACGGGCTCAAAGCCGACCCCTGGTGCAAGCCGATGGCCACATTGAACTTTTCAGTTACTCCGGCTTCGGACCTGACTTGTGTACTCGCTCTTTCATACATACTTCTAACAAGCTCTACATACTTCCAAGGCACTCTTTTCACATTCAAAGCCCACCATAGAACCTCTCGGGGTACTCTATCGTATGCCTTTTCTAGGTCAACGAACACCATATGCAGGTTTCGATTCGCACGACGATACTTTTCGCATAACTGCCGAAGTGCGAATATGGCGTCCGTTGTCCCTCGTCCGGGCATGAACCCAAATTGGTTCTGGCTTATCTCACTCTCTTCTCTTATTCTTCGCTCAATTACCCTTTCCCAAATTTTCATGCTGTGTGACATGAGCTTTATTCCCCTATAACTGTTGCAATCCTGTACATCACCCTTATTTTTGAAGATTGGCACAAGTGTGCTATTGCACCATTCGTCAGGGATCGCCACTTCTTGCAGCAATTTATTGAAAAATAAAGCTAGCCACTTCCATCCATCTGCCTTTAATAACTTCCATACTTCCACTGGTATACAATCTGGGCCAACTGCTTTTCCATTCTTCATTCTTTGTATTGCCATTCTCACCTCATCCATACTTACATCTCTCACCATGTTCATATTTGGGTTGGCCTTTTCCAACTCTCCATTCCAATCGTTCTCTTCATTCATCAATTTTTCAAAGTACAACTTCCATTTTTCTTTTATTGCCTGTTCATCAGTTAAAATCTTTCCTCTTTCATCCTTTATACATTTGATATTCACAATGTCTCTTGCATTCTTCTCTCGCTCTCTTACTAATCTAAAGAGATCTTTTAAGCCATCTGAGCTGTCTAGTGCATTGTACAGCTCATTACATGCCCTTGCTCTTGCAATAGCAACTGCCTTTTTAGCTATCTTTTTGCATTTGACATAGTTTGCTTTTTTGATCTCTTTAAATATATATATATATATATATATATATATATATATATATATATATATATATATATATATATATATATAATATATATATATAAATTATTTAATTTTTAAGAATAGGGCAGCAAACGAGCAAACGGATCACCTGGCAACACCAGAGGAGTCACAGATGCGTTGCCGGCCTTTTAAAAGGGAATAAAGGGGGAAGGGGGGTTGGGCCTCCGGTACCCTCACTGTCTCGGCGAAATACAAACGAAAGCGCTATTTTACGCCGTTTTTCTGTATCGGTTCAATTCGTGCCGAAGCATGGCTCTACCACGGGTAAATGTATAATAATAATAAAATAATAATAGGATTGTAAACAAAATGTCTTAAGTTTATAGGCAAAACATTTTTTTCTGTTTTTGGCTGGATTACTTTTGTTGTTGTGGTTTTGTTTTACATTTGATGACAAAAATGATGATTTTGTTAGGCTAGTTATGTATATGTGAAAAAAAAAACAAAACTGTATTTATGTTTTGACATAATTATGTTACAACTATTGTAATATGTTTTGTTACAATCAATTGTTAAAAGTTCGTCAGATAGTTAATTCTGTAAAACGTAATTGCAAATACTCACTTGTTACGTTCGTTAGCCGAGTACAGGGCGACGGTGTGCCGCCAGCGGTACACGTTGGGGAACGAACACGGATCCACCCGGACTTGGGACACCGCATCGAACACCAGACGGTCCATCTTGGTAGGTTCCTCGCTGTTTATATATCATTATTTCTTATATCACTATGAAATATACATTTAGGTTGGCTAGTGGTAATTGGTCACCACAACCATATAATATATAAAAAGAGAGAGCGCTGGTGGTGTGAGCGCCACCTGACCGGCAACAACGTCACGGTCGACTTCTAGTGTGTTGGATATATTTCATTTATATTTGTCAATAATATTACTTTCGTGTTCAAACATTCGAACGTGCTCCTTTATGCTGATGATATGAAGATTTTTAGAGTGGTAAAAGATCCTACTGATGCCATTCTTTTGCAAAACGATCTCGATAAACTGTCTTTATACTGTAATAATAATTTGTTGCAGCTTAATACCAAGAAATTTGGTGTAATAACATTTTCATGGAAAACGAATACAATAAAATTTGCATATCAAATAAATAGTGTCACGTTGGACAGGGTAAGTGAGGTGAAGGATTTAGGTGTTCATCTTGATTATAAACTGTCTTTTTCGTTGCATTATGACAATATTGTTGCTAAAGCGTATCGTATGCGGGGATTTGTTCTTTAGATTGGAAGGGACTTTAGGAATATTTCTACACTAATGTTACTCTATAACTCATTTGTACGTTCCATCTTAGAGTATGCATCTACAGTATGGAACCCTCAGTATAAGAAACACAAAAATCAAATTGAGCGAATTCAGAATGAGTTCGTAAAGTTCCTCACTTCTAAACATTATAATGATTGTACGCATCCTATTTTGATATCGCTGGAAAGTCGACGTACGGAAAGGGATTTATTATTCTTATTTAAATTAATAAACAATTATTTGGATTCTCCATTTTTGCTAAGTCAAATTTCATTTAGATGCCCTCGACTAAAGAAGAATGCCCATTTAAGACCTGTCAAACATTTTGACAGGTCGTAAAATGTATTGGAATCATTTATGACTCAAATAATTCTACATTAAAAGTTATACAAAATATCCTAATAAAAAATAAATCGTAGGCGGGGATAAAAAGATATTGCACTTTCAATAGTTTCAATATTGTGCATAAATATGATTACGGCCCATAATCAAAACTGGAACGCAGCCATTTATGTCGTCGACGTTCCGTTACAAGCAGTAAAAGACCACCAATATATTTTTTACATTTATTTTTTTATTAAATGTTACTAATATTTTGGGAAAGAAAAGCTTATCTAAAGCTGGAGTTAATATAAATAGTGATATAACTACTCGAAATGCTTAAGACTTTGATGAAATTGGTAAAAAAAATAGTTAATATTTTGACTTTGTGTGTACCGAAACATATTCGTTACTGACATGCAAAATGTTTGATTTTCTTAGGCGTGTATTTATATCGTGACTGGGTCATCAGGTACTGTATCTTAGAAAACCTGAAATACATAAAAAGAGAGCATTGCTATATATATTTAAACTAGAGATGAAACGGATAATGATTTGGCCGGATACCGGATACCGGATATTCGGCTAACTACGAGGCCGGAGCGCCGGATATCCGGCCACCGGATATTCGGCCGCTTATCGCGTTTCATATATGTGTGTGTATGTGCAAAATAATCCGTTACTAATATTATAAATTCAGTCTGTTTGTCTGCTACTCTCTCACGCCTAAACTAAAGAACTGATTTTGCTGAAATTTGATACAGAGATAGATTAGACAACGAGAAACAATATAGATAGGCTTAAAAACTTTTGTATTCCCACAGAAAAGCGCGATATAGACGAGTTTAGGGCGTAAAGCACTCAGCGCGAACGGTATTGCGGGAAACATCTAGTATTCGGTATTCGGCCGGATAGTGCCCTACTATCCGGTATCCGGCCGGATAGTGAAAATAGGCCGGATACCGGATAGTTACCGGATATCCGTTTCATCACTAATTTAAACCATAAAAAGCATTGCTTTTTATCGTACTTGGCCAACAAACTACATAATAATATCTCGTAGAGTAATTGTTCTCGTCTTATTTATAACCAACATTTTAATAGTTTTAGACCACTATCATCTTTATACATCAAGATACAAAAAAAACTGGGCATTGTTCTTTAGGAGTATGTCGCTGTTTCACCTCCCACTCAGACGAACAAATTATTGTAAGAACACTGTTTTCGATCGCGCATGTTCTTTATATAACAATAATTTTGAGTCTGTCGATCTGTTTTTGTTAAATATTAATAAGTTTAAGAGCAGTATTCGTGCCATTATCCGCGACCTATAGCGGTCCATGTTTGTTGTTTTGAATACGATTTTTTTATTTCTTAAATAGGCTTGTATCCACTATGAACAAATCTGATGCATTAGGTTGCATAACTATTAAGATGATCATTTAATTATGAAAAAACAAAGTTTTATAAAATAATAACTTTTGATTATTTATATTTTTATAAAATAAAATTGCACAAAATAAGCCATAAGTCACGTGACAGCAAACACCAATTAAAAAGTGTTACGTCACGCCGTGCGAAACGTCAAAGTCAAAATGTCATTCCCAAGTGTCTTGTGGAAGTGCGAAAAAGAATGGGCATCATTCCTTCTCGCGAGTGTCAGCCACTTTTTACGTATCTGCTGATTGTTTGGCACGTATATAAATAATTTTTTTGGTGTTTTTATACTTGTGCTTGTACACTGGGGCACTATGCAGTACTTGTAATACGATGAATCCATTTTTTATTAAAATAACTTCACAATACCGAATATTCCGATACTAAAACAGCTGTGTTTTGCACGGCGTGACGTCATTCAAGACGCCATGACAGTCATGAGCGTTTTTGATGACTAATGTCAAATATTTAATTAAATGCTAAATTATTCTTATAAATAAGCATTTTTTTTTCAAAAATAATAATTATTTTGTATAGAATAGGCATCAAGGTATATTAGTATCTAACTACTGAAATTTAGGCAACAAGCCTATTTTTTTTAGCGATCTACTTTAAACATGTATTAGTCATTAAGAGGAAACTTCACTGGTGTATTATAATTAATTTCATGTATAGCCTTTAAGTATAATATTTACTGTTTGTTTCCCAAATATAAATGAATAAAAATAAATATTCTAGTGTATTTCTTAGTTTCCTTCCCCCTTCATACATCGTGTATTTTGAACAGAAATAAAACAATGTTATAGCTAGGCTATCCTCTCACCCGTAAATAAACGTCTCGGCCACTGCTCGATCACTGGCGTCCTGCATATTGTCTTCGTGTCCGTCAACTTCGTCCAATTCGTCCGAGTATTCGGGCGCCGTTAGATAAGCCTCTTCGCTATCCGAATGACTCGATGTACCCGACTCATCCTCCGATATCTGACGAGCAATATTGTATGTAGTTGAATGTAATCCTCATAAATCCTCATATAAACAAAAATAATATTTAAACAAATATAACGTTGCATTCTGATGAAAAATGATTTATTGCGTGCTGATTAACACAACATTAAATAAACATTGATTTGTACAGTCAAAGGAGACGTTTCTTTATGGGCCCCATTTTTTATTATTTTTCTACACTTACTGTGTGACGTTTTTCTGATAGATCTCCCCTCTAAGACAAAGTTTCCAAAAAGAAAAAAAATATAAAAAAAATATATTTAACGTCTCGAATATTGGTTTCTTTCATAAAGCTTTTTTATATTTATAGGTTTTAATGAAGGCGTCAAGCTATTTATATTATTTTTCCGAAACTAATAATAAATTCTGATTGTAAATATATGCCCTTACTGCAGATTTATTCCTGGAAATGAAACTGTAGATGCTGGCTGTATTGGGTAGTTCCTTTGTATTTTTATTAAATAATAAGAGTTACCTGCTATCATCGTAGTGTCATTGTCAGTGTGACAGTGACATCCTTCTATTTTGGTAGCTTTTGACATCGGTCATGTCATTCATTGTGACAATCAAAATCGAAGTTGCCAATATAAAAAAGCTTTGGGTTGCTGTTTTATTGGTCTTAACTTCAAAACCTTTTCTTTTTTTTTTTACAATGTTTTGCAGGTTTTAAAAAAATATCTTCTTACGGATAAAGGTTCCTTATTTTTTGTTCTTTCCATAAAATATTATTTTATTACTGTAGGCTGGGAGGGGCCCAGCCTCCATACAAAAATGGAACATCTCCTTTGTAAGATTATATTGCTCGTTACAGAATCAACAAAGGGTGCATTTTTAAAACTTTTAATTCATACATACATCTCAATTTTGTGTGTGTTTGGATCGAGCACTGTTTGCATAAATATGTCCATTTATCAAATATTTCAAAGGTCGATATATGGTGTACAAGCGAACACGAACTCATCAGTAAGAAGTGAGAATTGTATTCCTTATTTTATGTATGCTGCTACGAATACTGGTTTAATTCTTACCTCAACCTGTACCACCTGACATTTGGCAGTATCCACGGTGAAGGTAGTTGTGGTTGAATCCCCACCAGGCGAATTGACGCTCACAAGTTGCGCGGTCTCTATTTGTTGCATTTTGCCATCACCTACACAAGAAACGAATTTATTTTTATTATTAAACTAGCGGACCCGACAGACTTCTTCCTGTCAAAAAGATTTGTAAAGTGGCAGTATATTGCATAGCCAAATGAACTATGTATTACATTTTGTGACTATGGGCGGTAGCAAATGGATTGTATTGCGCGCGTTGCTTGTGTGTAGAAGCTATTGCCAAGCATGACTGAATGAGATGTGTCTAACTACCCTCACAGTGAAAAATATTCAATTAATTCTTGCGTGTTATATGTTATTTAGATTAAGGACCATTTATGGGTGGAGGGTTGATAACCTGAGACACAGGATCCTTCCTAGTTCAGGTATCAACCCACCAAAACGTCACTGTTTACATTTATAATTACTTGTACATTTTATTTATTGGTGAGAAATAAATAAAATTACTAAATTACTATTCAATTTTGGAATGTGACATTAAATCCTCTATTGATGTATTCTGTGCTCCAACGCACACACACACGCTGTTTTGATAGATATGATTGAATTTCAACTTTATGATACGTTAATAAAGCGCAAATTGACTCTTTGATGTTAGGAACACACCTACACATTACTTAGACAACAGTGAGTACTTGCAATATGAACTTTATACAATAACAATAAAGCTCACATTGACTGTATGTTTTAATTAGAAACGTTTGTATGGGAAAAAAGGTCTGTTTTTAGGGTTATTATGATTATTATTGGATTTTTTCTCGTCCTTCAACTTCAACAAACATTAAAAAAAAGAATTGGTCAAATTGGTCCAGGCGTTGTTGAGTTATGCGCATACCAACTCATTTTGCGATACATTTTTATATAAAAGATTTAGTTTTTCATACGTCATATATTTATAATTACGATCTAATTTCATTTACGACTTTTATCTGTAATTCCTGTGCAATTAACAGCAGTCTTGTATCCTCACAAAAACCACAAAGTATGTAGACAGTTTCTAACATAAGCATGCAATAATTTCAGTGCCATATATTATCGTGCCATCAAACCGGAACATAGCATGCGACCATTGCTGTTTTGTAATATATGTATATAAAAATACATATAAATAGCAGATCATCTTGCTGCATCTGCTCTGTCCGTATCCATCCTTTTCGACCACTTTAAGCTCATTTTTCACCATTCAAGATACATTTATACACATTAACATTCATATATAAACATAGCCATTGTAAAGAAACTAAAACCAAGTCAAGTCAACAGTTAAATATGTATGTGACTGTGCCAAAAAGAGACAAGTTTCAGTCGGGAGTTTTACCCTAAAAAGACAAAACACCGATTTTTAACCCTTATTTTGAGGAGACTAGGCTACGAATCAAATAGTCATAGTACCAGATTGAGTGGCGATGAGATAAAAAAAAGCGAAAAAACAAATGTGAGTATGTACACAGACTGTATTCATTATAACAACTTATAACAAACATAAATAAAATTAATAATTGTTGTTTAATAAATGTTTGTTGTACAAACACTGGACTGCGCTGTCCTCTAAATTGCATTTTTAAATGTCATAATTCTATGTTTGTATCTGTAGATGTATTCAATTTGTGAAAACGCAAATTTAAATTAGAATTGTTAAGAATACTACATGATAATCCAAACAATAATATCTAATAATATTAAATGTTGTTTATTTATGTATGTATTTATATATTTAATTTAATTTGTTTTACTTTAAACATAAAAAAAAAACAAATTGTTTGTAGTGTATGTGTATATATGTGGTATGTGTGTGAGTAGTTGTGTGTGTGTGTGCGCTATGTTGTGCCGAGATCAAGTCTAGTGCACTATTTTCGTTTTTGTTAATCTGTGGGTAACGTTATTGGTTGCAGTTACATATAATACATTAAATGTCCTTTGATACAAAATCAATTCCTCGTAGCAATATTACTTAAACAAATTGTTTTATTTCATTTCAAGCTTTGAACGCTCTTAATGAAAATCCTTTAGTTATTAAATACAATGTTAAATTTTCATTTACTTGTCTCGATTTTCCAACTTTTTGGCTATCATTTATACCGTTTAATAATGATACTTTATGCAATAAAATTGCATTATAACTCTAATTAAATTTTTATGACAAAGATTCAAGCACTCACCAATATCACAGTCAAACGTCAAACGTTTGATGAAACTCTCGCTCTTCGGACTGGAGGATAAGCTCGATCTATTTTTTCTAAACGATGCGTTCTTCTTACTGTTCCTCTCGAACGATTCGACTCTCCAATCGCAACGGCACTTGGACGTTCTTTCCCAAATAGTAGAACACTCATTCTCGGATACGGCTGGCCCCTTCATTATATCACATTCTGTCATCTCCTCACAAATAAAACTAGACAAACACCGCACATGACAGTCAATCACTTGAGTCAACTTGACTCTGTTAAACCCCCTATAGTGCACTGGCTTCCTCTCATCATCCGAACTGAAAATATCATCATTTGGACAACGCAGCTTCATCAGAAACTCTGCTAAGTTATTGATATCGTCTAATTCACTAGTCTTCTGTTTCAAGTTGAACACAACCAGTTGAGCCAATCTCGAGTGGATCAGAGAGAAATCTATTTTTTGAAACCGCTCATCGTCCATGTATGTTGATATTGTGTGTTGTAGATGCTTCGCTTCCGATTTGAGAGAGTCTCCTGCTACTTCCGGCTCTGCTGTGAGGGAGAAGAACAGCGCGTCTGCTATTCGTTTAGCGAAGACTTGGCATGTTCTTTCGATGCATAGCAATTGGTTAACAGTATGGTTTACATGCGGTGGAGAGTCACCGTTTGTTAGCACAGCTTTGGCAGCGGTCGGCTGTCTACAAAGTCTTTGTCTTACTGGGTCCGTTTTCATCCAATTCGACGGTCTCTCTGATGATATCTTACACGTTTTCAAGGCAACGCACAATTCGGACATCGGACTCAGTGCATCTGCTACTGGGCTGTGCTGTGAAATATCTCCCAAGCTAATTCTCGATAAGGACAGCTCCTCGGGTAGTTGCTGTAATTGAGCACAGCTGTCGTTGTACGCGATTGAGCACGCACTGTCGTATTTCTTCTTCAAATAATTTTCTAGTAGCTGCAATCCTTCCGGGGTTCGTAGGTCGGTGAATGTGTCCAAGAACGGCCAATACTCGGTCCAGTTGACTTTTAGCTGCTCTGCAAGGTCCCTGTCGAAGGAATGAGAAATTATTGTATACATTTTTACAACAAGATTCCACATAGTGTAGCTGAATTGCCTCTTCATAACTTCAAGGTACATGTTAAAAAGACGCAAATGAGTAAGGGCTATTACAAAGTCAATGATTATTTAAATAATGCCAATGCTTGGTGTTGATTTGAGGATACATTCTAAAGTGTAAATATTTGTTTTACCGTATAAATTGTAAACACATATGTACATTGTATGATAACGTCATATAATTTATTGTAAATGTTGTTATGTATTACTTTTGATAAAGCTGATAAGTTTCTTGCGCCAATTCTTCTTATCACCTAAGAAATACGTCCTGAATGGGTGGTAGGAAAAAAATTTTGGACGATTCAAAAGAGCTTTCTATAAAGTCATATTTGAATAAAATTATTCTATTAATCTTATATCTTCAAATGTTTTTTTTGTTTTGTTTTCTTTGTTTAACGTACACATAATTTGATAGGCAATTTGTATAAGTCAATTAGGATTTTCTTATAATTAGTAATTGAATTGGGTATTTGACTATTTTATTTATATTAAATAAATATGCATATATATATACATATATATATATATATATATATATATATATATATACATATACATACACACAGTGTCCCTTCATTACTTTTGAAGATACAGCGACATGTTTAATGTAGGTGGGTGATTTGTAAACATGCATATTTTGACAGCCATATAGTACACATCAAAGTCAATATATATGTCGCAGCCAACTGGTTAAAATAGCCGTTCAATCAAACAGCTAGCCCTTTGACTGAACAACGTCATTTTCCTCAACAACACAGCACCCATAACAACAGAGAGGGCCTTATACCTTCTATGTTTTTACCTAAATTATAATGCCGATGATAACTTCATATTTTCACATAAAAATTATATTTTAGCAAAATCTCATTGTGCTGTTATTTTTATTCGTTTTATCATTCCCCATGCTTATTAAGGCAATAAACATTAAACTAAAATGTTTTCAGTTGGTGTCAGTCAATTAAATATTAGAAGAATAATTGTAGCTGTTTTCGAGATTATAATTTGATTTCAATTTAAATAAATTGTAATTTTTAAATTATTCAACAGAAATCACAAGATTACACTAATGTAGGGTTAAATGAAATACAATATTTTCAATTTAAAAAATTAAAAAGTTTTATGTACACTAACAACACTTCAAACATTACATTTTGATACGAGATATTTCTTATGTCTGTTTGTTCTATCTCTTGAAAAAATAAAGGATACATAATAAAATATGGAATTCACAACTACCTCCGATACGACATAATTCGACTTACCTGCCCACTGATTCGAACCCTTTGGTCATGTCGTGCAGTCGGAAGGTGGGGGGCGCCAGTGGCCTAGAGCGGGGGGGCGTTTTCCACCTGCGGTGGAACGCTTCCGCTTCCGCGGGGGGCATGGGGCCCGCGAACGCGCGGATCTCATACCGCGGGCTCAGCGGGTCTACGTTTATCTCCTATCGACAATGTACTTCAAAATATTTATTACCTTCCTCTACCGTGTAATTTGTACCTTAATTGTACCTTCAAGGGTCTGTCTATAGAAAAGGGTCACTGCGGTATTAAAGGCATTGACAAATCTGCCAAGATGGCTGCGTTAGATTCCTTTGCTGTCGATCAGAAACATAACTCAATACAACCTTATGACCTTTTAAATATTCCTAAAACATATTTAGCAGTGGACTGGCAACGCCACTGGGATAAGTCTAGCAAAACTAAAGGTACCCATTATTATAACATCCAGAAGGAAATTATTTCACGACCCTGGTTCCAAAAATTTAAAAAATTAACCGAAACTACCATATCTATACTGTGTCATCTACACTTAGGCCACTCCTACTCTCCAGTTTTTTTTGCAAAATATCAGGATTAGAGACAACTCGCTTTGTGAATGTGGAATAGAGGAAGGCACATTGGATCATATATTCTTTAATTGTATTAGATACAAGCAAAAATCTAATCTGTATGATACCCTGCATAAACTCAGTATCTCGCTACCCATCACTTTGATGCCTTACTAACCATTAACTCTAAGGATTCTATATCATTCACAAGGATACTATATCATTAAATTTGTAAATTTATTAAATTCCATAACATCTAGTTATGACCAAGCCCAGAATATCAAATTTTCATGGTAAATTGGAAAAAATATATGTTCTATCGAAGTGTGTTCGTTTCAGGTGGATGGATTCTAATTACTAACCCATATAAGCAATTCCCAATTAAAAAAAAAATTAAAGAAAAATTAAAACTGATTAAGCACATGACGGCTAACACAATATAGACAGTTTTATATACCCAGCCAAAGAGAGCTGGCAGAATTGTTGTCGTAAGATAGCAGATTGCCAACAATAAAAGAAGAAGAAGAATTTATGAAATACTACCTGGTTCCCACGACTTCGTCTGCGCAGGATTTGTATTTCGAGTAGCTTATATTAGCGTGGCGAATATCTTTTTAAATTGTAGCCTATGTGTTATTCAAATATATAAGCTATATCGTTGTAAAGTTTCATTAAAATCCGTTCAGTAGTTTTTACATAGAACATACAAACTTTCGCAATTATTAGTAGGAAGTATAATCTGTGCAATTTCATGTGTTAATTGTTGTTTAATGCTGAAAAAGTTCCAAATTGGGAAAACAAAATTAAAATAAACCATGGTTTCCCATGTCATTTCAGTATATTTTAAAAAATTATCCTTGTAAGTTAGTGCATCGCATTGCAAATGTTCTTTGATGATGATTGATCACATCATAAGTAACTGTGCTTGGGACAGTATATAGAAATTTATTTCCACGTTTCCTACAATCTTATTTCAGCATATTTTTTTTATTGTTTCCTCCGTGTATTCAGGATCCGTGATTTTGTTTAGGCTGGCCACATTTTTATCTCAATAGCCTACTCGCACGTAATAATACTACACTACTTCTCACTATAATGTGAGGAGTAAAAACAAATGAAAATTAGTTGCATAGAATTCAATATTATTGGTCATTTTAATATATATAATATTCAATAATTAAAACTATCAGTATTTTAGGATTGTCAAAACAAAGTGTGGAAATAGTAATATTTCACCACTTCTACATTTGATATCCGCAGTTACAAGAACGGTGAGCCAAAAGTAATTATAGGTCAATACGTAATCTAACATGTAATTGTAATCAATTGACATCTACTGATCTCTAATCATACCTAAGTGACAGTAAAACTCAACCAATTACCACAGACACAAGTCTTGACTTGGTTCGTTTTCACTTGACGAACGAATCCCGTTGACTTCATACATTATACAGAATTATAGAATGACATTCCATAGATATACACAATATGATTTTTGTATTAATACTTTATTTCGTTTGTATAGAACTATACTTATGTAGCTAAATTATATGGTCTAATTTGCAGGTATCTAAGTTATCTCGTTTCGGTAGTATGTGGGTGAACGAATAATGTTTGTGGAGGGCCGCTTGAACACTATAATGCATTTAAAGCAAGTAGCTAGCCTTTATTGAGATTAAGTTATCACTATTACTTACCGGAGGCCTGGAAGGAGTGAAGGGTCTCCCAATGGCAGGAGCTCCGCTACCGTCTTCACTGTGTAGTACTGGCACGTAGTACCGAGGCCTTAGTAAGGCTTCTATACGACCAGCACTCATCTTGGTGTCTGAATTACACCGTTTACAGATGATCTGTGGTGCAAATCAAATATTGTAGTATTAAAATTCATACTAATTATCAAATGCATAATTTAAACACAAGAAATAAAAATACACTTGCCGTTCCAACGTACAGACTACAAAAAACTAGAGGCTCGTTTATAGGCAAATGTATAAATTTTTGTAACAAGATTCCACATAGTGTAGCTGAATTGCCTTTTCATAAGTTCAAGGAACATGTTAAAAAGACGCTAATGAGTAACGGCTATTACAAAGTCAATGATTATTTAAATGATGCCAATGCTTGGTGTTGATTTGAGGATGCATTCTAACATGTAAATATTTGTTTTCCTGTAAATAAATATTTGTGTAAACACATGTACATTGTATGATAACGACATGATTTATTGTAAATGTTGTTATTACTTTTGATAAAGCTGATAAGTTTCTTGCGCCCATTCTTCTTATCAGCTAAAAAATACGTCCTGAATGGGCGGTAGGAAAAATAAAATTTGGACGATTCAAAAGAGAGAAAAGCAAATTAAGGAAAATAGGTGAGATGTAGAATTATAAGGACAATTAAATAATCCTAGCGAAAAATTATTAGTCTTTGTGAAATTACCGATGATTACATATATGAAATTTTAAGAATTTTACATACTTTTCATTTTCCTTAATTATAAATGTATAATAAGAAAATCAATATTAATTACAAGTTATACTGTAGCGTCAAAAACTAAAAATCCAGTTTCTATACCTATTAAATTACAAAATAAAATTAATTTTTAACTTTTAAATTTAATCTGACACATTTTAGTGGCATTATTTATAATATTTATATATTTATTATCAATGACACAGTTAGGTACTAAACTAAAGCAGTTATTATCGTACATAATTTATGTAATAAGCATTTAAAATTGATCCCTAATAAAGATTTTTGAATTTTTGAATTTTGAATTTGATTTCTTTTAATTATTGATTTTCAAATACAATTATTTGTTGGAAAGGTATGAATTTGACCTAACCACACTGCGCTAACATATTTATGTAAGGTTTTATTTTCTTCCACAATAACAAAGCACCGATTAAGATAATTTGATAAGACAATATGAAAATTTGAATTTATATATAAGTCATTAAATATTACATAATTTGATCCCACAGAAAAAAAGTGGTGCACTGTACAAAAATACATACATCCTTGGGTTGTTCGCCAAACTTATTGACCGCCTCGCGGTTGCACTGCGGGAAGGAAGTAAGGACGTCCACAACATCCGCTGCGCCGAACTTCACAGCGAAGTGTAAAGGTGTCTCGTTCATCGCCTTGTCGGGTGTATTTAGGTAACGGTCCACTAAAATCGACGCGAATTCCTGTTGGCAAATGTATGGTTATACATTTTATATTGGCCTGATTTTCCATTCCGGGCTTGGTTGTTACCGGAGGAGTTTCTCCTTCCGGTAACAACTAAGCCCAGTTCAGGGACCAGGGAGCCAACCTAGCTCAGGATCTTGATATAGCTGAAAATGTGACACATGTACTATAGGCGACTATAACCACTTAACAGGTGGGCAGATTATTTGTCAATAAATCACAAAAAAAATATTTCAGTGTGGTGTTTGTCCAATTCAAATTGTCATCCATTACAAACCTTACAAGAGTCCGGATCAGCGTCGCCTCCATTCAGAGTCTGCACAAAAGCAGGGTTTCCGACGGCCGTCAAGATCAGGTTGCAAATCTCCGCGTTGAGCGCCTTGGCGGCCACGTGAAGCGCGTTGTATCGCGAGCCTTCCTATTTACGCGACAAAAAGACAACACTCAAATCTCTTTAATAGCATATATAATAACTAGTAATGGTCGTTATTTCAATAACAGATAATACAATGAATTATTTTCCTGTAATGAATAACACGTTATTTAACAACGGCTTATACTGTTATCCTGCTGTTGCTGTCAAAAGAATCGCGTAGTCGCATTGTTGTTGTTGCCACTTGAAACCGTTGTGTAGGCGTAGGCGCTCGCTGTAGCCTGACTGCTTATTCTTATAATATCAACCTTACTCACAAGGAAATAAAATTCATATTTGTTAATTTCTTATAGTATTTTTACTAATACAAAATTCACAATTTTGTACCTTCGCGCGTATGACAATTAGACTCATTATGATTTACAGTGTGATTTGAAATAACAATTAGGTAAACTGTTGCTGGCTTGCTGGTGCCTAAGCTGTTGTCATTTTTTAGTTAGCATATGCAAATTAGATTACCTATTCGTTGCAATAATTAGTGTCGTGTACTTTTGAAGTAACTAATAAATAATTACAGTAGATATTGTAAATAAATGAAAATGGAAGAATATTGCAAATATTGCATGTAAATAATGTAAATATTGAATGTAAATAACAAATTATGTACAGATCAATAAACTTTTAAATACACCAGAATATTATATTGATTAATTAGTTTAAAGTTATTTAAATTACTGCCTAATATTCTGACAGTCCTAAGCCTGAAAAGTATGAAGGAAAGTTCATTGTTAAGAATAACTAGCTATAATAACAATAACAATCGTACTCAATTGTCAAAACAGCAATATAACAGGATAATAGACAAGAGTTTACAATAACAGTTATAGAAAAATAACACAATAGTGTTATTCGTTATTACAAAACAATCGTTATTGTCATTACTAATAATAAACTCAAAACTTACATCTATGTTATAAATTACTGATACTTGTATGTCTATTAAATATTTTTCGTTATATTTATAGTTTATATATATTGTTGAATTTTCTCTTGTCTTTAGTGACAATCACAATATTAAGACTCAGACGAGGAATTTATTCATTAAATAAGAATTGATTTATGTAAGAACTATCAAAATCGGCTGACGCGTTTGGTCTCTAAAGTGCCACATAGGTACATAAATAGACTGAAAAGCATATTGCTGCTCTTGTGCGTCGAGCAGTTGGATGAAAATAAGCTCATGTTATACATACCTGTAAAATGGAAGGCGTGTTGCCGCTACTGACCAGGAACCTTGGGTTGTCCCAGACGCGGTCGCGCACTGTGTCCGCAAGCCCCGCCTCGATGGCTTTCCGCAGCGAGACCATATCTTGAGGCGACGGCGCTTTGAATGGGTACGGCTTCTCTCCCATAAGAGCTGGAAACCATCAGAATAAACTTAGTAAAGTTTTGGGTTGTGCGCTTTGAATGGGTACGGCTTCTTTCCCATAAGGGGTCATACATAAATTACGTCACACGAATTTCGTGATTTTTTGCTCCTCCCCCCGTCCTTATCACAGCTAGTCACATTTGTGAGACTCCTTATTATATTTGTTTCGAGTGATAAATATTAAGAAACAAAACACCCAATCAAGATTTGGCACGAGTGAAAAGTATATACTATATAATGAATATGAAAAATTACTACAACTACGTCTTCAATGAGGTGCTGTACAAAGTTCCCTTACAAAAATTGGTGGCTATAAAAACTATAAAAAAGCTTTATTTCCTCAAATATGTAAAAGTATTATTTTTCACAGAAAATGATACTTCCAATAACATTTTCGTATATATGCAATATAAATACATTAGCAATTAATGATCAAACGAATAATGATGACTCAGAACTGGACACGAATTCCAATGCGTTTTTAATTGCACACGCGATCCACAATTGGAAGTCACGCCTAGAAGCCAGCGGCGCAACGTCCTTGGCAAAGGAATTATGTTGTCCGTCCAGTCTAATTCTTACTTTCACGCGTGTTGTCTACTATTATATTTATTAAGGTTAAGAGAATATTCTCTTAATCTAATTATTTACGCCAATAAAAAGTCTATTTAGATTCTAAGTATGTATCTAAAATTATTTTACCAAATTATGACATTATATGATTTTATATAGAAGGTGGATCATTGTAATTAACACAAATCATATAATATTTATTAACTTAAATGTATGTACTTTTTAACTATATGGTTCGAGTACATATTATGGTTAAGGATGCAATAACAAGCAAAATGTGACATAACAAAACTTGTTATATGCTTTCAAATATACATGAAAATTGGCAGAATATGCGAAGTTAAATGATAAGACACCCAAAAAAAAGAATGTAATTTTTTAAACCAGCATACAATAAGTAAATTATCCTTTGATATGTAATAGTACGTACAGTAACATTACATTACATTAAAATTATAGAATATTTTTCTAACAGTAAACAATCAAGTATTGTTAAGTTAGAAAAATATGCAAATGCATGGAGGACGCCTTAAACATGCGAATGCATCTGCAAATGCGTATCAACCTATCCTTAATCATTAACGCAATTATCAAACTAAATAAATAAATAAATATACTTGTGCTTTAAATGTAATATAACCTTTCAAAAACTTGCAAATACAAATCAGTACTAAACTTCAGCTGTAGTAAATCCTGTGAATTTAAAAAAACAGATATGCAAAATAAGGTAAGAACTGATTATAAGAAGTTCATATTTTTGTTGTGTTTCATAATGTATGTAAGTAGAGTATTCATTTTATGGCAGGTAAAATCGGTTTTGGTTATTAATTTGAATTTACTCTCGACAGACTCGTGATTCATGCCAGACACAATAAACTGCTGTAGATAAAGCAAGATAAAAATATATTGCAAAATCGCGTAGTACACTTTACTATTAAATAATAATAAATTAAGTAGATTTATTAAAAAATAAATAATATATGTATAGAAATAAATGCATGTATTCTTTAAATATACAAAAAATATCAGCTATAATGAATTTAGAAGTAAGCATTCTTTTAGCTTATTTTAAAACAAAGTTATTCAAATACTCTCACCGATCTGCATGAACAATAAAAGCAATGGAGAAATAATAGGAAATTGATTTTATCAAACAAGTAAAAAGAAATATGTAATAAGTGTTTTAAATGCAAATAAATTAAATCAGGTCAAAGATAATCAGTATGTATGTGATAATAATGTGGTTTTAATGAAGCACTATTTCTGTTACTCAGATAACAAGGTTGTTGACTTGAGGTTCTTAGAATACTCAAGTGGATAAAACATATTGTTACTATTACAGTTATGTAGGATATAAATAATTTATAAGAAGTTACAAAGTATATTTAGAATATCCTGAACTAATGTAGAGATAGAGATCTAAATGTAAACTGTTTTTTATGTATCCAAGCAACATATTATTTGTAGGATTCTCTGTTACCAATTTATACTTTATGTTTACATTAATACAGTCTAGTAAACAATGATACAAGACCATTTCTATGCCATATAATTTGCTTTGATTCAAAATGTATCTAAAGCTGTATGTTTGCATTAATGTTGACAACATTTTGAATAGATACTTTTAAGTTTCAAATTGAGTTACCCTGGACGCAAACATATAAACAAAAGCAAGTTGCGAATGAAAACCGTTTTGAGGATTAGATTTCGTTATTGGGCAACGCTGGCAATACGCTGGTGTTTCGCCATCAAAAAAATTATTTTAAGGAAATCTATTCACAGCTGGTCACATTTATAAAACTGTCTGATGTGGACTGTCATCTTATATAACGCAATTATACAACAACCTATTATTAAGTTAAAACTACAGATTCGAAATCAGTTCCAGCTTCCAAATTGAAATTCCGAATGTAAAGAATATGGATCTTCTGATGGACAACTTATTAGATCATGATCTGGAATGGATATGATGAATGAATGCACACAGATTGACACAGACAGAGGGACCAAAATACTCACAGAATGTTACATCAGAGACAGGCCAAAATTGTGGATGAATAATTAACAATGACCTGGACACATTTAAAAAGGGAAAAATATTACCTGAATAGGGAACTATAGATGAAGAATACCCTTTCCTTCGACACTACAGGTTGGAAAAAAAAAGTGGTTGTTATTAAGCAACTACTAATTACTTACAATTGTCGTTCCCATCATGAGAATCTACTGGCTCAGCACCCCTGAGAGCAAAAGAGATGGCATCTTGTCTATTTTGGAAAGCCTTGAATCGTGCTAGTTTATAACGCTTGACTAGTTCCAAAGCATCCGACTTCTTTTCATACACATGTAGTGATTCTAGAATAAAAATAGAATATATGTTATTATATTTGTTTCTTTTCTGGAACAAATGTTAAATCATCCTAAAATCTATAAATACATTCTTTTATATCACAGCAGTTTTAATAGTAGATAAAACTTCAATAAGATAAAGATCTTAATGGAAAATACCACTACCACCCTGAAGGAGAACCCTCAAACTCAAAACATGTCGAATCAAAATCCGCCTAAGTCGAAATCCTCAATAAGTTGAAAACTCTATAACTCAAATTTTTTGGCGTCTCCCTTGATGTTCAACTTATAGAGGTTCTACTGTATATTTATCATTTTTGACAGTTCAAAGTGAAACATGGCTATACCAATGATGTTTTACTATAAATGATTGAAATCCACACTGTATGATAACTTAAAACTAACCTTCATTCTTTCACTATTACTTTGCAACTAAACATAAATACACGAATTGCCCAAATTTGAACATTACAGTTTCGACACGCTTGTGCAATATCTACTTCTCGTTTATATATAACTTCATTTGTCACATCATATTTCGATTTTCATGCTATTTTGACTGGCCTAATAGTTGAGAAAATCTAACAGTACAGTTTAGGCCACCTGTTATGCAGTATTTTGTAATGATTCAGTAATTCATAAATAATATTTGAAATATTCTTTTATTCTATCAATCTGTTGAAATGTTTTTCAGCAGTCACGGTAAACACATATATTTACTATAATACTACAATTAAGTTTATTTACACTTAATTACAACATTTCATACAAATAAATTTCAGAATATTATTTTATTGCTGCTTTATTTACTAATGAATTTCAAGTACTTCTCAAATAAAAAGTATTAACTAGTTTTAAAACTGTGTGCCCTTTGATATTGTATATAAAAAAATGTAATCAAACAAACCTTCATCAGGGCCTTGCTTTATTTCACATGGTATGTACACGCCAAAATAGGTTCTAGGGGGTTCGTTTGATGTAGGGGTCTCTTGGGTATTGTTTCTTTTAAATGAATCCAGGCGCAACAATCTACTGAATAATCCAATCGCACCGTCTTTTTTCTCCGTTGGCGATATTGAAATTTCTTCTTTATAACCCTTTACATCTTGATCGCACTCAGGAATTAAAACAGCCTTCGACATTTCGTCTCCTAAAAAGGTAAACAAAAAGCTGGTAATGTTTTGTTTAGGATTGGTGACGCACAGTCAGTTTATTTATACATTTGCTCGGCTCGCTCGCTTACTTTTCATAAAGAGTGTCATAAAAACATATTCAATCGTATTATATTTAATTATATTGCAATTCACAATATGTCAAACTAATTTTATTGTAAACACGTTATGATTGGGAATAATCATTTGAAATAAAAATAAAATGCGTTGGCTTGACGAACGGAATGAACCACGAATGAACATGAACGATAGATGGATGACGT
This sequence comes from Scirpophaga incertulas, assembly GCA_036419045.1. Lineage (NCBI taxonomy): Eukaryota > Metazoa > Arthropoda > Insecta > Lepidoptera > Crambidae > Scirpophaga > Scirpophaga incertulas. Next base: position 35,766,256 of record CM071627.1, read on the forward strand.
TTCGAGATTTTTTTTAAAATATTAAGCACAAGGGACTGGAACTTCTACCTTCATTATCAATTCAAGGAATATTTATCAAGAGTACCCAACAAGAGTCATCAACTTTACCTTTTTTTTTTTCCTCAGGAGAGGAAGGCTGAGAATCCTCACAAGGAGTACGAAACGTACCCAGGATACCCCCGCAACGGCAAGTGTCACGAAGGTTATGTCGGACTCCACGCGACCGGAACGGTCCAGCCACGTGACCTACCGACTAAACTCAGCCTGGCCTAGGTTCTAAAACCATATAGGCAAATCGTGAGGGCGACCGCCCCTCAGGAGAGTGGAAAATCCTTTCATGTGTGGACGAAATAGTTTTTGGTTGCTCGGCCGACGTTAGGGTCAATTTGCAAGTTAATTACAACTACCGCCGTACACGTTAGGCTAATATATATAGCCGCCTTTACAGTTCTTGTTTATAGTAGTAAACGTTAATACAATTATAAGAAAACAGTTAATGTTCTCTAGACTTTAATATTATAATTATGATTTTTTGAATGTTTCATGTTTAGTAATAAATAACATTCAGTATAAATACGACAACTTAAATATTATAATACTAAAATTGTAATTATAATATATATATTTTGTTATTTATCCCTGCTATTGGTATTGGTTTCAAGATAATAGATTATCGCACTAATTACTCACTTCATGAGGTATATTCTGATGGGACAAATAGATTGTAAATCACCTCCGTTTAGTGGTAGCTTAGTGGTGGAGACCAAAAGGCGTTGATCAGGAGGTCCTGGGAGCTGATGTTTTTCTGCTCGGTGTGGTTGTGGGTAGATAGTTTCCTAGCCCACCTCCAACTGCCACCGACGAAGCTAAGTTTGTCGACTTAATAACAGTTATATTTAGAAAAGTGAGCCAACCACTATATGATTCTTGAACTGTCCAGGTAAATTGGGTTTGAGTTTTGGGCTCATCTTTATTTACCACCAGGTGAGTTCCACTTTCCTGTTAAATGTAAAAAAGAGACAAACTAAATATCTGAATTTAACCATGTAGTTAAATGTATAGCAAATTAGTTGTCATACATCAGCATTATCTTTGCAGATATGTAAACTATAACCTACCGATTCACTTATATTGAATAGATTGTGTAACAAGCCAACAAGCTTGTTGTAATGAGCACAAACCATAGTGCAGACTCGTTGAACTGTTGTATCACATGATTTGACAACAATATTGGGTACAATATTAGGTCTCTTGTTTTAAACAAAATTGGTGCTCCACACTATGATTTTATCCTGGGTCATTGAGTCATGGATAGAAATTGAACCTGCAACCCATTGAATAGTAGTCAATCACTTATATCACATGATTTGACAACAATATTGGGTACAATATACAATATTAGGTCTCTTGTTTTAAACAAAAATGGTGCTCCACACTATGATTTTATCCTGGGTCATGGATACAAATTATAGGATCATGAGTCATGGATAGAAATTGAACCCGCAACCCATTGAATAGTAGTCAATCACTTAACTGTTGCATCAAATGAACCACTTTTCCTTTTATTTGACCTATTCTCCCTGTTACAACTAATAAGTTAGCTAAATTTAGGTACATCATACAAAAGATAATATGAACAAATAGTTTATAAATATACCTAACCACTTAAAATATAATTCTTTATTATATGCAAACATGTTACTCAGTGTATAAAAATAAAAACAACAGACAGTATGTAGAATATATTACGCAGAAAATTTCAATACACAAATTGATTATATTTAAGTTTGCTTCTTTTTCTTACTTTTTTTGGAAGGAATAAAGGAAGCAATTGTCTTATTGATAGAAGCTGTGTAAAGATTTGCATTGATTGATTTTAATTGTTCTATTTCCTTCTTTAAAGCAGCCTCTTTAATTTTAAATTCATTGTCAATATTTTCAGAAGGTAGAGTAGAAACTACATCTACATCTCTCGATTCTGGCCAAAACATATTCTTCTCAGTAACCATGATTTCTATTTCTGCAATTTCTTCTTCATCTCTGCTTACTTCTTTCTCCAAAGGTTGCAATACAATTTGAGGTCTGAACTCCTGCTTATAAATTGCTGGAAAATTGACTGTAAAAAATGCATTTGTTATAGGGCCTTTGTGGTTTATAATCCTTATTAGTTGCTGGCTTTGTATATGCCATAAAATAATTTGCCCATCATTGGACCCTGACATCAGTATCTCTCCATTTAAAGATGCAGACAAACAAGTAACTGCTTTTGTATGAGCAACAAACGTGGGACATTTGTCTTCTGTATTGACTAAAATGTCTCTAGCTCTTGGTGGGTTAGTTAAGCCAAACTGATGTATTTTTCCCTCTGATGTACCTATAAATAAGTTTAAATCTAATACATCCATTGTTATGGAGGAAAGAGCAACATCAAAAATAATATTGAGCAACATTTCTCCTGTTGATAGATCATAAATTTTACATGTTCTATCACTAGATACAGTTGCCAGGCGTCCATATATTCCTGTTTTACTAATACATAAATCTGTCACAGGTAGGGAGTGATCATTGAATGTATAAAGTGGGTCTTCTTCAGTAAAATTTGTTGCTACAAATCCTCCAGCCTCACGAAAAGCTATTAAATTTGTAAGCTCAAATACCATCACTATTCCATCTTCTGCAGCAGTTACCAAAAACTTGCTATCTGGCGTGAATTTCACTTGTATTACTTTTTGGTAATGATAATTGATAACTGTCAACAATTGGCCGCTAGACGTTTGCCATATGGAAACGCTTTCATTTATGCCAGCAACTATAAATAATCCATCGGGAGATACAGCTAAAGCCCCTACTTTTGCTGGTACTACAAATCGCAATCCTTTAACTGTCTGCTGAGAATTCAACGGCCACACGTGAAGGATTGGTTTGTTTTTTTCTGCTGCAACTATATAGTCATTACCAATGAAGCACAATGTCCTTGCTTCAGCAGTGCCTCCACCTCTATATGTCATAAGGCTATTGCCGGTGTGAGGATCCCAAACAGATGATGTCCAAAGCGTATTATTGGAATCACATGTTACTAAAACTTCCGATAAGTTAGACATACTGTTACATTTAATGTTCCGTATATTTAATTCATCAAAACAACTTATCGTAATGTACGTTATTTAAAATAAAACCTATTCAAACCTACCCACAATTACAAATTAATCAATTTACAGAGAAGCCCATGCATTTTATTGATTATTTGATTTTCCGATTTGTCGGATGTCAGACTGACAGTTTTTTTGTTTTAATTATCCTTGTATTAGGGAAGGCAAAAAAATCTAAGGCCATACAACATTGCTAATCTAATATTTACTTGTCTTCACAACTTACCTGTATTCTCAGCCAAACAATTAAAAAATAAAATTATTGTAATTATAAAATACAGAAGATGCCTTAAATTATAATGTTTCGCCATGATATAAATAAACATTTTAATCGTAAAACAGTGTCAAATATTTTATAATTAGTACAAAATTTGTCTATTGTAGATATTCATAAACACTGTTTTATGCGTTATTTATTCATTTTTTTTCATACAACGAACAATCAGGTGTTCAATATATATATATATACTCACAACTCTTTCCAATACTCAAATCAGACTTCAATATTTTCTTATATAATTGTATAATTTCTTAATTTATTTATAGTCACGCATTATTATGCCTGATTAACATACCTACATCAGAATATAATTTTCATCATGACAAAAAGTATAGTTCTTACTCGTATAATGCAGGGGCGCGCTGCTAATATATTATACTAAATATCTCTCACTCACGCATCTTTTCCATGGAAGGCAGAGATCATAGTTTTCCACTTGCTACGATCCAAACATACTTTCGTTACATCCTCTACTTTAATTAATATTTTCAGGCAGGCTCGTTGGTTACGTTTACTCTTGACCTGACCTTTCTTCTGGCCCTTCTGGCATTCACATTTGCCATAAATTTATTCTTTTATTTATTCCTTCTCTTTAATTAACATTCGGGAGAATTAAGGATTTAACAAAGACAGCCTTGGAAGGAAGAAAATTCTTGAGACTATAAAATAAACGCAGAGAACCTTTTACATTGCTACATACACTATTAATATGACCAATCGACAATAAAGAACTGTAAATAAATAAACCTAGGCTTAACAACGGGTTGAGTAGGAATTACTACACTATTGTCAATATTATTTCCTATTATCGCTAACTATTAATGATAATAGATGGACATTTACGACGGGTTTACGACAGCTCAGTATTTCATCGATCACGCTGGTCGAATTTCATTCACGATCAACCACGGTTATTGAAATAAAATTATCAATATCTGAGGTTAAAGTGATATGATATAAGAGGTCTGCGTACTAGATCGCCTAGAGTTAATAAAGAAAGAAAAACGAATTCTGCCTTGAAGTAAGTGGGTACACATCATTACATATTGTACGATCAACTGCTTTTCGACGCTCTTAATAAAAAGGTCAAGAGAACCAGGAGTTGGCTGAGTTAGAGATGCCTAGGATATGATGGAGTTCTAGGGAATAAATGATCGATATTCATATTCATATTCAATCATTTATTGCCAAACCATAATGTAATACATAGATGTTACACAAATACAAATCAAAGACCAATGTTATGGACCCTGTCGGGCACGCAATATAAGGATTAAGATAGAGGAAGTATATAATATTATTCACTTAAAGCAAAATTACAATTAAAATAATTAAATTCATATTAAAATTAACATAATTAAACTAATATTACAATTTATTATTATAATTAAATTCAGTTTTAATCGAGTATTAATATTTTTGGTATATAGTATTATATTTTAAATTAATAAACATTTATTTTGAATAATTAAAGTATGTATTATCGTTAAAATATTCATTAATATTGTAATAGCACTTACTAATTAAGAAATTTTTCAATTTATTTATAAATATTGTATCACTGGTTTCATTTATTAATATATTAGGCAATTTATTATATATCTTTATAGAAGAGCTGAGGGTACTCGAGGAACTCATTTTTATTCGTGAAGTTGGCACCATCAATTTATTTTTATATCGCAATGAGTATTTACAATGTATGTCTTCACGCTTTGTGTAAAATTGTTTATATTTCCGTACAAACTTACACATTTCCAAAATATACTTATTTGCATACTTACCAAAGCGTTAAAACAATCTGATAAATGATAAAGGAATATCTGCAAGTAAATAAAATTTATAGATTAGAAAACTTTCTAATTACAAACAAAGTAGTTTGTTACAATGTATGTCCATGAATATTACTATTTTGTTACGCAGCTAAAGGTGTATTAATATTATATTATGTTTACGTATAGATTTTGCAGCCAAGCTATAAAATAAACAAAACTAGTTCCTAATCTTTTATTAGTCTGTTGAGTTTGCATCCTTAAACATAACCTGTGTATTCTGTAGCGTAAGTGTTTGTTTGTGTGAACCGTGTGAACGCTCGTCGGTGGTGTGTGTAAACTTTTGGCAAATTCTCTTTGTATGAATTTAGTAGAAATTAGGTTAATATTGTATTTGTTTAAATTGAATTAAGCAGTGGACGGCACATCATGTTCAAAAAGTAAGTTATATTTTAATTTGCAGCTATATATATTTCTCTTTTCTATCACGTAAAATGTTGAGGTTATGATTTATACTTTGAACACTACGAACTTTGCGCATTTCACCTACAAATAACAATAGTTACTTCAAAAATCTTAACCAATGAAACAACGATTTTTTTCTGTAGACGTATAGAATGCACCAATCAATAGAAACGACCAATAGGAAGGCCTATTCCACTGTCAACGTTAAGTAGTGTAGTGCTGTTCTTACTAAGCGTACATTTAGATAAATCGATAAATGGTAATAATCGAATTCAGAGTAATTAAAGTTTGGATATCCAATAAAAGTGACAATATTGTTAATTCATAAGTACCTGCGCCCTTGTAAATTATGATTTATAATACAATTTAGTGAAACCAAGTTTCTGGTTCTGTATTCTGAACAAACATATTTGATAGATCGTTATCGCGATGGAAATATTTTCCTTTATACATATTCACACAGTGAAGTTAGAGTGAGATGTGTGGTGAAACATAAATTTATGTTGTATGTTGATTTTTATGAGCTCGGATCTCTTCTCCATTCAAGCCGTAGGGCCCTTATGGCCAAGGCTAGGCTGAGTTTAGTCCGTAGGTCTGTTGGGTCGAGCCGCCTCTATTCACCAGGAGTCCGACATAACCCCCGCATCTACTTGCCGTTGCGGTGGTATCCATGAGGATTCTCAGCCTCCTCTCCTGAGGAAAAAAGAAAGCTCGGATCTAATATCATTTACAAAATGTGCGGCAACAACACATATTTTAACTGTAAATTTTGACACCTAAATTCATTCTTCAGGATTTATTATGTGTTTTTTGATAACTAACATCAAACTACATAAAATTATGCCATTTAAATTAAACATTTAGTATGAGTGGCACATTATTCTCATATAATGTTAGCTTAACCAGAGGTTTATACACATAATCATCTCAAATACTACGATAAAAATGCATAGGCACTTTATTACATACATAAATAATAGTAAAATCACACTTTGTTTTCTATAATCAATTTCAAAAAGATTTTTATATGTTATATTTAGTCACATCATTCAAACGCATAAAGGCAATTTAATATTTCTAATTGATAAATACAGTTTTCACAATTTTATCGTTGAAATTAAACTGTTGATATCGCTATCAGCTAGATTCAAAACCATGCATTATTAAATTTTGTAAGTTACTTTCAAAAATGTACCTATGTTACATAGAATACTAAGTAGTTATGATAAGAAATAATGACATGCGACATCAGACAGCGAGTTGCTGCAATAGCGTGGTAAAATAAACTTAAAATTTGTAAATAGAAAATATTTGCCACTGTACTACCAATTATTCTCACATTACTCAAATATTTAGTTAATTTGTAAAATATAATTTGAATAGATAGCAAATATTCATATTACAGCATCACTTTATAAATAATATTATATACATATATAAAAAACAGTATAGAAATATATTTATTAATAATAATCAATGAATTCAACAACTAGGTATTAATTTAAATTAGTTTATTAATACTTGAGGCATAACTCGTAAAGATATAACTAATACGATTATTTTTTGTATATATATTTAGGATAAATTTTTATCGGATATAGAAATTAAAATAATTACATTTATATAATTTATTACATTTCTATTGTGAAATTGGTTTTCACTTTCATTTATGCTACAAATTTTCTTCTTTAAATCTAATCAATTTCGTTGAGGAAATAGGACACTAATATAAAATTGACAATTTGTTTTTATGGTTTTGTTGCATTAAAATATTTTTTTTATAAATTTAATGACGTTGACATCTGAAGAACAGCGAAATCGATTCAAAAATTACTGTCGTCTAATTTTGAGCCATATTTATATTTTCAACTTACATTCAAATATTTATTAAACATAATGTAATCGATTACTAAGTGCATTGAATAAAAACGAGGTAAGATGATTAAACACATCACATCACTAAAATAGAAGAAACAAAAATTGACACGTATCGTACCTACTGTCTGGTTCGCTGGCTGGCCCGAGGCCGGAGTCGGGTGGGCAACTGAGCGAGACAGTAGATAAATTTCATAGACACTTGGTAGCGGACGTGTAGAGAAGAGCTCTTAGTAGCAGCTGTTCTTTGCATTGTTTGCAATTTTCACTACGATTTGACATCAATAGTAAACTCTGACAGTGTTTAAAACAAAATTTTCCGTATATTAATCAGAATAGTAATTTACATTAGACAAATTTGATATCGCGTGTCGTAGTTATCTGTGACGTAACTGGATTTCTTTGACAATAACTGTGCCTGCGGGTACCGTAAAGGTCGAATGTGTTGTACACCTGCTGATGATTTCCGGATTATTATCTCGTGAAGTTTGACGGCGTTGAAATGTGGGAAGTCGATTTGGACACGGGTTCGCGAAGCGCGTCTCCGGACGGGCTTCGACGTCGACAAGGATGGGACCCCGAAGCGGAAAGTTTGGCCTCGCAAATGGACGAACTAGACGAAGTGCTAGCCGAAGAAGAAGAAGGATGTCCTCTTCCTTCAACCCCCGAAGATCAACATTTACTCGACGCGGAAATGGCTGAAGTCTTAAAGGCTGGTGTTTTGTCAGATGAAATTGATCTCGGTGCTTTAGCTCATAATGCGGCGGAACAGGCTGAAGAATTTGTTCGCAAGGTGTGGGAAGCATCATGGAACGTTTGCCATTTCAGGCATCTGCCACGGTGGCTGCAAGACAATGACTACCTGCACCGCGGCCACCGACCACCGTTGCCATCATTCAGCGCCTGTTTTGCGTCTATATTTCGCATTCACACCGAAACTGGTAATATATGGACACACTTACTCGGCTGCGTCGCTTTCATAGGTGTAGCTATTTACTTTTTGACGCGCCCATCCATTGAAATTCAAATGCAAGAAAAAATGATTTTTGGCGTGTTCTTTATTGGCGCTATCGTATGCCTCGGATTTTCATTTGCTTATCACACCCTGTATTGCCACTCTGAGATGGTTGGAAAATTATTTTCTAAACTAGACTATTGTGGTATAGCTTTATTGATAATGGGCTCTTTTGTGCCATGGCTATACTACAGTTTCTACTGCCACTACAGACCTAAAATAATTTACTTATCAGTAGTGGTTGTGTTAGGAGTTTTGTCTATTATAGTGTCATTGTGGGACAGATTTTCTGAGCCTAGGTTACGACCTCTTAGAGCAGGGGTGTTTATGGGTTTTGGTCTTTCAGGGATTGTTCCTGCAATTCATTATGGTGTCACTGAAGGGTGGTTTAGTCAGGTTAGCAAGGCATCTCTGGGGTGGTTAGTTCTTATGGGATTGTTGTATATTTTGGGTGCCATGTTTTATGCTCTGCGTGTGCCTGAAAGATGGTTTCCTGGCAAATGCGACATTTGGTTCCAATCACACCAGATATTCCATGTCCTTGTTATTGTGGCTGCATTTGTGCACTATCATGGTATCAGTGAATTGGCATCATACCGAGTAACAGTTGGGGAATGCTCCATGCCTCCATCATCAATCGCATTCTAGCTACCCAATACCAAATGTGATAGTAGACCATAAATAAATTAAGTAGTAAACAAGCATTGACATCTTTCTGTTTTTTTAACAATATTTTACAGCAAATTGTAAGTTTTTATCAAATTAATGAGTGGTATCTTTAACAATATAAAAAATTTCAGGAGGCTATCTTTATGATCATGGAGTTTTGTGATTACATTGTATAGGTAACATCTCATTAAAACAGTTTATTTATTTTACTATTCTTAATATTAACATTTACGTCAGTGATAAGATTAGCAGTTTAGTTTTAAATATCTGTATGGATTTGAATGCCTTCATTATTGTAAAAATTTTTCGTGCACTATGTATGCAGTTTTTTTTTCTACTAAATATTTATTTTGTTCTTTTCTTGCACTTCAATTAAATATCATATTTGGAATATAGCAAGTTAGCATCTACAATGTTCTTCCATGATTGGTTCTCATTCTTCCAGTGAAGATGTGATGAATGTTTGTAGCTTTTTATTACTTAGCTGTATAATGTCTAGTGTTTATTTTACAAGGCATTGAATCTCAAAATATTTAAATATTATAAGTAAATTATTTTGTTAACTTTAAGATGAAACAGGTTCAATAGAATGTTATAGGTTGTCATTTATTTATAAATGTAACATTCCATCTATTTTTGAAATTTGATTTTGACATATTACCTTTTTATTATCTTTTGTTAACATCCAGCAGTAAAAACATATAATAAGATTAGTTGTGTGGTTGGTATGAACTAGAAGTAAAAGTTATAGTTGTAATAAATTCAAAGTATATTCTAAATTGATGTAAGTGTTCATTATTACGTGTACAGATTTTATGAGAAGGAAAAAAAAACATGTGACAACTATTGCAAATAAGTTCTATTGTCTAATTTATGTGTTGAAAGAATTATTAAGTTGCTTATAAGTTACATTTAGGTTTTTTAAGAAAAAATATTGGAAAATTGCATAAAAAATTGTAAAGACTATGTCTTACATATATATATGTGAAATAATAAATATTATAAAAATGTTTGGGCAGTGAACACTGTATTGTTAAAGGATCTATGTTTTGTATTGTATATAGTATAGTTCTTTACATATATTTTTTACCAATGCTGTTTAAAGCTTAATGGCTTGTAAGATAATATAAATGAACACATGAGTTATTGTGTAAATTGGAAGCATTGATTCTGACAATATAGTGGATAATTGCACAGACACTGTTATTTTTTTTATCAAACTTCACTAATTAGCATATCATACAGTATGGATTTGACTGATGAAGAAAGACAATATTGCTGCACTGAAACTTATTTCTGCATACAGTTTTACAGTTTACTTTGTACATAATAAATTGTTGTCATTGCTGTTGGATTTACATTTGCTGTCATTGTTTAAGTACAAAAGCTATGAGTGGTGGGAATATAACTTATTAGTTTCTAATGGGCACAAAGTGGGCAACAAATGTATATTGAACATTTAATGTGTATAATTATGTTAGATATCTAAATTAATTGTTACATTTAAGTGTTTTCGAATCATCATATGTATGAGTATGTCATGAATCACATTGAACCTGCTTACATTTTCATTGTTTTTGGTGGAATTTAAAATATTATGTAATAAATTAATAAATGCAATGTATATTTTTTTATTCTTAATTTGAATGAATATCCTATAATTTCGTATAATCTGTTTATTGTGCTACAGCAAATACTATATCATAGTTCTAAAATTAATTTTTAACCGATTCATTGCGGATGACGCCATGGAGCGTCATTGATATCTTTTGCGTATGGCGTCTGACGCCAAATGGCGTCATAAATAATTCCTATATTATTTTATGGAATTACCATTTAGAGAGTTCTAATTAACAGAACATTTATTATTTAGCACTTAAGTTATGCCTGTGTCAATAGTTTTAGGATATAGTACAAGTTTAAACATTTCAGAAGTGGCAAACCTTTGGCTCCCAATTTCGAAATCTTTTGTGTATGGCGTTTGACGCCATATTGCGTCATAAAGAATAATCCTCTGAAAATTTAGAATTACTTATAAATAACTTTAAGAATTACTTCATAAAGTAATTTCTACAGAGTTGAAATTAGCAGAACTTTCATTATATTGTGGATTTGCTTGAAGTCATAAACAATTCGATTTGTAATTTTCTATGATAGCTACTGATGTCGGACGATAAACGATAATATACAACATACGGTTTTGTCGCGTTAATTTTCTGAATACCCAAAATATTAAAAAGCCCAATTGCGGTACCATAAATATTAAATGCTTTAGAATTACTAAGTAGACCTTTTTATTGCGAGTTGTAAAAATACTTACCGACCGACGGATACTGAGTGCGTACTTTGAAAGCCAATTTGCCACCGAATAGTCGTTCCTGTCTCTTGCGAACTTAAGAGCCGCATAGTGCGTGTGATAAGGACGGACAACTATTCGGTCGCAAATGGCATAATAACTGCAGGTACCGTACCGCTACAGGTACGTTCCCCTCCACATCTTATTTGAAAGATGTATATATCAGTATAACTTTAAAAAGGAAGAGAGTAGACGCCACAAAATGTTAGACCTTTCCAAATAATTGGAATTTCTTCTGGTGCCAGCATGGAATCCGCCAGTTTTAAGACTACAGATACTCTATGGATTTCCGACTAGATACGACCTGGCGTCAAGAAAAGAGCGTATTCCCTCCTTATAGGCCTCTGGTGTTGCAAATATATAAATTTACAATAGGTACTGGATTTGAAGTTAACTACACATTTATTTAACCCACACGAACATACTCAAGTGGATGTATTCTTATTTATATATAGGTATATACCTATATTAGGTAATATACGATACCAGAAATATTAAAATTGAATTCTGCATATGAAAGTATATGTAAAATATATATTCCGATCAATATATCTGTCAGTGTACACAGATCCAAATTAATGACCTATATAAAGATACTTTTTTCAGAAAACTGTACTTAAAATACACAAAAGGTTTGCAACAACTGATCTAAATAAATCAATTACCAGCCATTCCAGCTAAATCTCGTAGCGAAGTCACTTTAAAACGCACCAAACAATTTAATAAGCCCTTCACGTTAGACATTCGATGCCAATTGAATGTAATCACGAGTAAACAAGCCAAAATCGTACCATGAAGCAAAATGTGTTCGCTCATGGCTGAAGACGCGTAAAGGCGTCACTTTAACGGGTGGCGGCTGACGCACGGAGGCGTCACAGAAGATTTGTTAGCCGCCATGCGCGAAAGTCTTAAAAAGTGTGGTACGCAATGAATCGGTTAATATATGTACTTGATCATATGCATATAAACACTGTTAGAAAGATGGTTCATTAGTAATATTACACTTTATGCAAAGGAAATCCAAAGATCACTTTGTTCTATTCCATATTTATAAACTACAGTGAAAGAGAAAATAAAGTAAAAAATGTTTTATCAATAGACATCCACTTTTATATTGTTTATAAAATTGTAAATGAAGATAGTTTTCCTTAAGATTCAGTTTAAAAATAAAAGGTTACAACTTGTAGATAGAGATTTTTTTATCACACCACAAACAGTACTTTTGAATTTGAATTATAAAGAAGAGAAGAGAATTATAGAGAAGCAGTTTGTATTACTAACAACTTTTTACTTAAATGTTCTTATCTATTAGTAGAATAAATGTCAATGGGACATAAAGTAAACTGTTAGTTACTGTAATATTTATTATGAGATCATCTATAACTTTTTGATGTAAGAATTTCGACTTCCTATACTTTTACTACTATATATACTTTTATAAAATGAATAGTTGCGAAAAAATTAATATTTTTACACCCATTATAATTTATTCTGTAAAAGTGCAATCTCCAAAAAATTTTTCGGGTAAAGTTGGAACTTTTCAAGTTCCTTTAGCCTTCGAAATGTCTATTTGTTTTTTCTTTTATTCGTCGGTTAAAATTCTCGGTATCCAACGCCCGGAAACCTTTTTCATATGCAATTCGTTTGTGAAGATCTTAAGATTGTCACGTTTGAAGCATGGCTGTCAAAACCAGTTTGTACTGTCCTATCTTAGTCCTAAGTTACACTATAAGGCCCTGCGCACACTTCTCAGAACTCGGTCAGCGACCGTTCACGTTGAATAATAAAACAATTTATAACATATAAATTGTGTCAAATGTGTTCTATTTGAAATGACGTTATAAGTTAACAGTTAAAAGTTTTAGTTTAAAAGTTTATTTTTTCCTTATTTAAACAAAAGCTTGATTTTAAAGATTTTTTACCTTTATTTTATAAATTTTGTTTTTATCTTACAATATTAAGAGTAGGTACTCGTATAATATATATATATATGTGTATAACGTGGTTAACGTTATATATATATATATATATAACGTTTGTACAGGGGCTTATTTTTTAGTATAATTAGACGGTGTTCCATCTCATCGTGTCAGTTTTTGGTGATTGAATAATGTACGTTAAATCGTTGGTATTAAACATGTTCTAATTTAACAAGGACAGTAACATATTCCCTTTCTCCTGACAAACTTCACACGGTATTTATTCTATGCAATGCCTATTGTACAATATCGATCGTCAGTAACCTTGTCCTCCATGGGCGGAGTCGCAGCAAATGTTAGCGACGTATGAAACATATTTAATTTTATTTCAATGCTATTTTTCCACAGCGTTTTAACGAGTTGAGTAATGCGTTATTTAGACGTGGTTAACGTTTTAACGGGCATTGACGGTTAAACAATGATTCGAATGTCGGTTTTTTGATATTTAAGCGATTTCAGTGTTATATTAGCGCCGTGAAGAGCAAGGATGCTTTTGAATTTGTTTTTAGACTGCTATCATTAAAAGTATGACAATGGAATGGTTAAATGAGAAATTGCATTATAGTTTTTTGAGTTACTGCAATAAAAGCCATGTTTTTGGTATCTGAAACAGTATAAGACTCGCTCGGCCGCTGGTGCTGCATGACATTGTTATTCCCGGGATTATAAGAAATAAATTTGAAGTTAGCGTATTCATTTCAATCAATATAAATAATATTTAAAATGAGGCTCACGTCAATATTTCTTGTTACTCGTTATTTCATAACGAATTTTTTGTCAACGGCATAGTAACCTAAAACTAGCCAACGGGCATAATTAACGCATTTGGACACTAATATCAACGTTCATGTCGTTGTAGCATTATGCCATTGTATACATAATCAATAGAAGAAGGGCCGGATTTGGCGAGAGCAGGTGTGGCTCAAGACCTTTATTTTTCCAAGGGCAAATGCTCCTTATGCACCATGACACCGCGCTGGCAAGGCGCGGCCGTGTGTGGTTCTCTCCGGTCTGAGAGGACCGGTCTACCTACTAAAACCTGTTCTCTGGACCCAAGCCTCCTAATTGATTTAAATATGGTAGGTGATGACTCGCCGCTCATTAAATGAGCCTTCCAAAAAAGCAGACCAATATTGGTGCGAAGAGAGCAACATTGGTGTGAACGGGCTAAGGGTCTAGAGAGGTGTGTCTGCGACAGCACTCCAGATGCCGTCGGCGTTACGATATTATTATACTTCCACCCTTCGAGCATATGCTCTTGCGACTCCACTCTGTCCAGCTGGTTAAGGCAAGACAGAAGCGAGTGGTATACGCCCCACTGAAGCACATCGGTACCCTCGGTGACGCAACTCACCGACAGCTCGCCACAAACTGCCCTGAGAGAGGCTGCACTGATGGGGCATTGTGGCAGTTAAGGGGAATTAAATGTCCCACCAGCGGGCGATGGGGTCGTCACAATTATTATTACTATTCAAAGATATACAATTACGTGTAACAACATTGATCTATCTATCTTATATCTATCTGCAATGCGCCTGCTGGTGCCCGGTACAAACATTACGAGAAATCTCCGTTTTAGTGCCAAAACTAACCAAGGTAATAAATAAACTGAACTAAACATTAGAATATTCCAATTCTGATTTCTGTTATAATGAAGCACTTATTGTTATCTCCATACTATGCATTGCGAAAGAGAGTGTTAGTGGCGTAACTAAGTTAACTTCCTGGTCCTGATTGAACAGAAAATACTTTCAATGAGTTTCATGCGTACAACTCAGATCCTTCTTTCTACAAGCACATGTTTTTAGATTTTCAACATCTTTTTGTTCTCTCAATTTACTACTAGCTGACCCGCGCCCACTTCGTTGGGCATAATATTAATAATCCCCGAAGCGAGCACGAAAGCGAACCGAATTAAACCCGAAGCCATCGCGCGCCGTCCGCTGATGATGATGATGATGATGATGACACTCAGCAATAATGTGGCTTTCTATTGGTGAAAGAATTTTTAAAATCGATGATGATGATGATGATGACACTCCGCAATAATGTGGCTTTCTATTGGTGAAAGAATTTTTCAAATCGGTTCAGTAGATCCCGAGATTACCCCTTACAATTTAACAAATATACAAACACACAAACTTTACTTCTTTATAATATTAGTATAGATATATATAACGATAAGATAGAGCAATTTATCACTTTCAACTGTCAAAATATATGGAAAAGATTTCAATCGCGTTATTATCACACGATAAACACATTATCATATCTTGTTCCATTGCTCATGCTAAGTTTTGGCCGGGGGCGTCGTCGGTGGAGGAGACCGGGGGAGGTAGTAAGCCTACCCCGAGGAGGGCTCCCCTGTGTCGACGGGGGAGCGGAGGCTGGGGGTTCCCGGAAGAAGCTTTCTGTTCCCGGGGGCTCCCTACATGCCTGAGGAAGGCCATCCCTGAGGTTTTTAGTGGGTAGGCCTCCCCCTTCTGGGGAGGAGAGCCCCACATAACCCCGGCTCGCCACAGCCGGGGTATGCAATTTAATGCATTTTCCTCAGGGAAACAAAAAAAAAAAAAAAAAAAAAGGGTGGTCTTTGAGTATTGAGGTCCGGGGTCGCATCTGCCATCTATAAATATGTTTTTGTTTTTCGAATTCCATATGTAGCATGTAGTCGGTAGCACGCCAAGGAACACAGGAACTGCGAAAATAGCTACTATTACGTATGGAATAGAGGCGGCCTGAAGTTCAACATTTGATGGCTGTCTCAGACTCAGTTAACGATATAAGTCAATCTTCTTTTTATTATGGTTTAATATTAAATTTTTAAACTTTATGTCTTCATTTGTATTTATTGTGCAAATCTAATCGCAATTCGTAGCTATTATTTGAAATGTACTTATCTTTTCTGACTTAATTGGATGGTGTTATCTAGTGTCTGTTTTATTGTTTTATAACGCCACTTTGGCTAGACAACTTAGCTATAAATGTTCACCTTGCTTTGCAAAGGTCAGCTATAAGGGCAGAGTTGAGTTCCCCAATATCATTGTAAGAATTGCGTGGGTAATAATCTACACCCAGGCTACTAAATGCACCTGTAAGTCGCTGACAAATGATTAATAGAAAAACTGATCTATGGTTTAAAGTTACTTAGTAGATTCGTTTCAGAGGTTGCATAGGACTTCATATGACAATATATTTTCTATCCTGAACGGAGTGCGTGAACGCGAATACTTGACTCGAATTTGAAATAGTGTTTCACTTTACTTTTTATCATCCTAAAGAAAATAAGTGAGAGTTTTGAGTAAGAATGCATGTTTATTTATTTCGGTTCTTTATAACAATACAAGCGAAATGCATTTCACGAGTTTTTACTTTTCCACATATTTCTCTTTCTTAAATTAAGCTAATGCGCGATTTACTTACTTACTTAATGGTAAAAAATTATTAGCTAACTCATTTTTATGTAACATACATATACACAATTATAGCCACAAATTCATATATTATAAATTTAACAAACACTCACACGCCTCTGTTGCCACTCACGGGGTGGCAACAGAGGCTGGAGAGTGTTGGCCTGAAGATCAGCAGATCCAAAACTGAATATCTGTACTGTGATTTCGGTGGTCTTTCCAGTCCTGTACCCATGTCTTTAGATGGCGCTATACTTCCTACCTGCTCAGATTTCAAGTACCTCGGTTCCCTCATTCAGGACGACGGCGAAATAGACAGAGCTGTGCAGCATAGGATTAACGCAGGGTGGATGAAATGGCGACAGGTCACAGCTACAACGTGCGATCCCCGAATGCCAATAAGGCTGAAGGGGAAAATTTACAAATCGATCATCCGACCTGTCGTCATGTATGGAAGTGAATGCTGGGCCGTCAAGAAGAAGGATGAAAATAGATTGCATACAAATGAAATGAGAATTTTACGATGGATGTGTGGTGTGACAAGGATGGATAAGATAAGGAATGAGTACATAAGAGGAAGCCTGAAAGTAGCGCCAGTGGTAGAAAAAGTGAGAGGAAGTAGATTAGCATGGTTTGGACATGTGATGCGGAGGGATGAAAGTCATGTCACAAAGCGAATGTTGAATATGAAAGTGGAGGGATACACGGCCAGAGGAAGGCCGAATAAAAGATGGATCGATTGTGTGAAGAATGATATAAGAATGAAAGGAGTAAGCATGGAAATGACGGCTGATAGAGAGGAATGGAAGGAAAAGATCTACTGCGCCGACCCCAGATAATGGGAAATGGGCAAGAGGATGATGATAACAAACACTCACAGTCAAACACATATTTATAAAACAGTTGGATAAATTATAGTATTTGAAATAATATTTTTAACTTATTAACATTGCAATTATTTATTTATTTATTGACAAGCTTATTGACTAAAATTGGCATACATAATTATAACATACAATAAAGAAACAAGTACACGTAAAGTCATTTCTATAATACAACATTGTGATATCACTGGAATCTATACATATAAATAAAATTGGAGAGTCGTCTGTCTGTCTGTATATTTGTTCTGGCTAATCTCTGAAATGGCTGGACCAATTTTTATGGGACTTTTATTGGCAGGTAGTTGATATAATAAGGAGTAGCTTAGGTAACTTTTATTTTAGAAAAACAATCATAAGCGTCGCGAAATACGAATCTTGTGCAGACGTAATCTCTAGTACTAGCTAGTTATAAATAATAATACATATAATGTCAAAGCTGAATTAATATAACACACATACATATAATATGTTATAATACATGTCACTTGAATATTAATAATAAATACTTTCCGTTCCGTACCACTATACATCTAAATAAATGTTTTTCTTAATACTTTATTCATTCGAGTTAATTGAATGAAAGGTAAAATGCGGTTTACGATTTATAACGTATTAAAAAAAGCTAATTATTAGATCTCGTTCAAACCAATTTTCGGTGGAAGTTTGCATGGTAATGTACATCATATATTATTTTTACATTTATCATTCCCTTATTTTAGAAATTACTTAAATAATTATGGGGGGGGGGGGACATCTATTTTTCCACACGCGTCTCTCGCGGAAACTATTCAGTCTAGAAAGAAAATATATTAGAAACCTCGATATCATTTTTGAAGACCTATCTATAGATACCCCATACGTATGGGTTTCATGAAAAAAAAATTGAGTTTCAGTTATAAGTGTGGGGAATCCCAAAATTTTATTGTTATTTTTTTCTATTTTTGTATGAAAATCTTAATGCGGTTCACCGAATACTACGAGGGTGGATTGAAAAGTACTCGGCCTAACACAGATCCATTCAATTCTAAAAATCAAATCTACCCACATTATTTAGTTCAATTCAGACTAGTTCATTGTGTGAAGTTCGAAACGTGTGCGATAATTGGTTGTGATTTTATAAATTTATTAACAAAGTAATCGGACATAATTTCCGCGAATGGAGCAAATCGAGCAGCGTGCCGTCATTAAGTACCTCCATAAGAAGGGGCTATCATGATAAGCCATCCATGATGACATGGTCAGTATATTAGGCGATTGTGCTCTGTCATATTCATCCGTCAAAAAATGGATAGCAGAATTTAAGCGTGGTAGAGAGAGTGTGAGTGTCAACTACTGACGAAAATATTAAAAAAAGTACTTGATTTAATAATGGGAGACCGCAGATTAAAATTTAGAGAGATAGCCGAGATTATAGGCATCTCTTATGAACGAACTCAGAACATCATTGTCAACGAGTTGGGTTTCCACAAAGTGTCTGCGAGGTGGGTTCCGCGACTGCTTTCAGTCGAACAAAAAAGGACACGATTGACTATTTCACGCGACTGTTTGGAGTTATTTGAAGTCGATGCAGATTGATTTTTTTAATCGTTTTGTTACTATGGACGAAACATGGGTTCATTACTGTACACCGGAAACAAAACAACAATCAAAACAGTGGAGAAGACCTGGTTCACCACCCCCTAAAAAGGCTAAGTCGATTTTGTCGGCAAATAAGGTGATGGCTTCAGTATTCTGGGACTCGAAAGGTGTGATTATGATTGATTATCTTGAAAGGGGTCAGACAATAAACTCTGATTACTACTACACCTTACTACGTTGTTTACGAGAGGAAATAAAAGAAAAACGTCGAGGAATGCTCAGAAGAAAAGTCCTGTTTCATCAAGATAACGCCCGTGTTCACACGTCAGTACAGTCAATGGCTGAAATTCACAACTGTGGCTTTGAACTGTTACCGCATCCGCAGTATTCACCTGATCTGGCACCATATGAATTCTTTCTGTTACCTAACCTAAAAAAGCACTTGGGAGGTCAAAGATTTTCGACAAACGACGAGGTCAAAGCAGCTGTAGACGCATATTTTGACTCTAAGGAAGAATCATTTTTTTTCAACGGTCTAAATGCTTGGAAGGGGAGGTGGCTAAAGAGTATTGAACTTGATGGTGATTATGTAGAAAAATAAAAATATAACTGATTTAGTATGTGTTTATTTTCTTGGTTAGGCTGAGTACTTTTCAATCCACCCTCGTACTTAGCAAATTTCACAGTATAGCTCTTATAGTTACGGAAAAAAGTGGCTGTGACATACGGACGGACAGACATGACGAATCCATAAGGATTCCGTTTTTTGCCATTCGGCTACGGAACCCTAAAAATGCAATGTAAAACATTTACTTCTGTAAGATTTTTACTTTTATTTAACAATTTATATGCATGCATAACGAAACTGCATTGGTATGTAAATTGATAAAATTTGTATGTAAATGTCGCGTTATATAGGTATATTTATAAATGAAACTGTTTTCCGCATAGAGTGACCTGCTTTGAGGAATATGAAATGCATGTCTGCGAGGTACGCATAAATGAATCTTACGAAGTACATATTAAAATTTCAAATAGAAGTACACACAGCTTCTATGAATCTCTTTTCGTTTGTATACAGTTATGTCTAACAGATTAGACATATTTAGAGTCAGTTCCTGACTACATTGCTACTTTATTAGGATTCAATGTGACAATTTTCCTTATGACGTAGCAATGTATATATTCCATCTGTCAATTTGACTGCAACTGAGATACATTTTCCGGGTGCAGATGTAGTTCGCTTTCCTCACCGCCATTAGCAATAGTAGGCTGATTATGTGATTCTGTTACTATCAAATATGATTGCAACTGACTTATACTGCATATACATTGCTGCTTTATTATTTATTTATTTCAATCTTTATTGCACTATATAAATATGAATAAAGAACAAAAGGCGGACTTAATGCAATATGTACCAATCAAATACATACAAATAAAATTTATATCTTGTATATAAATATTTAAACAGAATTAATTGAGGATAAGGTGTTTAAGTAAGTGATTTCAGAAAGCGCTCAGGAACCACTCACTTAAATATGCATTTATATTTAGACGCCCGGATGTGGTTAAGTAGTTCATTCCATAGATGAATCGCAGACATAAAGAAATTAGTACGGTGAATTGGAATTTTCAACGTCAGGTTACCCGGTGAACGGAGCCATCATAAGTGGACCCAAGAGAATCGAATCGTTGAATAAATTATCAAATAGACAGCAGATAACCCTGAGGTTTCCGTGTTGATGGAAGGTAGGCCACATTAGTTGCCGCCGGTAATAAGGAATGTGGTTGAATTTGCGAAGACCAAAAATAAAACGAATACCACCACTATATATGAGATAATCCAGTCGGTTTAATAGAACATCCCGAAAAGAAAGACATATGTGTATTAACGAGGTTGTTACTTTGACGCATCTGTCAATGTTTTTTTAGCTCTGTCACTTGGTAATATAATGAAAATATTTGAGTGCTCGTAGTATCATAATTTTGTGCTTTAGCGCTGTTTATTGTAATCGGTCGTTTTCAGCGATAAAGTTTGCTATCTCTCAAATCTTCTCTAACAAATGATTATTGGAATTTTTAAAAGGAACATTTTATGATCTGGGAATCACCACCTTTCGACAAAGTTTATTATTGCTACTATTATTCATTATTATATTTTGGTAGTTTAACAACGATTTTGTATCATGGACTAGTCCTATTTATCACATAAATGGTTTTCGCTTAACATCACGTTATTTGAATCAGTAAAGGTTGCATACGCGTCAGTTATGGCAATGTCCTGGACAAATTTAAAGATCCGTGAACAAAAAAATATGTACCTCAACTGAGAGAATGTGTCAATACGTCCTGACAATTGTCAGGACGATAGGATTGAAATCGGTCCGGGGGTAGTTGAACATGTGCGGACTTTACGGTCGTATCCGGCCAGTTATTCACGCATAGCATTATACTACATAAGCAAAATCCGGACCGATGCTATATCGAAATCTTCAAAAAGAATATACTCCTGTTTAAAAGGTTGGCAACGCACTTGTCTGTCTTGATTTCTCTGGTGTTGCCAGCTGCCAAAACTGAATCAAACCTGACGGCAAAATCAAAATTAACTTTATTCAAATATGACTTTATAGAAAGCTCTTTTGAATCGTACAAATTTTTTCTTATATTATTCAGGACGTATTTTCTAGCTCATAATAATAAGAAGAATGGGCGCAAGAAACTTTTCATGGCATGGCAATGCTGTTACTTTACTGCGCGGAATATGATAGATCCTTTTTTTTTTTTATTAATGTGTGGAAAATGCGTTACGCATACCCCGCGGCTCGCCCTCTCACCCCCCCGTTTTGCTGGGGGGCCGTCGATCCCCCGGGACATCCAGGGGATCGTCGACTGACGGCGACCTTTGAATAGCAGGAATCAGCCTTCCCGGGCCTGGTCCCCGCTGGTCACCGACAGGAGGAAGGAGGCGAGCGAATTCGCGTCTCCTCCCCCCTGCACGCCTGCGGCGGCATGCCGGAGCCTCGGGATCCGCCTCCCTGGCCCGCTCCGCCGCCTCCTTTTGCGTCATGACGTCGGCGCAGAAGGAGTTTACTAGCGCCCACATCCTCTCCCCCTCCAGCATGGCGCGCATCACGTTTCGGAGGGAAGAATATGATAGATCCTACCTCCACCCCGGTTAACTCTGGCTAAAAAGTAACATTATGTTCGGCTTTGAGTGTCAAAGTCACGCTTTCTACAATGATTAACCATTTTGGT
Organism: Scirpophaga incertulas; assembly: GCA_036419045.1. Classification (NCBI taxonomy): domain Eukaryota; kingdom Metazoa; phylum Arthropoda; class Insecta; order Lepidoptera; family Crambidae; genus Scirpophaga; species Scirpophaga incertulas. Next base: position 35,788,943 of record CM071627.1, read on the forward strand.
TAATTTTAAATGTGGTTCTCGTTAACGAACTAATTATATTAGGCTTACATATAGGAAGTTAGTCAGGCTCTGTCAAAAATGCGATCCCGCGGTTGTTGAACTGTAGATGTTTGACATTAGTGTCACTTCCGGCGCGTGTCAGACGAAAAACGTGAAGTTGACATGATTTGTCGGTGATATATGACATGATATTTGTCCGTGAATCTCAAGTTTAAATATATATAGTTTTGGTAGAGTTTGATTGCTTGCGAAGGAAATAAACTCATTCGTATTGATTGATAACACCGTATCTGGCGTAAGCCTGACCTCTTTCCTGGCTCGACGACCTGGCTCGGGTTTATAGATAAAAAATAGTGTGTTCGTTGGACTATCTATGTCGCAAGCTAAGTCCGTTTCAAATTCCACATGTTGTGTTTTTCCTACCGTCATGATTGGTTTAATCGTTTGATCGTTGTTTCCTGTTAAAACATAAATCAGGATGATATATTTTTATTAATTTATATATTTTGATTTACGTTGGTGTATACGTCTTGTATTTATTAAATACCTAACCGGCTTCCATAGCTGTCTGTCTGACTGTCCAAATGCAAAGACTAAATTTCAAGATGGCGGTTAAACAGAAGCATGATTAACGCTTTATAATATCTACTGATTCACCTATTTCTTGCATTGCATTGCATTGTTGTGTTGCAGTTTGAAGTGTGTCGGTTTCTGGAGCCACATACCGTCAGATCAATTGCTTGTTTGCTATCTGTGTTGTAACAAATATTTTATATTCGCGTTAAATGACGAAAAAGCCGTAGGGCCCGTATTGCTATGGCTCTGGCTGACTTTAGGAGGAAACAGAAGGAGGAAAAAAGTAAATAAAAGGCATATACAAATGAAACAACGAGAAGGCGCTTAGTGGTTTGATTTGTAAAACTTATGATAAAATCTCAACTGGTGTTCTAGCTAATGTCACTTATTCCTTTTGAAAAAAAAAACCCAATTGAACATACACGAATAAATTTATCGAGTTCTAGCAATTACATTTTTAGGGGATTCCTCGTTTTTATTGGTGTTCGAAACGTCAAAAATTGTCTTAATTACCTATCAAGATTTAATCTGAATCTCGATTTAATGTTTTGTAATTATCGAAGTGATAATTTATCGAATGATAAACTGTGCACGCGACCTTCATTTTACCTAAAAGATTGTATTGGATTTATCAGCTTCTAGTGGATTTTTTTAAATAGTTTATAAACGGAGTATGTTGCGCTTTCTTGTAAAGAAGATATCGTCAACCATATCGAGAACAGGATCAGATCCCATTCCCATTTTCATCAATTGTAATAAATGATATTTGAATTGAATTTCCATAGAGAACATATACGAAATTCCATTTAAATTTAAATTTATGAAGAAATAAACATATTATTATGATTTTGAGCCAAAATTCGGTATATTTAATCTGTATAAACCCAAGTCATTTCATTTATTTGTTAGTTCTGAGTAATTTTAATCATCGTTTAATGTAAGTCGAGTTTGTTACTGCAGATAGTTCCGAAGCTAGTTCGTTGTGTAGTGAAGAACGGAGAGGTGCAGCCAGGAGCCTCACGTGACCTGGTATGTCGTATAGAGTGTAGACTGGGTCTTCGCATACTTGTTCCACGAGTAGGTTATCTGGGTACTTTTGGATGTGTAGTGTTTGAAAGTCTGTCAGAAGCTCGGGGGAGTACTCACGATTTGCTTATATGGTTCTTAGAATTTAGGCACAGGCTGAGTTTAGTCAGCAGGTCACGTGGTCAGACTGCTCTGGCCGCGTAGTCCGACATAACCTCTGTGACACATGCCGTTGCGGGGGTATCCTGGGCACGTTTCGTGCTCCTTATGAGGATTCTCAGCTTTTCTCTCCTGAGGAAGAAAAAAATCGGAGGAGTAGCTCATTCGCACGGTCTGTGCCATGACTGTTTAAAGTGGTTTATTACATACTAGCTGGTGCCCGCGACTTCGTCTGCGCAAGGATTAGTATTTGGAGTAGCTTGGAGTACCTATGTGTTATTCTGATATATAATGATTTTTTTTAAATAAATTCAGTAGTTTTTAAGTGTATGAGTAACAATCATCTATCCATACTTACAAACTTTCGTGTTTATAATATACCTACTAGCTGACCCGCGCCCACTTCGTTGGGCATAATATTAATAATCCCCGAAGCGAGCACGAAAGCGAACTGAATTAAACCCGAAGCCATCGCGCGCCGTCCGCTGATGATGATGATGATGATGACACTCAACAATAATGTGGCTTTCTATTGGTGAAAGAATTTTTAAAATCGATGATGATGATGATGATGACACTCCGCAATAATGTGGCTTTATATTGGTGAAAGAATTTTTAAAATCGATGATGATGATGATGATGACACTCCGCAATAATGTGGCTTTCTATTGGTGAAAGAATTTTTAAAATCGGTTCAGTAGATCCCGAGATTACCCCTTACAATTTACAAACACACAAACTTTACTTCTTTATAATATTAGTATAGATAATATATCACTATATATTTGTAGTGATTTTACACCAAATTTACAAGAAATTTGATAATAATGTCTATTCGACACGGTATTTTACGGGTACTAATTTATACCAAAACCAATTAAATTAACTATTAAAATTTGTAAGTGTTGTAGAACAATTTAAATAAATGTATCTGATCGGAAATTGAAAGTTTGAAGTCTTGGAGTAGATCTCCGGCAAACTTCAGTACGTGACCATACTGACTCCATACAGTGGAGACATTTCTCTAATACTAGACAGCAGGATTGTTATGAAAACTAAAACCATAGATAAACTAGAGTAGATTACTAACTCCTTATAAAGGTTTTGTGTTCGTACGCGGTCGCTCTCACTACTAGCGACGAGTGATATTATGGATTCGTGAAATCGCTTATCGTAAGTAATAATTTGTTTGTACATGGGGGACAAGACCATCTGTCCCCATAAAACGGAGAACAATACCTTTCTCCTGATCGACAAATGATCTGTTACTTGTAGAATAAATAATATATAAGGAAATGTAAAAAAAAGACTAATGGCCGTTTTCACCAACCTTGTCTTAGCTTAGGTGACTCCTAAGAGACATGCTGTCTCACTCTTTTCAGTTAATATAAAAAGTGACAGCATGTCACTTAGGAGTCACCTAAGCTAAGACAAGGTTGGTGAAAACGGCCATTACACAAACAAAAAAGAGTGCGGACCAAAGATTCCACAGAAAACCAAAATTAGTTTAAAAAAAAATTGTTTGTACAATAAAGGATTTATTAACTCATATATAACAAAATTTATTCCAGTGTAATTTTTTTAATGGAGGTCAGAGGTTTGTGCAACACACACAATGTATGATCATGTACACGCCTACAACATGCAGCCTTAGCTCGTGATTCTTGTGAGAGGTGAACTAAAAGGTTATCACTTCTTCGAATAATATACAACTTTTTTCTTTCTTCGAACTATATATGTAAAGGAAGTTTACTTCAGACTATTTATCTGAAGCCAGCTTCTAATTGACAACTCTTTAAAAATACAGGGAGAAAAAAATAGCCCTTGCTGATTTTTTTTACTGGTTCTTTCCAGTATAAGGTCTCCTGCCGTATACTTGTGAACCAATGACGTAGCATCATAAATTTTAATTTTGATACAATACAGAGAAAGCATAAACTAAGGTGTCTTTGTTTGTAATGATGTCAAAAATGATTTATAACTAGAGATCGGATAATCGGATGCATATTTACCTAAAGTTAGACAACGGCTTTTTATTGTTTTGTTAAATAAAATTTTTCACCATTTCTGTTTTTTTATTCAATTATTTAATTGATTATTGTTTTAGTCAAACTAGCTCACCACTTTCGTATAACACTCTTCATGTAATAAATCGTACATTCATAAATCGTACGGGGAACTGAAACTAAACTTCATGTAAATACTCGGTCTCGACTCGGTCTTTTGAAAATAAATACCACGTGCTAATTTAGTAATTTTCAAACAATATAACTACGTTAAATTTGCAGTCCCGTATTTTCCCGGGATTTTTATTTAACAAAATGTATTTTAAAAAGCCGCTTCCATAATTTGTGAGCCAAAAATTAACTTTAGGTAAATATGCATCCGATTATCCGATCTCTATTTATAACATTATAACATTTTTTATACGGTTTTCATTTTCTCCTATCAGTTAAATGGTTGACTTCGAAAGGTTCTTTATTTATATTAGGATTTCTAGCAATAAATTTAAAAATCCGAGAAGTACTAGTTCTAATTACTTTAGTCTATGGTATAAACTAGAATGTAGGTTACAGTCGCATATATTTCGCCTTTATGGCTTTTTCTCACGTTTGTTGAACTTTTTCTTATTTATGTTAGTTTGCGTTTTTTCAATCGCGAATAACTTATATATTTAATCTTAAATAATCTGAATAAAAAAAACATATAAACTAAATTAACACAAGCGAGAATTAAATTTTAGGATAAAAAAATGATTACACTAAAATTATTGTGTCACGTTTTATTCGTGTCATGTGCGCGTGTATGGACATTGATTTGTTTGCGTGTTCGAAACATCACAGTTTAAACCGACGAGCACATATTGCGATCAATGTGAAAGGAAATTGACAAAAAATATATTTCTATAAAAACAAACGTAGATGCGACAGAGAAATCGGTATGACTTGGCTGCAAGATTTTCTCTTTACAAACTCGTGTGTAAAAATTACACAGCGGTTAAGAAACGAAACGTTTTTCACAATAATAGTCTCCGATGTTAAAACATGCTCGCGTGGTAAGTAGAGTATGAACAACACGCCAACAGCCAGCGAACCACAAATTCTTGAACGCAATGATGTTCTCATGATGTAAGGCGCTTATAGATAAGATTATTGTAATCCTGTCAGATGGGATTAGATAATGATTTATTTTTTTATGTGTTTACTGCCCCCTTAGATAAAAGCCAACACGTAGTTATAAAAATAAAATAAAATATTGTTAGGTTGTCACAAGTTTCATTTAATGTCATGTTCAATACAATTTCTCCTTCTGATGTAGAGGTTCGACTTGGGTCTAGTAGGCTAATAAATTTCTAATGAATGGTCCTAGTATCGTACCTTGTCTGACACTTCATAATTTCTGGACATAATGATTATCAAAATCATAAAATACACATTATTACATAAGAACTGGGTCACAGATTGAAACAAGGCTAAGTTTGTGTAGGTACTTAAGGTTGATAAAGAGATATAGATTTTATATCACAGTCGACATTATCTTCATACACATGATGTATTTTGTAATATTATCTATACTAATATTATAAAGCTTAAGAGTTTGTTTGTTTGTTTGAACGCGCTAACCTCTGGAACTCCTGGTTCGAATTGAAAATATCTTATATTGAAAAAAACATTATTGAATAGACCATTTATCGAAGAAGGCTTTAGGCTACATAACATCACGCTGCGACCAATAAGAGCGAAGAAATAATGGAAAATGTGGAAAAAACGGAGAGAATTATTCATCTTTGAGGGCTTCCGTTGCGTGCGCTGCGAAAGCGGTTGCGGTTCAAGATACCAAAACAATATGTATGAATGAATTATTCCTCTTGAAATGATCTAAAAAAATGTCCGCGACAGTGTATGTCTATCTTTTAAGGTTAACTCACTAGAATCATTTTTATGGTAATCAAATTTGGATATGTCGCGTTGTCAAGATCGGGTTGCGAAGAAAACCAATATGTTCTTCTGCCACAAGAAAATAAAACAAAATATATAATTTACGCAGAAGTTCCTTAAAATAATTATGTTCTTTTAAAAACTTAAAACTAAATTGTCTAAGATAATAACAGAAATTGCCGCGGACAAAGTCGTGGGTAACAGCCGAGGTGGTTGTTTGCAAAAATAAATATGATGCTCAAAATAACTATTCCGCGCGGATGAAGTCGCGGGCACAGCTAGTCTATAATATACGTAACCTAAATAAGGTTTAAACGTATTTCAATTGTCTAAGAAACTAAATTTTTACCGTGGGAGAGTCATGCTTCGGCACGAATTGGCCGGCTCGACCGGAGTGATACCACGGCCTCACAGAAAACCGGCGTAAAATAGCGCTTGCGTTGTGTTTCGCCGAGTGAGTGAGGGTACCGGAGGCCCAACCCTCCTTATTCCCGTTTATTCCCCTTATTCCTCTTATTCCCTTTTAAAAGGCCGGCAACGCATCTGTGACTCCACTGGTGTTGCGGGTGTCCATGGGCAACGGTTATTGCTTACCACCAGGTGATCCGTTTGCTCGTTTGCTGCCCTATCCTATAAAAAAAAAAAAAAAAAACTTCGCCTTTATCAAATTTAATTCGTGTGTGTTTAAATTTGTTTTGTAATTTACAGAAATTTGAATTGTGTTTTGCGGGAAAATGTGTGAAATCGTACCGTACCCATCCGTTGGCTAGGCGGCGGGTGTGTGTAGGGCTCTTCTGGCAAGAGTGTACTCGCTAAAACTCCCCGGTGTTCTCCTTGTGCCTTTGTGCGCGTGCAGTAGGTTCCATTTTTTTATAAGATAGGGCAGCAAACGAGCAAACGGATCACCTGATGGTAAGAAATAACCGTTGCCCATGGATACCTGCAACACCAGAGGAGTCACAGATGCGTTGCTGGCCTTTTAAAAGGGAATAAGGGGGAAGAGGGGGGGGGGGCGGTTTGGGCCTCCGGTACCCTCACTCACTCGGCGAAACACAGCGCAAGCGCTATTTTACGCCGGTTTTCTGTGAGGCCGTGGTATCACTCCGGTCGAGCCGGCCCGATTCGTGCCGAAGCATGGCTCTCCCACGGTAAAATTCAATTCCTCAATTCAAGTTCATATTGCAATGCCACTACTCAGGCGCTCGGGTTTGCCCAACCATTTGTCGGACTTTCGCCGAAGGGGGATTGTCCAAGAACACATGACATGACCAGACGGGGAAGCCTAACGGCGTCAGACACGAGACCAATTATTCGTCAAAATAAATAAAATTCAAGACTTAATCTTAGATCTTAGAGATGGCGGCACTTTGAAACCGGTTTACTAGCCGTTCGACTACGCAGGTCGTCATATATGTTTATCAATTAAATTTCAAAAAATATATAAGTTGCAAATTAATAATATACATCAAAAAAAGGTTTAATCCACATCACGACATGAGAAAATCGTACGATAATATTCGTAGTCGAACTCACTAACCACTCGATTACGGTCATCAAATGTCTGTAATAATAATAAGTTTACAATAAATAATTAGTAAGTTAAAAGTACTTAGTCAGAACGTATTTACACGCGTAACTTGGAGCTATTAATTAGATGGTTGGGTACAAAACTGAAGTATCTAAGCGACCTGTGAAAATAATCCGTGCTTAAGACGTCGCGTTAAACTTACCTACTAAGGTTTCGTGTTGTCGGTAACGACGGCAGATCACGTTTATTCGTTGTGGGTTTTTCAGACGTTGTTTGGTGAAATGTAGCTCCTTACGGTTATAATGCGAAATTCGATATAGTATTCCAGAACATAAAGATATACTATTACTAGCTCACCGGCAAACGTTGTCTTGTCATATAAATGATTTCTAGGGAATTTCTTGTGTCGGGTGAAGGCGAGCAAGCGTTCGTCTAATGACCCTGCCACGAAGGCAGCGTGCGCGGCCGGCTATCGCGCACGCCGTTGAAGTGCCTCTCTACCTGGGGGATTATCCTAGTGTTCTCTGACAATTCCCCCCATGGCGATGGCTCGACCAACTGGGTCGGGCTAGCCCGTGGGCATGTGGCGGTATAAGTTTAGTTTGTCTGGGCTCCACCGCACTTAGCCTCATGATTGGGCCATTGTGCGTCCTTCTCCTGCGTCTGCCTCCTTCCTAGCAGCCTCCGTGGGCTGCTGCATGCTTCTGGCAGGGACGCCGGGGAATGGAGAAGTTGTCGTTGGTCGGCCACACTTGCACATTCGATAAGAACATGCTGTGGCGTTTCCTCAGCCTCCATGCATCCTCTGCACAAGGGGCTGTCTGTTACCCCAATTGTGTACAGGTGTTTGTTTAAAAGGCAATGTCCAGTTATGGTAGCTATGACCTTTCGGATCTTGTCTCTTTAGTTTGATAAGGGAACGGGCAAGCTTCTTAGAAAGTACCGGGACTGCTTCCTTCGTTCGCTTACATCCCTCTTTGGTTATCCATTCTTTTAGGTGTAGTTCCTCTGTTCTCTTGCGTAGCCAGGTTTTTACTTCTGCCTGTGGAATGGACATTAGGGGTTCTGGTCCATACACTTTCGTGTTAGAGCCCCTTTTTGCCAACTCAATTGCCGCGTCGTTTCCGAGTGAGACACTGTGTCCTTGCATACAGGAAACCATGCCTTGATGGTGGATTAATCTTGCTTTTATCTTTCTTTTGCCACACCCCACATTCACTCCAATTCACAGGCGTACGAACCCGATTGTTCCTATTTTGACAAGGTATGACTGAAAATGAAGCTATTTATAACCCCATTAACTTTGTTTCCTGCCATTATTCTTCTTTTCTAATATTACTTAATTTTGAAAAATTGTCAATGAAAGTCATGCATAATATAAAGTCTATACACACAAATCCTTGAACTAAAGAGTTCCAAACGTCAAGTTGAGGTAGATTCATGTTTGGCAACTAAAGCTTCCCGTTTACTAGCTCACAAAATATCCACAAATCTACGCACGTGATTGGTTAGCTTCCGGCTCTGGTTTTTGGAACCCTCTTTCATCAGTATCTGATTCTGTTATATTTTGGGTTACATTTGACATAATAGATCTGTAACCACCTCACGTTAACGCCAGCTTCGTCTGCTTCCGGGCTAAAGCAATTGCCAGTGCTATTTTTATGCTGCGCTTTGATTTTACTCGGGAATTATAAATTCTGTGTCATTTTTGGATATTTTTCTGTATCTATATTATCATTATGATTAATAACGTACTGGGACTGTAAAATTTAATAATTTACGTAATTCGTTTCACGAAATTTGATAATAATATAACTCATGTTTGAATCGCTCAGTAACCTTGGATTGTAAATACCAATATTAAATAATGAAGTTAGTCTGAATTTCTTTCTAAGGAGTCTAGAATTAATATCAGACAAAAGTAACACAGCTATTATGTTTTGATAGTGCTTCTAAGTTTTATAAACATCTACAGTTCTATATAAAGGGCAAAGATTTGATTGTTTTTATCTGTTTGTTTGCATTGAATAGGCTCCGAAACTACTTGACTGAATTGAAAAATTCTTTCACTGTTGGAAAGCTACACTATCTCCAGTGAACATAGATTATATTAAATTGTCAAAAAGTTAGGAATCTAAAATGTGTGATTCAAAGTGTATACTTTGTGTGTATGTGTGTGTAAAAATTATAACTTTTAAAATGTTTGTTTAAAGGCATTTGCTAGTATCAAATAAGGAAGTCAGACTGAATTTCTTTCAAAGCAGTGAGTCAAGAATTAATATCAGACAAAAGTAACGCAGTTGTTATGTTTTGACGCTGTTTTAAGTTTTATAAACATTATTATATACAGTAGATCCTATATGCGAATGTTAAATTGAGTAAATAGATCGATGGATAATTGGGTAGTGTATAATAAATATTAGCTGAATAGCTGTAGAAGTAATCATGTATCTGCGATCATTACTTTTGAAGATAGAGTGTCATGTTTGCACAATGTTAATAATTATAATAATATAATATAAAAATACAATATAGTATAAGATACAATCATACCTAATACGATTACAGTCGTATGTATGTTTACATACACATATAAAAATAATACAATATTATAAATAATGTTGTTACCAAACATGGCTCTATGAATAGTGTCCCTATTCCCAAATACTGTGATCATTTAGATAGTCACTTACTTTATAATAACCTTTACTCATGAGTGTCTTTTTGATATGGATTTTAAATTTATATAAAGGCAAATCAATGACACTTTGCGGAAGTTTGTTAAACATAGATATACATTTCCCCAAGAACGAACAGCTAGTTTTATGGAGTCTGAACATTGGAACGGCAAGTTTATTTTTGTTTCTAGTATTCACATTAAGTAGATCACTGTTTTTATTGAATTTATTATAGTTTCTATATACAAAAACTAAATTATCATATATATATTGACTAGCTAAAGTTAAAATAATAATATCTTTGAACAATTCTTTTAGGGATTCTCTAGCTCGTAAACAGTAAATAGCACGAATCGCCCTTTTTTGTAATAGGAAAATACTCTCAATGTTAGCCGCAGATAGCAGCAGTCCATAGGACATAACACTATGAAAGTAGCTGAAATAAACAATTCTTGCCGTTTCAACATTAGTTAAAAGTCAAATTTTTTTTACTGCGTACGCCGCTGAACTAAGTTTGATTGCCAAAGTTTCAATCCATATTAAATATACTGCAATCGTGACGTCATAATTGTACTCAATTACGTAACTGTACTCAAGTTTACTAACTCGACTAATTTGTATGAGCGTATGAACAAAGTTCCCAATAACTTCGTTATTGGTAACTTTTACATTTACTTTCTATATAAAATAATATAGCATTTTATATGAGAAAGTTTACAATGTGAACAATTGATTCGATTCAAAACTAATTTATTTTAAAATAATTACATACTTTTATGAGATCAAACTTCCTGAAATTGGATAATTATAGAATAATAACACCCATATTTAGTTGTACCTACTCGTCTATAGCTGAATATTTTTGAACTGTAAAATACAACGAATTGAAATTGAAATCTAACTAGGAATGTAGATATAATCAAATTAGGGATGGCGCCCTATTACAGATGTTTATTTTTAGTCCGTATAATTCACATTTGTTAATAATAAATACCACGGGACATATTCTTCAGAAATAAGAAAGAATTCTCAACGTAAAGATGCAAATAACTGGGTCTGTTGAGATCGTCTTTCCCAATTGAGCATGACCTCTTGGATAGGTGTTCACTCAATGAAGTGGAGAAGTTAAGAACCAAGTTTAAGGCTTAGCCGAGTTGGTTATCCCCTGGAAGATCCGTTATATTTTCTGAATGACTAACAAGCAGAACCGAGGACATGTCAGCTAATATCTCGTAATTTGTGTACTCCTACAGTAGGCCAAGTAAGACGTTTGATACGACGTGTTGATTTGAAGATACATATTAAAATGTAAATATTTGTTTTCCCGTATAAATTGTAAACACATTTCTACATTGTATGATAACTCATAACGACATAATTTATTGTAAATGTTGTTATTACTTTTGATAAAACTGATAAGTTACTTGCGCCCATTCTTCTTATCAGTTAAAAAATACGTCCTGCATGGGTGGTAGGAAAAAAAATTTGGACGATTCAAAAGAGCTTTCTATAAAGTCATATTTGAATAAAGTTAATTTTGATTTTGATAATGTTTTCGATGTCTGACAGTCATGCATAGATCGAATCCGATAGATGTGTCACCTACCTGATAAAAACAATAACAGTCATAGCATTATTTATTCACACAATACAAAGTGAACATGTACTTATTCAAAACTTTGTTTCAAAGCCATTAGGCTCATTTTGTGTTAGAATAATTACAGTTGTGGGTGTGATTTGAAGTTGATCGATCCACCGGATTCTATGTGATTGTGACAATTATGTATGTTATCTATTGGACTGATCTATTGGACTTTGTTCATTCATTACAATAATCAAGAAATATATTGATAGCGTTACCTCGCGACTACAAAGTACATTCTTTTGTTATTGTACAGGCTTACAATAGTCGAACATAAACTGCCTAATATTGAAACAATGAAATTATTAATATGAAATATTTTGCCACAGGGTCAAGCGAAATGGTGTTAGTTAACCTTTCGTGTTTATTGTAAATGAACTTAACCGAATACTGTTTTGAGCAGCAGCAGTTACAGCAGTCAAATCCCCATTTTCTAAATATTAGGCCAAATCAGGTTTGAGACGGTAACCGGCGCTTAGCGCCGCGGGAGAGGGCTTCCGCGCATGAGGAGGCCACAGTGGAAGTGGTTCGCCTGTGGTTCGAGGAGCTCCGGGAGCTGATGGGTGCCGCCTCCATTTCGAACACTCTGTTCCGAAACGTCGAGGCGATGTACCCATTCCTCACCACATGGGCGAACCAGCGTCACGGGTCGCTCACGTACCACCTGGTGCAGGTGCTAAGCGGCCATGGTTGTTTTGGCCGCTACCTGCACCGCACCGATGTGAGCCGACCCCTGAGTGCCACCACTGTGGCGCCAGTGAGGACACCGCGCAGAATACGCTCGCGGTGTACTCGGCCTTCTCCGCGCGGCGCGCTAAGCTGGTCGCCGTCATGGGCGAGGACCTCTCCCTCCAGAACGTGGTGTGTGCCATGCTGAAGGGAGAGAACACGTGGGCGGTGGTGAACTCCTTCTGCGTCATGACGTCGACGCAGAAGGAGGCGGCGAAGCGCGCCAGGGAAGACGACCCTGGCGCACAGGCCGTAGGCGTACGGGGCGAAGGAGGCTTGCATTTGCGTGCCTCATTCCTCCTGTCGGCGACCAGCGGGGCCCCGGCCCGGGAAGGCCGGTCCCTGCTATACAAAGGTCGCCGTCAGTCGACGATGCCCCGGATGCCCCGGGGGATCGACGGTCTCCCCCCCCGGGGAAAGCGGGGAGGCGAGAGGCACAATGCGGGCCGACGCCGACGAGGTCGTGGAAGTATTTTCACGAGTTCCCATGACCTTGTCACGCTGCGATGCAGCTCCCCTTGGCGTGATCCCGTGACCCTCATTTGATGGGGGGGAGGACCCGCCGACGATCGAAGCTCTCGCGGCAAGGCGTCAGTGAGGGGCATTGTTAGGTTTTTAGTCGGTAGGCCGCGCACTTGGCTGGCACTCGAACCCCAAGCGCGCGGAGAGTCCGACATGAACCCGCGGTTTTTCCGAGCCGCAGGGTATGCGTAACGCATTTTCCTAACATTAAAAGAAAAAAAAAGGCCAAATCAGGTTTCAGAAAAATAAAAGTACAGCTTATATTATTGTAATAGTTATTTAAAAATAAATATTACCAGGGCTATCGATATCCCAACGAATATTATAAATGCGAAAGTGTGTATGTGTGGTAACACATACACACTTTAGCCTGCCTGTACCACTTACGGCCTGTGGCCGGTAGGCCAAACCCGATTTCAGCACAAACTAGTGTTGCCTAGGCCAAACTAGTCCTTCCTATATATATATATATAGGCTAGTCCAAACTAATTTGTCCTAAGCCCGATAGAATAGACCAGTTTAGGCTAGGCCAAACTAGTTGATCCTGATATGGTGATGGTCTTTTTTTTTTTTTTTTTGTTCCCCTGAGGAAAATGCATTAAATTGCATACCCCGGCTGTGGCGAGCCGGCGGTTATGTGGGGCTCTCCTCCCCAGAAGGGGGAGGCCTACCCACTAAAAACCTCAGGGATGGCCTTCCTCAGGCATGTAGGGAGCCCCCGGGAACATCAAGCTCTTTCCGGGAACCCCCAGCCCCAGTTATTTATTTTTACCTAGTTTGCTTTGGTGGCACTTAAAATTGCAGACATTGAAGACATTTAGGAATGGGAAGAGTTTTAGGAATGTTGCCATCATACAAAAAAGTTAGTTCCGTTTCTACACTTTTTTGACAAGCTGTACGAGTACATCTGAATAACAATGTGTAAAGATATTGAGTGAAATGTCCAAAAGATGAAGGTAACTATCAAATAAGTAGGAACAAATCTACCATCTGTGCAGACGAAGTCGCGGGCACCAGTTAGTTGTAAAATAGGGTATTATATGATGAAAGATATTTACAATCGATAAATGTAATGCAGATTATTATTATACCAATTGAAAAATGTTCAGTTATTATAAAGTTATTGCCGTGTTGACCTCGGATAATCACAAATAAATATGTTTATTGATAAAGTTTCCCAAATAAAAATATCTATAGATAAAGATAAAGAATTCTTCAACTGTAGCTCTGTCCAACGACCTCGAATGAAGACTACTTCCATTATCGCTCATTTCGTTTCTCTATTTGTACAAATGTGTCCTCGCAGAACAAAAAACTTTTTCAATGAACTATTGATTACTTAATGTTCTGAGTAATTCCAAAGCTGTAGTGTACTGACCTAGTTTTCTACACTCACTGTATCTAGCGATTTGTCTAGAGCACAGCTGTTGCAGAGTGTTACGTTAGTGTATCCATGATGTACCAGACCAAAATTGAGAAAGAGTACCATAGCAACTTTTAATTATATATCATGCGTGACCTACCAACTAAACTCAGCCTTAAGCCTTGGCAATAAGGGCCCTACGGCTTGTATGGAGGAAGGTTTGCCGCACCCTCAGGGTACGATCAGAGCTGCCCTCCGAGGAGGATATATGCGCTAGGATTATATATCGTAAGTAGGTCTGAAGTATGGACAGATGTATCCCTATCGATATTTATTATAAACACGAAAATTTAGATAGATTTTTGTTTGTTACTCTTTCATGTAAATACTATTGAATGGATTTTAATTAAACTTTACAATGATACAGCTAATATAGAATAAAACATAGGCTACAATTTATACAGATGTTGTGTGAATCATCCAAAATATAAGGTTAAGAATCCTGTGCAGACGAAGTCGCGGGCACTAGCTGGTATATTATAAAGAGCACAGTGTAATTTTTTAGACTATATTAACAAACAAGCAGACTGCCCATCTGATGGTCTATGGTTAAAGTCGTCTATGGAACATGTGGTCCCTTTGAGATTGAGATTCGCAGCAAATCTACAATCTTCACAAAAACCACAGTGTTCGTTGCCAAAATGTGACCTTAGTAAAGTTACTCCCAGTAGCTTTATATCCAATCTTACCCTTCACACCGGAATGCGAACACCCCGTTTTGTGCCACAAATAGATAAAACGAAGGTATCTAAGCAGTCGAACCTGGTAAAGTCACCCTCCATTAAATAATTAATCAATTAAGAAATATAAAACTAGTAATCTCAAGTAACTGACAACGTAAAAAAAATATATGAATATTATTTTTGGGTTTTAATCTTCAATACTGTTCACAAATCACTTGAAATTATATATTTTAATGAGAGACTTCCTATAAAGTCAGTAATCGCACACCTTATTAAATCGAGTTGAATTCGATTAAGCTACAAATAAGAATATATATACATATATGCTATGTAGGCATTCGTATAACATCTAAACATGCTATACGACCGCTGTCACGAGTCACATAATCCGGGTATTGCCACCAGGGCTGCTAGTAGATAAATATCGACTATATCTTATTAATGTCCGTAATTATACGAAATGTAATCGCATTATACACAACACTATATAAAATTATATATGTAAATCGATTTTTCTGCAAAGCTTCATAAAACAATACTGTACTTATAGGCATT
This sequence comes from Scirpophaga incertulas, assembly GCA_036419045.1. NCBI lineage: Eukaryota > Metazoa > Arthropoda > Insecta > Lepidoptera > Crambidae > Scirpophaga > Scirpophaga incertulas. The sequence continues at coordinate 35,804,402 of CM071627.1, forward strand.
AGTTTTTATTTCTCTTTTTAAATTTGAAAAATTTTGTACTGGTCACACTCAAACGATCATATATATTTCTATGTTTGTAGTGTTACCAAAGTTCAAAGCGCAGATAATGTATCAATTTATGAAGATTTTTTGTATCCAATTATACTCGATGGTAGACTATACGTTATGGATGAAATCTATATGATTATACATATTTTGTGTCCAAATATACAATCTGGCAGCCCTAATTGCCGCCGCGTTTTATTGTCTGACCTACTCTTAATTCCTAGAGCCACTCAGATTGTGTATCTATAGATAGCTACTATTAGATATTGTAGTCTTGGGCGTTCGTTAGCTCTTGATTTATTCAGCGTAATTATAGTTTTAGTTATTAGTATAGTATTATTAGTATAGTTTTAGTTTTGGTACATGTCTGACCGATACAATTGTGATATCTTAGTTGAGATTAATTTTAAATAGTCATATTATCGTAGATAAAATTGAACGCGCTATTGAATCTTTGAAAAACTAGATTTACTAAAGTCGCAATTAAAACCTTAAAAATATAATATTACGTCGTATCATGTTTGCAAGATCTACGCGCGTAAATATGTGATGTTTTTGTACAAAAGTATTTTATATATAAAAACTAGCGGTCCCGACAGACTTCGTCCTGTCAAAAAAAATGTAGGGCAGTTTTTTGTTAAAAAAAAAAAAAAGGTCCAAATGAACTATTACATTTTGTGACTTCAAGTTTGGAACGTGATATTAAATCCTCTAACGATGTATTCTGTGCTCCAACGCACACACGCACACTGTTTTGATAGATATGATTGAATTTAAACTTTATATATAAAGCAAATCGACTATTTAATGTTAGGAATAGGAATTGTGAAATGTTGGAATGTGAGTGCTTGCAATATGAACTTTATGTAATAACAATGAAGCTCAAATTGACTTTACATTTTAGTTAGAAAACGTTTGTATGGGAATAAAGGGCTATTTTAGGATTTTTCTGATAATTATTTGAATTTTTCTCGCCGTAAACCTTGAACTTCAACGAACATTTTAAAAAAGAATTGGCCTAATTGGTCCAGGCGTTGCTGAGTTATGCGCTTACCAACACATTTTGCGATTCATTTTTATATATAAGATAAAAAGTATTCAAAAGATACGTATTTTATATCAAGTATTTCCCTGGGTTTTTGCTGCCGAGGTTTTCCCGGAGGGCTATAGTATGGGGTTCATCAAAAGGAGAGTAAATAGGTTTTTAAAGGGTCGGCAACGCTCGAGTGACACCCTTGGTGTTGCAAGTGTTCCTGCGCGTCCTTCACAAAGAGAGAGACGGGACCCTCACGGGCTAGCATCGCTGTAGTCGCATCGAAGCCATACCATTCGGTAGTACCCGTGACTTCCGGCGAAATGAAGAGCACAGCGGAGTTTATAGTGGGTGCGAGCCCCACACTCCCTCTCCTCCCCCTCCTCCCCTCCCCCGGAGGAGAGTGCGCCGGGGATTATCATCTTACACGGAAAGGGCATTTCCTCCGCCAAAAAAAAAAAACAAATAAAATGGCGTTGCAAGTGTCCATAGGCTACGGTAACCGCTTACCATCAGGCGGGCCGTAGGCCTGTTTGCCACCATCGTGTTATAAAAAAAATACATTTCAAATGTTATTTGGTATCTGAAATATTTAATTTAAAAGTATTTTGTATTTCAAACACTTTATATCTGAGTATTTTTACATCACTGATATCTGATTCAAAGATTGCCTTGTTCGATGCGTTTTGTCGCCACATCGCTATCATGTCGATAACGCTTCGGCTGTAATATCTAGTTGGTACATAAATAGTCGACACGTGACCGCGCTGCACGTGTCGAGGTGCCGTGGGCTGGTGACATTGACTGTAGCTAGCTGTTCGGCTGCTTCAGAAACATTTGTTGTTTATGTAATTTCAGATGTTGGTTTATCGTCAGCGGGTAATTCTTTAGGTGCTCGCGTTTCTTGACGTTCGTACTACATTTTTCCTATTGTAAGTTGATGAGTCATATCTGCGTCCTTGGTGGGATATATTGACATTAGAAATTGCAATCGTGACAAATTTGAGATCTAATGTTTTTACATTAGATCTCAAATTTGTCACGATTGCAATTTTATGTCTTTGATCTTTGAAAGAATTACGTGTTTTCACAGTTTAAACTGTTAAGTGGACAAGTGTGTTAACAATCACAGAACTCAGTTACAATATTAACCAATTTAGTGTACACATTAGTTTAGCCATCTGTAGAATGCACGATGTAATAAGTAGAGATCGGATAATCGGATGCATATTTACCTAAAGTTAGTTTAAGACAAAGTATGGAAACGGCTTTTTATTGTTTTGTTAAATAAAAATCCCGGGATCGCGGAATTGGATAGCCGGAGGTTTATTTATTTACCTAATTTAGTTTTTGACAAAGTATGGAACTGTCTTTTTATTTTATTTCCATAAATAAAAATCCCGGAATTCCGGTACTTTAGAACATTTTGGTAAATACGTATGCATAGTTGTATAAATGAACCCGGAGTCTCGGTCTTTTGGAAATAAATACCATAGTAATTTTCAAACAATATCACTACGTTAAATTTGCAGTCCCGTATTTTCCCGGGATTTTTATTTAACAAAATGTATTCTAAAAAGCCGCTTCCATAATTTGTGAGCCAAAAATTAACTTTAGGTAAATATGCATCCGATTATCCGATCTCTAGTAATAAGTGTAATGATTCGAAGAACATCTCTAGATATAGAATCATGTATTATTTGTTGGTTCAACTATATGCGTTTCTAGGGTTACCAAGAGAAAATGTATTTATCATAGAAAAAATATGTCAATTTTTATTAATTTTTATTAATAAAAATTTGACATATCGATATATTAATTGCGATATATCATAAATTTCAAATTAATATCATTATTTGCTGTCAGTTTAAGCATTTACAGACATACAAGTAGCGCCATCTACTGTGAAAATAATTTTTAATCCATAAAAATTCAAACAAGGCGTTGGCTCTAAGTCCTGTAAAGTTTAGAGATTATATTTACGCATAAGGTAAACGAAAAAATTGATGCAAGAGAATCTTCTTTTTCTTCAACCTCTCGCTACCAGTTATCATACGCAAGATGTAGGCTGGTGAGAGGGAGTGGAGGGTGTTGCTGCCTTCTGTGATGATGTGATGTTGCAGGAGGCAGCAAAGACAGAGCGGGAAACGATCCCCATGTTGCTCCCCTTCGCCACAGACGGGTGGATCGTACAAGATGGGTCTGCGCAGCCCGCATTTAATGAGTGCGTTAGATGGCGTTAGGTGATGCGCACAACTACAGCCCCGCTCTCTTTATAGGGAGTATTGTAATGTCCACATTAATCCCCCATAGGCGTTAAGACTCCTCCCGTAGTTGTTCTAGAGAATTTCATTCCCCCAGGATCGGGGTGGTGTAGTGGGTATGCCCTAATGAAACAGTCCATGACGACTAGTTATACTCGAGAAAAAAAAAATCTTTTCAATAGGGAATCAATCTCTTTTTTGAAAAGAATCTTAATTTGATCCTTGCGTGTCAGTAAACCATATACTAAAAATATAAAAATTTTATACACTCGTTAAGTACTATAAAAATTGCATTAAAGTTTAATATTTTCAAATTTCGCGCGTAATTAGACGAAGGCGCCGCACGAGTTGTTACTCTGTAGCGATGACGTCAATACGGCATGTAAATAATAAACAAAGCTCTATGTTTGATGCTATGTATTATTACATTCATAATTTAAAAATGAGTTATTATCTTTGATATATAAACAACTAATAAAGGAATAATAATGAAAGAGTAATACTGACATAGATGTTTTAATACTCTGTAACTCGGCAGAACAAAAGTCGGGATTTGCAGCAAAGAATTTTCCGACCATTATTGCATTTATTTTTGGTAAATTCGTACTATCTCCTTTTACAAAACTGCTTTCCATAGTGTGATTCACGTGCGATTTCAATTTAACTTACGTATTTATAACGTTTTCTTACATTAAAAAAGCAACCTACAAACTCCTTTTTTTATTGTTTTGCGGCTTTATATACGTACTATGATTCATAATGACATTGACATGCATAAGTTTACAGTACCTTATGACGTCACGACATGGCGGCCTATGTTTCGCTCTTGTTTTACGTATAGATTAAAAAGTGAATACTCTGAAACTAATTTTTATATTATTTTTGTTATTTTATGTACTTAAACATGATGGTTCCGACTATTTAATGCATAAGCTATCATAGTTATATGCTTTTAGATCTTTTCTAATATAGAGGGAAGTACCCTATTCTGCCAGTAACACGTCTGAAAAATAGGATGAACGAAGTTCGGGACTGCAAGTTTCTCAAGAATATATTAAAAAAAAAATTGTTCAATATATTCAAATTACATTAGGTTGTTAGTTGATGTGTTGGTGATATTGATCGACGGTTGCGTGCGTCGCGTGACTTAAGAATGGCACCTCTATCAGTAGGAATTGCGAGGTATTCCGCCCATACTAAATGTATTGTTATGATATTTTCGACAAGTTCTAAATATAAATAGTTGTTTGTCATTGATATTACCAATAGATGTATATATGTATGTATCATACATAAACAAAGACTTGTCGAAAAATTGTCCAATTTAATTTATCGGCGAGTAGAATTTTCATTGTCTTGCTAACACATTCTCGTGGAGTCATTTGTTTTATAAGTTCATGTTATGTACAGTTACATATACACCTGTGTATTTATTTTCACTAAAGCCTTCGCCTTCTCTCAAACTATCCGTATATCAATTTTCATCAACATCGGTTTAGTAGTTTCTGAGCCTCATCAAACAATAACTTTCATCTCCTGTTTTTCCTCCCTTGCGTAAAATTTTAACAAATTATCAACATATTATTTATTTATATCAAATGAAAAGCCCAAAAATAGGTTTCAAACTTCTAGCTTTAAAAATAACGTACTTTCATACAAATTTTTATCCTCTATTTCAATCCTTTACAACCCTTTTTGTACCATTGAAAAGCCTATGTCCTTTCACAGGTTCTAGAACAGAGGTTCCGATTTTTTTTTGTTTCATAAACCACTTCCAGATCCAATGGACCCTCTGTAGCTACATTACTACTAATTTCAAAATCTTAAAAAAAATTAAGATTAGATCTATCTACGACAAATCTCGACGTGTTGTGCTGAATATGGAATTCGCAAGTTTTTACAAGGAACAATCGCTGCATGAGCTTCTTGAAATATATAAAAGTTAGCAAACATTTTAGCGCTTCACTGTCTAAATCCTCTAATCTCAAAATCTAAACCAAATTAATTATTATGCACCTTGCTTATGATTGTGGACCCCATTTTTCGTCACCCCCTACGTTAGGTGACCGAATAATTTTGTTGTGATAATGATAAGTTAACAGACAGAGTTACTTTCCCAAGTGCGAGATATTGCGTATCAATAAAAAAGTGGCTTCATATTTTACACTTAATGGTAACGTTTCCAGACATTTCAGAATTTTCCAATCAAATATTGTTATCCATTGTAATTTTGATTCCATTCTATTGGTAGCGCAGTCGTAATAGTCTTTGAGAGGTCAATATTGTAATTATATGTACTATATGAAATTGGTCAGAATATAAAATTGTCCTCTATTGGTACTTTTTTTTTTTTCCTGAGGAAAATGCATTGAATTGCATACCCCGGCTGTGGCGAGCCGGCGGTTATGTGGGGCTCTCCTCCCCAGACGGGGGAGGCCTACCCACTAAAAACCTCAGGGATGGCCTTCCTCAGGCATGTAGGGAGCCCCCGGGAACATCAAGCAACTTCCAGGAACCCCCAGCCTCCGCTCCCCTGCCTAGAGGGGAGCCCTCCTCGGGGGAGGCTACACTACCTCCCCCGGTCTCCTCCACCGACGACGCCCCCCGCCACGGAAGGGGCGTGGTCCATCCCGGGTCGCCGAAGCAGTCGCGATTTCCTCGCGCCCGCCGGCCACCCGCGGCGGCGCCGCAGCTGTGCTACCGAGCCCGGCGCCGCCTTCTTCGAGCGGGATCGGCCATCTCCCGACCCCGCTCGGCATCCTCCTTCTGGAGCATCACTGCTTCACAGAAGGAGGCCACAGCCCTCCAACCTCCCTCGTCCGCCAGCATTGCCGCAATCAATGCCGGCGGAGACAGATCTCGCCGATCTCTGCGACCAAGACTCGGCGCTCGGAGGCCCACGCGGGGCACTCCGCCAGCGTGTGCTGGGCCGAGTCGAGGTCGGATGCGCAGTGGTGACAATGTGTCGTCCTCTATTGGTCCTAGTCATGCACAGTTTTACTTGAAGTGCTATAGACTAGAGGTTCCCAATCTTTTTTTTTTGTCGTAGACCCCTTGCCATGTTTTTAGGTTTTGGGTAGACTTATTTACCTGATATTGAATTCCTACATCCTACAACTTAACAACATTTTATTAACATTTACTATAAATTTTTTACTTCATAGGTACTTTTATAAATAATTTTATGTCTTTATATCAGAAGAAAGTATAATTTAAGTAAATAGTTTCTATCAGTGTATTTTGAGATCTACTATGGTGGACCCCCGTTTTCATTTCATACACCCCCAAATTTTTATTTCGCTGACGTAGACAATTTGCAAGGGATCGATATCACCGCTTTGGGAATCACTGGCTATAGACAGTTACATCTCATTGAGTTCTGAAATTTAAAAGCTACATGTTTTCAGGACTAAAAGCCATATGCAGTTCAATTAATTGCATAGTTACCGAGCAGTTATAAAAGTCTGCGAGTCAATGTTTTATGTTATGATCTTTTTATGAACTTGCAATACTTTTACGATTCCAAACAGTTTCATAAATATTGACCTCAATCGACACTAGATGGATTCAGTAAGGGTTACGGAATAGACTCCCCCCGTGTTTCCAACTATCGACGAAGCGCGGTAATGTGGGTTACACTTGTTTACGTAAACAGGATGGCTTTTGTTATCTGAGTTAATTATGGAAAATAACTAAGACACTTTAATCTTGTACTGTATCCGCAGAGACCGAGCATCTAACTAATTAATTACTTCGACTTTAATTCTTTAATGAGTTACCTGTAAATCTTCAAATGTAATTTCTGATTTTCGTCAAGTGATTAGCAGAGTAGATTAATAGAGAGATACAACGTTCGTCATTCACTGATCGGATATTAATGACTACAACGAGTCATTTTAGTATTTTATTTTAGTTATTTTTAAGAGGAGATTCCGAGAATCCTCATGAGTTCTACCGCAACAAAGTGCCACGGTGATTATGTCGGACTCCAGGAGACGTATTTGTGAATCATTTGACGTGAATTTGGAATTCGAATACGAATACAAATCGTGCGCGAAATTATTTTCTACTGCTTACAATTTTATAGATTTTTGAATCAGTCGAATTCAGTGTTGTCCTTAAAAACAAATTCTTAATTAGATTCCTTTTCACGCAGAAACGCAGAGAAAAGCACCCACAACAACAAAAAATATATGTACTCAAACAATATTTACTTATTATTATGTACCTATTTACAAGGTTTACATTAACCAGAGTAAATTTATCACTGTCAACGTCACTTCAGCGTTGGATATTCTACTAGTAGAAATCAAAAACGAGTGGGTTCAACCACTCGTTGCACAACGCACGAAATAGTGAATTCGGTAATTCGTATACGAATCTCACGATTTCGAATTTGAATTGGTTTTCTATTGTTTCAAACATTCGCCTCCAGATCGATCTAGGCGTTTCGACCGGAATCATCTACCGATTAAACTCAGTCTAAGCCGTTGGTCTTATTGACCCTAATGGCTTGTCATGATGGAGGAACGCCGCACCCTCAGGAGAAGGCGCGATTAGCGCTACCCTGTAAAAGAACGCTTATGCGCTGGAATAGGTGCAGTACACCCAAGTATCTTCGGCCTATATTGATTGGAGCCTACTCTTGGTCAAGTTAAAGGCTGCGAAATAGCGGACTACGAGGGGTGCGGCCGTAGCCGGTCTTGAAGGTCCTGCATTAGTTGGTTGGAAGGGTCATCAAGGACGTGTCTCGATCTGCGATAGCGTTGCCCATTCAACTTGGCTAGCAAATAAATCGAAATTGAATCACTTTGCTATGTGTTAATTGACTAATGTAAATTAGACTATATTAATAGTGTAACACAAGCAAATCTAGTCTCAAACTTATATTTGTTCTTAAATATTAAGTATTATTATTTACTAGCTTAGCGCACGCCTTCCAATTGAAATGATTTACTTGCGGTAAAAATTATCCCATGTGTTTTTCTGCGTCACCAACTTAATCCAATCAATCCAATTGCATCAAAACCTTGTCAGTTGTTTTTTATTCAATTTTCCTGCAGAAAAAAATATTTTGTCATGATAAAAAGGTTCCTGTATTCTTCGGGTCTCAAACTATCGCTATATCAAGTTTCATCAAAAACGGTTCAGCAGCTTCTGCACCTATTCAAACAATCTTTTAGGGTGAATTTTTTACAAAATTTAACAATTACTTATTTACCATACCAATTTTCATCCTCTATTTTAACCCCTTACAGCCATTTTATAACATATTTAAAAGGCTCTAGATTATCTGTGTACCAAATTCCATTTAAATCGGTTCAGTCAAAGTTTTGGCATGAAAGCCGATAGACAGACAGAGTAACATTCGAATGTATAATTTTAGTGAGGATTACATAACAGAAAGACTTTTATGACCTTTGTCTTTTAAATTATGTATTAGATGAAACTAAAAATTTTCAACGTGGGAGTGCACAAAGTCCAGTAATAACAACTTACAGAACAAGGTCAACTAATTAATCCAAGCAGTAATTGAGGAGTTTTGTCTTCTTTTAAATTGTGGGCAAAGACGGCGAATACGTCCAACAACGTTCCCCATTTCTGATATAAAATATAGCCTGTATGCCAAACCCCAGCAGTTTAGTTGTGGTGGTTCACGATATCTTAATATTGACGTCGGAAACGATGAGTAATAGTGGCGGTTGGTTGCCATTTCCTTTGTTCGTTTCATTATTTCTTCGGTTTAAAAGAATGTAACGCAATTTTTTTGATTAATATACGGTAATATCGTTAGAATTGTTCTTTATGTGTTATGGAGTATTTGTTTTTGTTATTAGTGTCACTTTTAATGTTTACGCGTAACTGAATTTACTCCCTTTACTGAACCTTTTAGGGAACTGTTCATCTTTCATATTAATGAAAAAATCATCTTACAATTATTCGTTTCCTTTACAAAGGGAAACCTAATACAGTCAGTTGAAATCGACGACCGGAATCAATTGCATTATTGCACATATACAATTTTGGTACCTTTACAGGTTTTTCATGGATTTAGCTTAAGAAAGTAGAATTTATTATATCTTGCTAAACAGGAGACTAGAAAAATAGGAATTTCAAATAGGTAACGCAGTTAATGTTGAAGTTTTTATTGTTTTGAGTTATGCTGCTTTTGTTTCGCACACTTTCTTCTATCGCACATTAATATTGTTCGTGACAGTAAGTGATCATCATTCTGAAAGAGAAAGCGACCATAAATCTGATTTCCCAACCGCAAAAATGTCATCTACTTCGGAAGTGGAAGCTATGAATGTTATTCTTAAATCTTCCATTGCCTTTTTAGAAAAAAAAAACTACTTTTGGCATGACATCTATTCGAAAGAAACATCTTTAATCTCCATAAACATATACTAAAATAGCTCTTTAATCTCTAGGGTCTAAAAGTGATTTGGATTTGGAATATTGATATTAGGACTTAATCTTCATCCCGGGATGGACCACGCCCCTTCCATGGCCGGGGGGCGTCGTCGGTGGAGGAGACCGTATCGACTCCCCTGTATCGACGGGGGAGCGGAGGCTGGGGGTTCCCGGAAGTAGCTTGGTAGTTTCCGGGGGCTCCCTACATGCCTGAGGAAGGCCATCCCTGAGGTTTTTAGAGGGTAGGCCTCCCCCTTCTGGAGAGGAGAGCCCCACATAACCGCCGGCTCGCCACAGCCGGGGTATGCAATTTAATGCATTTTCCTCAGGGGAACAAAAAAAAAAGGACTTAATTCTTCTACTTCATGACCAATTGTTGATCAAATGTTCGATGGTTCTTGTGAACATAAATTAAATTTTCATAAATGTATTGACCTGTTTAATGTTCCATATTACAATGCTACTTATAGAGAGGTGTGTCGCACCTGCCCTTGAGTTGAATTTATATTTGTCTTGTGCAAAGCGCCAGCGCACATAGTGCCAATTGTACCTCTACTCAACGTAACATTGAACTTTAGTTGAGGACAAAATTAAACGGAGCAAAGTCCAGTGTACTTAGTCACTGCGTCAAAGCTAATTAATGAAACGATTTGACTGTTCGATGAATATCTTTAACTGTATTTGTCTAGCAGTGCCACATGAAGTCGCGTGTTTTCATAGTGTGAAAGATGAGAGTCAATTTAAATATATATACGGCAAGCACTTAAATGGGACTTTTGCCAAAGTCACGTGAAATTTTATCTATATAATTTATCATACTTATTAATATACAGATATAAGGAGACTTAGAACAAATTTGATATTTTTGTAGATTATTTGGGCTATCAATGGATTATGGACGTATTGTTTCCTACTTCCTCGTTTCGTGGAGTTATCAAGTTCAAGTCTGTTTATATGGAATTTATATAGTTTGTATGAAATGAGGACTTTTTCATAGTATTTTTACTGAAAAATGTCATACAATATAAAGTTTTAAAATGCCAGGCATATAGTAAACTATGCCTTGCAACTCCTCTTGAACCTCACAATTTGTTTATTTACAAGGAACAAAAAGAAAGTTATTTCAAAAATGGCTTCTGTTTTTCGTCAAACTGATTTATTAATTTATCGGGTAAAACTTCCTGAAAGCATTTTTTTTTGCTTTCAAATTTAATGTATTAGTTAATTTAATATCTATTGACGTGTTTCGAAGTTTCAAAAAGTTTGCTTTTTTTGTTAATAAATTAAACGTAGAAACTGTTAGAGTGGAAAAAACGTATTTCTTTAAAAAATCTAATTGGCAATTTCATGGTATAATACACAAGGAAGGCCCATATTTGAAGGTGCAAACGACATAAAATTAAGTGAGCAAGTGCGAGTCCTACTCGCGCATGAAGGGTTCCGTACCATTATCTTAACAACATTACACACTATAATGTTCCAAGCGGCTACCTATTGCCGTTATTAATATCGAGAAAAAAAATTATTTGGTAGTATTATATTCTGTTTTAGTATGTGGTGTTATAGCAGCAGTAGATATACTATCACGATTTGTGAGATACAGTATGGTGACACACACAGTTTTTGACGTGAAACGTCATTAAAATCGCGCCGAAACATACGGGTACCAGATTTAAAAAGTGGACCGTAACGAAAAGGTCTATATTATTATCATAGTATCTTAAAAATTAAAAAAACTATTTGTCTTAGAAACAAAAATGTGGTGTGAATATTTCACTTATTAGTCAGCTCGCTGTTGTGACATTGAGTTTTTTATTAAAATACTTAAAACACTCAATCTTGTTTTATATCACGACCACCAGGAGCATCGCAAACGTTTTGCCTTTTAAGAACCTACTTACTTCCTTCTTCTAGAACCATCACTTACTGTACTCCCCAAAGGAAACCTCAGCGGGGGATTATTCCATAATTGGAGCGTGCGCGGGACGAAATTTGGAAGTTGCTATAATAGGGTCCCGTAACGCAATCTGTTATTGTGTTACCATGTTCTGCTTGTTTTGTTTTTAGTCTAAAATCTATTGTTGTATGTGCATTCGTTAATTCGCTAATCGGAGTGTAACAATCAAGTGCTGGTCGTTTATTGCGTGTTTTACAACAATAGGATAGCGTGGTTTGTTTACGATTATTTTGAAGGTCGTTGTTGCTATATTCTTAGATAACCTATATAAATATTTATTTTGTGTATATTTAATTTCTTTTTGTGAACTGCTTCATGAATGAATTGCTAATTGTACTGGAATAACTAACTAGCTATATATTGTACGCTATTATATAAGAATGACGTAATTAGGTTATTAAGAGTTCTTTGGCCAAATTATTAATTTATTGCTACCATTGCGTCGACGCTGTGGTTTTGGCGCTTATTTTCTAATACAGTTTTGATTCGGGAACTAGGTGACTCGTTTTTATTCCTCCTCAGGAGAGAAGGCTGAGACCATCGCAACCAAGTGTTACAGTGGTTATGTCCGACTCCAGACCGATCCAGGTGGTTCGATCGATGAGACCTACCCACGAAACTCAACCTGTGCTCCTGCCATGTGTTAATGTGCAATTGAAAAAAAAAATATTTCATACTACCTGCTTGCGACTATCTGCGCAGGATTAGTATATCAAGCAGCTTATATTATCGCGGCATATATCATTATATATTTTAGCCCATGTCGTACGTTTAGAATTGAAGTGACCTAATCCAAAATTCTTGTTTTTTGGTAAACGCTAAAAATACGCTAAAAATGTGATTGAAGATTTGGTATTTTATTTTTTGTTTTTCTATTATAATGCTTTAAGTTGTACGTTAATTGTCAAATTTTTTATTGTTAATGGTAGTATATGAATTGTTTTCATGATTGTATACTAAACTAGTCTGTATAACTAATTAGAACAAGAATTTTGGATTAGGTCACTTCAATTCTAAAGGTGCGATGTGTTACTCCAATGTACTATATATACAGTTTTCATATTTTTATTTGTCAATATAATCCCCTCAATTGAAATACATTTTTTACATCGTGAATATAATGCTTTTATACCACCAATAAAATATTCTTTAGTTTTCTCTGCAAAATGGCTGTCTACGGCCGCCAACATTTCATTGTCGTCCGAAAATCTTTGTAAATAAAATTGATTTTATTAATTTTTGTTCGATTGACTAATAGAGGATGTCTAGTAATATTAAATCCATACGTTTTACCTTGTAAAGTGCAATAAAGTGTCGATAGATATGAAATAAATTAATATTTATGATTAAGTGAGGTTCAAGCTGCTGGTTTTTCTTAAAGTACATTATCAAATGGCTACAATACTAATTAAAGGCCGATAACTATTATAAAACCAATATCGAAAAGACATTATGAATAACTAATGGTTAAATATCGTAGATATAGAAATTTTTGTAACATTCTTATAATATTATAAACTAGCTTTGCCCACGACTTCGTCCGCGTGGAATCGTAATTTTAGGTAGGATTTTTAATGACAAATATAATCAGAAAGCTTCGAACTGCTAAGCTATCGGGAGCTTAAAAAATGGAGTAACTTCTCCCGTTTTCCCAACATTTCCCTTCACTACTCTGCTCCTATTGATTGTAGCGTGATGAAAAGTATACTATAACCAGCTCAGGAGTATAAAAAATAATTGTACCAAGTTTCGTTAAAATCCTTGGAGTAGTTTTTGTTTCTATAAAGGTTATACAGACAGACAGACAGACAAAAATTTTACTGATTGCATTTTTGGCATCAGTATCGATCCCTAATCACGCCCTGATAGTTATTTTAGAAATATATTTCATGTACAGAATTGACCTCTGTACAGATTTATTGTAAGTATAGATAAGAAAGTTTGTGAGTATGGATGTATGTCTGTTACTCTTTCTTACAAAAAACACTAAATGGATTTTAATAAAATTTAAACTCCGGAGAGAAACATAGGATAGAATCAGATATATAAAATTTTACCACGGGAAAATATCTTTTATATTTTAATATCTGGTATAATGCGGTCGTAGCCGCAGGCGGAAAGCTAGTTACAAATAAAAAAATTAATAATAGTACATTATGGTACAAGTGTGTAATGTTGGTGATCACGGTAAACATCAATACACACGTGTATCATACAACGTTTTTCAACACACTTCTGAATAAAATAATACTTAAATAAAAAAAACATTTTCTTCATAAATTGTATTTGCAGATATCTTAATTAATAACTAACTAAATAACTTCAAAATAGAAAACGAGACGAGTTGTGAAAAATGTAATAATGGCGGGAAAAATTAATCAGTTAAAACTATGCGCGCGCATCGGCCATAGACTAATAAATTTCGTAATGGCGGGAAAAATTAATCAGTTTTCCTATGCGCGCGCATCGGCCATAGACTAATAAATTTCGTAATGGCGGGAAAAATTAATTAGTTTTCCTATGCGGGTGCATCGGTCATAGACTAAAAAATGAGGTTTCTTTTTTTTGGGCTTTTCGCGGATAGCTTTTTAGCGCAAATGTAAGCGTAACTCAACCAATAATATTAAAAAAAACTATTACTCACTCGTGAATAATAGTAATGAAAAAGTCACAGTTTGATTATAGGTGTCATTATGTGCCATGAGATTATAGCCACTTTATGAGGAAGTGTGTTGAAAAAAATATGAAGAAAACTTCTTAATAGCTTACTTTTAACAAACAATAAGTCTTTGAAATACTTGTCTTTGCAGAACTGGTATATTTGTTATTATCGGAGCTAGCCCTGCTCATTACTTCACTAGTTTTTTTTACTCTTTGTTCATTTTTGTTTGTTTATATTCAATTGCTAATAACTTTTGTTTTATACTATAATATTAATTTAATTTTAAGCTTATATTTTAATACAAAAAGTCTTTAATCATGCTGTATACACTACTTTTGGATTATCGTGTTTAATTACTTCAATTAGCTATAATGATGTTATTGTGATAGTAATTTGTGTGCCTTAAATAAATAAAAAACCAGAATTAACATAAAGAAAATCTAACATTTAATAACTAGCTTTATATAAAAGAGTCAGCTTCTGCATAGTAGGCCAGTCATTAGAGCCTAAAACCCGTAACTAATTAGTAACTTGCTGAAATTTTATCTATGGGTTTAAATTATATCTTGAATAGGGGTGAAAAGTGATTTTGTTAATAACATTGCCAAAAAATTTTGTAACACGCTGCAAATTAGGTTGTTTTTACCGTTTTGTAACGTGTATGCAATATACGGAACTTTGTTCGTTATAAAAAAAAAGGTTAGTAGGGTAAAAAAAATTGTACCTAACATGCTGCAAATTTGGAATTAGCTTGTTCTTACCAGTTTGTAACTGTCTATTAAATTTGCTTAACAATTATTTACTGACTATCTAATGTATTTAAACTCAATTATTAATAATTAGGACAATTAGGACGCAATTAAGGACCTAATGCGACAGTGTAGTATTTTGTAGCAATCTTAAATATCTATGACTTACACAAATATACTTAATAATTATTTACTGACTATCTAATGTAGTTAAAACTCAATTATTAATAATAAGTATGCATAATTAGGACGAATTAGGTGTAAATATGTCAAGATAGTATAAGTAAATAAAAAACAAGTAGTCCCGTAGCGTCTTTTGATCCCCTGGTGAGATATGATCAAGTGACATATTTATTTTTGCCGTCACGAATTTAAGTACTATATAATATGTTAAATAATATGAATGGGGTAATAAGACTGTCTTCCTACCTGTATCTACACTCGCGAGCAACCAAATACATTTAATTTTTCACTGCTCACACTTACACAAATTTACAAAATAATGATGGGATGTCATTAAATGAAACCAAAGTAAAAATTAAAGCTAACATCTTAAACGTTCAAATGACACATGGCTGTCATAAATACAGTGTGTAGTTTTTGTTTTTTTTTTGTTACACAAATTTACAAAATAATGGTGGGATGTCATTAAATGAAACCAAAGTAAAAATTAAAGCTAACATCTTAAACGTTCAAATGACACATGGCTGTCATAAATACAGTGTGTAGTTTTTGTTTTTTTGTTACACAAATTTACAAAATAATGGTGGGATGTCATTAAATGAAACCAAAGTAAAAATTAAAGCTAACATCTTAAACGTTCAAATGACACATGGCTGTCATAAATACAGTGTGTAGTTTTTGTTTTTTTGTTACACAAATTTACAAAATAATGGTGGGATGTCATTAAATGAAACCAAAGTAAAAATTAAAGCTAACATCTTAAACGTTCAAATGACACATGGTAGTCATAAATACAGTGTGTAGTTTTTATTTTTTTGTTACACAAATTTACAAAATATTGGTGGGATGTCATTAAATGACACCAAAGTAAAAATTAAAGCTAACATCTTAAACGTTCAAATGACACATGGCTGTCATAAATACAGTGTGTAGTTTTTGTTTTTAAAAAGTACTCTAAAATGATAATCGATTATTTTATTATTATTATTTATTATATAAAAAAGCATATATTTCGTTTATTGAATTCGCTTTACGAGCAGAACCATTAAGTGGTTTCCCTTTTTCATTTCCAGATTCGATGAGAAGGAGAGCATATCAGGCGTCCAGCAGCTCAAGTCGTCCGTACAAAAGGGCATAAGGGCGCGACTTCTGGAGCTCTACCCTCATCTAGAGAGCTACATAGACCAGGTGCTGCCGAAGAAGGACACATTTCGGATCGTCAAATGGTAATTCTCGTCGCTTTATCAGCAGGTATTCTGTCTGGAGTACTATACTAGTATTCAGCATCATATCATTGTCATCTGATGCGATTTGACATCGGATACTTTTTTTTTTTTTGTTTCCCTGAGGAAAATGCATTAAATTGCATACCCCGGCTGTGGCGAGCCGGCGGTTTTGTGGGGCTCTCCTCCCCAGAAGGGGGAGGCCTACCCACTAAAAACCTCAGGGATGGCCTTCCTCGGGCATGTAGGGAGCCCCCGGGAACACAAAGCCACTTCCGGGAACCCCCAGCCTCCGCTCCCCTCTCTAGAGGGGAGCCCTCCTCGGGGGAGGCTACCACCTCCCCCGGTCCCCTCCACCGACGACGCCCCCCGGCCACGGAAGGGGCGTGGTCCATCCCGGTCGCCGTAGCAGTCGCGACTTCCTCGCGCCCGCCGGCGACCCGCGGCGGCGCCGCAGCTGTGCTACCGAGCCCGGCGCCGCCTTCTTCGAGCGGGATCGGCCATCTCCCGACCCCGCTCGGCGGCCTCCTTCTGGAGCATCACTGCTTCACAGAAGGAGGCCACAGCCCTCCAACCTCCCTCGTCCGCCAGCATTGCCGCAATCAATGCCGGCGGAGACAGATCTCGCCCAATCTCTGCAACCAAGACTCGGCGCTCGGAGGCCCACGCGGGGCACTCCGCCAGCGTGTGCTGCGCCGAGTCAAGGTCGGATGCGCAGTGGTGGCAATGTGTCGATCCCTCCCGTCCTATTCGACACAGATACTCACCGAAGCAGCCGTGCCCGGTGAGTATCTGAGTCAATCGGTAGGTGACCTCCTCCTTCCCTTGGAGCCAAGCTTCGAGGTGCGGGAGTACGGCACCGACGGCCCGCTGGCGCGCGCAGATCCGTAATTCGAGCTGCTTGACATCGGATACAATGTCCATCCTGGCCCCGTAGCGTGATCACCGAAACCTGATATGCTAGTTTTTTATCATTAGAACTGTCAAAAACAAAGGAAGTGATAAGAACTAAGAATAAACCATTTATCACATTTTGTTTAGTTGCTTATGTTGTTGTTGTTGGTATTACAATATCAAATAAGCTTATCGCTATTATCTCATAGGTACGAAATATTTTGCAGAATTACTGCTCCTATTTCTTTCATTTTATTTCCTCGGGTCTCAAACCAAAATAACTATATAATAATTTCAGGTTCAGTGATTTTTTGTTAATTTGTTACAAACGTATAATTCTTTCTTCTTTTTCAACAGACTTCAAAATTGGAGGTTATCAATTCGACTGTTTGTTTGTTTTTATGTTTGCAACGCAAATATTCTGCCAATTATAAATTTAATTTGATTATTTTGTTTTATGTTTAGCAGGTCATACTTCAGAGGTGACCTCATATAAACTTTATCAAAATTGATTAGACGGTTTTGAAAAAAAATTACTAAAACAAAACGAATAATAAAATCATTAAAATAATCTATACTATTATTATAAAGCTGAAGAGTTTGTTTGTTTGAACGCGCTAATCTCAGGAACTCCTGGTTCGAATTGAAAAATTATTTTTTTATTGAATAGTCCATTTATCGAGGCAGACTTTAGGCTACATAACATCACACTAATAGGAGCGAAGAAAGATCTAAAACAATGTCCGGGACAGTTATATGTCTATCTTTTAAGGTTAACTCACTAGAATCGTTTTTATGGTAATCAAATTTGGATATGTCGCGTTGTCAAGATCGGGTTGCGGAGAAAACCAATATGTTCTTCTGTCACAAGAAAATAAAACTAAAAATATAATTTACGCAGAAGTACTTTAAAATAATTATGTTCTTTTAAAAACTTGAAACTAAATTGTCAAAGATAATAACAGAAATTGCCGCGGACAAAGTCGTGGGTAACAGCTGAGGTGGTTGTTTGCAAAAATAAATATGATGCTCAAAATAACTATTCCACGCGGACGAAGTCGCGGGCACAGCTAGTATAAATATAAAAACCGACTTCATAACTATACTTATATGTATGTATACAAATATTTGAAACAAATTTTTGAACAATAGAAAACCGTATTCGAAATCGTGAGATTCGTATACGAATTCACTATTTCTGAACTTTCATTTCGTGCGTTGTGCAACGAGTGGTTAAACCACAGACCAATTAGAGAACAAGTTGGTTAAACCCACTCATTTTTGATTTCTACTAGTAGAATATCCAACGCTGACGTGACCTTAACAGTGTTCCGTTTCACGTGTGAGACATCGCCAGATTTTTGTTTTTGTTGTTGTGGTTTTGAATTTTTCTGCGTGAAACGGAATTTAATTAAGAATTTGTTCTTAATGACAACACTGAATTCGAGTGATTCAAAAATCTATAAAATTGTAAGCAGGAGAAAATAATTTCGCGCACGATTTGTATTCGTATTCGAATTCCAAATTCACGTCTAATAATTCAAAAATACGTCTCCTGGTCATTTACACTAGCTATTACATATCACCGCTTGAGACAGTTCAATAGGATGTTCGCAGTTTCAATGGACTCTACTTTTATTATAAGGTTGGATGTGCGTAGTCCGGAATCATTTGTGGATGGAGTTCCACCATTATTCTCGGTTCCGCTTTATTTCCTTAGGGTTTCATTGTAATTTACTCATTAGAATGGTAAACGTAATGTTATATTCTTTTCGTCTTTCAGTCACGACCACATCGAGATCATGGTGAACAGTGCCGGGGAGCTATTATTTTTCCGCCACCGTGAAGGACCCTGGATGCCCACTCTGAGGCTCCTACACAAATGTAAGGTTTTTGTATTGTTACTCTGAATAAGATTCGACATATTAGCGATTTTACCACGATACCTTGGCCTGTAACTCTCAATAGCATTCGACATATTAGCGATTTTACCACGATACCTTGGCCTGTAACTCTGAATAATATTTGGCATATTAGCGATATTACCACAACACCTTGGCTACTACTATTCACTATTCTTTGAAACTTATTTATGCAATGCAAAAATGCACGCAACGTCTAATATAATAAGAAAAATGCCAAACCTTATTAGCAACGAGCAAACAATTTAAAATGATTTAAAGAATTTGAACAGATTTAAAGAATTGTCCCTGGCGATTGTATTCCAGATCCGTTCTTCTTGCCGATGCAGCAAGTGGACAAGGGCGCGATCCGTTTCGTTCTGAGTGGCGCCAACATCATGTGCCCGGGGCTCACCTCGCCCGGCGCGAGGATGTCGCAGGTCGACAAGGGGCAGGTGGTGGCGGTCATGGCCGAGGGGAAAGAGAACGCCCTCGCTATAGGGATGACATCTTTGTCTACTGATGACATGTAACTATCTTATTATATAGTATACTTAACATGCTGTCAGCATGATGTCAATATCTATTGATGGGCATGTAAGTATCCAAAACATTATTCTAGAGGCCGGCTCACGTCCTTGACTACTGACAACATGGCAGCGGCGCGCTATCCGCATAATCGGCGATGTAGAGGCAACCCTCAAGCCTCCGAATGTTTCATGGGGAATGCTCTGACGAACTCTTTAGCCTTCTCCCTCCCTCTCCATTCCTTTATAGAAACACACGTAAGGGTCTTCGGAGCCTTCCCTACACTATATCCCCCATTCCACACCGCACTAAGAAATTTTTTTTTTTATTTAAAATAGGTTTGCGTTTGTCCACAATCTCACCTGATGGTAAGTGACGATGAGGACTAGGATGGAACACGCTTACCTAGCAAATGCCTATTCACTCGTGACTTGAAGACCTTAAGATTATATTGTTCCGGGAACACAGACGTCGGCAAAGAGTTCCACATCTTAGCTGTTCGTATTAAAAACGAAGACTGGAACCGTTTTGTACGTGTAAGAGGATAGTCCACCACGTAAGGATGGTAGTTAAGCCTACGTCTGGTTGACTGGTGGTGGAAAGGAGCGGGTGGAATTAATTCATGTAATTCCAACGCACACACTCCGCAATGCAACCTATAGAAAACCGAAAGGCAAGCAACTCTTCGACGGTATTCTAGACTCTGAAGACGTGAGTTTATAAGTATTTCGTCGTCGATAAGTTTTCTAGCTCGCCTTTCTACTGAGTCCAAGGCAGCCAACTGATAGCGGGCAGAGCCGTCCCAAAGATGGCAGCAGTACTCCATGCAGGATCGAACTTGGGCTTGATATAGGTTGAGCACCTGTTCTGCAGTGAAGTAGCGCCTAACTTTGGATAAAATGCCAAGCTTTTTAGCTGCAGTTTTCGCCAAGGACTCAATGTATCCCCCGAAGTTAAGGTTGGACGAAATATCCATGCCGAGGAGCGTTGTGGTTGGGTGTGGTGTTGGGTGTTGGGTGTTGTGGTGGTGGGTGGTTGGTTATCGGTAAGGTTACATTTCGGAAAGTCGGAGTTAGGTGAAAGGCACTCCGTTTAGCGGTGAACAAACACGCTTGGGTTTTAGAGGCATTGAACTCAACCAAATTGGCATCGCCCCAATCAGACACTGCCTGGAGGGTTGAGTCCACGTTGCCTATCAGTCTCTCTCTTAGAGAATTAATCTCTAATGAGCTGGCCCGTGCACTGGACATATACCTTTCTGACACTGTGCTGCGTATGTGTTTCCTAAATCCAATAACATGGGTTCCTTCAAAAGAGGCGTGAAAAAGCATCTTTTGGGCCGGCAGGGATAGGGCAGGTAGAAAAGTGGAGTAGTCACTATTCTATCTGTCATCTCATTTGGGCCTCTTTCACCGCTTAACATCAGGCGGGAGGAAGTCATCTGCCGGGCCTAGCATAAAAAAAATAAGGTTGGATGCTATCAACGCGATTATGGTGATTTAAAACAACTTTTAGCGCGCTGATTCGACATAATCGTCAATCGGAACGCGTATAATCTTTGCCTCTCAATAAATACTATCAACTTTGTTTCAGTGCCAAGGTGAACAAGGGCGTGGGCATAGAGAACTGTCACTACCTCAACGACGGTCTATGGCAGATGAAACCAGTGAAGTAGGCTAAATGCTTCTTTTTTATGTATATTACACATGGAGTAGCAATGAAATTATAAAACATATTTGCGCATTTTTATTTTATATCGGTTATTCACTTTATTTCTTATGTTAGTAGCTAGAAATTTTACAACGTTCACACTGTTGATTAAGAAGTTGTTGTCTTCAGCTTAACGCTAATTTTACTAGCATACAAATGTTGAGCTTCTTAAATTATTTTTTTTTACATGGCAACATTCTTTAAATGTCACTTTATAGATTAATTTCATAATCAGAGGGCCTAGACAAGATACCTTTCGATAATCGTAATCGCATCGCTAACATAAAAAATGTATGGTATTGACATAACCACTGGAAAAGTCAAGCGATCGGTTATGTCAACACCATACATTTTTTATGTTAGCGATGCGATTACGATTATCGAAAGGTATCCTGTCTAGGCCCTCAGATTATATACTATATTATCGGTGCTTTTAACATTTGCAACCTGTTTAAAAAGAAAAGAAATAAAATTAAATAATGCCTTAAGCAGTTTCATCGTAATATAAATTAATGACATGTTTTACTTCGGATTATTCTTGAATCCTAGCCATATCACGTATAGTGTTTTTGGGCTCAATATTTATGTGCCAGAATATTCCTTGTAATATGAGATGTTTAATCACTGTCATTTCTAAACTTGATGATGAATAAAATGATAAATGAAGATACTAATTCTGGGTTTCTCTTTATTTACCCTAGTAGTCCCAATATTCCCAGCTGGAGGACGACGGCCGCAAAAAATCATGCCTATAAACAAATTCATCATAGCTCATATTCTACATCATTAAGAGGTACGAGCCTACGCTAAATATGTTAGGACGATTAGGTCTTCGACCATCACGCTAGTCCAGTGTTGATAGGTCGAATTCAAATACATTTCAGAATGATATAGATTCCCTTATGATGTGTTCCTTCATAGTACAAGCACCAGATAAATGTATACATATAATTTGTAAAATGACAACACTGATGCATAGATGATTCGGCACGGGCTTTCCCATGAAAGAATCACGAGAAAGAATAAGCCCCCGCAAACACTCGTCCGTACTAAACGATTCCGACTTTAGGTAGCTGTTATATCTATGGTACCTGTAGTTCTCCGTTGATATAATTGATTCAGATCATATCACAGTTGATTCTGAATCTAATAAATACAAACAGATAAGCGCGTAGGAGTATGATAAGAGTGATTAAACAAAAATGTCATACATAACATTTTACAGTTTTCGTTTTATTTATAAAGCAATGTCCTTAAATATATGTATCTACGTCAGTATTCTAGAAATTTATAACAGTATGTAGCGGTATTCATGCTGAATTTAATCTATGAGGCCCGTTTTATAAAAATAATTTAACCCGGACTTATATAGATTAGATAAGTTGTTTTTATTTTTATAACTTACGATATTTACTGAAAGATGAAATGACACATCAACATCTTTATTAATGTGCGTGATTTGTAATTCGGAAAATACTTTATTCCAAAGCAAAGAGTCTCCACTTGCTTCGATCTAAACATACTAGCTTCCTCGATTTTCATGAATACTTTCATGCATGCTACGGGTACTTTTGACCTGACCTTTCATCCAGTATTATGTACGTATGAATTTAAATTGCTTTGTCTCCACTCTCGTCACTATTTTATAAAACACAACAAATGTCAAAGTCAAAATATGTCAATGTCAGTTAGTCAGTCAACAAAAAATGGCGGTCGCACTTGTTAGCTCTGCTCGTCAGGGTAAAAAATATTATTTATTGTATTTATGAGGAACAATTAACAAATTTATTGATTCCTAAATAAGTTATTAAAAGTCACTGACTATACCTAATTAAGAAAAATTTTCTAAAATCTTAGTTGTGTGACGTTGCATATCAGCTGTTTGTGCTAACGAACGTGAAAAATATTCCTTTAAATAAATGATTGTTTTAAATTAAAAATAATGATTTGCGAGTAAAAATCAGAATCATAACTTTGAATACATATTTAGATTTTTAACCCATTATGCAATGAATCTAATAGTGCTAAAGTTCAAAGTTCATTTATTGTTATGATTGTTTTCGTGTTGTTTATTAGCCTACACTTAACCTTTTTCAGTGGGGAAGCTAACATACGCGTCGAGAAGATTGTATTCAGATGTTTATCCGAAGATAACCACACATTACACGATTCACCCGAGAGATAAGGACCCAAGATGGAAAGGTTGGATATTTTTGTAACCTTGAACCACTATTTATAAATATCAAAAAATTTGAAAGAGATTTAGATGTATATAAGTTAGATTATTGTATAGCAAAAATAATGTTTTGTAGATGTGAATATGGAACGTATGGCAGAGGAGACGGATATCCTCATCATCGGAGGTGGCCCAGGTGGTATGGCAGCTGCTATAAGAGCTCGACAGATAGCAGAAGAAAAAGGCGCAGTAAGTTTAAAAATATGTTATGATATATGAGGTGAATTCAACAGTTTTTTTGACAGAGATTTTAAGATTTGAATAAACTACTTTCCACAATATAATGAATGCAATAAAAAAAATGGTTATTATTAACAAATTTAATTAGACACTCATTTGGGTTCCATCTAGTTTGATCTGAATAAAAAAAATAGCTGAAAATTCTTTGAGAGATTAGGGAAAGATTAGAGATATAGAGAGAAAGATTGTTCCATAATGAAGAATTTTTTCCTTGTCACAAAATATGTTGTAAAAATAGGCTATCAGTTTGAGTTTTCATTCTAACTTCAATTCAATTCATTTAATCTTCCTATACTATTCTATGTACACTGTTGTCATGCCAGTGTTGATTTTTTTTGGTAAACACAACCCTTAAAATGACCTTGGTGTTAAATAGAGTACCTGTTTACCACCAAGGTCATTTTGCATAGGTATTAATTATACATTTATATTACTTTTAGTTTTTTCATATTAAAAGAACAGCTAACTTTTCTAACTTAGCAGGTCACACAGAGCAAAATAAAATAAGGTTTGCCTCTGCTCTTTTTCAATGTATCCCTAATGCTTATATCCAGTTGAACAGTTGAAACAGAGCTATTTAATTATGTAAGATGAGATATTTTTCAAATGTGGTATATTTTACACACTTAAAAAATACTATAGTTTTAGTAGTATTTTCTCAATAAGTTTTTAAAATGTTTTAAAAGTTTCTAAACATAATTTTTTTTTAAATTTTTTTCGTAAAGTGTATCATTTTTGTCACATTTAACCAAAGGTGATTTGATATGTGATACACTCGATTTTTAACCCTTCAAGGTATTGTGACACCTTCTTAGTAATCCTGTGTAATTAAATTTTAAAGTTACATGTCACATACTATGGTTACATAATAAATATTATCATTTGCAGGAAGTTCGAGTGACCTTACTTGAAAAAGCAGCTGAGGTTGGGGGGCATATTTTGTCTGGTGCGTGCGTTGACCCAGTGGCCCTCAATGAGCTTATACCAGATTGGAAGGAGAAGGGTGCTCCAATGAATACACCAGTAAAAGCTGACAAGTTTGGTCTTCTTACTAAAACTGGGAGAATTCCAATTCCTGTATTTCCAGGTAGAGTATTAATCCAGATGTTTTTAAAATGACAGCAAAGTGATAATAAAACAATTATTTTAAACATTAAACTTTTATCATCATTAAGAATAATAAGGAATATTCATTTGCGCTTGAATCGGAGTTATTACTTATTAATAAAAAAGATATATGTACTTAATCCAATCCTTTATAAATACGTCATCAAATTGACTAATAAAAAGTGAAATAGACTTTATTATATTATGTGTCTTAACATTATGAGTACTTGTGATTTGTTTATGAAAATTATGACATTTTTAAGAGGCAAATATTCAATTGCTAATGCTACTGCTGAATGTGAGTTTGAACTAAAGGCGCTTTAAAAACTACCAAGCAGGAAAAAATTACAAAACTCTTATACCATTAGCTATATTCACTGTTTCTGTATACTTACATAACATATGCTTCACGAATAATGAGATTTTATTGTATCCAGTCATAAACTTGTTTTAAATGAACAATTTACTAATTAAAAGGCTAGTGTCCACTAGCACGAGGTGACATGAAATCAGTACTACTCATATCATAGTAAATTAGTAATTATATATTATAAATTATTAAATTGAACCATCACATCATTTAACTACACTGTATACCATAAAACATATAAACATATCTGAATTTTCTTTAAAATTATTCACATTTTATTGTATTAGTTGCTATTATTCTTGAATGTCTTTTCAGGTTTGCCGATGTACAATCATGGAAACTATGTGGTGCGGCTGGGCCATTTAGTTAGGTGGCTCGGTGAGCAAGCTGAGGCAGCCGGCGCTGAGGTATTATTATTTTAATTAATTGTTACTACATTTATGCATGATAATTGTTTGGTCATTCTTATCTAAAGAGAAATATTGTCATTTTTATTTAACAAAGAACATGCGAAGTAACCATTGAAGTGAAGAGGGAGGAGGGAAGAGGGGAACCAATCAAGTGTACTCATATACTTGAACATTTAAAATGAAAATACTTATAAGTAAATTGTCAATGTTTAATGTCAAATTGTTATATAATCTACGTCTGACTGAAATCGAGTTTCTTACAAAAGTGACAATGAAAGATCGCAAAATATCAAGTACCGACTATCTAATTTGTTTTGACAAAATTTGAATGTTGTATAAATGTCAATGTTATAAAAATATATTGTGTAATATATGTTGATAGTTTGAACTTGGGCATGATGACTCGTGATATTTTGATCATGTTATATATCTAATTACTCAACATTTGATTCTTAAGATGTTTTAAGCCTTAGTGTCATAAATATAATTATACTTATAATAATATACAGTTTTAAGTTGTGTATTTAATTGTTGTTATTAAAAGTAGAAAAAATAATCAAGAATCATGTATAAAAAACAAATATGGTTTGATGTTTATTATGATATTATTGACATTTTGATAAATACTTCATAATGTATTTTTTTTGTACTACGATATGGTTAAAGCCTTGTCTTCATTACACTTTAACTATGATATGACACACTTGATTTTAGTTTTTATCTTTGGAAAACAAAACTAAAAGCAAAATTTAGAGAAATATATTTTGTTTTAGATTAAGGAAATATATATTTATGTTCTAACTATATTTATGTAATTCAGATTATATTCAAGTTCTAGGTTTTTTGTTGTTTTACCCATAGTTATTCAAATTTTCAGTCCAAACATGTACGGTCGCGGTCAAAAAGTGTTTACCACCTTAAGGATCATAATCGCATGCACACATGTAGGTGATAAGTTCTATATGTCTATTACATAATATTGATCATAGATATGGTATCTTTTTTAAAGATATGACAACTGACAGTTAGCAACTAATAGAGTAAGGTAAAGTCGCACAACCCTTATTGGGCGCGGGGCAAAAACCAGAACTAATGCTATTTCTTTTACAAGTGTCAGTATTTTTGACATTTTCAAATGGAACAGCACCCCCAGTCAATGTCATTAAGAGGCCTTCTGATCCTAGTCTACGGATACACCAGGAGATGAACTATCAATATTTGATATAAAGAAATCTTTTAATCTAACACTATATAATTTCAAAAAAGCCCTTTAAAGCCCTTTGCTCCACGGTTAAACTTGCCATTTTATTTTGTAATTATTATTTTTTCGAAATATTTTGTTCCTGTTCAAAACAAGTTCAAAAGACGTTCAAATAAATTTTATGACAAATGTCATGTCATTTCAAAGAAATTAGGTATTTTTATGGTTGCTTCTTTGTTGTATCCTCTTTATGTGTCATTTTCCAAATTTACTTTAAAAAGGTAATATGTAACTTGATATGGCATTTTTGACTTTAGTGCATAAAGTGTTATATAGAATCAAATTTCAAAACTGGTAAACACTTTTTGACCGCGACCGTACCAATGCAGGATCATAATTAGAAAGTAATGTTTGTCTAACAGATTTGGCCAGGATGCGCGGGCGCAGAGATACTTTATCGCGACGACGGCTCCCTCAAAGGCGTGGCGACTGGCGATGTTGGTATAGCGAAGGACGGTAGCCCTAAGGACATGTTCGAACGAGGGATGGAGTTCCATTCCAAAGTCACCATATTTGCCGAAGGTATGCTGTTAGTGATTATCCTAATTTGTTTAAGATTTCTTAGAATATGCTTGTTCCGAATGTTTCTTTTCTTTTTAATTGTCAATATCACATTTTGAAACAATACGGAGCAGTCGTTTTGAAATAATTGTTTGGAATGCATTGTTCTTGTAACAAATAAAAGCTTTAACAAAATTAGATTGAACCGAAATTAGCGATTATGAGTATGCTTTTCTTTTATGATAAGTATACTGTCAACCTGTTAGTAAGTTGTTTCAGTCCTATATTACGTTTGGTTTCTGTGTGAGCAACAAACTACGACTCGCACAAGAACAACAGTGTATGTTGCCAAAGTTGGATATAAGGTGATTACCTAAATAAATTAGCAATGTATATGCTCTATTTGTTAGTTTAAATCTAGTTAGATAACAATCGGGTTACATAATGAGTCGACTAATCGACGGTCCTGCTCAGTTCTGGTGAGGTGTAGTTGGAATAGATTACCGGTTATGGCCTGTACTATCTATTGATACGTGTGCTTTTTGGTTAATAAAGAAAAATTTGTATTTATAAAACAATATTACTATAAATTGGCAATTTTATAGGTTAAGATCGAGCTTTATGTATATAGGAGATTTATTATAAATTTATAGTTCACACCGATGAAATCGAAAAAGATATTTGCAATATGGATCTAAGGACGTTGGTAATAAACTTTGAATTTATTGTGAGTTTTAAGCTTAGTAAATCCATTTCAAATGCAACAACACAAGTAAAATATCTTCTTCTATTCTATTCATTCTATTTCATATTTTCAGGTTGTCATGGACATTTGACGAAAATGGTGTCAAGTAAATACAATCTAAGAGAGAAAAGTGAACCACAGTCATATGGCATTGGATTGAAAGAATTATGGGAAGTGAAACCAGAGGTATGTGAGTACGGCAGGCAAAGTGTTACTTCACAGTTTGACTTCGTGGTTACACATTTATTGCTGTTTCTTGATAAACAAGCAGACTGCCGATAATACATGTGGTTCCTGTGATGTTCACAGCAAACTTGAAAGCTCCATAGTTAATTTAGCTGGGCTTTTATACTGTGCTGGTTGACATCTCTCTTACTCCAATCATCCCAGGTCTTCCCAGAATGCTAGAAGCATATAGGGACTTTTTATGCTTCCGATAGTGATACTGGGGAGTGCGGAAGTTTGGCCCATTATTTGACTTGCACTTAATGAGAACATGTTCCGTGTTATTCCATGACCTGGTTTAGGCCTGGTCTAAACGAAAACTCGGGTTTAACTCAGATTTTAATGAAATTGATATTACAAGACACGGTTTACCCAAAGAACCGGGTTTATCTCTGGTTTAAAGATAAACTAGGCTACCCCTTAGTTTAAGTCTGGTTTCAACGAAATTATGATTTTTGATAGCTGACAATTTGTAGTTTGTGCATACGTATCTACTATAACTAGATAGTCTGTGATTTGCGTAGGTGATTTGTGTTTGCTGTTGTTCGGTTTTTATTGTTCTTGCTATTAGTTTATTTTCTGGATATTTCACGGACTTTACGGCTTGATAATGGATATTGATTTACTCGATGATATGGATTTAGACGATTTGGATATTTTGGACACATTTCCAACTGTAAGTCGTTTTATGAACTTAGAATTATGCACAGTTAATATTTTAATTTTCAAAAGTTCTTTAATAAAATATAAACTAGGTAAGTACATACCTTGTCTTCTTGGCACCAATTATAGGATCTCTTATTATTTACGATAGTTTATTAACGATATCATTGTAAAATTCAAAGAAAACGAAATAAATTTGTTTAGTTAAAT
The DNA here is from genome assembly GCA_036419045.1 of Scirpophaga incertulas. NCBI lineage: Eukaryota > Metazoa > Arthropoda > Insecta > Lepidoptera > Crambidae > Scirpophaga > Scirpophaga incertulas. The sequence goes on from CM071627.1 coordinate 35,833,933, forward strand.
GCTTTGGTGTCAAAAGAGCGGCAAATGTTGAATAGGTACTTAATTTACGTTCCAACAAGCAATTTTTACAACGTGAAATGTATTATTATATTTTCTAGTATATAAGAAGAACTGTAAGTACGAATATTTTCTTTCATACTTACATTTCTTCTTATATATACTTTAAAATTAAATTTATCTTATAAAAAAATGTTTTCTATCAACTTTGTAGATTTATTTTCACTATAGTTATGAAGTCGGTTACAAACGAAGCTGCGTGAAATGGAACGATTATTGGTTTACTAATAAAATTGGCTAAAACTAGGGTGCCAAAGCCGTTAAAAACGAACGAATGAACGAATGATTTTCTTTAGACTCGGGTTTTGGAAGATCGTACTTGAATTTGTTTTTGTAATAAAGTCCGGTCTAAACCAGAGACCTTGGTTTAGACCCGAACTACATAGACCTGGTTTAAACCCGAGTTTTAGAAGTTTTTGTAATAAGAGAGTATGTGTTTTAGGGCTGGCCATCACACCTATTTGACTAACTATAAATTGCAAAGTGTGTTGCCAATTTTGACATAGTAGAGTCATGGTACACAATAATTACACTGTTTATCTTATGACTAGTGATGTGCCGGATATCCGAGGCAGAAGAAAGATTCGTGTCCGTATCCGTTGCTTTTTGGCGGATCTTTTACGGATCTATTTAGCAGAGTCTTCTTTAAAGAATAATTCATATCCTTGAGGATGTTTTCTTTGTAAATGATTTTTTGAGGAAGTTGAGTTACCCTTACGAAAATACTTTCTGTCACAAGTTTTACACTTTGCACATTCATAATTTATTATCACAAAATAATTCCATATTACACTACTAAACTTCTTTCTAGTCATTTTTTTAAATCATGTACCAATACCAAACACAAGCGTTATCTATGCTGCCCAGTGTCACATTAAAGTAAAACAAAACAAAAATAAGAACCGCCGCACAATGCAAGTCGAAACATGTTTCAAGTCAAGATCGCGCGCACCGACACCGATTGTGTAAGAAAGTTAAGATCCGTACCCCTTCTGCGGAATAATATCCGTATTCAGATCTGTATCCGCAGATCTAGATTTTTGATGACCCGGCACATCACTACTTATGACCATGGTAAAATGTTAAGCTTAAAGAAGACAGAAGCCACAGACTAAAATTAAAAAGTCATCTTTAATAAAGTAGTTTAATACCAAGGCGAAAATATTGTGAGGTTCTGACTCGAGCTGAACAATATTTACTATATATATTGTTTAGAAATAGAAAACAAACAGCTATTCAAGTATACCTTAGGAGGCAAACTTCCCTAAAGACCATGCGATGAAAACCAATATATAATTAGTCTTTTTTATATGTAATAGACCTTCTTTTTTATACCACAATAGTGGTCCATAAATTACGTGAGCTGTTGTCTTTAATTTAAAGGGGTGTCACTCGCACTTTGCCAACTCTTTAAAAACCTATTTACTCCCCTTTTGAAGAACCTCATAATGTAGCCCTCTGGGAAAACCATGGCATGCTCCCACGTTCCCTCCTCGTTCAACAATCGAAATTGTCAGTTTGTAAACTCCAGATTTACAGAAATACTTTTCATTGCATTTTGTAAACCAAATAATGTTACAACGTGCACAGTAATATTATGTTTAGCCATTTCCTTCCAGAACCATAAACCAGGCCTCGTAGAACACACCATTGGCTGGCCTCTAGACAAGAACACTTACGGTGGTTCTTTCATCTACCACTTGAACGTAGGCGAAGGGGAAGCGCCTTTAGTAGCAGCTGGATTCGTTGTAGGCCTGGACTATTCCAACCCATACATCAGTCCGTTCAGAGAGTTTCAGCGCTTCAAGCTACATCCATACATCAAGCCGTTGTTCGAAGGTTTGTGAGAATAGACAAATCACTGTTTTAATTGTACTATTTCTTAAGTACAATTCTAGTAGTGGTGAACGTTTAAGCTGCATTTATAAATAATATTTAAGGGTTGTGTAGGTGCCAGGCTAATGTTAAATAAAAATACCTCCTGCACACAACATAGATTTATATTCTTCTTTCTTGTAGGATACACTTAAGTAATTTTAACACTTTCTTGTTAACAATATGTAATAAGATTAGTGAAATCAGGTAATATTTGTGGCTATAGCCCACACCGCATACTTAGACGAATATTCCCGAATGTAATGTATGAAGTGACAGAATCACATATTAAAATACAATGGCGCGAAAGGCGCACCAACATAACAACAAAAAACTAGAATGAGGCGACAGGTTAACCAACCTAACATTTTGTGTTAAGTTTAGGCCTAAACAGGTTGTATACATTGAAAATGGATCATATTTAAATGAAATTCATACAAATCCTAACGTAACCTACTATTTTTAAATTGAACACTTGGATTTTTATCTTGTATCGGGGGTGCAGTCACAAACAGAAATCTCACATACATAAACACCCAGACCAGAAGACATTTTTGTAGGTCATGTATGACCTATATACAAATATATATATATATATATTGCAAAATATTACAGGTGGTACTCGCGTAGCGTACGGCGCCAGAGCTCTAGTTGAGGGTGGTTGGCAGTGCCTCCCCAATGCCGCTTTTCCCGGAGGAGTACTTGTGGGGGATGCGGCCGGGTTCCTCAATGTGCCCAAGATTAAGGGCACACATAATGCGATGAAAAGTGGTAAGTTATAAGTGGAGCCTGTGAGAAAAATCGTCTTTTCAATTTATTCTCCCGGTTCATCTAAATGTCTAGAACTAACCACATTATACTATGCGTAAATTTCATATTTTTATTTTATTCGTAACTAATGTTAGTTCAATAAAAAGCCTTAAACATATCCATAACGAACTCTCGAATTACAAAGAAGTAAGTTCTCTTTCTTGCAAATTAGTTATTATACGGCTTGTATATCGTACGCGTAAAGTTCATATTTGGCATGTGTACTTGAATGGAATCCTCTCGATTACCACGGCGAATTCTTCTTGGTGAGGTTGCGAATGCAAAAAGGAATGTGGGGAGACCTTTGCTTCGCTTTAAGGACTGCGCGAAGCGGGACATGGCCGCCTTCAATATTGACCATCAGAACTGGCAGAGGCTCGCGGAGGGGCGAGCAGATTGGCGTAGAAGTGTGATGGAAGGTTGCATTAAGTGTGATAAAGCGTGGTTCGCAACGCTTGCTGACAAGAGAGAAAAAAAGTTACAAAGCGACACTGAACCAACAGCCCAAAGATTCTCTTGTCAAACCTGTGGTAGGCCATGTCGCTCCCGAATTCGATTATTTAGCCACGAGAAGGGATGTCTCCATAAGATTGCACCATAAATCGTCTGAAATAGACGGCTCAAGGCCAATGATGATGAAAGTTCATATTACATCTGGGCATTCTCTGGCTAACTGACATCTAAATAACTTTTATATAGAATTAAGAAAAAGAATTGTTTGTCTAATGGAAAGATAAATATTACATGATTATTGTAGGTGCTAGGCTGGGATATAAAACCATATTTACACATTACATATGTTTATTTCACTTCTCATATCTTCTAATATACAATGTTAGCACGATTTTATCACTATATGTACTAAATTTAAAGATTCGTTTGTGGTATAGCCACACCACGTGCAGAAATATGTTTTGAATGAAAAACTATATTAGAAGAATTATTGTACTATAATTCAAGTCATTAAACCAGCCTATAAATATTAAAAGACAGTGTTGCCAATTTATTACCTCAAGATTTAACAATTATAGTAAAATACATTATTCTCTATCCCCACAACCTAGGATTTCTATTAACAGCCCGGATATAATAGGGTAGACGACTACAACTGATTATGGCCGTTTTTATACTATAATTATCTGAATTGAGCAATTCTCTCAATCTCTCAATCTCATGAAAGTGTGTCAATATAGAAATTTCAGTTTAATTATTATAAATTAATAATTAAACTGAAATTGTTTTTAGATTTCTAATAAATGAGCAATTATTATTTACGTAATTCTAATGAAACGAACACATTTCTAGCGTTCTCACATTAAATGTAACATATTTTTTATATAGAAAGTATACCTATAAACGTACAAATAACAAAGTTATTTTATAGTTTGTTTATACTCGCATACAAATTAGACGAGTTTACTTAGTTATGATGTCGCGATTGCAGTGCTTTTAGTATGGAGCGTTTTTGAAAAGTAATAGTAATAGTTCTCACTTAAAAGAGTACTCTTATTATATATAGAATTTGAAAAATTATTAATAATATATTTAATTCACTACTTCAGGAATGTTGGCGGCAGAAACTGCTATGGAGCTCATAATGAACGGCGAGGCGACTCACGAGAAGGGAGCGGTGCCATCTGCCTACATTGAAAAACTGAGTAACTCCTATGTTTTCAAGGATTTGAAGGTAATTTATACATGTATTTGTCAATTTCAAAATCAATTAGCAAAAGGGCCATCTCCAACATGCAGTTCCAAAAGTATATCCTAACGCTGTTTATGTTAAGTTGTCGACATTAAAATGTTTACAGCAAGTGCGCAACTGCCGTCCGTCGTTCCATACGAAGATGGGTTTATACGGAGGCGTCGCATACTCTGCGTTCTCGACGCTTATCCGCGGCAAGGAACCTTGGACCCTAAGTCACGGCGGTAAGGAGTGTTTTGCTTTATCAAGTTTGTGTCGAGGTTGTAACCGTTAAGTGTACACTGGCGATAATTTCGTAATTATTATGTGGATATATAATAAGAAAGTGATATCATAAAAAGGTAACTTAAATTCATTAGTAAAAATACATAAATTATAAATAATGTAATATCGACTATTTTACATTGAATACTTGTATACATTTAAAAAAGTAAACTCTCATTTCATACGTAATTATGTATGCATATAATACTGAGTACTGGATTTTGTGAGATTACTTTGTATGAATCATAGATTACGGACGAAAATAATAAATCATTAAATTTTTTTTGGTATGGTATCTCTAGAAATGTCTATATCGACCCCTAGGGGTCTATGATATCGTGCAAGGGGTCTACGAAACAAAATTTGGGGGTCCATGATAATGAATCTCAACATACACTCAAATTCAAAATTCAAATTCAAAATCATTTATTCAGTCTGGGCTGTTACAAGCACTTGTGAATGTCGAAAAGCTACGCCATCGGTTCGCAAATCTACGGCGGGAGACCTTGTACTGAGAAGAACCGGCAAGAAACTCAGCAAGGGCTGTTTTTTTTCCCTGTATTAAATAGATACAGAGTCGTCAATTTGGAAAATGACTTCAATATTGATAATTCATGAAGTCACTTTCCATTACATAATATAATTAATAAAAATTTATTTTGAAAACATGCCTATATTACGAATGCCGTGCCATACAGTTTTGAAAGAATATATTAAAGTTAAATTAAAATTATAATAAATACGAGTAGTACCCAGTATAGCAAAGAGCAGACTCATCTCCGCTGGCAGCACCCGTTCACGAGCATGACGCATGAACCAGCCATCGCTTCGCTCAACCATGTTTTAGGGAACGTAACGACCCGCCTCACACGACACTGCCGAAGAGATTTTAATGAGAGTATAACTACCCCTAAGCCACAAAAGGATACAAATTACCAAAAACAGGTACCCGTGTAAATTAGCACAACTAAAAAAAAAAATCAACCGCAGGACACGCGCATACAATCATTTAAAAACTAGCAATAATGTATTATGATACAAGTAACAAAAGGTTATTATAATAGGTACAGTTAAATATACATGTTATTATGTTACACAGTTACCTAAGAATTTATTAACAATTTGTTTATTTCAATGAGCGAGGGTTTTTTAGTCCCAGACACTTCGATCATCCAAGTAATCCTGGACTCGATAATATCCTTTGCTCATCAAAGTTTTTTTTACTCGAGTTTTAAGTTTATTAAAAGGTAGATTAACAACACTGTATTACAACACACATTGTACCTATGAAGTAAATAGTATAATATTAGTGCGTTATGATGGCTCTGCTCAATTACGCCGTCGCCTTCGGCTCGGGCTGAAATTCCGCCTCGCATGTTATAACTAGTGATGTGCCGAGTCACCGTTTTGGTGGATCGAGTCGATTCGAGTCAGTTTACACGGTATTCGAATCAGGACTCGATTCCCTGATTCGAGCGCTGTACTCGACTCGAGTCTACAAATTCTAGTGTGCAATATTAGTCCAGTCCAGAACTAGAGTCCGATTTTAGAACAAAAAGGGAAAAAAATAGAAAGGAGATAGCTTCAAACAGCGTGTAGGTTAGGTTAAGCACAATGACACAAAAACAATAATAGACTCGTATAAATAGAATCAAGTTAGCGAGTACGAATCTATTCTTCCTGACTCGAGTACCGGAATCGAGTCCGGCGTACTCGCATCAAAATAAATTGGTATTCGCGTAGGCGAGTCCAAAGCTGGAATCGAGTCTGACTCGAGTTAAATCGTACTCGGCACATCGCTAGTTATAACCAATACGCACGTATATCGTACGACGTTTTTTAACACACTTGCTAGGAAACAGAAAAAAAAATCATTTAAAGAAACTCAATCTGTCAATGCACACTGTTGCTTTCCCGCCATTTTACTACTGACTGGCGCCGCGCGGCGATTAGTTCGAAATTTGAATAGTAACAGTGCGCGAAATGGCAAATAATACTGTTATGGAATTTATATGGACTATAACTTAACTATTTGCTTTGGTAACACACGCGTTTTTTATGACCCGCTTTACGTATTTAAAACCGGTGGAATTACATCAGCTTTACGAGCAAAGGTGTTAAAAAAATATAAATGTTTCTAAAATTTTTAAGATGTAGGCATTCAATATCAGGTAAGTAGGGGGTCTACCCAAAACCTAAAAACAAAATAGTTTGGGAATCTCTGCTCTAGAACAATGAAGATGAATGAGACACCTTTGCTACCTTCATTGGATTGCCAATGGATAGAATGTGTTCTCAGTATAATAATATTTGTTCTGATAATAATAAAATGCATTTAGTTATTTAAATAAGAACTATTGCCATTTCTGTGTTATTAGTTATCTTGTATATACATCACTGTCTTTTATATGTAATAGGGAATTAATCTCTTTTTTGAAAAGAATCTTAATTTGATCCGTGCGTGTCAGTAAACCATATACTAAACATATAAAAATTTTATACACTCGTTAAGTACTATAAAAATTGCATTAAAATTTAATATTTTCAAATTTCGCGCGTAATTAGACGAAGGCGCCGCACGAGTTGTTACTCTGTAGCGATGACGTCAATACGGCATGTAAATAATAAACAAAGCTCTATGTTTGATTTAAAAATGAGTTATTACCTTTTATATATAAACAACTAATAAAGGAATAATAATAAAAGAGTAATACTGACATCGATGTTTTAATACTCCGTAACTCGACAGAACAAAAGTCGGGATACGCAGCAAAGAATTTTCCGACCATTATTGCATTTATTTTTGGTAAATTCGTACTATCTCCTTTTACAAAACTGCTTTCCATAGTGTGTTTCACGTGCGATTTCAATTTAACTTACGTATTTATAACGTTCTCTTACATTAAAAAAGCAACCTACAAACTTCTTTTTTTATTGTTTTGCGGCTTTATACGTACTATGATTCATAATGACATTGACACGCATAAGTTTACAGTACCTTATGACGTCACGACATGGCGGCCTATAAGAAAGTGAATACTTTGAAATTAATTTTTATATTATTTTTGTTATTTTATGTACTTAAACATGATGGTTCCGACTATTTAATGCATAAGGTATCATAGTTGTATGCTTTTAGATCTTTTCTAATATAGAGGGAAGTACCCTATTACGTAAAAAATAGAGGCGTTCGTGCAACTTGCCATACTTAATTTATTGTGATTATTGTCTCTAGGAGCGGACCACGCGAAGTTGAAGCCTGCTAAAGAATGCACCCCCATAGAGTATCCGAAGCCAGATGGTGTGATCACGTTCGATCTTTTGTCTTCTGTAGCGCTCACAGGTAAATATCCTCGGTTTTCTCACAACAGTTATGTCATGGAAATTCTATATATCAAATAACGCACATTAAAGCGAAATTCGGACCGCAACTTTATGCATGTATTGATTTTGTCTCACGGAGAAAATAAACATTGTAAAACAAGGAAATACATTTATCCTGATCCATCCAACATTATCTATAACAATTACAAAGTTAAACAATTTATAATAATAACTAGTGCTCGGAATAGGTAGTTTTATTTTATGTACTTCCGATTTTGTGACATCAATAGTATGGATATGTCTGGGAATTTACTATTTTCAGAGATTGTTAAAATATTATATTGAACTTTCAAAACAGTATTTCATCTTTTAGCTTATTGTTGTAATAATAAGTTGATAACATAAAAGGACATTGTTCCGGCTCCATACATGTTCTGCCTAAGAACCGTTCGAATCGAAAGTGACTTATATAAACTCTTAAAATTATATGGAATCCTATGAAATAAGTTTTCACGAACGGACACTTCAGGAAACTAAAATAATGACGAAAAAAGTTAATATTTTGAGGTTATAAATAAAAAATAACCGCGTGAAATATCAGAGTAGTAATATCAAAGTAATATTAACAATACTATGTACAGTTCTCTTCTAGAACTAGGAAAGGACTACTCTAATAGATACTAGGAAAAGAGATAATTCTTTGACAATTATCATTTTACAAAATCCAGTCCTTTACACACAGCCGAGTCTACCAAGTACGCAATGTAATCGGAATCCGTAATCAAGCCAAAGTTGTTAGAATAAAACCATGAAACGCATAGAAAAAGAAACGATAGTCGCAAAGCAATCAAAAATTGAATGAAACGGAGATAGAAAAGGTATGAAGTACACTAGTGTTGCCAATTACGAAAACTATAATTCCCGAATGCCAAGCTAGAAATTCACGATTTCGCTTAAAAAATATATATATAATACTAGTTTTTTTTTTCTAGCTAGTCAATTTAAGTATTTAAATGAATAAAGTGTTATCAACTAATTTTAATAACCGACTTCAAAAAGGAGGAGGTTCTCAATTCGATCCGTATTTACTGAAATCGCGAAAACTTCCGAAACTGGCAGCACTGGCTGACGGAAAACATTTTATACGGCATCAATAATTGTGACCCAACATTTATTTGGAACTTATTTATTTGAAGTGTCCGTGGAATACTAAAATATGTTTCAAATAATATAAAAATAAATGAAAATTATAGTATAATTTATATTAACATCGGTTCTTAGGCCAAAATTGAACAATGTCCTTTAACAATAAAAGCGTGAAGTAACGAATAGCAAATAAAAACAGAAAATTTTAAAAATTGACTTTCTTTCTTGGCCGTGGCCATTGGCCATTCATTGCAACATGCCTCGCGCCTCACAGCCAAAAATATATTTGAAAAAGTATGGAAAATCTTATTTTATATTCCCTTCTTGCACCAATAGAGGGCCTCGCAAAATGTACCATGCTCACATTAAGTTTAGGTCTCAAATCAAATCAAAAAATCAAATCAAAATAATATTTATTCAACATAGACCTTTACAGGCACTTATTGACGTTAACAAACAAAACAAAAAAAAAGCTTAAATAATAATAAAAAAAAAAAACAAAAACCTTGTCCGTACGTACGAATAAGGAAAAAAAAAGAAAAAAATATATTGACTCGACACCTGTTCGGAAATTGGGAGAGCCTTCTCGAGAAGAACAGGCAAGAAACTCTGAAGGTACGTCTTGCGCCGCCACTGGATATATGATACAAATACACTGATATAAATATTGATATTGATTCATTTGCATCAGTGACTCTGAGTCAATCGTGTAAGCGTCGCGTATCTAATGATACCGAGATGCAATTGAGCGACGTGATCTGAAGCGCTCCAACTTTGAACTATTTACCTATCTCAAGATACCGAGATGCAATTGAGCGAATGATTAATTTGAAGCGCTGTTAGATATTTGAATCAGTGAATCACTTGGAAGAAACGACTCACTGAGTCGTTTCTGTAAAGATTGACACATCTCTATCATTGAGCGTCGCTACGTTACACGGGTCGCATGCGCCGTGCTTGTACAGTCTTTATAATAAGTGAAACGTCTGAAGTTTTAATATTGATACAGAAAGAGATATTTTAGAAAAAAATTGTTTACTTACCTCACCGATATTGCTAAGCTTTCTATTAGTAATATAACTGATACTTTATGTACGTTCACTGTATTAGAACTACGTTTTATATATGTTTCGAAAACACTTCGTCAAACGTAGACGGTGACATTTTAAAATAACTGAAAAAATGTTCTCATTTTCTATTAATGACGAAACCTTGGTTACAAATTCTTCACACAACAATGTAGGCGTGACATATGGAATGATTGGCTGACGCCTTTGTTCACGTCGTCGTCTTTTGGTTAAGTAATATATCAATAATAATCCATAATTATCGACCTCAAGGCTTCTAAGGAACTAAATGATGTCTTACTACAAGAGCGTGAGGACAGTGAAAGTGAGATCTTAAAAGTCGTTGCAAGGAACACTGAACTTAAGAACAACCTTGCTGACCTCCACCTGAAATATATGGACATGGTACAAAAGTGTCAACAGATGGAAACTTTTATTATTTCTTTCAAGCAGTGTAGTGATGATCATGAACAAGCATTGAATCGCATAAATGACCTAGAAATTAGTCTTTCAATTGCTCAGAATTCAGTGTCTAAATTAGAGTCTGACAATAAAAACTTAATAGAAGACAGACACTCTCAAAGCTTGTTCAGTGAGCTACAGCACTGTGAAAACTCTGTTTTACATTGTGACAATACTTGTATGAATGGCTGCAATAAGGTAACAAAATTCAATAGTTCAAAAAAATTAAAAAGGTATATTAAAATTAATAAGTACATCAGAAAAACTAAAAATCTAATTAAAAGGCAAAATCAGTACACTAAATACTGTAACTTTAGAAAAGAACGTAGGCAGTTATTAACTCAAATGAAAGAAATGGAAAATCAGTCCTCTTCCAATAGCAATACATATTCCAAAGACATTAATAAATTAGAAGAAAAAATTGATAACCTGGAACTTTCAATTAGGGAAATGTATAACAGTTTAAGTAGCTATTCCCAAAAACAGCTTAATTACCAAATAACGGCTGCCAATGACATGATTGATATGTGTAACTATAATTCTGATAGATTTGAATCTTTAGGAAAAAAACAATTGTGCAAGTGCTTGGGTATCCAAAGTCAAAAACAACAGCAGGTCGATACTCAATTTGTTACACAGGTATCGACACAGTCACATACTGCTCCTGAGTCTGATATAATAGGATTACAATCATTAGTACAAAATGAGTCTAATCAACAATACAGAGCTTCTCAGTCAATACCTTCAGAAGTAGTACAATCACATTATTCAAAAAATACAATTTTATTCAGTGATGAAATTGGCAAAAACATGGGTCAAATTTTATGTAATATGGGTAATTCTGTAGTCAATAATTGTATGCCAGGTGCCTCTTTCATAGAAATATTGCAAAAAGCAACACTACAAAATTACTTACGTGATACTACAACATTAATATTTCTCATAGGAAATAGAGGTGATTTGAATAAAAGGACCCTATTAAAGTTATTAGATAATCTAAATTGTAACATTAACATACACAATATTGTATTGTTCTCATTGCCTTATTGCAGCAACTTGTCACAGGTTGAAAATAGTTATAGGTATAAATTAAATTTCACATTAAATACTGTATGCAACAGTAATAAAAAATTGCATATGATTGACACTAACAGACTAGTTAGTAATTTTTATTTGACTAAAAATAAATATTATATTTGTAATTATTTTAAGCGACAAATAGCAGTATCGCTATCTTATTTTTTTTCAGTAACAGCCAAGAACTTGGCTACAATAACTGCTCCTATTGAGCAATGTGCTTTTATAGATTTGACTGTCAGTAATTCTTGTACTGACAATATTATTGATATTTCTTTAAATTAATTTCTAAGACAAAAGAGAATTCCTCTCGCTTAGAAAACATTAGTAATACTGAAATAAATTTAAAGAGTCCACTTAGTACTAATCTACATAGTAAAAATGTAATTAAAGTAATGCATCAAAACATTCAAGGAATGTTAGGAAAGGACTTAGAAATTGAATTATTTATAAATTGTAATAATATAGATATATTTTGTGTAACAGAGCATTGGCTTAAAAATTATCAGATCATGCTTAATTTTAACAATCATCTAATAGCTAGTTCTTTTTGTCGTGAAAATGCAATACGTGGTGGCTCCTTAATTTTATTGAAAAAGAAAATTTAATTTAAAGAACGCAGAGATGTTGTGAATCTCTGTTGAACGAACGATTGAGATTGCTTGTGTGGAACTGGAGCATCTTGTTGTATTAAGCATTTATAGGCCCCCTTCAGCATTATATGATTGCTTTGAGGCTACCATGGATGAAGTTTTAAGGAAGATTTGTAAATTGGGCAAGAGTTTGATTATATGTGGTGATTTTAATATTAATTTATTGGAAAATTCTAGTTTATGTACTAAAATTATTAGCTTATTTCAATCATACAATCTCAAAAATATTTTTCTTGAGCCAACCAGAATAACTGCTAACTCTGCCACATGTATTGACAATATTTATACAGATCTTATTCTAAAATCTAAACAAGTTATCAATCAATTAGATTCTGACCACTGTGGACTAATAATCGCTGTCCCACATCAGTGTAAACATGAGGCAAAGAGAGACATCACTGTTATACCTAAAACTATAAATAGATTAGAACATTTTAAAAGTAACCTTTTTGATAAAATACCTTACTTAAAATACACAAATAATCCAAATAAATTTTACAATGATTTTTTTAATCTATTTTGCAAAGAATTCAATAATATCTTTGTGCCAAAAAGGATTTCAATTAATGATGTTGTTACTTTTAGTGAGTGGGCCACACCCGGAATATATAAAAGTAGAAAAAGACTTTTTGAACTTTATAATGAACGTAACTATAACACGAGTGTAGAATTTTATGAATATGTAAAAAAATACTCTAAATTGTTTAAAATGGTTTGTCGCCAAGCAAAGTCAAGTTTTTTAAGTTCGAAAATTAAAAACAGTGCTGATAAAATTAAAATGACCTGGAGCATTATTAACGCTGAAACTGGACGAGTTAAACTTCGTGACAGTAACTACAGTTTTAATATAGGAACTAAAAGAATAACTTCAGATAGTGAGGTAGCTAAAGAGTTTGAAACCTTTTTTACCAATATTCCTATTTTATCAACAAATTTTTTAAACTCTTCCCCAACTGTAGCAGAATCCATCCTAAAAGAAAATGTTAAGGATAGTCAGACTCTTTTTAAATTTCGACAAATTGAATCGGTTAATATAATTAAGACTTTTAAAACATTAAATAAAAAGAAAACCGCGGACCTTTGGGGAAACTCCGTAGTTGTCACAGAATCAGTAATTGAAATAATAGCTCCAATTCTAGCTTGTATATTTAATGATTCTATTGAAGGTGGTGTTTTTCCTGATTTAATGAAACATAGCAAGATAACTCCTTTGTTTAAGTCTGGTAGCTCATTTGATCCCACAAACTTTAGACCTATTTCAGTGCTACCAACGTTTAGTAAAATTTTTGAGAAAATAATGTTAGACCAAATGCAAAGCTATTTTCGTATTAATAATCTTCTGCATAATAATCAGTTCGGTTTTAGTAGGGGTCGCTCAACAACTGATGCAGGTGTAGAGCTTTTAAATAAGATATTTGACGCCTGGGAGGATTCACACGATGCTTTGGGTGTCTTTTGCGACTTATCCAAAGCATTTGATTGTGTTCTCCATGAAACTCTGATTAAGAAATTACGTTATTATGGTTTCAAAGGCTCTTCTCTGAACCTTCTTATTTCATATTTGAGTGACAGGATTCAGAGAGTCGATATTAATGGTACGAGATCTCAGGGATCTTTGCTTAAGATGGGCGTCCCACAGGGCTCAATTCTTGGTCCCTTTTTATTTTTAATATATATAAATGACCTTCCCTTTTATGTTAATAATAAACACGAAATTGTACTCTTTGCAGATGATACATCACTTATATTCAAAATTAAACGGAGACAAAATATTAATGACACTGAGAACGATGCAATCTCTAAAGTAGTCCACTGGTTTAACGTTAATAACTTGCTTCTAAATGAAAGTAAAACTAAATGTATCAAATTTGTATTGCCAAATGTAAAACAGGTGAAAACCGAAGTAATTATAAAGGATAGAAATGTGGACCTCGTGGACACCACAGTATTTTTAGGAATTACTCTCGATTCCAAACTTCAGTGGGGCCCACATATTGATAAACTATCAAAACGGCTCAGCACTGCAGCATTTGCAGTTTTGAGAATACGCCAATTAACTGACGTAGAAACAGCTAGATTGGTGTACTTTAGTTACTTTCATAGTGTAATGTCGTATGGTATTTTGCTGTGGGGAAATGCTGCCGACATTCAAACTATATTTGTGCTGCAGAAGAGGGCCATTCGAGCAATTTATAATCTAAAAATGCAAGACTCTTTAAGAGATAAATTTAAAGACACTGGTATAATGACAGTTGTGTCTCAATATATTTATGAAAATCTAATATATACCCATAAAAACATTCATTTATTTAGTAAAAACAGTGATGTCCATAGCTTCAATACTAGAAATAAGAATAAATTACATTTGCCTCACACTAGACTCCATAAAATTAATAATTCATTCAGAGGTAACTGTGTGCGTTTTTACAACAAAGTTCCAAGCAATATTGTACAATTAAGCCTAAATAAATTTAAAATCATTGTTAAAAGTGTACTTATTAGCAAAGCCTATTATACGGTTACTGATTATATAAAAGACATGAATGCTTGGACTTAATGTTTCTTAGTTCCACCAGGCATTGCCATGAACCTTTGTAATTATACTTGTACCTATAAGTTGACTTTTGTATGACTTGGTAACGATATATATTTTTGTAAATGTCGTTGCTTCTGTAAAAGTTATAGAGTTTCTTGCGCCCGTTCTTCTCTATAACTAAAAGAAGTCCGAATGGGTAGTAGGGAAAAAAAAAATTTGGACTATTCAAAAGAGCATATCTAATTGCCTACTTGAAATAAATATTTTGACTTTGACTTTGACTTTGTACCTACGCGATCAAAATTATACTGGCGGCGCTGCGTTAGACGGGAGTAGACTTAACGCAGCGAACGCCCTAAAAGTAGAGTGAAAAAATATAGTTATAATTACTTATATAATTTCTTGCTACTTATGTATCCGGAATAGAAAAATTAAACAAACGTATATGGCTAAATATGGGTTTATTGTTTTTCAAAGTATTCTCCGCGATGATCGATACACTTTTGCATACGTTGAAACCAATTTTTATAGCATTTTTTCCACTCTGATTGCGGTATCTCTGAAACGTGCTGTTTGAACGCGTCGACGGCATCTTCACGGGTCGAAAATCGTTGTCCACGTAAATTATTCTTTACATTTGGGAATAAATAGAAATCATTAGGTGCCAAGTCTGGGCTATACGGTGGATGACCCATCAATTCTTGGCATTGTCGTGGTGTAGAATGATTCTGCGTCGCTTGTTGTTTTTACGTATTTCTTCAAATACTTCCAGCAAACAAATGGTAGTGTACCACTCCGAATTGACCGTTTTACGATTCTCCAGTGGTATTGGAGCCACATGACCATTAATACCAAAAAAGCCGTTTGCTTTAAAGTGCTTTTTGCACGTGTCACTTTCGTAGGGTTCGGCTCATTTTGAAACACCCAAACTGTAGATTGTTACTTAGATTCGGGATCGTACGCATAGATCCAAGATTCATCACCTGTGTAGATGTTATAAACAGATTTTGAGTCACCTCCGTTAAATTTTTTAAACATATTCCTGCACCATTCGACGCGAGCTTCTTTTTGATGCTGAGTTAAGTTGTACGGTATCCATCGCGAACAAATTTTTTTTACGAACAAATGTTCATGTAATATTTTATTAATGCTTGTCATACATATGCCCAGAGTAGCCTCTATCTCGCGATACGTAACATGACGGTCTTGCATAATTAGTTTTCGTACAGCTTCAATGTTTTGTGGCACAACGACTGATTTTGGGCGACCTTCCTTATTAACTTCGTCCGTGAGCTTACTCCGTCCACGATTGAACACTAAACCAGTGATACACAGTGGTTTTTGATGGAGCTTCAACACCAAAAGTTGAAGTTAATTGATCCACGCACTGTTGTTGCGTTAAACCACGTCGAAAATCGTAATAAATCATAGCACGAATATTTTCACGTATGAGTTCCATAATTTCAGCGATATGACATTTTAAACCCATCAGAAACAAAACACTAGCGTGCATAAGGAAAAAAATAGCGGCCAGTATTCCAAAAAAAGAACGAATTTTACCATGGAGGTCATATATTGCGTTTAAAAATGTTGAAATTGTAGATTCCGGATACTTAAGTAGCAGCCCTCGTAATAGCTATATGTTAGCCGTAATAGTTATTGTTATATATATTTGTATTTGTTGTGTTACCCCAAAGGGTAAGTGTACTGGTTTATTTTTGTCTTCAGATTTTTTGATTTGACAAGCAGATAAATAATAGTACATTATGATATTAGTGCGTTATGATGGTTATAACATGCGAGGCGGAATTTCAGCCCGAGCCGAAGGCCAGGGCGTAATTGAGCCGAGCACGTTATAAACCAATACACACGTATATCGTACGACGTTTTCTAACACATTTGCGAAGAAACAGAAAAAAAAACATTTAAATAAACTCAATCTGTGAATGCACACTGTTGCTTTCCCGCCATTTTACTAGTGAAAGCGCCGCGCGGCGATTGGTTCGAAATTTGAATAGCAACAGCGCGCGAAATGGCAAATAATACTGTTTTGGAATTTGTATGGACTATAACTTAACTATTTGCTTTGGTAACACACGCGTTTTTTATGAAACGCTTTACATATTTGAAACCGGTGGAATTACATCAGCTTTACGAGCAAAGGTGTTAAAAAAAAATCGGGTGGGGCTGTGCCGGGGCACACGGCCGTTGGTTTTAACGTGAAACGTCTATGTTAGGGAATCGCTTTTAACAAAAACAAGATTGACGGTGTTTTAAGTATTTTAATAAGAAACTCAATGTTACAACAGCGAGCTGACTATATAAGTGAAATATTCACACCACATTTTTCTTTCTCGGACTAATAGTTTTTTAATAATTAAGGTGCGATGATATAGACCTTTTCGTTACGGTCCACTTTTTAAACCTGGTACCCGTATGTTTCGGCGCGATTTTAAAGACGTTTCACGTCAATAAATAAATCACTTATAAAACTATCGTATGCAGGCACGAACCACGAGGCGGACCAACCGCCACACTTGACGTTGAAAGACGACTCGGTGCCCGTTAAGAATAATTTGGCCGTGTACGACGGACCCGAAGCTAGATTTTGTCCTGCAGGTTTGTTTGTCTATGGTTTTGTTAATGTATGCTGTGTATGTGAATGCTGTATACACTTAATATATTTTTTAAGATATTTCATATTAATTACATTATTAAATAAATAAATAAAGTTTACTCCGGACACCGCAGCATTGGTAGGCCTCCCACAGGATGGGTAGACGATTTGGCGAAGATCACAAGAAACCGCTGGAAGCTACTGGAATTGTGGGCGGTCTTTTGGCTGAAATCACTACATAGTATAAAACAAAGTCGATATCCGCCGTCCGTCTGTCCCTATGTATGCTTAGATCTTTAAAACTACGCAACGGATTTTGATGCAGTTTTTTTAATAGATAGAGTGATTCTTAAGGAAGCTTTATATGTATAATACATGCATAATATAGTAGAGAAATATTGATAAATTTAGAGGTTTCTAATGTGATGTCGTAAATAAGTAAGTTTTTTGCGCTTATATTGCAAAAACGCTGGCTGAACCAATCTCTAAGCAAAACATGTTTGTATTGTCTAATGACAAAAAGCTGTGAACGTTGTATATAAGGACATTTTGTAGTAGGTATATTTACATAAGCATTGCACCCGTGCGAAGCCGGGGCGGGTCGCTAGTGATAAATAAAAAAGCAATATTTTTGAAACTTTTATACACATGTCAATAGAAATTGAACTAATAATATAAATTAGAATAAATTTGCTTTACAAGTTTTAGACATGAAAATTAAAATATATCCAACTAGCTTTCCGCCCGCGGCTTCGCCCGCGTTATATTCGAATTTCCCACAGGAAGGATATGTTTTAACAATACTGCCTACAACTTTTCACCCCCTCCTTTCAACCTTTTACAACCCTTTTCTGTTTTAAAAGGTAGCCTCTGTCCTTTCTCAGCCTCTAGACTATCTGTGTACCAAATTTCAATTAAATCGGTTCACTGGTTCTAACAATATTTTCATACAACCTATTATCCCTCCTTTCAACCTTTTACAACCCTTTACAACCTTTTTTATATAAAAAAAGTAGCTTGTGTCCTTTCTCGATCTGTGTACCAAATTTCATTTAAATCGGTTCAGTAGTTTTGGCGTGAAAGCGGAACAGACAGACAGCAGACAGACAGAGTTACTTTCGCATTTATAATATTAGTATGGATTGGATGGAAAATAATTGTGAGATAGATCAATCAAAAACTAACGTTGAAATGAAATGCAAAACAAAGAATTTCTATAGTTTTTGATTAAAAAAATTTGCCACGTATATATAATGTAGTTTACCAACATTATATATGTCGCAGCCAACTGGTTAAAATAGCCGTACAATCAAACAGCTAGCCCTTGGACTGAACAACGTCATTCAATCACACAGCTATACGTCGTTTAGCCGAATTGTTGATACGTTCAACATTATAGCTAGAAGACGCTTAGCCAACTAGTTAAATTGCAAATTAACTAAGGTGATCATTAGTTTAGTACTTAATTTGAGAGAATAGGAATACTTTTTTCTTGGGAGGTTATTCTTGAATTAACTTTAAGAGGTGACCAAAAGTTTGATGAAATAAGTAAAAATAAAGCAAATTATTAATCATAATATTGTTACCAAGCTAAAAATTACAAACTCAAAAATTTACGAAGCAGGAATCATTTCATAGTTCCGTAATTTTTCCTCGAATATTTGTTTAAATTTTGATTCACTCTTATCAGTCGTAAATGACCTCATAATTTTTGCGTCTTTAATAACACGTGTAACGTATATTTACTACTTACTTTCCGAAAAATATCTTGAAACAATCACAAACCACGGCTAGTTGACGCCATATTGAAAACAAAACGCACCTAGCGCTGCGGTGGTGAGCGCTGAACTAATTCAATTAGATGGCGGCTTTTGAATCAGCTGTAGTGTTGAATGTTTTGAGCGACTTAAATATTTACTTAATAAGCTAGACGTATGGTTGAATGGCGTTGTTCAGTCAAAGGGCTAGCTGTTTGATTGAACCGCTACTTTAACCACCATATGGCTGCGACATATACATTTCTATTTACACATTTCAGGTGTATATGAATTCGTGCCAATGGAAACTGGCGACGGCCAGAGGCTACAGATCAACGCGCAAAATTGTATTCATTGTGAGTATTTTTCTTAATTATAATATATTATATGGTGTTTTATATTTAATTATATCTTAATTATATTATTAAATATTAGCCGACCCGTGCCCACTTCGTCGAGCATAATATTAATAATCCCTGAAGCGAGCACGAACGCCAACCGAATTAAACCTGAAGCCATCGCGCGCTGTCCGCTTTTTTGGTCTTATTTTAGTTTCATAAAGATTCAAATTTTTTGGTAATGTATGACTAATAAATATGACCTAATGATTTAAATTATTTTATTAATATTAAAAATTAAATTATCTGTACTAATATTAAAAGAAAAACTACTTTTTGTAAGTAAAATATAAAATTTAGACATATGCTGTCGTTGCCTTTTTTCAAGCTCCACATCTTTTCTCTAGAACTCAAAAATATATCTTTCATAGTTAAGGCAGCGTTCGTAAGAAACGCTTTCATTCGACCGTTTTTTCTCCGATTCACTTTGCAAAACGGACTACCACGTAAAAGCCTTTTTATTTTCCGGTTTTTTATATAACCTATGACACTCGGTAATAATGTGGCTTTCTATTGGTGAATTTTTAAAATCGGTTCAGTAGATCCCGAGATTAGCCCTTACAATTAACAAATATACTTTACTTCTTTATAATATTACTGTAGATACTCGTAATATATAGTGAACGCTTTTCTCTACTACGTGTGATTTATTGTTTGCAACATTAATTATGATCTCATAACAGTATGTGAAAATAAGTTTCTGCTTTATTTTTGAACAAATTCATTTTTAAATCTATTTTATTTTCTATTTCAACAAAATGAATATATTTTTACGCATGTTCATATTAAATGTAATTTACATTACACGTATCGTTACATTGTAGTACATTACGATATTAGTGCGTTATGATGGTTATAACATGCGAGGGCGTAATTGAGCCGAGCATGTTATAACCATCGATATATATGTACTACGTACTAGATTCGTCTGCCCGAACACTCACTACGTTCAAGTGAAGTGCAGGGTAGACTCTGCACCTCGCTCAGTGAGTCGTCGCCATTCGCGCAGTGTGTATCGTTCATAGGCCGACAATACACATAATTAAAACAGTGATTAAATAGTAAACCTGGACAAAAATAATTATTGAAAATTTAAGTGAGTAAAATATCTAGTTGTTTAAGTGGAAATAAGGATAATAATATTATAATAGGGTATTACAGTCTAATTCAAAAAGTGTTTTAATTTAATCTGTTATTGATAAAATACCACAAAAAAATATAAATACATTTTTTTTATTCCAATTATTTCATAAAAACGTGTTTTAATTTTACAATTCAAATTTGGGCGCGAAAACGCCAATTCTCAGGCCGCCATGTCTGTGACGTCACGGGCATTGTAAACATTACGCTTCGCTGAAAGAAATAAACATATTTTCGAAATAAATAATGAGTTCTAGTGGCTATAGTCCTTATCATTGGTGTCTTGTGTCTGAATGTAAGAATACAAGTGTTAAAACACCGGAAAAGTTATGGATACAAGTGCCAACAGATTTAAAAATGAGAAATACGTGGTTGAAATTAGCACGAAGAGATCCAAAGTCATTGTCCACAAAAACGAAATACTATTTTTGTGAGGATCATTTCGATGTAAGTATGCAGTTTAATAGCTCATATAAACATGTGAAAATAAATTCTTGTCATTACAAAACTAATATTTTATAGGTTATATTTTTCTGAAAGGAAATTTTAGGTTATAATACCTATGTTCGCAAAATAAAGCATAATCGTAAAGTTTTGTTGTTATTAAAGGAAAGTTTGTAGTAGGTATATTAATACTTACATAGATGTTTTGACATTTCTTAATTCCGCAGAACAGAAGTCGGGATTGCAAGCGAAGTATTTCGCCACCATCAATGTATTTATTCGTGGAAGATTAGTAATCTACAACTGCTTTCTGCTTTTACAAAGCCGTCTTCCATGGTCAATATATATAGTATAGGTGCAGAATATCAAGAAACGTGATAGTAATAACTGAGAAACTTCGTTAATCTAATAAATTACACAGTAGACATGTACAACAAAAACCGAGGTTGTTTATTTACAAGTCCAGTGACGTCACAGCGAATGCAAACATGGCGTACAGCGTTTTTGACATTCGAAGCACAGATAAAAAAACTTGTATTTTCAAATTGAAATATTTAATTTATTTTGCAGTTTTATGAATAGAAATTAATATTTTTCGTTTGTTTTTTCATAAATGAACTATAAAAACATAAATTTAGATTTTATTTTTCATAGTGCGTAATACCCTATTATACAACGTAAACAATATTTTGTATTTATTGACGCCGCGCTGGCACGTGCTTGCTAAAATCATAAAGTAAAGCCATACAGATGTTCTTCCATTCCTAAGCGTACGCGGCGACTTTAGGTATATATATGTATAGACGGGTGATTATAAAATGTTTAGTTCGTAATTTTTTATTGTTTAGTACAAATTTATATAGTAGTAATAATTAAAGAAGTCCTAATATTTTGTTTTCTTTTATGTTGCCATTCCTTCTATTATAAAACATAATAAGTGTATGATGTACAATATGCTTATTAAATTTGGTATCGCTTCTGCGGTGAAAACTCTTTGATACAAAGCGCTTTAACGTCATGCTTCACTGCGCTCGGCAAAACGTCATAAGTAAGCGGCGGTTACGACGTTTTGGTTGAACGAAATCTATACTTCGGCAAGCGCACCAGCAGTTGTCTTTTTTCTATAATCTGACGAGGTCACATAGATTTAGCGATCTAGCTGATTATAGTTCTAACGTTCACCAGTATTTGAACACACTTTTTCCTTTAGTGTTCTTGTCTATCGGTAGAATATATGTCAATGGTTATAACCAATACGCACGTATATCGTACGACGTTTTTTAACACATTTGCAAGAAAATGTGTTAAAAAATATCTAAAGTAAACCTATGAAAATATAACTAACAAAGTATTTGGAATTTTGGTTATACTCTCTAAAATAAAGTTAGGCGAGTTTAGCAAATGGTGACGTCACGATTGCAGTGTCCTTAGTATGGAGCGTTTTTGAGTAATCCGCGACACTATTATAAACGTGTCGCCGTTTCTTCAAAGTGATAAGTGCAGATATACAGTTTCTTTTACAATATTTCTCAGCTAAGAGTACTGTTATTATACAGGGTTACAGATTAAGTCGATGCAAATCCTTTAAGGGGTTAAAGTTTGCATCATTTCTGACTGATTTGACTATAAGGTATGGTACCCTAAACTTAACCGTTCTCAAGTTTTTAGGAATTGAAGATTTTTTATAAAAATATCATTTTTTTTATGTTTTATGCTTGTAATTTGTTTGTTGTTGCTGTTTTTGTATAATAGATTACTAGATTTATTATTTAAAACAACAAAATTGCAAGTACCTATTTGTTCCAACTACGCCGCAGTAGACGATTGATTGTTAAAATAATTATTAACATCCATCTTTTTTCTTTATTATTTCTTAAATATTGAAAAAAAATGAATGACAGCTGTGCTGCAGATGTGTTTAAAAATATCTACAGTTCTTTAGCTTGCTAAAAAGGTATTACAAGCTGAGTTATTATTATAATATTTAAACAAAAACTTTAATGAAAGGCTGCCAGGTAGTAGTAAACCTAAGCGTAAAATTTAACTTGGGTCAGAAAACAAAGTAAAACAATTGAAGTTGGTAACAAATTACGTTTATTATGCCTACAATAAATGTTCCACATGTTCACCTCTGTTTCGAACACATACACGCATTCTGTGTCTTAAGCCACTTTTCACTACACTAGTGGTTAAATTTTGTTTCCATATTTAAGAAATAATAACGAAAAAAGATGAATGTTAATAATTATTTTAACAATCAATCGGCGTAGTTGGCACAAATACTTGCAATTTTGTTGTTTTAAATAATAAATCTAGTAATCTATTATACAAAAACAGCAACAACAAACAAATTAAAAGCACAAAACATAAAAAAAGGGGACATTAGACAAAAAAAATGATATTTTTATAAAAAATCTTCAATGTCCAAAAATTTGAGAACGGTTAAGTTTAGGGTACCATACCCTATAGTCAAATCAGTCAGAAATGATGCAAACTTTAACCCCTTAAATGATTTGCATCGACTTAATCTGTAACCCTGTATATAGAATTAAAAAAAATGACACCTACCAACCCAAAAAGACTCGAGTCTAGGAATCAGACTCGAGTCTAGAAATATTCGAATACCAAACATAGAATTCGAGTACTGGGCTCGAATCAGGGAATCGAGTCATGATTCGAATACCCTATAAACTGACTCGAATCGACTCGATCTACCAAAACAGCGACTCGGCACATCACTACACTATATCTATTTAAAAAAAAACGCATTTGTTTTATACTATGTAGTGATATAAATCTCATTTGTCTCAGGTAAGACATGCGACATCAAGGACCCTTCGCAGAACATTAACTGGGTAGTTCCCGAGGGTGGCGGTGGCCCGGCGTACAATGGCATGTAAAACTTTATAGTCTGTGGCGTAATTAAGGGTCGTTGCGACCAAGCAAAAAAAAAAAAGTCGAAGGACCACCGACGGAAAGAGGCTAATTTATATCGCTCAATCATGTAGCCGTAAAATATTGACTAGTTTTACACTAAGTTCTATAAATGATCATTAGGCTTTAGGTTTGTTCGATAATATTAGTGCTGTCTTGCTCCAACTCATAATGACAGAACAAGACGACCTAAGTAAGGTGATCTAATTAACGATTCTGCAACTGTATATTAGTAAGATATTGTATAATTCAGAAATCTGAATTATGCAATTGTTGCTTTTGTCAATAATTTAATTGGTTTTTTTCAGATTGCAATTGTTTTTTAGATTTGTATATTTTTTTTCTATAAATAATTTCCTTTACTTACACCAATTAGCTTAGGCCAAAGTAAGCTCTATAATGCTTGTGTTTGTGATTTAAGGCATCTAATAGACAAACATATATTCAATCACATATACATATATATATTAGAAGACACAAATATATGCTCTCACTAGGACACGAACTCGCGACCTTGGAAACTGGCGTACTAACCACACGATCATGTAGGTCGACAATTTTTTTTATACACAGTATATTAAGGGTTACAGTATGAAATACAGTATGACCCTTTGGCATTGCGTAGAGATGTAGCTTCTCTCTGCATACTCTATCGCATTTACTACGGAGAATGCTCGGAGGAATTGTTTGGACTGATCCCTGCTGCTACTTTCCGACATCGTTCCACGCGACAAACCTTCCATCCTCACCATCTCAATACTTGGCAGTCCACCACTGTGCGTTTCTCTAGAAACTTTCTGCCTCGCACAGCTAAACTGTGGAATGAATTGTCGCCTGCAGTGTTTCCGAGCCGTTACGATATCCAAACTTTCAAGGAAAGAGCGTACTCCCATTTAAAAGGCCGGCAGCGCGCTTGTGACTCCTCTGGTGTTGCGGGCGTTCATGGGCGGCGGTAATTGCTTGCCATCGGGTGATCCGTCTGCTCGTTTGCCCCCTATCACATAAAAAAAAAAAAAAAAAAAAGAAATTGCTGTTTTGTTTGGAGATTTCAAAGAACTTATTTAATAACCAAGAAAGCAAACTTTTTGAAATTATAAATTAAATATATTATATTTTGCATACACTTCTTAACTTAGAAGGGAACGAAATTAGTTCTGACAAAGTTATAGTCAATTATATACAAAATACTGACGTAAAAACAGCAGGTACAGCTTGTCAAAAAGTGTAGAAACGGAACTAACTTTTTTGTATGATGGCAACATTCCTAAATCTATGACTAATCTGTAATTTATCTAAACAAAGTAATTAAATTTTATTTTGTCATTCGTAATTATTGATTACAACGATAAATATATTAAATATAAAGAAAACAATCAGAAGCTTTTTCGTCTTCAATCATTCATGTTTATAATAAGCGATGTCTACTACTTCTAGGGTTGCTACATTAAACAACAGTGGCGCTCCTATTTATTTCTACTCCATTTTGACAAACTGTACCTTTTTCAGTTCTTTTTCAGTTTAAAATAACTTAATTCTGAAATTAAATTGTAACCAAAATTATCATATTAGGGTTAATAAGAAATATTTTCTATGTCGACATTTGAAATATTAAAACGATTAAAAAACGGCAATTTCGTAGTTAAATACCTATTATTTGTGCGTGTAATCACGAAATTCCTTATTCGTCGGTGGTCGGACATATTAGAGGTTGTCCATTAATCACGTGAGGCTTGAAAGGGGAGGGGTTTGATAAAAATCACGAAAATAACACAGGGGGGGGGGGTGTAGTAAGATATCACGTGTATTTATTTTTTCGTCAAACGCGCGATTTATATAAATGAGCAGCGCGGTTATATCTTGCCACGATGACGATGACGGTAAAACATTTTATTAACATTGTTTCGGTAATAGGAAATTTAAAATTCTTTGTAGGTACTAAAAATGTAAATTATGTTTGTATATATATGTATGTATGTGTGTAAGTGTATATATGTATTATAGTATGTATTGTTATATTTATAGTATGTCATTAAGTTATACATCGTCATCTTCCCACGAAAAAATTGATTTGAATTCCTGTCCATCCTAAGGTTACCTGGAAGAGATCACTCTTTGTGATAAGGTCGCCCTTTGTACAGTTAGTTTTAAGGATTCATTATCTGTATTTTTTTGTTTTCACTATGGTCGATGTACAAAAAAGTTATAAATAAATAAATAAATAAAAATATACGTGATGTTGGGGGGGGGGGGGGGTTTAGTCTTAAACCTCACTACGTATCACCAAGGGGGAGGGGGGGCTTAAAAAATGCTAAAAAAAGATCACGTGATTAATGGACGGCCCCTTATTGGTACAATCATTTCGTCGTCAAACGGTGCCAATATAGCAGCAGTCAATAGTGTTTTTGCAGCCGAGACCCTGTACTGTGAGCACACAAATTCGATATGTCGTTGTCGTTTTCGCGCCACCTCAAGTAAAGTTACAGGGAGATGCGTGACGACACAAAAGACGAATCGTAAGTTACATTTTAAGAGTACAGGGCCACTTTTTTATATGTCTTTATCTTTTATTATCATATTTTATCGAATAAGTAATTTGACGAATGGTACTAATAGGATAAGAATAATATTTTATAAATTATTAAACTTATGTATTGTATATCAAAAATGTGTACAGGTTGTTTCGGTGCCACCGAAATAATATTTTGTGGTGTTTATCCATCGGACGTGAAGATATTGTAGAAATGAAATTAACGCTAATAAAGCTACTTTTTCTCTTAGAAACTAAATATAATAATATTTTGATCATAAGTATAGACCCTTTATTCATCTATTGATTGTATATCTTTTGTATGAACAGCTGACTAGTAACTAACTAACTCATAAAGTATTCAGGTGTTAGACAAGAATCTAGGTGCCATCAAATATCCAATTAATCGGACCCATGAATATAATTTCGCTGGCCTTGAAACTCCTTGTATATAGATATTGTTTTTGATCATCACGAGTTTTTTGTAAGAGAGATTTTAATGTAAATTATGTGAGATGGCTTTGAGAGACTGTAACCTGTTAGTCTTAAACCGAAAGATAAATAAATGTACATGAAATAAATATTATAACTTAATAATTCAGTATACAATCGAATGTTTTGTTTTTTAGTACTACATAGTATAATTTGAATTAACCGTGCAACGTATTATGTAAAAAGTTGTTAAATGTTTCAATTATAAACAAAGGAGAATGCCCACATTTGCCCCACTGGTCCCAAAGCTATAACAAAATGCAAATAAAGATAAAAGTAAAATTACGAATTTTAGTGACATTTATTTCGCAAATAGGCGTGCGAGAGTAAAACACAATAAAATATAGTGTTTCTTAGAAACGGAAATGGCAATATTACATAAATACGAAACCGAGTAATATGGCCGATTAATATGGCCAAAAGTTAAAACGACGCATTAAATTAATTAAAATTCTATTATTAAACTGCACATAATGTAAGTTACTTAAAATCAATGAAAAGGCTAAAAATACTGTAATTCAAACTAAATAAACAAGCTTTCTTATTTCATTAAGTATATTTAATAAACTTATTTTTACATTGCACATGTGCTATGTAAAAATAAGTTCTCTTTTTTACACTATGGTGTAAACTGCTAAAAATAAACGAAAATGCTAGGAATATACTGTGATTCCAACTAAGTACATTATACATATACCTTTCTTTTTATTAAAAAATATTTTATGTCAAACAAAATGCATATCGTCGTCTTACAACTTTGCTAATAAATATTATTAGGCGCTCATTTAATTTGTCTAATATCTTTATTTTCTTACGAAGTTTTGACTTATATCTGCTTCATTTAAAAATCTATGCTAATTTCGCACACATTAAAAAAATCTCATTAGTGGGCATGCATATGTGACTTGGGCACAGCTCTTTATAATTTGGGCATTGTCCTTTAAAAACCATGCTTATTATCTATAGTATGATTATTAAAATGTGATTCAGAATGGTTTCTCTTGGATGGATTATGTTATGAGTAGAGATCGGATAATCGGATGCATATTTACCTAAAGTTAGTTTAAGACAAAGTATGGAAACGGCTTTTTATTGTTTTGTTAAATAAAAATGCCGGGATTGCGGAATTGGATAGCCGGATGTTTATTTATTTACCTAATTTAGTTTTTGACAAAGTATGGAACTGTCTTTTTATTTTATTTCCATAAATAAAAATCCCGGAATTCCGGTACTGTAGAACATTTTGGTAATGCAAAACTAGTCGGTAATATGAGCTTAAAAACGACGTTACATGAAGATTAGTTTCAGTTCCCCGTGTGATTTGTGAGTAGGTATATAGAGTTTTAGAGGAAGAAAGTCGAGTGTTAAATAAAACAATAAGTACATACAAAAGCGTATTTTAAAAAGCCGCTTCCATAATTTGTGAGCCAAAAATTAACTTTAGGTAAATATGCATCCGATTATCCGATCTCTAGTTATGAGGGAATATATTATTTGCGGGAACACAAAAGAGCGCATACTATTAAAACTACCTACTAACTTAATTAATTACATATACAATGCATAAATATACACTATGTTAATATATAATCGTACAAATGCATAATAGTTCCCTCAAATATAATGTTAAATGTTAATGATTTGAATGTGTTCAGTAATGAGCTTATAAATAAAATAAAACTTAAAATGTGTGTACAAATAAAACTAATGTAGTGTAAGTAATTGTAAATATATATATGTGTATATATCCTATTTTAATACATATATACAAGTATCATGACTATACAAACATTTAATCGAGATTAAATTTACATAAATCAGAAAATAATAATTTAATAAATGCAATCCCGCGTGTGAGTACGTGGTTCTGTAAATGTGTAGTTGAATTATTGATAGTAAAATGTTAATTATTAAGCGTAAGTGTTGTTATATATATACAAAATGTTTAAATAAAATGTATTTTACAAATACTTTACTTTCTGGTTTTATTCTATTTCTACAAATATCGCAGCAGCTAACTTTAGATGGCCTTAACATGTTGGGACATAGTTTGCACTTTACATATATATAGAACTATAGAATGAAGACATCGGAAGCTATCGTATTTTATTACAAAGCCCGTTGCTAAAAATGTCAGTGCACTTACAATTTCGACCTAATCACAAACAAAATAAGTCTCACGATCTAAGAAACGTAATTAACTTACAATAGTAAGTCCTAGTCAGTTGTCAACGTTGTACAGAATCATATAGAGCTGACATGGTCACTAGTAGATTTTCTTAATAAATCGAATTTGTGTATTAATATTGGATATTTTTTCATTGAGCGAATGAATAATTTGAAGCGCTGTTAGAGATTTGTATCAGTGAATCACTTGAAAGAAACGACTCACTGAGTCGTTTTCTGAAAGATTGACACATCTCTAATGGGAGCATTAGTACGGGCAAATGGCTTTAGAAACAAGGCTTTAGATAATTCCGTCCTTGTACATTTGTTTAATTTCATTATTTATAGGAAGTGTTTATGTACAATATGAATTATATATAGATATTTATGACTTACATGCTAATCTTAACAATTATTTATAGATTCATCTAATCCATTTAAAAATTAATTACTAAATAATACTACCTATAAAATTACAGATTATAGACATATATAATGAAATAATAACTGAACAACTAACTAACTACAAAAGCATCATAGCACCCGAACGGATGAAGCGATTGTTTATGATTTAAAAGTTTAATCGGGAGTGTTCTTAGTTATAAGTATAAGTTTTAGGCAAATCAATCCCAAATGACCGCCACTACAAAATGGCGAAATTTTATAATATTAGATATATATTAGAGTATCTATTGAAAACGTCCAATGATCGGTTCAGCTGTTTAAAATAAGTGGGAGGGGTGGGGGGAGGAAAAGTGGGGATGAGCAATGTTTTTGAGTAATCCGCAATAACGTCGCAAACAGGTTACTGTATCTGTTAAAAATAATAATCGCAAGAGAATAAAATGAAAGACAAAAATCTTCATATAACAATAAAGAGCAAATTATTTAATGTCTGTATTCTACCAATCCTAATCTATGGAAGTCAAATATGAACTACATATAACACAAAACATAACAAATAGACTTCCGATCTGCCAACGCGCGATGGGAAGGAGGAAGGAGCATGCTAGAAGTAAAGACGAGAAACAGAATAAGAAACATCATTATCTAAACTAATAATAAATCTGTAGAGGTCAATTCTGTACATGAAATTTCCAATACTAATATTTCCAAACAATTATCGCGCGATTGGCGCGTCAACTCTGTAATTGGTTGTCATTTTTATGGATACTTTTATGTAATTAATTACCTGTATTTGTGTATTATCTGTGTTCGGACATAATTGTATAGAGGTCAGTGCAAAAACCATAGAGTAACTTATACATGGCAAAAACCTCTCAGTTTTTCACTGGCAGCAGCCCTGACATTTTGTATTTCTAAAGCATTTCACTGGAAATTTATGTGCAAATGAACCCAATAACAATAGCCTTCACCTTTTTATGGATTGCGGTGAGCTGTATATCAAATTTTATTTCATGTCTTCCCCTGTTTTATCGTGATGTATTGTTGACTCGCTCGTCGAGCACGCAATCTAGTTCCGACAAAAGTTTATGTCGGAAAAATGCTCTTTCATGTACAATTATATTTTTTAAATTTTATTATTAATCACCGCTTCAGTCACATTATTTTTCAATGGTAATCTTATCCTTTAGACTAGATTTTAATCATGGATTCACTGGTAGGCACAGATCTTATGCTTTTTCAGATATGTCGCATACTGGCACAACTATTCGCAACAAGCACTAGATAACTTGTACTTTTCACACAACTATAGTCGGCATAGGAAATATTTATTTATAATGCATAATTTAAACATGATCAGGTAATAATTATTAAATCTTTAAGTATTATGTTTATATTTCAATTAAACGGTAAAAAAATGTATTTTGTTATTTGTGCTTTCCCAAGATTGTGAACATGTCTTCCGCACAAGACAAGTAATTTCCAAAGGTAGAAAAGGTGTTTTTATACTCCTCTTGACTTAACTATGAATTTAGAAGACGCTTATTGATAAGTTTAAGCAATTCCAGATTTCTACATTAGATTCCTATTTCTTACATGAATCTGAATGGTGTATTTTTCATACAAACGTAGTCCCCGGTTTTCTCCCTGGAAAATAAAATTGGAGCAATTTTTTGTGAAAATTTTTAGCATCTTTCGTTGTTCGCTATATAATGGGAAATACCTTGATTCTATATAATAGACTTTTATTATACATAATACATATACTAACGCCTCTTTCCCATGGGGGTAGGCAAAGATCACAGTTTCCTACATGCTACTATCCAAAAATACTTCCCTACGTTCTTCGACTTACATTAATACTTTCATGCCCGTTCGTCGGTTACTTCTCTTGTTTTCTTGCCTTCCTTCAAGATGTATTTTATATTTGGTGCAAGTATGTTCGTCTAGGTCGTTTTCTACCAACTTACCTATTCACATTTGCCTTATTAATTTCTTTCGTCAGTCGTCTTTCGTCCATCCTTTCTACCTGTCCAAACTAACGTACCATATTCTTATATTAATATATTTATATTCTTATAGGTCGCGAAAATATAATCATACTAGCGGCCCGTCCCGGTTTCGCACTGGTAGACATAAATAGGTACAGATATTTAAGTTATAAGCATGCTAATTAAAACGACCATGAATCACTAAATTAGAAAAAAAAATGGTCTCTTATCTTAAAACCTGTACACTAACCCTGTACACTACGTTGGCTGTGGTATTTGTAGGTGGCAACAAAAAGTATTGATTTTCAGGAGATCCTACTCGAGAAAGTGCCACATACAATTGTTATATTCTATAACTAGCGACCCGCCCCGGCTTCGCACGGGTGCAGTGAAAAAATGGTTATGGTGGGTTATCCCTAAGAGATAGACATATACCATCGCGGACTTTTTTGTGGATTTTTGTAAGTTGTACAATACTGTAGTACATTATTTTGGTCTATCTCGTAGGGTTCAGCCAGCGTTTGCAATATAAGCGCAAAAAAACGTGCTTATTTACGACATCACATTAGAAACCTTTAAATTTATCAGTGTTTCTCTACTATATTATGCATTTATTATACATACAAACCTTCCTTAAGAATCACTCTATCTATTAAAAAAAACCGCGACAAAATCCGTTGCGTAGTTTTAAAGATCTAAGCATACATACGGACATACAGCGAAAGCGACTTTGTTTTATACTATGTATTGATATTGTCGAATTTTTTTTTGTTCTATCATTAATAATTTGGAAGATGGACGCATGTACAAGTGCGATTAAGGAATTAGTTAATAATTTATTGTCTTTTCTATTTTAAATTTATTGTAGTTTTATTAATATTATTATTCTTGTGACGTCAATAAGTACCTGTAAAGGTTTAAATTGAATAAATTATTTTGACTTTGACTTTGACTTTGAAATACTCTTCGCAGCGCATGCGATGAAAGACATTTTATGGCAAATTTTTTTACACCTTCGGTTGGTTTTAATAAGAATTTCTAAAGATTTCAATAGTAATCTAGTAATAAATATAGCCCATGTTACTCAGTGATAATGTAGCTATCTAATGAAAAAAGAGTTATTAAAATCAGTTCATTACGTTTTGAGTTTATTCGTTACATACAAAAATACAAATCTTTCCTTTTTATAATATTAGTGTAGGTGTCAGAAAATAGATGTTATTTATAATAGCGAAATATCATTATAATATACTTTTTAACATTAAAAACATTTTGTAAATATTTCAAGGAGCCGTTTACAATCTTTTTATTCATCACGCAGTTTGCTGTGATAAAGTTTTCGTCTATTTCATCTGACATATTAATCTTGTTATTCCTTTTAAAATGCAAAACAATTATTCAACCAGTCCTTTAAGGGCCATCAACAATTAAGGCCACACAAATTTTGTAATTACTATAATCGACTTTATTGTTAATTTATTCACTTTCCTGTTTATATAAATACAAAGTTTTGTCATGTATTTTTCTAATGCGACAAACTTCATATAGTAAATAGTTAATCTTCTTGGGACAGTGTCCTCAATTCCCTGTTTTATATAAATATTAGGTTTTGTCATGTATTTTTCTAATGAGACAAACTTCATATAGTAAATAGTTCATCTCCTTGGGACAGTGACCTAACTGCTCATCGTTTGCCGTAATAGAGAAGTCTGTGGGACTACGGAATAATAAATGGGAGGGCGGCGGCTGGTGACAAACGACCGCTGGTATTATTTAAACGACTTCGCACTTAAGAAAGAAATGATACAACCATTTATACACTTGGTGCAAAGAGGAAGAGCGTCTACTTAATACATTTCTATACAATTTCGTTCTTTCCGAGGTTACAATTATGAATCGAAAATATTTTTATTTCACAGGCTCTTTCTTTAACAAGCTCGATCATTAGCTTGGTAGTTTAATTTTTGGTTTATAATTTTAAAGTTTCTAAGTAAGGAGTTTTCCTACATAGAATTAAATCGAATGCATTATAGATGTGGAAATCTGCACGCCTCCGAAAATTTCAGTAATGATTTGTAAATTTTTAAAAAGTGTTTAGTACATAAATTATTTGAAATTAGTTTTGAATTAATTCTTATTACATAAACATTTCTCAAAAATCGTATGTACTCTATACTCGTTAGAGTGCGTTGCTTAGATAAAAAAATAATGTATACCATCTTTACGATTCTAAAACTAACATATTTTATATATTTACAAATGAAATCGAAACAGTGCGAAATCCTGAAGATATTCCTATTTTAATACTATTTTTAACCGACTTCAAAAAAAGGAGTGTTCTCAATTCGACCGAATATATATATTTTTTGCTGATAGTGATTTCGAAGAGTCCGTAGAGGCAATTAGAACCTAACTCCATGGAGAACAGACTTCGTTGGTATCTTAAAATTCGAGTCTACAGTTTAATGTGATATTTATTAGTCGGTAAACTAGCAAATGTTGCTATTAATTTGACAGGAAATTACCAACTGCTGAGTATGCCAAGGACGTAATATGAAAGGAGTGAAGTCGGTATTCTCACGAAGTCGTACATATCATGGAAGAAGATTCAAGGTAGAAGATAATGAACCTTTAACTAAAAGTAGAGATGTAGCACTAATATCTCAGGTCGATGGTGAGGAAGGTACATTTGTGTATGACCTTCATCAATATAACTTGGACAATACTAAACAAAAAAGGTTGATAACTCCAACTTCAAAAATAACTTTCAAGGAGTTCATTTCGAACTATTATTAAGGTCAGTGTAGACCGGCAAAAGGACTCCCTGTGACACCGTAAATTAGCGGACTCTTTCCGCTTTAATATCCCGTTCCACAGTCACGACACGACCCAATTTTATGATGCGAAAAATTAAATTGACCCACCGAAACTGTGAAGTTCCGCGCGTTAGTTTCTCTTTTCCTCGAACGGTAATAGTTTGGGTGCAGGTTATTTTGGGAATGTCTAATTTTTTTTTCTTTTCCTTACGTTTGAGTAAGCATATCAACTTATAAATAGGCTTATAAGGAACAATAGCTCTTTCCTAAATCAGAAAATATGAACTTCTCAGTAGCATCTGGGTCACCGAAATAAGCAGCAGAATCTCGAACCTCAAATGCCAGTGGGTGGGATATTAGTAAAATTTATTTATCAATATACACAATTTACAATTTGATTCGATAAATATCGCTACTTAGACCACAGAATTTGGTGACGCCATTTCACGTTGCTTGCAATGTTATCTAAGTCTATACATATAAATAATTTGTCTGTCTCTGGATCGATTTTGACGGAACTTTTATTGGCAGGTAGTTGATGTAATAAGTAGTGACTCTCAATTTAGAAAAACTATTTTATTTTGGAAAAATAAAAAATAATAAATATTGGTAATTATGCATTCTAATTAAAATAAAAATGCAAATACAAAAACAAAACTAAATAAACTAATTAACTTTTTGTTAAATTCCACGCGGGTGAAGCCGCGGGTACAGCTAGTAATAAATAATAGGTGCATAGGGTAGAAGCTTGTATTTGGTCAAAGTATAGGAATAAGGCATCAGTGTAATTATTATGATACCAATTTCGATTTAAAGGTATCACTATTTGTAAACGGATACGCTACAGGTATACCACCGCTAATATATTTATTTTTATCGATACCTTAACCAAAATTATGTTGGTACCTAGTACTAGTACTACTAGTAAAATATCCCGACGCGAAAGCATGATATCATTTGATTTGGAAGATGGACGCATGTACAAGTGCGATTAAGGAATTAATTAATAATTTATTGTCTTTTCTATTTTAAATTTATTGTAGTTTTATTAATATTATTATTCTTGTGACGTCAATAAGTACCTGTAAAGGTTTAAATTGAATAAATTATTTTTTGACTTTTGACTTTGATACTTGCTACTATTTGGTAGATTGATGCTTGTCCCTTAACAGTAGCGTGACCTGAAAATGTTTTTAAATTAAATCCGGTAGCTTAAAAATTTCGATACCGTTATTTTGAGGTATCCGATAATTTCCGTACACTAAATAAGTGTACCTACCTAAGGATCCTAATACAGAGATATGAGGTCATAACGTTAACCATTTTAACCGATATTGTTGTCGTTTATTCATGCCGGGAGGTAGACTATACAATTTCATAGCCCCCGTACCAAACACACTAAGTTACTAATCAGCTCTATTTGCTAATGTTATTTTAATGACATGAAGTTATGATCTTTTTGAAATTAGTTTTCGTTATCTATATTAATATGTGCAGATATAGTGTTTGCACGGTCTTGTATTGTTCATTGAACCCAACTGCATGTCTAAATGAAGTGTAGTTGGCGCGTTGGTAATTAAAAAGTACTTAATTTATGGAAGTTAGTGTCTATACATTCACCGATCGCTCATACGTCTTCATTACCAATTCATAAATCATAAATTCACCATACAGTAACCATAAATAGTTTGTGATTCAATCAAAGGTAGACTTTTTCTCACGTTCTCTAGCCTCGGTAAAATTTGACGTTTTTGAGCCCTCGACAAATTAGATACATAAGCGTTTATACTGTTAGTTTATGTGATAGTCTTACTGTGAAAACTTCGTGGATGCCGTGTTCACTAATATTAGAAACTACACCGTGCGTGTCTTTATTTGTTTTGTAGTCATAATTATCTATCCATCCATCAGTCCATTTCAACTAGGATGATCTCTGTGACAGGTCATCGTGCTCCGAATTACGCATTTTTCGTTTGACAAACAAAAATAATTTTATTCTTTAATATTTTTTATTCATAGTAGCTTCATTGCAAAAAATAATAAAATAAAATATATTTTACTTATAAAACGAAGACAGTATCGCTTAGTTTAATTTAATGAAATAAGGAATAAAAATAAATCTTTTTTAAATAACTATGCAATTCGCAAACATGAAACGGAACGGCGTCAGTACGAGTGTGTCAGCCTTGTATGCGAGTTGTGTGTTCATCGATTTTTGCGTGGTGTTTTGTTATTGTCGTTATTGTTGACTGTTGTTGCTGTTTTTGTTTAAGTTTTTGTTGTTATTTTGATATTTTTTTGGCAAAATGCCGGAAAAATCACAGGTAAACACTTGACTATATTTCTACTATACCTACATAATATTATATACATAAGATAAATGCATTGATCAACAAAAACTTTCAATATAATACAGAAACACTAATGATACTCAAAGTTTTGGTAGTAAGATAATATCGATTTCATTTCCATATAAAGTATAATCGATTACCAGAAACAATCAATTTAGTTTCACTGTAGGACCTCTCTACAAGTGTCGAAATCGAACTGTCACAGAGATCATCTTATTTGAAATGGACTATAGTAATAATCTTGTGTATGTTTCAAGTTGTGAACCAAATAAATAAAAAGAAAAATTGTGAGTATTTTATATTATTGTATAGGTTTAGATAAGGTTTAGATAAAGTTCCAATGACTTTTTATCTACCATCCTTTCTAAAGGTGTACTAAAGGAGTATTTTTATTATATACTGAATAAAGAAATCTCTATTCCACCATCTACCCAACATACATTCGATCGATCAAGTAGTAATACTGTATGCCTGTGTATGTCTTCAACACAAAATTCCAATAGTTAAAAAAAATAGAAAAAAAAGTAATCTACCTTATTCCATGATCCATAGACAATGTTATTTTTTATACAGTTTTAACAGTACCTACTACATGAAACTGTTAGTTTATTTATTCTAATTGTGGTATTATGGCTTTATATTTAGTGTAAAAAACATTTAAAATTCATTAAGCATATAATGGTTTCTTTAGTCGAGTGAAAAATTACATGACAAATAATTATGGGCGTAAATTATTCGTTTTATTTTTTACAACCACAGCATAACAATTAAATTGACAGATTACTCACTCAAAAGGATAAAAGGATCAAAACAATGTGTTAAATGGTCTCTGGAATTACCAATTTTGGTCTCATAAGCGCATCGGAATTCCCCCAACAGATTGCCCATTAATATCATTTTTCGCTATAACTTTGAGCTTTTAAATCGTTATTTGGATATATGCACCTGTAGTAATCTATATAATCTATATTTAAAGCCAAATTGCTAATGCGATTAACTAAATATTTTATTTAATGATATAGTCTCATATCATATGATAGTTGTAGCTAAAGCGATCGTCATGTTCTACTTAATGTTAGGAACTTCTGGATAAGGTAGTCTTGTGATTTTAAAAACTAGTAAAAGCGTTTAAGAAATATACAATAATTTTTATAAATCTTAATTGGATTTTATTTTTATGTAATTAAATATAAGCATTCTGTTAAGGAGAAGGAGCAATAAAAACATATTATGTGAGGTCATTAAAGACACAGAATATTATGAATATTTTAAACATTTTATAAATACGCTTGGAAGAAAGAAATTCCTTTTTTACTATACTTAGTAACCAGTTGAATTGTGACGCACATATCCAAATAACATTTTAAGAACACTTCTTTTTTACCAATAAAAATTCGTTTACCCGTTCAATAGACCAATAAAACTTTGAGATGTAGATCGACGTACATTTTGTTGAATAAAATTGTGCTTACGTCGCGGTGTGTCATAAATTATGTACATTTTTATTTACTTAATACAAGCCTGCGGGCTGGTTGGGATATTTACAAGATAATGTATATTGGTTTAAACTTCAATTAGGTGCCATATTTGAAAGAAATTGGGCTCCCCAGTCGCTGGATCGTCCTTACTAAGTACAAGATGGACATCGGGGTGGTTTAGTGGGTATGCCCTACGGGGAGAATCCTACACACGCCTGATGACTAGCCATCATGGGGCGCAAAGCATTTCACATCGAGAAAAAGAAGGTGCTATATTTGAAAGATGTTATATTTATCAGTCTATGGATCGAAGGACTCGTTAAGTCCAAGGTCAATCTTGCAATTTCATATGTACATTTATCTGATGCTCCTACGTTGAAGGAAAACATTGTGAAGCAATCTGCGTACACCTGAAATATATTTCATAAGAAATTCAAAAGTATTTAACCAATCTCTACTGGGCCGGCGTGGTTGACTAGTACCTAATCGCTCTAAAATAGTTAGGGTAGGTTCGTGCTCCTCGGTGGGCACGTAAATCACCATCACAGCCCTCCTCCCCAGAAGGGGAGGCCCACCCACTAAAAACCTCAGCGATGGCCTTCCTCAGGCATTTAGGGAGCCCTCGGTAACGCTAAGCGACTTCCGGGAACCCCCAGCTTCAACTCCCTTCGGCAGGGAAGTCCTCCGCGGGGGAGGCAAACACCTGCCCCGATGTCCTCGACCGATGCCGCACCCCGGAATTGAATTTTCATAAATATATTGATCTGCTTATGACATTATACATCTGTGGCGGTAGAATCGCAAAGCGCACCCTGCAACAGGCGCCCCGATATGGGCCCAGAGAACACCGGGGGGATTTAGTGGGTAGGCTGGTCCTCTCAGACTGGAAAGCCCCACACACGGTCACGGTGCAAGGAGGAGGATAAGGAGCATTTCCCCTTGCAAAAAAAATGACATTATACATATTTCATTAAATAAATCATCGTAAGGTATTATTCTCGATATTTTTCTACAAGTCAAGTTATTGTAAGTGGCTAAGATTGGTGCTAAATATCATCCGTCACTAACACTTTCGTCTCGAGGTACATGTGCTAGATGGGCCGAGAATTTCCCGCGTCCTCTCGAACGCAGAGTTGGATGGAGTTATTTGGATTATTCGTTACAGATAACTTCTGTTGTAGATTAGTTAACAAAATACAGTGTGGAGCTTAGAACCTTCATAAATCGTATAAGAAATGATGGGCCAAGAATATGCCGTGCAACTTTTCGAACGCCACCCAGCTGTGTGGGATCCTTCGTTTGACTTTTTCTGTAAGTTGAACCTACCTAGTTTAACTATTCGTTCCTGATAAGTTTCAGGGTAGAACTTGTTAACAACTTCCATTGTAGAGCTTACAACCTTTACAAATTGCTGGAAACTTGTGCAAATGATATCAAATCGAATTAATTCACTTAAAATTTGCCTCGAATCTGTGTCGCCTAAGTGGCGTATTAATTATTCTACGCTATTTAGATCCTAAACTGAATGGAGATTAAACATGATGGTAAGGCCTCTGACATCACAGTTATAAAAAAAACCATACCGACATTAAGATCCAATCAAGCCGTAGGGCCCTTATGGCCAAGGCTAAGGTTGAGTTCAGTCGGTAGGTCTCGCTGGTCAGATCGCTCTGGCGTGGATACATTATCACCGTGACATTTGCCGTTGCGGGAGTATCCTGGGCACGTTTGGTGCTCCTTGTGAGGATTCTCAGCCTCTCTCTGATGAGGGCAAATAAAAAAAATATACGACATTAAGAAAGTCATACTCTAGGGAAAAATATTAGATACTCTTGGGTTAAGTGTATTAAAGTTGTATACTGACCCTATTACGGCTAAATTGTGTCACTAAACACGCCACTATCTAACTGACCAGACGCAGCATTCAAGGTCAAGGGTTGAGGTCTAAACAAATTTACATCGTAAAAATGTTTAATGGGCTATCAACCTAGAGGGGGTCCGTAAAGTACCCACTTTACTGCTCGTATAAATTTCGCCCTTCACATCTTATTTTTCCAGTCGAGACACAATTACGTTAAAATTTAATTAAGCAAGCGGAATTACATGGAATTATAGATGGTGTTTACCGACTTATCTCCGCGTCTGTTATGGCTAATTAAAATTCATACAAAATCGTACGTGGGCTATCTGCCAATTTAAAATATCATGTACTTAGTCATTTCGTTTTGTTCGATTGGAACATTCGATGGAACTCCTTGATGAACTACTCTATAATCCATATTCTGTATTCAAATAACTTTTAGGCCCTAGAGATTTAAGAGCTATTTTCGTCTCTATTTACGGGAAATAAACGATCTCTTTTGAATATAGATGATAAAATATATTTTTAATGTAGGCAAAATCGATACTATATGTATAAACATATTTTATTCACAGACAAAAAAGTAAAAAGTATTGGAAAACCAATTGAGACGAGGTATTTTTAAGCCAACTTCAAATAGGCACTTAGGCAATACATTGTAATACGAAGTAACGACTGACGACGTAACGAAAGCGCGAAACACATTCCCTTATTTTCTTTACAATAAAAGAAGGCAAAGGACGTATATTCTGAAGTGCCAATTCACCATTTTATATTTCCATCTGCTCTCGACGCTTTTCCTCCGCGGACCCACCTGCCTACATTTATATAGATGTTTCATTTCAACGTAAGAGTGGATTTTTATAAACTCATTTATCTAGTCATTCTACTTTCACAAAGACGCTGGGCGAATTGAAAAAGTTTCTGAAATTTAATTCGAGTTTGAAACAATGCGAGCGTTTTTGGCTTCTGATGTGTTTCACTTTTGCTTATTTACTTTGTGCCAGCTCTGTCTGTCTCGTTTCGGTAATTAGTTAGATATAATTTCGGAAATGGGAGCCTTTGAATTTGTCCCGTTTTCTTTGACTCGGACTTTCCCCGTAATTTCCTTTTCAAATGGAACTCCCCGTTGGTCGGTACGATAATGTTATATTGAAGTTAATAGCGCTTGTTGTGATTCGACGAAACAAATCTCCTGGGGTCTGGGGAGTAAGGCTTTAAGTGTCTCTACGTGTACCGGAATAATTAAATTGTTTTAGAAATGTTTTGGGTGATTAGACAGTTCGGGATTAATGTGCTTTTGTGCTAGAGCCTTGTTATTAATGTATTATATATTTTTTAATTTTATCTTTATTTTATCATAAGCAACAGTATTTAAAAATACATTTTTTCTGATGAAATTACTAAAGTAAGAGACAGAGTGCTCGATTTTTAAAAAACATTAGCTTACTGATACAACACCAAATGTTTTCTCAAATTGTATACATATGTACATATACATATTTTTATATAATGAAAACATGGTTTCCCAGTAGAAGGTTACTATAATTTAATTTATCAAAAAATATATCTCATTACAAATGATATGTTAAAAGTTTCCATCGATCCCGCTTGTGCGTTGTTTTTTATTTGGGGTCAAACGTCACAAATTTTCGTTTATTGTGTATATGACTGATACAACGAGAGTGCGATAAATGGCCCAGACAAAGTTTGTAGATTGTAAAATTGTCTACAAAAAAGGTACAGCTAAATAAATAATAGGTGTATAGCGTAGAGCTTGTATTTGGTTAAAGTATATGAATACGGTATCAGTATAATTACGATACCAATTTTGATTTAAAGGTA
Source organism: Scirpophaga incertulas (assembly GCA_036419045.1). Classification (NCBI taxonomy): domain Eukaryota; kingdom Metazoa; phylum Arthropoda; class Insecta; order Lepidoptera; family Crambidae; genus Scirpophaga; species Scirpophaga incertulas. Next base: position 35,876,131 of record CM071627.1, read on the forward strand.
TCACTAAATCTCGAAATACGTATCTGTAAACGGATACGCTATAGAGTACCTTCTGATACTTTTTTTTTGTTCCCCTGAGGAAAATGCATTAAATTGCTTACCTTTTGACGAGCCGGCGGTTATGTGGGGCTCTTCTCCGCAGAAGGGGGAGGTCTACCCACTAAAAACCTCAGGGAGGGCCTTCCTCAGGCATGTAGGGAGCCCCCGGGAACGCCAAGTGACTTCCGGGAACGGTACCTGCTGGTACTAGTAAAATATCCCGGAATATATACAGCTACTCGTAGTTACAGCATAACTTATACAGCTAGTTATACATACGAATGCAACGAGTAAAGTCATTGTTGGAGGTATAGTTGTATGCCGTACGAAAGTATCAAAAGAACGAGAGAAACGTATTGGTAGTCGAGTTTCAGTTATAAAATTGATTTTTGATAACAGTACAGGCGAGCAAATTTGATTATTTAATAGTTTGAAAAGGGAAAGTGTTATCAAATTGTTTATGGAGATTTTCTACAGTAAAGATTTTGTATATTTTTAAGGATTTGTTATTTATATGTCAAGTCATATTATTTCTATAATAAAATATATCGTGGAAAGAAATATTAAATATCTGTTAAAATCGTCCGATTGTGTTAATATGTTTTTTTTGAGGAACATTGCGGAGCCAAAGTCTAATATCGAACTTACAAAGCTAAAATAAAGAAATTTCAAGGTTTGGGAAATTTTAAATAGTTACGTAATTAAGTAAAAAAAAAAAAATTGGTAATAAGTATTAAACTTTATTTATTATTTTAGCGAGATGTCAATTAAGGGATTGTGGGCTCTCGATACATGTTGAAGTCTTTCCAAGGTCACTTCGATTAATAAAATTTAAATTTTTATTTAATTGATTTTCAGACAATAGTTACCAATTATATCTAAATCTGCCACACAGACTATATGTATAATCTGTTTCGTGTTTTGTAATCAAGCAAGAGTTTGTAAGAAGCATATATGTCATCAATATACATCTTTACTTTAAATTAAATCTGAGTTATTTGAAACATTTGATTCTTGCAGAGGGCATCTGATGACTACCCCTATTACCTGAACAATGTGACGCGAAATACGCTGTCCGGCCTCCTCGAGTACCGGTCAGCGTTGACGCTGGACTGGCTGGCTGTCGAGGACCTCAGACAGAGGAAGCTAGCGGCGGTCTTCGAGACTGAAGCCACGCTGTCTACCAACGCGCTGCTAGCTTCTGAGTGCATGGAATACCCCAAGCCTGCTGGCGGAAAGGTGGCAGCGTTGATATTCGAACTTATGAAGTGAGTTTTTTGGCCTTCGCAGACATATTCAAACTTTTTCATTTAATATACCACTCGCTTCAGAAGGCAAGGAATAGGGGCCCAGATATGGTCTTTGGAATCCAGTCACAGATCGAGGCAGCAACGCCGCCAAAGGTTTTCGCCATGGGAAGTTCTCAGCTCTACATCTGCTTCAAATTGTAGTACAACAATACAAAAATAATTTCCTTACATTAGGAACGTGGAAGGCGATAACGCGAAGCTACTATCTGCGCTGAAGCGAACGCTCTACAAGTCCAAGATGCTTGTTGAAACGTCAGTACTGGATATGGAGCCGGACCTTACCTTATTGCTGAAGACACCAGCTGAGCTGCGCGGCGAGCCTTACGTCAACTTTCCCAGAATCATGACCATATTGTGGTTGCTGAGTACCGACCCCTCTACCGTGCATAAATACGGTTGGTGTCCAGTGAACCAGGTGTGTGGACATTTATTACTGACCATAACTTTTGTAGCTACATTTCCTAGAACGTGGTGGTTTTGCTGTGTAGATCTACTAGATTCTGTATTATCGGATATCTCAATATCACGGCACCAAGAGATTTTGGAGCAGCGAAGGAAGTTTCATTCCTTCTGCTTTCTCTATAACATTTTTAACGAAGAGTGCTCGAAGGAACAGTTTGTAATAGTTTTTTATGTGATATGCTGATTAACAGACTACCTACCTAATGGTAGGTAGTCTGGTAAGTTACAAGACTGTGGGGGACGGGACCATCTTTTCCCACAAAACAGAGAAAAGATACCTTCCCCCAACCGCGAATTAATATGTTACTTGTAAACAGATAATAAATAAGGAAATTAAAAATACTAACACAAACAAACAAGAGGACCAAAGAGTTCTGCGGACCAAAGAGTCCGCAGAAAATCAGAGTTATTATTAAAATAATGGTAAGTTACATTTGCTTATAGTATATGTGATGTCTGTGAGATTCGCAACTATATCTGCAACCCAAATAGGTAAGGTACCCAAACAGATGACCATGTATAAATGAATAGGTATATATATATATGAATGGTATATATGATAAAACTGGCTAAGTACGAATCAGTAGGTTTCGTACAAGCTCTTAGTGAGGCAATCAGTTTGTTCATCGCAGCTAATTATTTATTTTTGATGCAACTACAAATCACTGGTTTTCGGTAGATGGAATAATATATCTATCTATCTAACGAAACTATTTATGGCACTTGTGATTAAACTGATGAGGTGATATAATGATGATTCTTCACTGAATCTAAGAAAGTCAAAGGAGATCTCTTGATCGGGTTACATGCGGTTAAATAAATATTTTTATAAGTTCATGCATCATATGGTCTCTAGATAACCGCCGTGGTCAGCTAGTAAAAACAAACTAATCCTTGATTGAAATGGTCAGAGATTGCGATTACATGACTGTTTTATGAATTATCTTCATTAAGTAGCAATTTAAGTCGGTTTAAACAATAATAATATAGCAACAGAGTTCATAATCAGTCGACAGTTATAAGTGGGAATCTGGTTGTTAAGTGAAACTGGTGGTTGAACGTTATTGTGGTAATGGCTAACAGGTGATCCAATATCTATCGGTGACCAAACCGTCAGCGATCGCAAAGCATATGCGCGCGCTGGAGCCGATCGCTGTGCGTACGCGCTTCATAATTGAAGATTTCATTAATAGCGTGATACCTCTTGACGTGTACTCCAACAAAATGAAATATAAGGTATGTCTTGTAATATATACCGCATCCCCGGTGCATAACTGTCACTTTTGCAAAAATGTAGTTTTTCAGGAGAAGCATTTAAAACTTGACACCTCACAAAGCAATGACGTTAGAAGATATTGGCGAGATGAGTTGCTTATACTAAAACGTCAACTTTTAACTTTAATTTTAGATAAATAATTATCAAGTAAAAGGGTGCTCTAGGATATATAATACATACTTAACTCATTTTTGAATTTTTTGCAAAAGTGACAGTGTCGCACCGGGGTTGCGATACCTTATTTGATATATATCGTCCATGCTGAATTTCTCCATGCCAGATTTAGAAAACTCGGTTGATATTGAGTCAAATTTAAAGATAAGTAGTAAATATTAATATAAAATAAAAAGACAACATGTTTATTGCTATGAGAAAAATCTAAGTGTAATAATGATAATAATGATAATGATAATTTTATTCTAATTCAAACAAAAAACACACACAATAGGAAACTTACACTTACTGAAATAACAAAATAAAGAATTAACAAATTAAATTATTCAAAAAAAAAGTAATAATGTTCATTCGACATCCTGGCCGACATGTACGCGGCGACGTATGCGTCGCGGCGTGTCGACTGGGAGGGCGATGGGGGGAGCGCCCTGGAAGCGTCCTGGCGTGCGCAGCTCGAATTACGGATCTGCGCGCGCCAGAGGGCCGTCGGTGCCGTACTCCCGCACCTCGAAGCTTGGCTCCACGGGAACGCACGGCTGCTTCGGTGAGTATCGAATAGGACGGGAGGGATCGACACATTGTCACCACTGCGCATCCGACCGTGACTCGGCCCAGCACACGCTGGCGGAGTGCCCCGCGTACGCCTCCGAGCGCCGAGTCTTGGTCGCAGAGATCGGGCGAGATCTGTCTCCGCCGGCATTGATTGCGGCAATGCTGGCGGACGAGGGAGGTTGGAGGGCTGTGGCCTCCTTCTGTGAAGCAGTGATGCTCCAGAAGGAGGCCGCCGAGTGGGGTCGGGAGATGGCCGATCCCGCTCGAAGAAGGCGGCGCCGGGCTCGGTAGCACAGCTGCGGCGCCGCCGCGGGTCGCCGGCGGGCGCGAGGAAATCGCGACTGCTTCGGCGACCCGGGATGGACCACGCCCCTTCCGTGGCCGGGGGGCGTCGTCGGTGGAGGAGACCGGGGGAGGTGGTGTAGCCTCCCCCGAGGAGGGCTCCCCTCTAGGCAGGGGAGCGGAGGCTGGGGGTTCCTGGAAGTTGCTTGATGTTCCCGGGGGCTCCCTACATGCCTGAGGAAGGCCATCCCTGAGGTTTTTAGTGGGTAGGCCTCCCCCTTCTGGGGAGGAGAGCCCCACATAACCGCCGGCTCGCCACAGCCGGGGTATGCAATTTAATGCATTTTTCACAGGGAAACAAAAAAAAAAAGTGTAATAATGTTGGTTTTTTGTCATAATATATTAGCAACGTGTCTTCAGTGTTGTTAAATAAGTATCACGCCAAGCCGTAAGCCCTTATGATCAACGCTCAGGTTGAATTTAGTTGGTAGGTCATCCCGTCTGAGCCTCCTCTATTGGTTTGGACTTCAATATTATCACCGTGGCCCTTGGTTGTGGTGATATTCGTGATGATTCTCAGCCTTTCCAAAGTAGTAAAAAATACCGCCGCGATGGACCAACGGTTATTTTTAACGTGTCTGTCGACCAGCGCGGTTTCCATTCAAGCCTTAGGGTCCTTATGGCCAAGGTTAAGGCTGAGTTTAGTTGGTAGGTCACGTGATTAGACCGCTCTGGCCGCGTAGAGTCCAACACAGCCTCCGTGACACTTGCTATTGCGGGGGTATCCTGGGTAGATTTCGTGGAAAAAGAAACAGTGCGGTCGTGGTCTGTAGTGGGTTTAGGTGTAGACGTTAGAACTGTTTTGTAACAAAATATGTTTATTCGAAGTAATTTGTGTTCTTATACAAAATAGCGTTTGTTATCTCGCTATTATATAATACAGTAAATGCGAGTGAATTATATAACTGCGGCTTAACTTCACTTCCGTCTTCTCCAGTTCTCTTCAAAGCCGTCACTTCGTCAGCGTGTCAACGCGGTGAGCCTCCCAATCCGTCTTCATTCACCTGTAAGTTGATTTGCAAACTACCGACGCCGACGACCGTCTAATAACGGAATAAACGGAGTTGTTAAGCAGTGGTTTTATTGGACATTGTGTTCCCATAAATATTAATGCATTACACAATATTTAATGGGCAACACAATGATATTAATTTGTAATAATAAATAGTACACTATTCGTAGGATTTTCTAAATTCTCTCAATTATACTAGGATTGTTTAAAGTTGAATTTCTTAAAATCTTTATTTTTTAAAATTATTTTTACTTGAATTATATTTTTCCTTGAATTAAACTGGCCTTTCCTCAAAGAAACCCTAGGGATCCTAGGGAGGTTAGGAGTTAGGATAAGATTACATATGTGATTGATTTTCGTAACCAAGGAAATTTTGACCGGGTTTACTGTTTTTCTTGAACAAACAAACGAACGAACACAACTAGAACTCTTCTTCATATTTTCGTAGCTTCTTTTCCTAGCTATAATGGCAGACTTTCTATTAGTTTGGTCTGTTTGTTAAAACAGTAATGCGAGGAATAAACTCCCGAGAAAAAATTGGTAAAGTACATGGCACAGTTTATATTTTAATTATATATTTAGAAAAAGTTAACGACAAAAAGTTGTCGGTATCATATTCGTTACAAAACTTAGTGACAACTGGCCATATTGTGAAAATTTTAAGTAAATTGATATTCCTTTGAAATGTTTTTCTTAATATTATTGTTTTTATATAACTTTGATTAACCTGCATGCCAACCAGTCTTCGCCAGTGTTGCTTATTACACTGGGGCGAAAGTATCTCCTTTAGGCCAGGTATTACGAGTATATATTTCTAATGAGTTCTTACATTCGACTTAAGTAAGACCTTGGAAAATTCATTCCATAGAATATTTCCATTATAAATAACTTACTGATATTTGCGTAAATTGGCGTTATCAAACTGTAAAAAACTATTGCGCTATTTATTAATAAAATATGTAATTTAAATAGGTTATTTGCATACATCTACGAAGAGTTAATGGCTTGAGAGCGACGACTCATTAATTTTAGTCATGTCATTAATGGACATACGCTTCTCCAAAGGACTCCAAATCGAGCGGTCTAGCCCTTCCAGCTATCTTTACAACCTTAATTTTTAAATCAATATTTTATCATCAGCTTATGTTAATAGAATTTTTGATTTAATTACTCTTCTAGGCTATTTCTACCGAGATCTATAACATGGAGTCCTTTCCAAACATCTTTGAAAGTAAAGAAAAAGTCGCGAAGAACGATTCCATCTCTACATCCGTCGGCAACATTTTATTTTATTATTCATTGTTTTGTGCAGTCAGTAAAGTTTTGTAATGGTTCTATTGTCTTCTTTAATTATATCTTTAACTCGTTACCCCACACACGGCGACACACTACTGACACGCGGAAGAATTAGACTTTAGACTAAGATAATCTCGTTCGGTTTCAAGTATTCTTCTTTTCTTCTATTCTTCAAGTTAGCTCTTACGCTATCCACGGTAGAGGACGGAGATTTTAGAATATGATGTTGGACGCAGATAAATACTACAGTTACTAGATAGCAAATTTCATAGACAGTTACTGAATTGCCCACGTGATGTTCTGTGGTTATACTCGTAGTCGCCTATAGTGCATACATAGACAGTTACTGAATTGAATTGTCCACGTGATGGCAAGTGGTTACAGTCGCCTATAGTGTATATATAGACAATTACACAATTAATTATCCACGTGATTGCAAGTGGTTACAATCGCCTATAGTGCATACATAGACAGTTACTGAATTGAATTGTCCACGTGATGGCAAGTGGTTACAGTCGCCTATAGTACATACATAGACAATTACTGAATTGTCCTCGTGATAGCAATTAGTTACAGTCGCCTATAGTGCATCCATAGACAATTACTGAATCGAATTGTCCACGTGATGGCACGTGGTTACAGACGCCTATAGTGCATACATAGACAATTACCGAATTGAATTGTCCACGTGATGGTATGTGGTTACAGTCGTTTATAGTGCATACATAGACAATGATCGAATTGGCAAGTGGTTTCAGCCATATGCAGCATATCTGCATCCTCCATAAAAGATACACAGTAAAGAACACAGCAATGCAAACACTGCTATTTTGCGATAAGAATAGATATGATCTATTTAATAGAAAATAGATTTGGGCCCCTCAGGCCCAAGCAGACGACTCTGATACAGAGTCTCCCTCCGGTACGAAGTACATAGATAAGGGAGAGCTTTCTCCAGTCTAAAAGTAATTAACGCGTGTATTAAATAAAAAATTAAATTTTTTCTCGATTATTTTATATATTTTGTACTAGTCTAGTTTTCAGTATCACACAGAACATTGCTTTGATTCCGTAAAATTAACCTTACATTAATTACTAACAGCTTGAAACATTTGTTTTCTTTTTAATAATATGTCTACATAATTACGGAAACTGTCCTTGTAACGCATGATTGCCTTCGTCTAGACCAGAGGTTCCCAAACTTTTTTGTGTCGTAGATCCATTGCCATGTTTACGGTTTTGGTAGACCCGCTAGACTTACCTGATATTGAATGACTACAACATACAAAATTTTATAGGCATAGTTCTTTATAGGTACTTTTATAGATAATGTATATAACTTTATATTAGACGATACTATGTGTGTATGTCCATTATTATGGGCGTGCATTTTCATTTCATACACCCCCAAATCGTTAACGTAGACCCCTAGGCGTCGATATAGACCATTTTGGGTATTACAAATAAAAATGACTTGATTTAAACAACTATTACTTTTACTGTAACTCATGTACTTACAATAATAATATTATCTTAAAGTCAGACAACAATTGGACATAGATTCTACAACTAGTCTTAACACGCCCGTAGCTAAAATAAAAATGGTCTCTGAATTTGTTTTTGGCCCGAGCAAACATCAGTACCCCGCCATTTTGTCATAATTCTAGTTAAACCAATAGCGACCAAAGGCGGGAAAAGGTGTTGCCAGTCTTAAATTTACAAAATCTCCTTTAGTAAACACAATAGTTTGTGTTATTACAATACAAAATATTCAAAAACATGACATGGGAATCACTGGTCTAGACTAACTAGCCACGTCAAGTGTGCGAGCATAGTTTTATCAATCTATGTTCGTAAGAATGCAATATTCTGTTTTGTGTGTCAAATAAATAAATAAGTACAAGACCACTTAAAATACAGAATGTAACTGTTGTAATTAAACACGATTGTAATAGTAAAATGTTAATTTATTGAAGAACACTTGTACAGACATTACATGCAAAACGAACAGAGAGCGGTAAGCACAGATTAACAAACAAGGCAAATGCATAGACTTATAATTGTCAAATATAGAACGCGCCAATTTCAAATACAATAGTAACTAATCTCGTATTTTTAAATAATTTTGATGTTTTTCGAATTTTAACAAATTATTGATATTATTTTATTTATTAGTTAAAGTACTTTTGATATCAGTTTAAAGTTTTTGACATGAGTAATATTACAAAATTTACATTAGACACGAGTAATAGTAATCGTTTGCGCACATTGTGTGTATGAGTCAGTGTTCAAAGCTATTCAAAGCTATAGCGAGCTCAAACATCAAACCACGTTATGTATATCGATAAACTTTTAACATACGATAAAAATGTATTGTATTTTGACAGTTTAGCGCGATGTACGGTTACGGAATCACAGGCAAGTAATTTTCTATGAATGGCATTGAATATATAATCTAACTAGCTTACTGCCCGCGGCTTCGCCTGCGTGGTTTTCGGGATTTGGTCTATAGAGGGTTAAGGGCATAGCTTTGCCCACGGCTACATATGCGCGGAAGTCGGTTATATGGCGCGGCGGACTACCTGTCCTCTTCTCCTATTCTTTCTCCGAGATAAAAAATACCGCAAAACCTACTCAAGAATCACTCTATCTATTGATGAAAAACCACATAAAAATCTGTGCAGTAGTTTTTGAGCAAAGCCTTTATTGCGCATCCGTGGGATCTGTCGATTTTTCCGGGATAAAAGTAGCCTATGTTACTCGGGGATAATGTAGCTTTCCAAAGGTGAAAGAATTTTAGAAATCGCTCCAGTAGTTTCGAAGCCTATTCATTACAAACAAACAAACAAACAAACAAATCTTTCCTCTTTATAATATTAGTATAGATAATACAATTATGAAGAGAATTCTATCATAGTAACTCTGTCTGTCTGTCTGTCGCGCTTTTACGCTTACACTATTGAATCGATTTAAATGATTTGGTACACAAATAGCCTAGAGTCTGAGAAAGCACATAGGCTACCTTTTTAATTTTTTATTTAATGTGAAAAAAGAGTTGTAAAGAATTGAAAAGGGCGATAGAAAAATGCTTGGATGTTTCGTTATTTTTAACATTGTTAATTTGATAGAAATACATATGTAATAAAAATAAGTAACCCTCAACAGGGTAAAATAAAAATCAAATGAAGGTTTGTATGCACATTCATAATTTTTTAAAGGAATCAAGAGGATTGAACTTTTTTTTTGTTTTTTCTGCCTAAATATCAAAAATGCCACTCATAGTCACTATTCTATTAATATATTATACGTATAACTGCATATTCCTGACTTTTACAGAGTGGAGTCGTAAGAGCAGATGCTCGAAGGGTGAAAGTGTAATAATGTCATAACGCCGTCGGCGACTTGATCGCTCTCGCAGACACGCCTCTCTACAGCCCTTAGCCGGTCACACCAATGTTTTCTCCCTTTGTACCAATATTACACTTCCACCGGTCATCTGCCATCTCAAAGCCGCTTAATTTATTTAAATATAGCAGGTGGTAATCCGCTACTCACTAAATGGACCTCCCAAAAAATCAGACCAATATAAAAATCAGACCAAAATGGCAGATGACCGGAGTCTCTTCCATAGCTCGGTTCCCATTATTACCAGAATCGAAATGCAATAGTCCACAAACATTTTGACCAGTAATGGCAATAGTTACTGTCTAACTGCATTCTCATGGTGCAGATAGTGATTAAACCAAGTTGATACACTCCACGCCTACTTTCATTAAATTACCCTTAAATGGCCGCTACGCGTTGGATCGTATATCCCCGCGGCTGCCTTTTTTTTGTTCCCCTGAGGAAAATGCATTAAGTTGCATACCCCGGCTGTGGCGAGCCGGCGGTTATGTGGGGCTCTCCTCCCCAGAAGGGGAGGCCTACCCTCTGAAAACCTCAGGGATGGGCTTTCCTCAGGCATGTAGGGGCCCCCGGGAACATTCAAGCTACTTCCGGGAACCCCCAGCCTCCGCTCCCCTGCCTAGAGGGAGCCCTCCTCGGGGGGGCTACACTACCTCCCCCGGTCTCCTTCACCGACGATGCCCCCCGCCACGGAAGGGGCGTGGTTCATCCCGGGTCGCCGTAGCCAGTTCGCGACTTTCTCGCGCCCGCCGGCGACCCGCGGCGTGCGCGCCGCGCCTTCTTCGAGCGGGACTCGGCCATCTCCCGACCCCGCTCGGCCGGCCTATCCTTTTTTTTTTTTTTTTTTTTTTGTTCCCCTGAGGAAAATGCATTAAATTGCATACCCCGGCTGTGGCGAGCCGGGGTTATGTGGGGCTCTCCTCCCCAGAAGGGGAGGCCTACCCACTAAAAACCTCAGGGATGGCCTTCCTCAGGCATGTAGGGAGCCCCCGGGAACACAAAGGCCACTTCCGGAACCCCCAGCCTCCGCTCCCCTCTCTAGAGGGAGCCCTCCTCGGGGAAGCTACCACCTCCCCCGGTCCCCTCCACCGACGACGCCCCCCGGCCACGGAAGGGGCGTGGTCCATCCCGGGTCGCCGTAGCGGTCGCGACTTCCTCGCGCCCGCCGGCGACCCGCGGCGGCGCCGCAGCTGTGCTACCGAGCCCGGCGCCGCCTCCTTCGAGCGGGATCGGCCATCTCCCGACCCCGCTCGGCGGCCTCCTTCTGGAGCATTACTGCTTCACAGAAGGAGGCCACAGCCCTCCAACCTCCCTCGTCCGCCAGCATTGCCGCAATCAATGCCGGCGGAGACAGATCTCGCCCGATCTCTGCGACCAAGACTCGGCGCTCGGAGGCCCACGCGGGGCACTCCGCCAGCGTGTGCTGGGCCGAGTCGAGGTCGGATGCGCAGTGGTGACAATGTGTCGATCCCTCCCGTCCTATTCGACACAGATACTCACCGAAGCAGCCGTGCCCGGTGAGTATCTGAGTCAATCGGTAGGTGACCTCCTCCTTCCCGTTGAGCCAAGCTTCGAGGTGCGGGAGTACGGCACCGACGGCCCGCTGGCGCGCGCAGATCCGTAATTCGAGCTGCGCACGCCAGGCCGCCACAATCCGTCGGTGCCACTCCCGCTTAGGCACTTCGTGCGCGGGTTCCAGGGCGCTCCCCCATCGCCCCCCCGGTCGACACGCCGCGACGCATACGTCGCCGCGTACATGTCGGCCAGGATGTCGAATGGGGGGAGCGTCCCAGAACTGTCGCCGCCTCGTACGAGATTGTACGGTAGCCTCGTACGATCCGTATGGCCATTATCCGCTGCAGGCTCCGTAGCAGAGCTCTGCAGCGGGGGGACCTCGCGCAGTCTTGCGACCACACGGGAGCCCCATACATGGCCACGGATCGCACGACGCCCTCGTACAGGCGGCGGACTCCATCCCTCGGTCCCCCGAGATTGGGCAGCAGGCGATGCAATGCGCCCGCCACCCTTTTGGCTCGGGGGACCAACCGCACGAAATGCTCCTCGAAGCTCCAGCGGCGGTCCAGGGTGAGGCCCAGGTACTTTATGTACGGCCCCACCGGGACCACCGCGTCACCCACCCGGATCCGGCAACTGGGTGGTTCCCGGCGCCTCGGAAGGCCGTGGAACCATAGCGCCTCGGTTTTGTGAGGCGCTATTTGTAAACCCAGCTGGCGGATCGCCCGCACGACACATGCCACCCCAAGCTCGGCAAGCCTGAGCACCGGCTCGAAGTCGGCCCCAGTCGTCACGACGAGAGTGTCGTCAGCGTAGCAGACGACACTCACGCCGCGAGGAAGGCTGGTGCGAAGGACCGCGTCGTATGCGAGGTTCCATAGCAGGGGTCCCAACACCGACCCCTGCGGAACGCCGCATTCGACCCTCCTCGACGTCTCCATCCCGTCCCGTCCCATCACGCCGATCGTCCTGTCGCGCAGATAGTCCCCGACCACGGCCCGCAGGTAATGGCCTGCCAGGGGAGGGTACCGAAGGCGTTGACGATGTCTAACGACACCGCCAATGCCACCCCCCCCGATCGGACTGCGGACTCCGACAGGGAACGAACACGCTGGACAGCGTCCAGCGTTGATCGTCCCCGCCGGAATCCAAATTGGCAGTCCGATAGGTCGGGACCCGCGCGCGACAGGTGCTCGCTGATACGAGCGGAGATAACCCTCTCGAAGAGTTTCCCCGCCTCGTTCAGCAAGCAGATCGGACGAAACGAAGATGGAACGTCGCCGGTCCTTCCCTCCTTCCTGAGGAGCACCAACCTGGCCGACTTCCAGTCGACGGGAAACACGCCCTCGCGGAGACAGCTCGTGAAGAGCTGCCTCACCGTGCTCCCGAACGCCCTGAGCGCCAGCGCTAGCACCTTTCCCGGACCCCGTCCGGTCCCGGGGCAGTGTTGCGCGCAGAGAGCCGCGAAACGGCCCCGGCGAGCTCGCTCTCCGTCACCCGGAGGTCGTCCGACCAAGGGCCGGGCGACGGGGTGGCGGGGGGACTGTCCTGGACCCTCGGGAAGAGCGTATCCACCGCTCTTCCCACGACGAGAGGGTCCAGGGTCTCCGTCAGTGGAGGGACCCATGGTCGGAGCTTGCCCAGTACCATCCGGTACGGGCGCCCCCATGGGTCCCTCTCCAGTCCCCCCATCCCCGCGCCTGCCTTATAATGGACCGTGTCTTTTAAAGACGCGTGATGTAAGTGACAATATTAATAATAATGTTTTATTAACAAGCACCGAGTTACATGGTCCTACACATTTCACAATTGCATCAATACTGCAGAAGAATTGGCCTTTAAGTCAGTAACCAGCGAACTCGAACTAGACATGATTTACGGAAAATATTTCTTTTTATTCATATGATATCCAAAAAAAAATCAAGTTTGAAACAGTTCCTTTTGCCTGACACATTCCATTCGAATATATTGCTGTCATTGTCAATTTATGAATTACTGGTACTTATTTGGAAATGATGTTGGGATAATATATTCTAAAATTTTACGAGCTTCTAATGAATAATGTGATTGTAATCCATCCTTGAAATAAAAAATCGTAGTGTCGTAATGTAACATTATTGAACTTAAGTAGAATTTTAGATAAATAGATCCGTTTATTTCCAGTAATGAAGTCAACGTTTTGCTGTATATTGGTTTGTTTAATTTGCACGGTGAGTAAGGTTAAGTCTTACGTAGCATAAGAAATACTGCAGTAATTTAATCTACGAAGAATAAACTGTCATTATAGAACTATGTGTGTGTGTTAGATACTTGTGTGCTGATAACCCTAAAATCAGTTATGTATTATGACTTATGTCATAATATATAATTCAGGTAACCTATAGGAGATGTCTAGTGATCAAATAGTGACTCCACCAGTTACCACAGGGAGTTTCCGTATCAAATACTTTAGCGATTATGTTTGGTATACCGATTATTGAAAACTAAATGATTTCACCAATAAAATGAACACTATCCTTACATTCTCTACAGCAGACTTCGTTAACGACCTCCTTAGTCGAGTGGTTAGTACATCGGTTCCAATCGCCGAGGCCTCAGGTTCGAGTCCCGGTGGAGGCATATATTTCTGTGACGAATGCGAGCATTTGGGCCTTACTCAGGAGTTAAAATATATATTTCAATCAAAAATATTTATATTTATCTATCTGTTATCTCATAACACAACTTTTTTTTCCTCAGGAGAGGAAGGCTGAGAATCCTCACAAGGAGCACGATATGTATCCAGGATACCCCCGCAACGGCAAGAGTCACGGAGGTTATGTCAGACTCCATGCGACCAGAACGGTCCGACCACGTGACCTACCGACTAAACTCAGCATGTGCCTAAGTTCTAAGAACCATTAGGCAAAGCGTGCGCTGCATCGCCACTCAGGAGAGGGGAGATGCAGCGCAGTCCCATAAAGGGACCCAAAAGCACCACAAGAGGCACGGGAAGCCCAAGTAGCGCCGGCCTTATCATGAGGGGAACACAAACCTCAGAGTGCTTAGTTTTGGCTAGGCTAATTGGTGTGAGTGAAAGAAACATTTATATATAGTCTAGGGATTATATATTATTTCTTACACTTAAGGCTTGGGGGCCTTGCCGGGGAGTAGATAAAGTGGATTTCTAGCATTTCGGCATCACCTAGAGAGGCATCTCCAGGATTGTAGGGTTACCCTAGTGGTTAGAGCCGAACAGGGACAACGCTACGTCCAAGTCTCTAGCACCCATAGGGAATGGACACAGCTTGTATCATAGGTTCATCAGTGGGACTAATTTCAGTGTCATTGGGTTAGGGTTCGAATTGATAAACAGCCATCACACAAGCAGCTGTATAAGCCTATTATCTACTATAAACATTTCACTATAAGATATAAGTAATTTACATGTCTTAACTATATTTCCAAACCCGTTGTGATAAGAGACATTGGAGGAAATTTGTTCTAAAATGTCTTTACCTTATAGGCCCGTGCTTCTTCAGACGTAGACTTTGAGAACGAAATGATATCCAGTGAGGATCGGTGGAAGTTCAGGCAGAGGAAGCAGCATCAGCAATATTTTGAATCACAATGCCTCAATATCCGCCCCACTTCGAAGGATATTGTGCGGAGATTTTGCGCTATTCTTCCTTAGTGAGTGGGAAAGCGTCCTTTTATTTTAGACATCAGGAAAGCTTTCCGCATTGTCTCACCAGATGGTGGTGTTCGGACCAGTAACATACTATACTCTTATTCAGTAGCATATAATAATGATATTTCGAATTCGACTACACGATTGTAGCATACTCTACACTGAGCGATTAATGCCTTTTACAATGGTGACGAAATTATCTTATGATAGCAGTACAGAATACCACGAAACATTACACATAATTACATAAGCCTTGTTCCGCTTTACTAATTTCTTCAGTTCAAAAGCAATGTATGGATTTGTTGTGTTCCGGATTAGACAGTATAATAGCAGCAGCGATGTCACTGGATATAGCAACGTATCACCTTATATCTCATGCTCTTTGGTAGATATGGTTATGATATGAGATGACGATTATCTCAATTATTCAATAGTGTGCTCAGAAGAAGCATATGTATTATGGTCTACTAAGGTGATAGTAGAATATGTATAAGTAAAAAAGGCTTATAGATTTGTACGAGTAGATTCTGCTAGAAATGCTGTTCGGAACTGAAAAAGTGCTTTATAATGTTAGGTCTTGTTTTCATGTGGCGGTAGAATGGCGAAAGCGCACCCCGCCACGCGCCCTGATATGGGCTTGGAGGACACCGGGGGGTTTTAGTGGGTAGGCCGGTCACTCTGACCGGAGAGCCCTACACACGGCCGCGCCTAGCAAGCGCAGTGTCAAGGTAGATAAGGTGCATTTCCCCTCGAAAAAAAAAGGCCTCCACAATTTATTTGGTTGACTGCGAGTAGGAGTAAGCCTTGTTTCGTTTTCATTTATTTATATCCCATTGGTATAGTGTGAGTTGAATCCAGGAGTTCATTGCAATCATAGATTATGTAATAAGGATGAAAATCCTGAAATTTTACACTAATATGAAAAGACAGATGGCCAGTTGAAGAACATTTATGACGCTTAAGAAGTAACGACCGTCTGTGTGCCCCGTTATATGTAGAAAGTAAACCATTAGCGTATCGTACCAAAATCGTATCGTAACATTAAACCTGATTTTAGCATTGACAGAGACCACTTGAATACCGCTTTCCTTCACAAGTTACGGAGTACGATTTACAACATGTCCGAGGGTAAAGATGTGTTGGACAGGGAGGCAGCGTACTATGCTGCAGTGGTTACTCCTGTAGTGTTCCTTCAGCAATATCGTGGTGCGTGGTGTCTACTTGAGAGGGTACGTAGTAAAAATTGGTATTTGGTAAATTTGAACAAGCTCTACCTTCCATGACAAAAGATATTTCCAATGGAGAAGTTGACAATTTCAGTAGGTGTGGTTTGCGGACTTGGTGAATTAGCCTCCGAGAAAAAACACTTATGTTTTTTACATTAATTTGCACTGGTGTAGATGTTTGGTTATCCAGGGTACTTCCAAAAATTTCTTAATGGGGATAATTTTATACTAGGATCGGCTAGCTGTGGAAATTACTGCATAGCTAGTCTTGGGGTTCAGTAGTCTTTGGTGTATTCTTATTCTCTTAATATACCGTATACTATAACACTTGCTGAATGACATGCGTGGCCCAGGTATGCTTATCGATAAGTTCAATGGCATATATGGTCCAATATTGGTATATCCAACTCCAAAAAGGCTATGTACGTTCTCATAAGCAGGTTTTGGCATATTGAGGTTAAAAGTTGAACTATGAAAACAGCTTAAATCGTTTCTATTGCGTAGGCAATAGAGGCGGTCTCAGCTAGCTAGCAGCCGTGTAATAAAATGGTACATAACTTAATTTCATATCCAGTTTCACCGAGCATTGAGGCTATACCAAATTTCACACCCAACTGAGAAGCGATCTTCGCTGAAATCACTGCAGTCCATGATAGAAATCAATCGACAGGTACGTCATTATTTAATACTGTCAGGTAAGTACTATAGTCAGGAGCGTCGGTGGCTCTGTTACTGGTATACGAATCTGAAGTTTCGGGAGCAATGTGTTTTAGAATTTTATATGTACATTTATCTGGCGCTCCTACGGTGAAGGAAAACATAATGAAGCAACCTGCTCACACTTACGAATAAATTCAAAGATGTATGCAGTTAACTAATCCGCACTGGGCCCGCGTGGTTAACTAAAGCCTAATCGCCGTAACATAGTTAGTGTAGGCTCAAGCCTAAAGTGATGGTTTGCTGGTTCATAAAACTCGATCCTCTTGAGCTTATATCGAATCCAACGTTCCGGACTTTTTCAGAGCTGAAGACTGATATTTATGTAGTTCCGAGCTTAATTCACTAGGTTATGTTTTATGGGCAGTTTAGGGCCATAATTATTTAAGAGTCCTTAAAGCAATCCATAAGACTGACCACGATGTATTTTTCCGTGGAAAGAGTGAGCACTTCTATTGATAACTAACCCCAACGTTTAGACGACTTTACTGCTACCCAAGGAGATTTCGAAAAAGCTTGTTTTTATAATAAGCTATTAACTAGCAGACATTTAAGTTACAAATGTTATATGCAATAGAAAAAATAAAAATTCTGTAATAGATTTATTGAGAATAACTGAATCGTTTAGTCTTCGGTTATTGTATAGACTCAGTAATGCATCGATTAATTGGCGACCGTAATAACAATTTAAGTTTGTCGTGTATAACTATTGTTGATTCATTTGATAAATATGCCTAGACGGCTTAATTCATTAAAATAATAATTGCAAGCCAATTGAATATACGATGGAGATTGTCCATTGAGTTCTAAAATAGCCCTTCTGATAATTGTTTCATTAAAAGCCATAATTTAATATTTTACATTTTGCATTGTCGTTATTTGACCAATTTGGGCATATTATGAATAATGAGCCAATGATCTTCAGTCACCATTTATTTATTACGTGTCAATTATTGATTTACCAAATCACAATCTTGTTTTTAATTTTGACAGATTCGAACATTCGTTTTTGATTTATCTGGTGCGACGACCCAGACGCCATCACGTACTTATTTCGATGTCGAAGGTAAGGAAAGAAAGGAAAAAGGAGATATGGTTTATTTCAAGGAGCTGATTAAAAATTTCGAGCGATTTTAATTGTTTCATTTCAATGATTTTCTTAATTCGTTTTTAAAGTATAAATGATAAGATATAAATTAAAATATTATTTGTTAATGTCAGATGTGTGAAACATCTATAGATCAAAAATTGTTTATTTTAATCGACATTATAGTAGTAATAACTAGGTCGTGGGACTTTTAAATATCTTTTATCGCTTTAGCATGAGGTTGATTATTTAAATAATTTTAGATGGCACACGGTGGCAGACATATGGGATCCTATGAACCTAAATGCCCGAAATAAAGCCGGCACAGGAAAAGCTTCTTCACCTTAAATTAGGAACACCTTGAAACGGACACTATGCCAATTATAATTCATGTCAATATTACAAACAACAATAATTTACAATGACGTTTGCAATACATTAATTGGTCAAAAGGTTAACTCATTATTTGACTCTTGTTATCATGTCAAGTAAGCATAATTTTGTATGCAGTTCTTCTAAAGTTTTCAAGGTACTAAGTTTCTATGACTTCCTAAAATAACCAATTTGAGAACTGACAAACTTTTTCCTATCCCTACTATACAATAAGATGTTGACATCGGTCATTGTTAAAGTACTCCTTAATCATAAACAATTTTATTAAATTCCTTATATTTAAGGCAAGAAGTGAATGCATATCAATTGGGATTGTATGAACTGTTAATAATGATAGTAGATACTACTATAGGAAGGCTACAGTATTGTTTTCGTCAAAAGGGGAGTTAATAGGTTACTAAAGGGACGGGAACGCGCGAGTGTCACCCCGGGTGTTGCAAGTGTCCAAGGTTACATTAACTGCATACCATCAGGCGGATCTGTTTGCCACCACCGTGGTGTAAAAAAAGAAAAAGCTGTTCGCACTTACAGTCGTGGATTTGGTTTTTGTCAACAGCTCGGTGCGGGTTTGGAGTGTTTGTCTTCTATACAGACTTTGGTCTATAGAAAAATTCTGGTGCTCTAAAAAATACGTTCATAAGGAGACTCCTGGCAGTTACAGAAATAGACGATGATGACAGGGATCATAAAAATGAACATTATGACGATCGCCATTATCCACATGATTTCTTCAGTTCCACACGGGTTGAAGTAATCGTTGTTTCTGATTGGGCACATATCTAAAGACGTCGGGTTTTATATACGTTGCCGGGTTGTTCAGGACACGATCCACATGAGATCCGTTGATTCTCATGACAGCAGCAGTTGTAAATCTTCCACTGGTGTCGGTTCGCATGACGTATGCATGGTGTCTATAGATTCCGTAATTGTTAGGGTAGTCTGCAATATATCTGAAACACAAAACACTTAATGCAACAAAGATATCATTTATAATGTTAGGATTAGGTATTTGTTTCGTCTTGAGAGGCTTACAAAAGATTACAAATGGTAGACAGCACAACTTGTGTTACCCTGAAGGCATACCCTATGTATACGACAAACCTGACGTTAGAGACAATTTATACCACTATCTTTGGTATTTTTCGGTTAAACATTCCTATCTCAGACTCTGTTTCAAATTCATCTACCATCTATAACAAGAAATGATTGTTTGTTTGGTTTAAATAGGCTCCGATACTACTTAACCGATTTGAAAATTCTTTCACTGTATTAAATTTTCTAAAAGAGAATGCCAAGATCTGCCCCAAGGATTAATTTAAGTTACAGTAATTACACATTTATGAAAAATATTTAATTAAATTATAGATCCTAACAACAAATATAAAAAATCTAAAAAGCTGGGGAAAAAAAACTACATTTAATAGTTGTTAATGGAATTCTATGCCTTTTCCTAGTCGGAGAATTTAAAGCTTATTTTTTTAAAGAATTTTATTGGCCACTGGATACAAGTCCTTTTAGCCAACATAAACCTATTGGACCTAAGTCGAATGCTTTTTAGTATAGGTAATAGTTTTTTTCTTTTATTGTTGTTCTGTTAATTTTTTATGTTCAATAGTGTTATTTAATCATTCATTTTAGTAAGAATGAGTTCTCAATAAAAGGCTTTTAGGAATAAACGCATTTTACTTCTGATGCAAAATAAAATAAAAATATTACGTTAGATAATAACATGTATTTACATATATCAAGAAGTGCACTGTAAATAGAAATGTAATATTAGGTCTATAAAGTCATCTTTATTTACGAATCCGTAAATAAAGATGACTTTGATAGATAGCCTCAATCGTGTGTTCTAATAAAGTATGAGCGTTACTTGAACTGGATTTAAAATTGTTTTTTTATAGTTAGAACAATTAGTTGTTGTTATTATTGTTTTTAGGATATAGTAGATGGCTACTAAAAATTGCATCTTATAAAAAAGTCTAAGATAAACTTAATATTTGTGAAAAAAAATCATATTGTTTATACCATCATAACTACCGATCCTCTGCTTTAATATAATTTATCTTTTATTATTTCAAAAGTGCAGATGTTTAGCTATCATTTCATATATAAATTATGTTTGTAACTGAAAAAAAATTGGTGGGGCATGGCGCCATAGAAATCTTGGCATTGTCTTTTATAAACAAATATATTAAATTGATAAAAAAGTTAGGGATTCATACTAAAACTCAAATAATGTAAGCCAAGCTGTGAAATACTTAATACTAAAAATATATAATTATACTTAAATCTTTGAAACTACGCAACAGATTTTGATCCGTTTTTTTCAAATAGATAGAGTGATTGAAGAAGAAGGTTATATGTATGTTTATTAAATAGCGGGGAAATACTATTTTTGAGGTTTCTAATGTGATGTCGTAAATAATTACATTTTTTTCACATACATTGCAAACGCAAGCTGAACCCTACGAGATTTATCAAAATAATATACCAAGTATTGTACACATTGAAAAGGTCTACAGAAAACTTTCCGATGGTATATGTCTATCTCTTATGGATATTCCACAATATATTTTTTGCCATTTACTTTTTCTTCCGTTGTTAGTTTTTTAAACTAGAATTTATTATACCTATACAACGTTCACAGTTTTTCTGTACTGTATTTTGTATCAGCATTGCACCTGTGCGAAGCCGGAGTGGGACATTTTGTCGAGATTGGGCCAACCATTTACGTAGATACGATTAGTATGTCGACAATGAATGCTCCTGACATTAATAATTTGAACAAGAACGAAGTGCCTGCTACGTTGTAAAATTAACATTACCGTTGGAATTTTTTTCTATCGCCATGAACCTTTTTATAGGCATTTCGAATTAAACTCAAGCCTCTTCTAAGACAGTTCGCGTAAACATATCTTTCGTCGGCTTGTGGGTGCTTCGTGAATTTTGGTGACAAAGTAATTGAGAATATTTCGGTCATCCCCTGGAACTGAATATAATAGATACATTATATTACGTTGAAATATCAATATTTAGATTAATAATGCTAATTAATTGCTGCTTCAAATAATATAAAAATCTCACGTCAAATCAACTTAGTTTAGGCTTCAAGTTTTCTAATACAAGAAAACGTAAAATATTAACGATGTTATACATATTACATATATTATATGTATTTGTAAATCAACTATATACAACCGAAATTGCTATACATGAGTTTCCGATATATATACATAATATAAGGCATTAAACTGGTTAAGGGCGTGTATCCCGCATGTAGTGTATGTTACAATATGTATATGTATGTAGTGTCTATGATATCAGCGGACATATCTACAGATGTGATTGTACGAACAGACAAACCTTCATGTTCCTCGGAAACGGCCAATCTCTCACAATCCAAGATACATGATTTAAGCTATAATAAGGAATCATGTGTACAAGCTTTTCTGTGTGAATCGTATCCACATTTATGATAACAATCACGGCGTTGGCGTCTTCTAGCGTTTGTAACGCCTGAAAATATTTGGAAATTAGTAGGCGTTTGGTAATTACTAATTTTGATATTAGAACTACAGTTGTAGATTTAGTATTAACTAACATAAGACTATATGGATTGTAATCTAGATGCATCAATGCATCCTCGAGACGTTCATATAGGATGCATAGTCCACTTCTTAAGACACTTTTTTTTGTTCCCCTGAGGAAAATGCATGAAATTGCATACCCCGGCTGTGGCGAGCCGGCGGTTATGTGGGGCTCTCCTCCCCAGAAGGGGGAGGCCTACCCACTAAAAACCTCAGGGATGGCCTTCCTCAGGCATGTAGGGAGCCCCCGGGAACATCAAGCCACTTCCGGGAATCCCCAGCCTCCGCTCCCCTGCCTAGAGGGGAGCCCTCCTCGGGGGAGGCTACTACCTCCCCCGGTCTCCTTCAGAAGGGGCGTGGTCCATCCCGGGTCGCCGTAGCGGTCGCGACTTCCTCGCACCCGCCGGCGACCCGCGGCGGCGCCGCAGCTGTGCTACCGAGCCCGGCGCCGCCTCCTTCGAGCGGGATCGGCCATCTCCCGACCCCGCTCGGCGGCCTCCTTCTGGAGCATCACTGCTTCACAGAAGGAGGCCACAGCCCTCCAACCTCCCTCGTCCGCCAGCATTGCCGCAATCAATGCTGGCGGAGACAGATCTCGCCCGATCTCTGCGACTAAGACTCGGCGCTCGGAGGCCCACGCGGGGCACTCCGCCAGCGTGTGCTGGGCCGAGTCGAGGTCGGATGCACAGTGGTGGCAATGTGTCGATCCCTCCCGTCCTATTCGACACAGATACTCATCGAAGCAGCCGTGTTCTTAAGACACTTATTACACATGGAATATAATTTAGAGTTATTCTTTACAATATGAAACTTTACAATGATATATGTATACGAATAGTCTATACATCAGAATAACACTATACGAGTATAGGCTACAATTCATAAGATACTAACTAGAACCCGATTTTTTCCCATTTACTTGGCATTTATCGTCATATTTTATACAATTCACATAATATCTTTATAAATTGTAATCTTTATGTTATTCTGATGTATAAGCTATATTATTGTAAAATTTTATTAAAATCCATTCCGTAGTTTTTACGTGAAACCGTTACAAACATTTATCCATTCTTACAAACTTCCGAGTTTATAATATTAGTAGGAATAATATGAAATGTCCAAAATGTGACATGATAAGTGTCAAGTAACTAGAAAAAAATCTGCAATCTGTACAGACGAAATCGCGGACACCAGTTTGACTATATTTATCAAAGAATCAAACAAGCGTAATTTTTCTACTTACGTGTGAAAAGTTGCAATATATTCCGACACACATTTGGGAGCTGTAAACAAATCCTTCCATGTCCAATAACATCAAAAGCTCTTGTAAAAAATTCAAACTATAATCCGAGTCATCTGATATAACCGCTACTCTCCTCCATTTCATAGAGTCTAGAAAATATTTAAATGCATATACGAGCGGTTTCCACTCCGACCAAAGTTGTATCGAAATTGGAAAACTATCCTTATATTCGACAGCTAGATATGGCGTGTGGTAAAATATAACCGGAAGTCTTGTTTCTGATCGGAATGGAGCATCTGTCAATATGGCTATAATGGAATCATCAATCGTTATTGTGTTACAATCATCTTCAACAATTAAATGCATGTCATTAAATTGCTCGGTGACCTGTGTCAGTCTTTGCCATTTTGGCAAGTTTTTAGGAAGACATAGTAAAACTTTGTCGGGTATTTCAAAATTCTTCGTTTCAAGAACGTTACGTATTGCGTCGTTTTTGAATAAATCTTCACTGACAAGTATATGCTTCGAGTTATTGCACAGATTCCTGTTGTCTTCAATTATGTATAACATAGAATTTGTAAATAATACGTAGCCATGCGCATCGCAAAATGCTTCCAAATTTATAACACGTGCATTCCTGTAAACAAAACACCGATTCAATATTTTATAGTTATTTGACAACCTCCATAGTCGAGTGGATAGTACACCGGTTTCAAGGTGTCGCCATCTCTGAGGTCCTGGATTCGAATCCCGTTGGGGGCAGATGTTTGTGTGATGAATACGAGCATTTGTACTTTAGTCATGGTTGTTGATATATGTATATTTCTATAAAAATATTTATATATGTATAATATATGTATGTCTATCCGTTACCCTAGATCCCATAGCACAAGCTTTACAGAGCTTAGTTTGGGCTAGGCTAATTGGTGTAAGTGTAACAAATATTTATTTATTTAAATATTATTTATTGGTGTAACAAACAGTCTTATAATGAACTATCAAAATATCAACAAATATATAAACAGACCTCAAATATAATTATCTGTGTCATAACCATTATTGCAGATTTTACAGATAATGTGATGGAAATAATTATTCACCCATTAAATATTAAACATAAAAACTATAATTAGTCATATAAAAAAAAAAAATAAAATAAGACTAATCTATAAGTTTGTGCAAATAGTTACTTGCTAGTTTATTTTTGGATACCCCCAGGGAGTCACAAAATATATCTTACTGCAGTTTGTTATAAAAATTATATTTAGATTGACTTGAAATCATGTCATGTCTTAAGTGGAAACACTCGTAATTTTGATAAAAATTTCTATTAGAAGTGTCAGATGTATGTATGGTTATTGCCTTGAAGCTTAACTTGGACTCGGAAGAGAACTTCAAATACGTACAGCACGTACAAATTACGGCAAAAAGAATATTTTAAACGAAGGTGTCTTAATTTATAACAAGTTACCTGAGGATATAAGAAAGGCCCAATCCATGGCAATATTTAAGAAATTGCTAAAATCATATTTATATAATCATTGTAGTAATTAGTTTACTGAAAGTGTAAAAAAAAATAAACAATATACAAATATTGAAAAAGTTAAGTTAGTAAGATAACTGTATGCGCCTGTCACTTCCAGTCTCGCCAGGGCAACGTGCACCACCCAGCTGAGTGAAGCGAACGATAGTTTTTTTAAACTCCTACCTACGTAATTATTGCTTTGTTTTCTGCAGATCGTCTATTTTATTTTATTATAGTACTTTGTAACTTTTCTCATACTAGTGAATTGTTAATTCTTTGAGAAAATAAATGTCTAAAACCCGAAATTGGGATATTTTCTATAAATGTCATAGACGATCTTTTCGTTTAAAGTGTGAAAAGTCAACCAAAAGTGTTCTAAAGTTGTGTGATGTTTCTATGTTTTTAGGGTTCTGTACGAAGTGGTAGTATAAGGCTCCAATTTTCTGTGGTCAGCGTATATTTTGTGAGACCAATAGGTCCCTCTGGTGGTATTAAGACAAACTCATTCAAAGACATTCAGTTTGGTGCGTGAAGCCGTGAGTAATGGCCGACGTTGTGTACGCCTTCTGCTGTCTCAGATTTCCATCTGTCAAGACTCTTTTTCTCAGGAATGTATAGAGGAAGTGGATCTCAATATATTCTGCATTTTAGCATATATGTGATAATTTTAATGTCATAATGTTAGTTCTTTTCTACGCTACGCTAATATTAGCTACTCGAAATACTAGTCCTGCGTCGACTAAGTCGCGGATATGAGCTAGTAGTATCTTTATAAATTGTTGCCTAAGTTTTATTCTGATGTGTAAGCTATATTATTGTAAAGTTTAATTACTATACATTAAGTAGTTTTTACGTGAAAGAGTAACAAACATTCATCCATACTTACAAATTTTAGCATTTATAATATTACTAGGCTTCGATCATATATTTCTGTAGATACACAATTCAATATTTCTGTAGATACACAATTCAATAGATGTATATTATAGTACCAATTTTGAAAAAGTTCTAAAGTGTCATATAATTTAAGCCAATTTAAATCTTAAGTAACGTAATGAAGTATGAAAATAAATCCTTGTTAAGGTCGTTACATATTATCTTCTGGTTTCGATGATATAATGATGCCGTGAAATCAGAAATGAACAATACATATTTGAAAACAAATATATTGGATAATAAGCCCTTAGTCCGTTGCAATTAAGCACAAATTCATTTCATATAATAATGCTCCTACGTTCCATTTGACTCCGAATATTGTGCTCGCGTCTTATCGCATCCTACTGAACATAGATAGCAGTGGAGATGCTTAGTTTTTTTTACACTTATCTTAACAGTACGGAAACTTTTTAAATTTTAAACATAAACCAAGAAGTATGTAGAATTAGGTGCTAAGGAAAGTACAGACTTTATTAAGACAGGGTTTCTCAACCTTTATTTTGCCGAGCCTTACAAACAAAGAAAGCGGAATACTAAAAAAAAAGAAAGAAAATCACAAAAAATGGTATAGGCGACTCCATCATTCCACTGACCTTTTTCTGAAACATTAGCTCTGTGCTATTTTTCCTATGAGTGAGCCACTCGAGACAGAAAGAGATAGATGCGATGCGTTACGCATCGTGGCATGGTACGCAAGCGTTTTAAATTGATATTTTACTAATACATAATATGAATAAAAGTGTTTTACTCATAAAAGGAAGTATGACATTCCATCCTTCTTTTGCACTTTACGTGTCTCATTTTTACAAGTATAAACTACGCATTTCGGCATCGCTGACGTTATCAATCGCGCGCGGCCACCGAATGAATGAGAGCGAAACAAGGCACATTTACTGTTTGTGCCTTGTTTCGCCGGTGCCACTTTTTAGACGGTAACTGTGTATCTACAGAAATATATGATCGAAGCTACTAGGATTTAATATTGCCACGTAAACGTTTAAATGTCATTTATCTTTTTATTTAAACTCAAATAAAAATATTAATATTCTTAAACTTTTGATCACGTACTTTTTTTACTACGTTCCGCTTTCAACGACAGAATCCCGCTTTTTTCACTCAAAAAATTCAAAAATGCCGACTTGGCAAAAAGAAAATCTGACAACGCTTATACAAGAGGGTAATCGCTATAATTTCCAGTTTAGTTCGATTGGACCGCTAAGATTCAATACTAATCGAGTTCTGATTACAATTCATTTGATGTGCAGTGAAAGTTAGATCGTAACGGTACTAGGTACTGTAGAGATGTGACCTAGTATTTCTAAGTATTGCGTTGTACTTGATTTTGATTAATTGCCAGTTTTCTGTCAAATCATTAGCGCGATACGAAATGTCACAACAATTTATTGTAATCCAACCGAATTTATTTTGTGCGGTTGACCACCTGGTATTGTAATAACTTATATACTTACCGAGTCTCCGAAAATATCTTACTGTAGTACCAAAATCGCTGACATTAACATTATGGATGTCAACCTCATAGCCCATTCTTTTTAATACAGTTTCAAGTAGAAAATTTTTGTGTTGATGTCTGACGTTCCTGGAAGCTATGAGGTTTATTTCATTTTCTGAAAGCAGCAAAAATTCATAGTTTAATTTCTTCTAAATTCAAGTAATGATGATTAGTGAGAAGATACAATTTTTGCATGCTTTTGACTAATTTGTAAAATGCAACAAAATATTAAATTGTCAATTTTAAGGTAAAGAGTTTTTTACGAATTAAGAAACGAGTATAATTTAATACTATTTCTGTAGTTGTAAATTAGTACATGTTTATGTATATACTGTGATCAAAGACATACTTGTAAATAAGTGTTATAATTTACTAGCGACTCCACCCAGTTTCGCTTGGCTACAATATGCTTTTCTCCACACCACTATGCACGTACTGTACACATAAACCTTACACAGGAATCTCTCTGTGTATTGTGAGTAACTTTTAAACTGCATTAAAATCTGTTAAGTGGGTTAATAGTTATTTATGCAACTGTTGTATAATCAGGGGTATTACGAAGACTATAATTTATTGTTCTTTTTTCAAAATTTATGCGATCTGGTGGTGATTTCAGGTCATTACATGAGAATGTTCTTTTTTTGAAATTCACAATATCACGCGTTTGGATGATATAATGATCATAATATCATTGAGTGTTTTAATGTTGGCAGTAAGCTAATTGTTATAGGTTCTTTTATAGAGGATCAATAGCATGATAGTAGATAAAAGATATAAGCGAACAGACAGTAGAAGTGACTTCATTTTATACTTCGTATTTTTTCCTTCTGGGGTGGAGAGGCTGAGAATCCTCATGGATACTGTAGTATTTTATTGTAGATATTTTTATATAAAATAAAACCATCATTTTGTACTGTGTGACATCAAGTGTCATTTATTACTTTTTTGTTAGTATTAAGTCTTACATCTAAATTGCGTACAGAGGTTGCATATCTAAGTAACATATATGACAGATACAACCACAATCAAGTGCCAAGGTGATTACGAGTTGGGCTCCAAACCGATCGAGGCGGCTCTATCGGAATAATCTACCGACTAGACCAGAGGCTCCCAAATTATTTTGTGTCGTAGACCTTTTGCCATGTTTTTCGGTTTTGGATAGACCCCCCCCCCTACTTACCTGATATTGAATGCCTACATCCTTCAAAATTTTATAAACATATATAATATATTTATTACTTCATAGGTACTTTTATAAATAATGTTTTCACTTCATGGACCCCCTAAATTGACTTTTTGCTGGCGTAGACCCTTGCAGGTTGTCATAGACCCCTGGGGGTCGATAAAGACTACTTTGGGAATCACTGGACTAGGCCTTGGCTGGAATGGACGTCCTGGATGGAACCCTACTATATGAACTGGTGAAGTTATTGTACATTTTTTTAATGTCACGTGATGAATCAGGTAATTTGTTTTTTTGAATTGCATCATTCATCATCATTTAGGTCCTTTCTCCCCTAGCTGAGGCAGAGGGCGTCCACCGTGAGTCTCCATCTCGCACGGTCTTGAGCTTCGCATTTGATTTCGCTCCAGGTTTTTCCAATGGCCTTCGCTTCGCCAATGACCGTCCGCCGCTAAGTCTGTTTTGGACGACCACGTTTGCGCTTTGCTTGAGGATTTCAGTCTAGGGCTTGCCTCGGTATGTGATTTGGATCCCTTCGGAGAGTATGGCCTATCCAACTCCATTTGTGGCGTTTGATCTGCTGGTCTATTCGGACTTCATCACAAACCTAATCTGTGCGAGATGTCTTTTGTGACTTTCCACGTCTCACATCCGTACAGTAACACGGATTTCACGTTTTTTTAGATTTAGAGAAATTTCAGAAATTGCGTAACTAATGCATATAATAACGGTTTTTGCGGTGGAATATAAAGTACTTTATTTAATATCAGATGAAGAAATTTTCTTGTAACAATTTTGGAAAAGTAAAAGTGGAAAAGTAGTGACCCAAATATTAATTTTTATCAAGCCTTAATTTGGAAAAGTTTATAGGTTGTGATTATCTTTTGGTATTTTTTTGCTACTTCCTCTCATGCGCTCTCAGTCATATTTAAACGATTAGTGTGGGATGAATAATGCGAGGTCGTTGGGACCACAATGCACTTTAGCATGTAGTGCATAGAGATAAGATACACTATACGCTATAACAACTATTCGCGGCCACTCCACTAGACCCCTCCATATCCACTGTAGCTACCGACCCATAAGCCTAATCATCTCAATGGGGAAGGTGTACGAAAAGCTTATTCTTGCCCGACTCAAAGCTCAGCTTGACAAGGGCATAATCATCCCCTCCAATTTGGCTTTAGAGCCAAACACACTTGTCCACAACAAGTACATCGCATCGTCGAATACGTACTTAGTTCTAAAGCCGTTGAGATAAGACCGTAGCCGTTTTCTTTGATGTTGCCAAAGCTTTTGACAAGGTTTGGCACGCTGCCTTGGTATACGAAAGTGTATCAATCAGAGATATCCGATCGGCTAGTGCACCTATCTTAGAGATAGGTCAAATCGCTATCGGCACGAAAAGTGCCGCTCCTCCCCTAGACTCTTTAAAAGCCGGAGTCCCACAAGGATCCGCGATTTCTCCACTATTGTTCGCAACTTACGCGAACAATATACCTATACCAAAAGGTCCTCAACTATCTCTCTTTACTATTCAAACCGCCCTTTAAGACAAGGGCCGTATCAACAGTCATATAGTATCGGGATTGCAGCGTACAAATTAATGACTTGTCCGACTAGTTTCATCTGTGGCGGATCGAAGTTAACCCAGAGAACAGCTCTGCAGTTATGTTCGATCGCAACCGCAGATGCCATTGCAGTGTACTGTCAAGTACTTGGGCGTCACCCTAGACAAACAGCTCAATTTTAGGGCGCATGTCTCTAGGGTGATGCGAAATGCTAAGTCCTATATCGTTCGTCGTAACAGTATGTTAGGTAGGTTTAGCACCATGTCCCTCAAGAACAAGCGTACCCTCTACAATCTGTATATAATCGGTGTATCTCCTAATAATACAGCAACACTTTTGAGAATGCTCTGAACGCTTCTTTAAGGCCGCTGACGAGCACCTGAACCTACTCATTTGGGAATCATGTAAATACAGCCCCATATCGCATTCAGCGAACACTTTCAATCCAAATAGGCAGACCGCGACACGTCCTTATAGACCTTCCAAATCGATTAACGCAGGACCTTCAAGACATCGCCCGAGTAGGTTCCCATTAATATATTGGGTGTACTGTGCCTCTTGAAAATGCAAGTTCAAGTCCTTAGTTTCAGAAAAAAAAAACCGTCATACTTCAATTCAATTGTCGTCTAATAGCTTTTGTATGATTGTATAAAATGATAGAAATCAACCCATAACCATTCTATAAACAATATTAAATTATGAATAGAATAGTTGTTATCTGTGTCATATTATCAATAATATACCTATAAGGTAAAATATTTGAAATATTTATTGTAGATTAAACTATCAGTTTCTCCTTTTTATAGTATATTTCCGACACTTTTTTTATTACCGACATAACAATACAATATTTAAATTAAACTATAGAATATGCCAGGCTATATGAATGAGTAATTTACTTTGTCTGTGGCTATCAGAAAAAAAATCAAACGCTTACCTGCGCAGGAATCGTAGAAAAATAGTAAAATACACAGTTTTAAACGAAGTAATATCATTTTACTTGTCACATTGCCGTACAACACAAAACTGTACATATATGTACAACTATTTTCCTTCAAAATATTTACGGCGTGTCCAATACGGTCGTAACACAAATTATCCTCGATCCAAGCTAAAACAGATAAGGTTATATAAATAGTCATATGTGAAATTGCTGGTTTCAATTCAAATGTGTACTTAGTATGTAAAAAATAACAAATTTATATGACATGTCTCTTATAATTTCCCTGACAAGGTCGATAATGTACACACAGCAAAACATCAGATTTTATCTTGACCTTTAGACAGTTCTTATATCGTCTGCAATAGTGACGGTTTTCGTAGTTCTAATGTAGAGGTGTGAAAAAATTAATACGATTTGCGCTGATGTTTATTATACAGAATCTTTAATTTTGATGAATACACTCCTGAAATATATTTCAGCTTATTGTTATATTCGATGATTTGTAAAAGGGGATTGAGAAACAAATAGATAATTGTCAAAAGCTTCCTATACCTATTCTAACAATAAGTTAATTGTGGTATTGTTAAAGAAAGATAGAGAATAAAAGAAAACCACATGTTTTGAGCAAATGATAGAGTTTGTATTACGACACAGTTATATTTACGACACCTGGTAAGTAGACTTCTGTGGAACAGAGAGACTAGAGACATCTGTGGAAGAAGAGTAGTTACGAATCAAATAAAGGAACGTATGAAAATAAAACGCAACATTTACACAGTTCAGGTGGATACATCTTTATTTCAAATAAAAAAAATCATCGAAGTCAAAATGAAAAGCCAAGTCGTGTTTTGTTTTCGTGTAAAAACTTATATTTATATAACAATATTTACCGTTTATTTCGTCGAGTGTATGTAGTTTATAAATATATACTTTACATAGAGTTTACATGATCTGTTGTGCTACAGCCGAACCTTTGGCTGTTTATTATGTTGATAGATAAGATTCTATATTTCTAAGGGTTTTTAGTATTTACAGACTGACGCGGGCGGCAGCTTGGACGAGGGCTTGTTTGGCACCAGCTGCTGCAGAACTTGGGTTGCCACCACGGGCTACTGCTCTCAGGAACTGATGGAAAAAAACACGTTAAATCACTAGGTTAAATGGCAACGTAAAAAACTAGCCAATCCTAAATAAGTTCGCGAAATTCGGGATCACTTCATTTGTTTCTTGTCAACTTGCCACGTTGTCAACATGAGTTTAAATCTATATCAGTATAGTATTATTTTCTCAAACATGCTTGGAAATTTGAACATTATGTTGACAATCTTCTTCGAGATAAATCGAAATTGCTGTACTGGCTAAAGAGCGGCCGGCAAAAGTTGTAAAAAAAAATCCATATCTGTCGTGTTTGAAAGGTCAAATAATTTACTATTCATATCTTTGGAATATTTTAATAATGGAACGATTTTTTACTCCTACACATGGCAACCAAGGAGAGTTTTATTTAATTTCGAACTGGCAGAAAGAAATATGTTTGAAAGTGAAGTTGAAAAAAAAAAGAAAACTTTGACACTTGAATGATATTATTCGTTGTTCGTCATTGAAACGTGTATAGTATACACGCTGAGGCCACAATAAAGCATTGCTGGACTTAGTAACTATGTGTAGTACGGCTTCGTTTCGGCCTAGACGACGAACGCATGTATAAAACGTTTGTCCATCTATGCCTCTTGCTGGCCGCTGCAGTAAAATTGATACATTGATATGCCTTGCTTATAATAATAATCTGGTGCAGTCACTTATATAGAATATCACTTGCATATACACCCATACCGGATAAAATTTTTACAAGTCATACAAAATATCTGCGCTGGAATAGAACACGCGATAAGTTGCGTAGTATGAATGGTTACTCTACTGGCTCGACCGCTGGGCTAAACGTATCCTCAAATTTGATTTGGTGGACTCTGATGTGAAATGCGAGATGCTTACGTCAGCGAGTGGGGCGAGGGCTCCCTCAACGGCTTGAACGACGGGACCCACGGAGGCGGCAGACACAGCAGCACCGACGTTGTTACTGCGACTGTTGAACGCGCTGTACAGGCGTTTGGCAGCGCAGTACTCCTCGTTCACCAAGCTGGAAGGTCAAGACGCTTTCATATGAACGCCCTTGTTTATTGAGTCATTAACTATGAAGTTAGTTTGTGACTCTAAATAGAAAATCATTTAAAAGTTAATGCAATCTGTCATTATGTCTATATTAATTGACGTTCCTAAATGAATATCTACTCTTCAATCAGGTGATCTAAAAAGGAAAGAATCCTAATAACATTATAAACGTGAATTTTTGTATTGATAACATATGGCTACAATTTATAAAGGTATGATGTGAAAAATATACGCAACTAAAAATACTAATGCTGCGCAGACGAAATCGCGGGCACCAGTTTCTATAAATATTTGAAAATTTCCTTTCATCTTTTTGTCAAAATTAATTGACATTGCGAGATTAATGTTTTCTCTTAATGTATGTGATCTAAATAGGCAAAAATAATATATAAGTAGACCGGACAGTCGTGTCTACTTAATAACTAATATATCGTGTAGATTTAAAATGGTGTTTGAATTCTATCTTAAAATGTAAAATGTTATTAGGATGGCCATGGCTTTGAACTGAGTTTGATCGGCAGGGTACATCAATCGAGCCACCTCAATCTGTCTGTCCAAGGTAGTCACCGCGACACTTGGCTACCGTGCTATCCAGGAAATATAGCCTTCTTCTAAAAAAATTTATGTAAATATTAATAGTACCCGATTTGGTATGGGTTGGCGTTGGCGAGGACAGCATCCCATGCTGCTTCGAATTGGTAGCTCCTGCCTCCACCAGCGCAGTTACTCCTTGGTCCACTCTGCAATTTAAAAAACAATATGTAAGAAAATAGTTGGGCTGTTGTCTGTAAATCAAATCAAATCAAATCAAAATGTTATTTGTCAAATAGCATTTTTGCAGTCAGTTTTACATGTCAAAGATGCTATGCCATTGGTTCACAAGTCTACAGCGGGAGATCCTGTATTGGAAAGAACAAGCAAGAAAGCCAGCAAGAGCTATTTTTACAGAGATGACAATCACGAGCCGGCCTCAAATATTTAGTCTGAACCTAACTTTCTTTACAAGTTTACACAAGTTCACATTATATCTATATCCCAACTAATATTATAAATGCGAAAGTAACTTTGTCTGTCTGTCTGTTACGCTTTCCCGCTTAAACTTCGCAACCGATTATATGAAATTTGGTACAGACAATTTTTAGACCCTGAGACAGAACATAGGCTACTTTTTATTTCGAAAAAACGGGATGAAGGGGTTGAAATAGAGGTTGAAAGTTTGCATGGGATTTCTTAATTTTAAAAGATAAAACCATGATACTTTATATTTAAGCACTTCATGAGAAATCATTAAACATTTGTTCTAGCATTTTTGAAATTTCGACCAGCGAGGGGGTGAAATAAGGGTTGAAAGTTAGTATGCAAGTTCGTCAAATATCACGTCATAAGAAACAAAAATTCGTTGTTCTAGCATTTTGAAATTTTTACCAATGTGGGGGTGAAATAGGGGTTGAATTGAAGATAGGACCATGAATCTTGGTACCTTAGACATAAGGGGCCAGGATTGACAAAAACTAATTTCACGCGGGCGAAGCCGCGGGCGGAAAAGCTAGTAAACTATAATTTCATTGTATTATTTAACCAATTGGCAACGTAACTATTCACTCATTAAAACCCAAGCATTGTTATTATTTAAATGATCCCTAACAGTATAATAACCTTTCTTCATAAGAGTATTTTTTATAATAAATTATGTAATCATGTATACGAGTAGATTATTACCAGAGACCAGATAATATGCAAATTAAAAAATCTTAAGATGTTTCATTTTGTAGTTAGCACTTAACCTTCGATTTAATTGTAACATTAAAATACATTGAAGTTATTTAATATTTTTGTAAACCTTAATAATCACTTGGAATATTATTATAAATATAGTGATAATATGCATCATAATTAGATCTTAGGTTAATTCTGCTATTACCGCTGAGGATTGCTTATATATGCAAATATGCAAATGCATATGTAAATATGCTAATGCATATAATCCGGCCCCTTATTGTAAGTTTAGTCGGTTATGATATCACAGAATTTTTCATTAAGACTTCATCTAATCTTAAGCTAACTCCAGCGATGTTAGCTTCAGTTTAAGAACCTTTGATGTAACAGTAAATGTATTACAACAACTTGAATAACTTTCAATTGATTTATTCAATAAACTTTACTTTACATATTATAAAATCACGTCAACAAAAATTGTTCATAAAATCACTGATTAGTTAATTAATTTATGTTTTAAAAAATACTCTCTTCGACTTAAGTGGGATTCCAACTCCTATATGTCGTGTTGAAACTACAATAAAACCAGTTTGGTCACAGAGCATTATCTGTGTTTAGTCCTAGATTATTTAGCAAAGTTATAGGATATCGGATTTTCCAAAAGGAAATATATATTTGCTCGCCGTAAAAATTATCTTCTGTTCTTCCTCAGGTCTCTAGCTAACATCGTACCAAACCGGCCATCTGTTTTTATCAGATTCTCCCGTGGTAAAAATTTCCCTGTTCTTTTCTGGATCTCAAACTATTCCTATATCAATTTTCATCAAAATAGTTTAACGAGTTTGTGAGCGTATTTAACAAAAACTTAAAACACCGTTATCCGCTTTAAAAACCACCCTCTAAAACGTTTAAGACGTTGAATGTCAAATTTATTTATACCTAATCGAAAACCTAAAAAATCTATTTCAGACTAGTCTGTCTAGCTTTAATAATGATATATATATATATATAAGCGTTAACCCGGCATATTGAAGACATCGGAATCGAAAATTTCTTGACATTTTGTCATATTTATCGCATAGGTTATTTAAAAAATAAGCTGTGAATTTCCGTTTAAATTGTGTGTACGTTTTGGACAGGGTAGTTGCATATACGATATGAAGCTGTCACGTTTAATGCGTTCCTAGCACTATTGGACAATTAATCTTTGTCGTGAACTGTTGGAGAAAAATCATTAATATCAATAACAGTCGAAGAATAGCTGAATGCTTAGTGCACAGACAATGTTTGGGGTAATTTGCTATAGTCCGATGATAAATGATCCCGACTGGAACATGATTTATGGGTGCGGATAGGTAGACGTTACGGGGGATGCATTCGGAATAGACATATACGGAATATTTTACGGTGGAGTGGTTTTGTTCAGCGCTTGTGTGTGATGAATTTCTAGCTTGCTCTAACTATGGTTGGTATAGCTTAGATAGTTTGGAAAGTTTTCCCGTGATTAACGCCAGCTTTATTAACTATGAATCTCTCTTTACCAAATATGAATCTCTATATCAACTTCAATTAAGGAGAATCAAATTATTTATTACAGTCTAGCAAGTCTGATTTGACAGATGTCATCTATATAGCAATCAGATGTCATGGTTTTGACAGATTAACTATGGAGGTGACACCTGTTAAAATAGGCTTAGATTGCACCGACTTTAGTATAGTTTTAAAGTCAAATAAGGAACTCTAACTTTTCATTGGCGATACGAGTATAGTCTTATGATAATACGGTTAATTTGAATGTTATTTAATTGTAGTCAATTTTAAATGAAGAGACTTTAAAATGTGTTTTTCTACATAACGTACACTGCTGACGTGAGGATCAGTCAGTTATTTATTACAGTTTATGAAACTCTAGCCGAAACTGACATAGTGAGGGATTACAGAAAGGGGTGTAATAATCAGTTCAAAACTGTCATCGTTGCGTTATAAAATGTTATCAAGGCTTTAAATTGCACCAGATGGGAAATAAACATATTGAAATCAACGGAAACTACAGCTTTTATAGATATTATGTGAACTTGTTTAAGCTTGCAAAGGAAGTTGGGTTCAGACATCTGACGCCAGCTTCTAATTGACGACTTTGTAAAAATAAAGGGAGAAACAAAATAGGACTTGTTGATTTTCTTGCTGGTTCTTTCCAATACAAGGTTTCCTGCCGTATATTTGGGACACAATGACGTAGTATCTTTGACGTGTAGAAGTGACTGTAAAAATCCTAGTTGAAGAATACATTTCTGATTTCGAGTTAAATAATGTTTTTACCGAAAACTAATTTCGTCCATAATAACTGATGAAATAAGATTACTATTATCTGTACTAGCTTATAGACAACTAGGTATAAGAATTCAAAGGAATACTTACAGAGTACCGGAGTGAGTTGGGGTTATTGACGAACTGAGAGATGACGTCGATGTTGGAGGCAAGACGGCCTACGTAGGCGTTGAGGGCTGGCCGCACTGAAGCGAAGTTTCCTGATCTCACTGCGTTGGCATACGCATCAACAACCTGTAGGAATACAAGTTTTAGTAAAGGACAAAGCCCAAATTATAAAGAGCTGTGCTCCAATCACAATTATGCATGCCCACTAATGAATTTTTTTAATGTGTGTGTAATTAGCATAGCTTTTTAAATGAAGCAGATATAAGTCGAAACTTCGTGCGAAAATAAAGATATTAGACAAATAAAATGAGCGCCTACTAACATTTATTAGCAAAGTTGTAAAACGACGACATGCATTTTGATTGACATAAAATATTTTTTGATAAAAAGGAAGGTATGTATAATGTAATTAGTTGGAATCACAGTATATTCCTAGCATTTTCGTGTATTTTTAGCAGCTTACACCATAGTGTAAAAAAACTTATTTTTACATGGCACATATGCAATGTAAAAATAAGTTTATATAAACTTAATGAAATAAGAAAGCTTGTTTATTCCGTTTGAATTACAGTATTTTTAGCCTTTTCATTTTCAGTATCTTACATTAGGTGCAGTTTGATAATAGAATTTTAATTAATTTAATGAGTCGTTTTGACTTTTGGCCATATAAATGGTAATGGTGGAATTTATGTCATATTGCCATTTCCGTTTCTAAGAAACACTTTGTTTTATTGTTTTTCTCTCGCACGCCTATTTGCGAAATAAATACCACTAAAATTCGTAATAATATTTTTATATTTATTTACATTTTGTTATAGCTTTGGGACCAGTGGGGCAAATTTGGGCATTCTCCTTTGTAGACATTCTTTTATTTCGGTTATTCAAAGCTGATCTTTGGAAATATTGGAAATATTCTTTGTAGAAAATTTATTATTTAATTAAAATTAAATGATAATTTTTCGATTTTTCATCAATGTGAAACCAAATAAGCCATTTTAATTCACAGTAACTGATTTTGGAAATGAAGTTTGAAGCTTACTATTAGAAGATCTGCTCCCGCAGCATGAGTAACGAAACAAGATATGGTAAAGAGTTTATCGTGCAATATAACCGCCTTCTTGAAATTTATTATTTGTATTCTGACAATTTAAAATGATAAATCGCTTTATCATATCGCGTTTCGGTGATAATAGTACGGAGGATGAAATAGATAAAATTACTCGACACTTTATATCCATGGCTGTTTTAAAATATGTATATATACAAAACTCCTTACTTAACCAGCAATAGATGTAAGGTGTTAAAAAGGACCGAATGAAGTTGGTAAAACATTTCTTGTAACACAGGTTTGGAGGTACTTGTGTTGTAATGATGACAATGATCATATAGAACACTTACAGCGGCAGCTTCACACGCGTCTCCTGGGGAACCAGTGGCAAGTTCGCCGAGCACTGCGATGGTTTGTCCGACGGCCAAGGCCTGACTGTAGCGGTCGGGCTGGTTGGCGAGGTCGTTCAGAATCTGTTCGACGGTCAGGATGTAGATGTTGGTGTCGCCACCGTCTACGTTTTCGAAGGCATTGTTGGTTAAGAAACTGCAATGAAGGATTGGTTTGAAAATCAAAATTAATGAAATGTCATTGACTCCTTCATTTGGAGAATGTTAACATTTTTTACAATAAAATAAGAATATTGTGAAGAAATAACCGCAATCGGTATCCTCATTCCCTTCGCTGCATCTGCAAATAGGTGAATATGTAAATCACTTCGGATACAGTAACTTGAATAAATGTCAGCACTGTCATCACTATAGGCAAGTTTGTTTGACTCTCAATTATGTGTAGATGTGTATATCATTATGTGTATTATGTAAATCACTTCGGATACAGTAACTTGAATAATTGTCATCACTGTCATCACTATAGGCAAGTTTGTTTGACTCTCAATTATGTGTAGATGTGTATATTATGTAAATCACTTCGGATACAGTAACTTGAATAATTGTCAGCACTGTCATCACTATAGGCAAGTTTGTTTAACTCTCAATTATGTGTAGATGTGTATATCATTATGTGTATTATGTAAATCACTTCGGATACAGTAACTTGAATAATTGTCATCACTGTCATCACTATAGGCAAGTTTATTTGACTCTCAATTATGTGTAGATGTGTATATCATTATGTGTATTATGTAAATCACTTCGGATACAGTAACTTGTATAATTGTCATCACTGTCATCACTATAGGCAAGTTTGTTTGACTCTCAATTATGTGTAGATGTGTATATTATGTAAATCACGTCGGATACAGTAACTTGAATAATTGTCAGCACTGTCATCACTATAGGCAAGTTTGTTTAACTCTCAATTATGTGTAGATGTGTATATCATTATGTGTATTATGTAAATCACTTCGGATACAGTAACTTGAATAATTGTCATCACTGTCATCACTATAGGCAAGTTTGTTTGACTCTCAATTATGTGTAGATGTGTATATCATTATGTGTATTATGTAAATCACTTCGGATACAGTAACATGAATAATTGTCATCACTGTCATCACTATAGGCAAGTTTGTTTGACTCTCAATTATGTGTAGATGTGTATATTATGTAAATCACGTCGGATACAGTAACTTGAATAATTGTCATCACTGTCATCACTATAGGCAAGTTTGTTTAACTCGCAATTATGTGTATATGTGTATGTTATGTGTATGTGTAGGATACGGATATTCGTCTCATACATTTATTGATTCTAAAAAGATTCTATGCCGGTAAAAAAACGAAATCACATAAAAGCTAAATTAATAATTGAATCTGGTCATCCAATCCAATCTATAAATTGAAATATAAATAATGTTTATATGCCATAAACTTTTACAGGTATTTTATTGACGTGAAGACAAATATAAGTATAAAAGAACAAAATCTACAAACAAAAAAGAAATGTTTATTGACACACAGAAAAGGATGTTTTCATTCTCGTTCTACCTGTTTGAATTGGATCAACCAGAAT
Organism: Scirpophaga incertulas; assembly: GCA_036419045.1. Classification (NCBI taxonomy): domain Eukaryota; kingdom Metazoa; phylum Arthropoda; class Insecta; order Lepidoptera; family Crambidae; genus Scirpophaga; species Scirpophaga incertulas. Next base: position 35,916,454 of record CM071627.1, read on the forward strand.
GCATCATGTGTCTAAACTTGTTAAGGTTCCTCGCAGGTGCTTAGAGTGTGGACGGATTTCATTACCTGGAGACGAGGCGGCCATTGTCAACAGCTGGAGCAACTTCATTGATGCTGTATTGGGTGACTGATACGGGCACGGCGAGCGCACTCTGTAGAAAATGACAAATATGGTTATGTCATTGCTATATACATTACCTACATTCAGATTGTCCACTTGATAGTAAGTATAGTCGCTTATAGAACGTTTAATTGCTGTAAGAATTGTAGAAAATACGCAAGCTCCACAAAAACTGAAGTATTTGTTCCTAACTTGTGACATAAGATGTAAAATAAAGTGATATTTTCGATAGGTATTTGACGTATAGTAAACTATATAAGTTATGTCAATTTATTATGAATAAATTGTTATTTTTTGTATTAAACTGAATTGTATTTAATTATGTTATCGCTACGCTCTGTACAAAATATTTATACATAGTTTACGCTTTCGATATCGTTTGCAAACGAATGTAAACTCATGGTAGCTACACGGAACACAGAAATGCAATTACTGTGGATTTGTAGGGCGGAGGTACTAAGCAGATAAGACTGATATAGTCTCTCTTCTGGTGCATTAAAATCTGATATATCGAGTTAGTACGGTTTGCCGCTGTAGCGTGACCACCAAAGAATATATTTACTGGCGATATGATTGAGCAATTCACCATTTGAACTGTCAAAATACAAAGCTAAATTTCAAGATGGCGGCTATATAGCAAGATAAACGTTTCATTCCTTCGCACCAGCCTTCCTCGCGGCGTGAGTGTCGTTTGCTACGCTGACGACACTCTCGTCGTGACGACTGGGGCCGACTTTGGGCCGGTGCTCAGGCTTGCCGAGCTTGGGGTGGCATGTGTCGTGCGGGCGATCCGCCGGCTGGGCTTAGAAATAGCGCCTCACAAAACCGAGGCGCTATGGTTCCACGGCCTTCCGAGGCGCCGGGAACCACCCAGCTGCCGGCGGGGCCGTACATCAAGTACCTGGGCCTCACCCTGGACCGCCGCTGGAGCTTCGAGGAGCATTTCGTGCGGTTGGTCCCCCGAGCCAAAAGGGTGGCGGGCGCATTGCATCGCCTGCTGCCCAATCTCGGGGGACCGAGGGATGGAGTTCGCCGCCTGTACGAGGGCGTCGTGCGATCCGTGGCCATGTATGGGGCTCCCGTGTGGTCGCAAGACTGCGCGAGGTCCCCCCGCTGCAGAGCTCTGCTACGGAGCCTGCAGCGGATAATGGCCATACGGATCGTACGAGGCTACCGTACAATCTCGTACGAGGCGGCGACGGTTCTGGGACGCTCCCCACCATTCGACATCCTGGCCGACATGTACGCGGCGACGTATGCGTCACGGCGTGTCGACCGGGGGAGCGATGGGGGGAGCGCCCTGGAACCCGCGCACGAAGTACCTAAGCGGGAGTGGCATCGACGGATTGTGGCGGCCTGGCATGCGCAGCTCGAAGTACGGAGCTGCGCGCGCCAGCGGGCCGTCGGTGCCGTACTCCCGAACCTCGAAGCTTGGCTCCACGGGAAGGAGGAGGTCACCTACCGATTGACTCAGATACTCACCGGGCACGGCTGCTTCGGTGAGTATCTGTGTCGAATAGGACGGGAGGGATCGACACATTGTCACCACTGCGCATCCGACCTCGACTCGCGGCCAGCACACGCTGGCGGAGTGCCCCGCGTGGACCTCCGAGCGCCGAGTCTTGGTCGCAGAGATCGGGCGAGATCTGTCTCCGCCGGCATTGATTGCGGCAATGCTGGCAGACGAGGGAGGTTGGAGGCTGTGGCCTCCTTCTGTGAAGCAGTGATGCTCCAGAAGGAGGCCGCCGAGCGGGGTCGGGAGATGGCCGATCCCGCTCGAAGAAGGCGGCGCCGGGCTCGGTAGCACAGCTGCGGCGCCGCCGCGGGTCGCCGGCGGGCGCGAGGAAGTCGCGACTGCTACGGCGACCCGGGATGGACCACGCCCCTTCCGTGGCCGGGGGCGTCGTCGGTGGAGGAGACCGGGGGAGGCGGTAGCCTCCCCGAGGAGGGTTCCCCTCTAGATAGGGGAGCGGAGGCTGGGGGTTCCCGGAAGAAGGTTGATGTCCCGGGGGCTCCCTACATGCCTGAGGAAGGCCATCCCTGAGGTTTTTAGTGGGTAGCCTCCCCCTTCTGGGGAGGAGAGACCCACATAACCGCCGGCTCGCCACAGCCGGGGTATGCAATTTAATGCATTTTCCTCAGGGAAACAAAAAAAAAAAAAAAGATAAACGTTTCATGACTTATTTCGTTGCTTATGCTACGGGGGTTAAAAATTTATAAAGAAAGGTATACATAATCAATAGATATCATGTGACATAAAAATTTTATTCATATTTGATTACAATAGTTTGTAAGGAGATATTTTTTCTTGTATGGAGAATAGGCCCACTACAAAATATAACGTTTATTAATGAGACATACGTTAAATAATTTCTTATTAACCCTAGATATTATAAGGAACATTAGCTTGTTTTTATCTAACGGGAATATTGAGAAATCAATTAAAACATGAATACTAAATAACCTAAAAATTCTTAGTAGTTAGTAGCTTTATTTTGATTTGTATTCAAATTGTTTTTTACGTAAATGCTATTTAACACTTTTTTATTCTTTAAAAATACAATCTTCTTTGGCCACTACCAAACGCCCGAAATCGTATTATTTTTTTGCATTCTAAATACTGGATACGGGAAAGAAAACGAAATCAAGCCGTTTGAAACGTAAACACAAAATTCGGGTGAAAACAAATCGACGTCAATTGGATGTCAGTGTAGGTACCATTCTGTCGCTGTCAAAAATGATGACGCGTTCCGTTTCACGACGATACTGGACTGAGGAACTAATAGTTAAAATAATCTAAAATAGTATTAAAATAATTATAGAGAGTTCAATACTTTTGAATAAAATAAAAAAGAAATAATACACTATCCTTTATCTATTATTATATTTATATATTATTTGTATATATATTAAATCATTTTTCATTTTGATTTAAAAATGTTCCTTTAGCTCAAATGTCATTACTAAGTTTAATTAACTGATTTTATTATTCCCGTTTCATTTTTACTCATAATATCGTGCAATTGCTTTTAATAATACATTGATATTTTAGAGTTCAGTAATATCAATAAACGTTGCCGTTTTCTAGTGGGCCTAAAAAAATTATCTCCTTTATGAAGCTAGTGAATATTCCATGTCTATAGTTGCGCTTTGGTTTCATTTTGTAATGATTTTGGAATGACTGAAGTATTTTACTAATGATTAACGTAACTTTCTGTTAAGATTGTTTATAGAATTTGGCTACAATTTTATTATTAATCTAACTGGTGCTCGCAACTTCGTCTATGCAAGATTAGTATTTGGCTGTAAGTTATAAATATTAGCGTGACGTATATCTTTATAAATTGTAGTCTATGAGTCATTCTGACGTATAAGTTATATTATTGTACAGTTTCATTATATTCAGTAGTTTTTATGAGAAAGGTAAGGAAACATACATCCATCCTTTATAATATCAGTAGGGATGTCTTTATTTAAAACAAACAGTTCTAGAGGATAATTAACCTTTTTATTTTCAATAAATTACGTGTCCTGATAAAACTAAAACACAAGGATTACTTACATTGATCAACATTGCTTACTTACCTACGCTCATTTAAGTAAAAACCGGGACTATTTAACAGGGTTCATTGAACCGTCGTTGTATGTATGTAACTGCCACATATTTCATGTATGTGTACAAACAAACCACAGTGGCATGGCACGCTATGCAAGTGACAGCTATTTGGTTAGAAAGCCGCGTCCTGGGGATTTCGAGTGTCACGCCGGGAACGGGTTTCATATGTCACGGAACTTACTGTGAATTGATTTGCCAATTTTCACCGGAGCTTTCCGTCGAAAATGTATTGTTGATGTACAATGTCTGATTATGGATAAACGAAGATACTAATATGAATCTTCTCTACCAATTACTGGAGACTTAAAAATAAATAACCCAATTTAAAAAAAAAATAAGTAACGAAATTAGTGTTCTTAAATTAAATAGTTTAATTATAAGCGTGATATATTCTACAAGCTTGTGCCCGCGATTTCGTCTGCACCAACTGTAACATACATCCATCCATACTTGCAAACTTTCGCTTTTATAATTATTAAAATTAGCAGGGTTTGTGTGAATTATCTAAAATATGAGGATAGTGTCGTCGATAGATGTATATAAACTCTTTATTGAACACAATTACAATAAAAATATTAGGTAAAAATATAAGTAGTTCAAAGGCGCACTTATCTCTCAAGAGAGATTTCTTCCAGCCAACCCTAGATGGTTGCGAATGAAAAAAAAAATTTGCGGTGACACAGTATTTATATATAATTGATTTTTAAAATGTATATGATAGAAAAGTCATATTTATACTACATACAATACATACATACATTATTAAAATACATAATATACATACACACATATACATACTCACCTACATACATACACATATATATACAATATGATCAAGTGCAGAATGTAGTCTAAGACATACTACATAGGTAGTAGTCCTAAAAAAACCTTTACTTTCATTTTTTTATCGAAGGGCATTTTTTTATCTAAATTAGGGCGATTACGTCTACATAGTGCAAGGTTTTCATAAAAAACTATTCGATAATAATTACAAAATGAACGTAAATTAATGGTCGCTACACAAAACGTAAGATTTGAGTCCGTCTTGCATTTAAGTAATATAAGGCTATTCCAACTGTATTATTTGGAATATTTTATTTAGATCAATATTTCCAATTAAGTGAAGAAAAACTTATATAAATTGAACACAAATCTTTGACTTTGTAATAATCTTTCGTCATAAGAGTATTTTCAGTATGTCTTCTAAACCCATGAAGTCACATCAAAACCATTGACGAATTTTGTTAGACAAGTCTATATTACTCGTATTATGATTTCGTCATAAACGAATCTCTAGTTTTTTGAAGCCGCAGATTGAAGATTGCAAATTATGATGATGAAAGGTAGCGAAATTGAAATCGAAAATAGCAAGATTTTTATTATTTGTGCTTATGATGAATTTGAACATTTTTATATTTTCATGAATGTACTGATTTTCGAATGCCATTAGTTTCTTTAAATATATTCAGCTATGGTCTTTCGGCGGTCTACGTCCGGGATGACACACTCAAAAGCACTAATCGAACCATACTCTCGCAAACGCACTGACGAGCTATTAAAGCTTAACAGGAGTTACTTAAGCGTGATGGTTAGGGCTTTGACCGGCCAGTGCAAGTTGAACAGACACCTTCACAACATGAAACTTAAGGACACTGACACATGCAAAGTCTGCGAACAAGAGCGTGAAACACCAATACACCTCTTGTGCTACTGTGAACCGCTGATTCACAAAAGAAACAGACACCTGGGGAAACACATCCTTGACCCAGATGAAATAAAAACAATCCGAACTGGGAACATCCTATCTTTCTTGGTCAGTGCCCAGTTAAGGGAGCTACTGTAGGGCCTACATAGAGCCTACATAGGAGGCTGGTCACAATAGATCTTAATAGGTCGCAGTGATGCACATCAGCCCCGACTTACATGAAATAATAAATAATGGTCTTTCGGCTGCGAGGAAGATGATGAAGATTTACTGTACAGAAATAAATATTGACGCGTCTATGTAGACTCGCTGAAGTCTGAAATTGTGTCAGCTTATTCTTATGTAAATTTGCCTACCCGTTGCCGTGGAAGACTCCCGGAGATTCACGATACCTGTGACATAACTCTATATTACGCGTACGAATCGCGTTGAAATTGTCGCAGGAAAATGTAGTCAGTACGTTATCTTAATTTATGGGTGAACGCTTCCCAATATTAAATGGGTATTCGTATTCCAAACTATATACACCTTTTGTGCTTGCCCCTCTTCTAAGTTCGTATAGTCATCCCCTTATTCGATTCCCCTTAGGAGAGGACAAGTTGAGAATCCTCATTATACAAACGAAATGTGTCCAGGCCAAGCACCGCTGAGATTATGTTGGGCCCAATGCGTACTACTAATATATTGCCTACCAATAAACCCTGCCTTGGTTCAATTAACTTTATTAACTGGAAATAACAAAGACCGCTTCTCAGGAGAGGGCGCGGTGCAGTGGTTAATTTAGAATTTCTTTTACTGGTATTTTAAAAGAATTGTTTTGACAAAATTTTCAATAACTGTATATTTGGCCTTCTGTAAAATATTATAATTACGATCTCTACAAATTTTAAAATTTTGATTTTAATAAATATTAATTAAACGTTTTATTAATATTGTAATTTATTGTCCCGTCTTCTAACTTGGTTCCGCACAGTGCGGTTCCAAAGGAATTTCCTCCCGCGTACACTTCGTTTGTGGAAAGCTCCCTGCCGAGGTTTTCCCACAGGGCTACAGTATGGGGTTCTTCAAAAGGGGAGTAAATAGGTTTTTGAAGGGTCGGCAACGCGCGAGTGACACCCCTGGTGTTGCAAGTGTCCATAGGCTACGGTAACCGCTCACCATCAGGCGGGCCGTAGGCCTGTTTGCCACCATCGTGGTATATAAAAAAAAACTTACTATGCATTATTAATTGGATCTTTTAATCTTCCAATATTGAAGAATTATACATATTAGCTTAATTATATATGCCCTTGAAAGGTCAGATTCAGTTCTTGCCTCTATCTGCTTTATATCTGTTAAATTCTTGCCTACCTACTGCATAATATGTGAACTGTGTATACACGGCACCGATATCCAATAAATAGATGTACGAGCCTGGATTCCTGCTTCGATTCAGTGTCGTTCCCTTTTATTACATGACACGTCGTATTAAGGGATGTGTATGCTTACAAAGCTGACAGTGTTCTCAGTATCGGCGACTTATATTAATATAGTGTGTGAATGACTCACTTATAATAAATAATAATAATAATACAATCTTTATTGGCATTTTTCATTGTGCCGATGGAGATTAGATTCAGTTTTCCCTCCACGCACACTTTCATAAATTTCGCTTTAATCGCCTCTACGCGCACGCCATATAAAAACGGTTTCAGAGAATAAAATAATCTCTTTCGTCTATTAAATGTAACATTTTTATAATTATAAGAACATTTAGAAACGTAGAAGCAATAACCTTATTGGCAATATTGTTTACTTATTTTATATTTAAGACGACACGTCTAGCGCAGCGTTCAAGTAATAGGCTACTACGCAGCGGGGGCAATTGACGCACGGAATAGATATTTTGTATGATTTTTAAAAAAATGTTTTAGTATTGGTGTTTTGTGCATGTGAGATTTCCGTATTTGTTATCTACACCTACGATAAAAATAATAGTGCCGGGTGACGATAAAAAAAAAAATTGACAGTTATTTTTGGAGTCGGTCTTCGCCCTACTCCGACCATCCACAATGACCGGATCAAACTGACCTTAGTATTATACACAATACAGGGACGTATGCAATTTCAGATGAACAATAAAGAAAACAAATAAGTAAGAATGTTACTCACCGTTACGAAGAGCGAAACCAAAACGAAAGGCAGCATTTTGCTGGTCTAATAGCGACCAATACGGTATATACTATACACGAAAACATCTCTAGTTAACCGCTATTTATACATTTTATCACAGTTAAAAATTGCATCTGATCAAACAAGGAATCTCCAAACTTTGTTTTCGCCGACTGTACTTGTTTGTCAAACGATTTACAGCTTTATTAATTTTGAGTAAGGATTTTATTGCAATTATCGATAAGGCGAGAAACCTTAATTAATAGTTTCGAACAATATAGTTTAATTGATTGTTGTTTGAAATGTTAGCATTGTGCGCGCATTATTTTATTGTCAACGAAGACACAATAGGAAAATTAAGATGTTTTCTTTTGTTCAAACGTCATTTCTTATATAAACCAGTTAAAAATAGGAAGTGACCTATTATATGTATATATATTGTATTGTAATATGTTCCTATTGTTTTGATAGATTCAAATTCTTTAGATATTCTAATGTTTGTTAGTTAATACGAGACGTATAGAGTGACCGATGGACGTGAACCTATGTTTATTTTCCTCTAGATAGTGTGACTTAGAATCCTCATGGGGCTCGGGCTAGTCCTCCTCGGGCACCAAACCGATCGAGGTGGATCATCCGGGATGACGGCGACTTATATATTTGAGAGTGACGTGCGTTATTAACCTCCTCCATTCAAGCCGTAGAGCCCTTATGGCCAAGACTAAAACTGAGTTTAGTTGGTAGGTCTCGCTGGTCAGACCACTCTGGCCGCGTGGAGTCCGACATAATCACGGTATCCTGGGCATGTTTCGTGCTCTATGTGAGGATTCTCAGCGTCTCTCTCCTGAGGTAAAAAAAAGTATTATTAGCGATTAAACTCAGCCTGAGCTGTCGCCATAACGGCCCTAAGGATGGAACGGTACTATGTTAGGGCGATTAGATGTTAGTAAATTACGCTGGCTCATCGCGAAAGCGAAGACAGACCAAAAAGGGCGCACTTTCTGTGAAATCGCTTGCAAAAACAGGCACATTCTGGACTTGTGCATTGTAAATATTTCTTATTAGATCACTGCATGCTGTAATTTATCTTAAATAGTACAATTTTCCATAGGTTAGAAAATTTTAACATATCTTCGTTAAATTATTGATTAGATAGTAATTAATAGCTAACGAATATATCATCGGATGAAAACAGTAATTTAACATTTCAAAATTAATTTTTTCACGAAACAACAATCACAGTTGAAAAAAGAACGAAATACTATAGCATAGCTATTATAAGACAAAATAAGCCATCGTAGAGTTTGAATTCGGAATATATATTTGAATTAAGACTTACGTCAGTTCGACTTGAGCTTATAGGATCGAATTCAGCACGTAGATAAATAATCTATCGCCTTTCCCCGAAACTGCAAACAGATTAAACCCGGCGGTAAGCTCTTGCAATAGCAATAAGCAAAACTCATTAAGCTTACAGCTTAATCCGCCACTGCATCATAGTGATGCAACAAACGTTATGTAACTTTACGTTATATTCAAATGCAGGACAATCGTAAAACCTGGACGTGGTACTCCACAGCATAACTGTCATAACTTGAACACGGAGCTTTGAAATTCGAGTTGTGTAGATTAGTTTTCTGATGGCTTTCCAGGCGCACTGCCATATTCATTCCATAGATAATGTCCGCCGGTGTAAACGGGAATGGTTTATTACGAATAAAAAGGCGTGATTTTTAACTGTCTCAAAGAGGGAGGACGTTATCGACTGTATGTTTGTTACTGATTGCTCAAATAATTGTAAACTGATTTTGATGATTCTTCGCTTGCCGGGTATGTTTTAGAGGTGGTGCTATATAAAATTACCGCCAACCACAACACAAAACAAATTATAAAATATTGTAATTTACAAGAAAAAAAAAAAAAAACAAACTTAAATGTTTAATACTACGCAACGGATTTTGATGTGCTTTTTTTACAGATAGAGTGATTGAAGAGATAGGTTTATATGTACTACAATAAAATCTATTAAATAATGGAGAAATACTTTTATTTTTGAGGTTTCTAATGTGATGTCGTAAATAATTACATTTTTTCCGCTTACATTGCAAACGCAGGCTGAACCCTACGAGAGTTATCAAAATAATGTACTAAGTATTGTACACATTCAAAAGATGTACCTACAGAAAACTCCGCGATGGTATATCACAGAGTACTTTAGAGGGGCTATCGCACTAATAAATCGCAAGCGAAACGCAACCGAACCGTTCGGCTTAACCAATCCGAACGCCACAATATCACGTCATCTGTTCGATGACGTGATATTCTAGCTCTCGGATTGGTTGAGTGGAACGATTTGGTTTCGTTTCAGCTGGGATTCAAAAAAAAAAATCAAATCAAATCAAAAATCAAAATAATATTTATTCAACATAGACCTTTACAGGCACTTATTGACGTCAACAAACAAAACAAAAAAAAAGCTTAAATAAAAAAAAAAAAAAAACCTTGTCCGTACGTACGAATAAGGAAAAAAAAAACAAAAGAAAAAATATATTGACTCGACACCTGTTCGGAAATTGGGAGAGCCTTCTCGAGAAGAACAGGCAAGAAACTCTGAAGGTCTATTTTTTATCTCCTCTTTTCAATGTTAATAATTATAATAATATAATATAAAAATACAATATAGTATAAGATACAATCATACCTAATACGATTACAGTCGTATGTATGTTTACATACACATATAAAATAATACAATATTATAAATAATGTTGTTACCAAACATGGCTCTATGAATAGTGTCCCTATTCCCAAATACTGTGATCATTTAGATAATCACTTACTTTATAATAACCTTTACTCATGAGTGTATTTTTGATATGGATTTTAAATTTATATAAAATCAATGACACTTTGCGGAAGTTTGTTAAACATAGATATACATTTCCCCAAGAACGAACAGCTAGTTTTATGGAGTCTGAACATTGGAACGGCAAGTTTATTTTTGTTTCTAGTATTCACATTATGTTAGTGCGATTGCCCCCCTGTTATGAATATCCCACATTTGTCATTTACTTTTTACGACAAATAATGGCTAATTTTCGAAGCGATTGTAACCAATACAGTATTAATCCTTATCCAATTAAATACCTTAAATAAAAGTGTATTTGTATCAGCATGCACCCGTGTGAAGTTAGTGAATTATATTTTCCGAGGGCAATGTTTCGCTTTTAATTGATTTTCAAGAAAAAGGTTTTTTAATAGGTGTGAGTTTAATAAAGAAATGAAAGAAACTTGTATATGTTTTGTTGTTGACCGTATTTAAGGTCACACACCAACGAATATATAAAAATGCGATTATAAACTTTAAGACGTTACACATTTCACATGTTGAGATAACTCGCCTCGACTCCAAAGCCGTACGAAGTTAAATGCAATGGCATCGCCTGACTGTGGGGTGCTTACAGCGTTCATAAAAGTCCAGTAACTACGCTTCGGTCACGCGACATAGTTGCAGTTATACGAGGACAGTTTCTGAATAATGGCAAAATTGGAGAGCGCTTCGCCAGATTGCATGTTGCTGTTTCTTGTTTATGGCTTTCCACCTGGGTTTATAGTTTTCGTGTACATAGTTTTTATATTATAGATATTTTTGTGTTTTTTTTAACCGATCCAGCTTAACCGCATTAGTCACCTATTAATGTGAAGCAAACTTTACAGATTCAAAAAAAAAGATTGTTATTACTCCGTCGTTCGTGCTCCAAAAAGAGCAATTCGCGCTATCAATCAATCAATACATAGTGTTACGCCGGTGGCTTAGTACAACTTCAAAAGTGATTTTCTGTGACTTAGAAACGTTTTCAGCAGGCTGAAACGTCGTTTCAGGCCGTTTCAGAAGTAGCTCTTTCACATACTAAAAAATCTAAATTACACCCAAGTTACAGTAGTTTTCAGGCGCCTGAAACATGTTTTCAGTACGTTTCAGGCTACCCTCTATCCAATGCCGCAATAACCTGAAAACCCGTTTTCAGGCGTTTTCAGGACCCCTTATGAGCCATTAAGCCTACTTCAGTAAAAGGACATAAATTTCAATAGGAGTGAAAGAGATAGCAATAGTAGAAAGAGACAGAGATAGTTAGAACATTCGAGAAGTATTAGAATGAGAAAACATCATTAGAAAGAGATAGACAAACACAGAATATTCGAGAAAGATAGTACGGGAATATTCGAGTATTGTGTATCGAGAATATTCGAGTATCGAGACAGTTATAATCGAAACGTCTCGAACGCGCGACGTATTGGACTACACATTCGAGTGTGTCCGCGAATGTTCTGGCAAGAGTGGCAAGTATCTTAGGGGACTATATAAGGCTGTGTCCGGCCGCCGGGAAGCAGTATTGTTTTGCGATACAGTGCGAAAACATCTAAGTGATATTGGAGAACTAAGAAGCGACTTTCAGTGCTTTCAGTGACTGTTAGTGTACTGATTAATAAAAGTTCAGTGTTTTGGTAGACCGCAGTTTGATTTACTGACCCCAGCTCGTAACAATAGTATAAAACAAAGTCGCTTTCGCTGTATGTCCGTATGTATGCTTAGATCTTTAAAACTACGCAACGGATTTTGACGCGATTTTTTTTAATAGATAGAGTGATTCTTAAGGAAGGTTTGTATGTATAATAAATGCATAATATAGTAGAGAAACACTGATAAATTTAAAGGTTTCTAATGTGATGTCGTAAATAAGCACTTTTTTTGCGCTTATATTGCAAACGCTGGCTGAACCCTACGAGATAGACCAAAATAATGTACTACAGTATTGTACAACTTACAAAAATCCACAAAAAAGTCCGCGATGGTATATGTCTATCTCTTAGGGATAACCCACCATAACCATTTTTTCACTGCACCCGTGCGAAGCCGGGGCGGGTCGCTAGTATAATATAAAACAAAGAGAATCACTCAGAGATTTATTTAATTAAATAAATATAATGACATAAGCGTGTCAATATATTTATAAAAATTTAATATATGTTTATAAGAACTACGATACATTTAATACAAATTTTCAAATTCATCATTTAAATACGAGAAATAAAAATAAGCGTTCCAACATACAAGCTTCAATAAACTAGAGGTTCGTTCTTAGGGAAATGTGTAACTTTTTATAACACACTTCCATAAAATATTACTGTTTTACCGTTTCATAAATTTAAAGCACATATTAAAAATACTCTAATGAAAAAAGGATATTACAAGGTCAATGACTTCTTGAATGATAAAAATGCTTGGATGTAATTTTTACGATATTTAATTTCCTGAATAATTATATATGCTTGGATGTAAATTTTGCGATATATAATTTTCATGATTCTTTAATAAATGATATTTTTGTTTTGTACCGGACATATACATATCAGATTTGTTTAATGCGATATGACTCTTGTGACGGAAATATATATTTGTTAGTTGTTTTAATTTGTGTTTGTTTGTTTGTTTTAATTTTTAGTTAGCCATGAGATCATTAGGGTTCCCGGAAGTGGCTTGATGTTCCCGGGGGCTCCCTACATGCCTGAGGAAGGCCATCCCTGAGGTTTTTAGTGGGTAGGCCTCCCCCTTCTGGGGAGGAGAGCCCCACAAAACCGCCGGCTCGCCACAGCCGGGGTATGCAATTTAATGCATTTTCCTCAGGGAAACAAAAAAAAAAAAAAAAAAAGTACAAGGTCTCCCGTCGTAGACTTGTGAACCAATGGCGTAGCATCTATGACATTCAAAAGTGATTGTAAAATCCTATTTGAAGAATAAATTTTTGATTTTGATTGACTAGTTTTACTCGAAGATCTCTTAACGAGGGTTTTATAAGGAGGTTCAAAGTCCCTGAGAGAGCAATGGAGAGGTCTATACTCGGAGTATCTCTGCGTGATTGAATCAGAAAAGATGAAATCTGCAGAAGAACTAGGGTATCGTAGGCCGATATACTTTGAATATTTACCTAAGTGGAATTGGGTAGGGCATATTGCTCTTAGGATTGATAGCTGTTGGGGCGGAAAGGTCGTGTAAAGGACGTGTGGTGTTGGTGTTGTACGCTGGCAGTGCAGGATCGATCGATATATTATTCTTTTAAAGACTTTATATCAAAATATCGTAGTCGCCCGTAGTTCTATTTTAGAATGAAATGCAAAGCTGATCTTGAAGCGGAAACCAAGAACGTATGCAAAGCAAAGCTACAACCCGCGCAGTAGTTTCATAACAAAACAATTTTATACAGATTTGACAAAACTCAATGATTTATGAAACAGCAGTGTTCTTTGAAAAGTATTATGAAGTCTTAGGAAGTCAAATTCTGCGAGTATTGTGTGGTGCGAGTAGCAGCGATTTTGAATAATCCTCTGTAAAGCGGTCGGTATAAAGAAAGCCGTATCACACACAGTTCATATTTATCCTCACTTCTTCGAAGGCGATTGGGCCTTTGCTAACCGTATTGGCTCAATCTGGATTGATCGGTGCCTCGGTGCCGGTGATTGACTTCATGCCAATATAATTAAGCAACAGCAGCAACAGTCTATTTGTTGTATCTGTATACTATTTGTTCAATTCTAATTGTATGCTTTACTGGACTAAGTACTTTACACCGACGGATTGTGGCGGCCTGACGTATGCAGCTCGAATTACGGAGCTCCGCGCGCCAGAGGGCCGCCCGTGCCGTACTCCCGCACCTCGAAGCCTCGCTTCGCGGGAAGGAGGAGGTCACCTACCGATTGACTCAGATACTTACCGGGCACGGCTGCTTTGGTAAATATCTGTCTTGAATAGGACAGGAGGGATCGACATGATGCTACCACTGCGCATTCGACCTCGCCTCGGCCCAGCACACGCTGGTGGAGTGCCCCGCGTGGGCCTCAGAGCGCCGAGTCTTGGTCACAGAGATCGGGCGAGAGCCGTCTCCGCTGGCATTTATTGCGGCAATGCTGGCGGACGAGGGAGGTTGGAGGGCTGTGGCCTCCTTCTGTGAAGCAGTGATGCTCCAGAAAGGGGCCGCCGAGTGGCCGATCCCGCTCGAAGGAGGCGGCGCCGGGCACGGTAGCACATCTGCACCGCCGCCGCGGGTCGCCTTTGGGCGCAAGTAAGTCGCGGGGGACGGTGGAAAAAGGAAACAGTATCGTCACTCATATCTCTAACTCACATATGTAAGCCATCTTTCGTAGGTTCGATAAATAGGCACCAATTCTATACGATCAGTGCATTTTGATTTCCGTATCGATTTCGATCGCGTAAATGTCCTTACGAATTATTAGTGTATGTCACGCACTACTATGATATCTATACTAGAAATTTTAAATTTATTTTATGAACAACGCTGCCGCTTCTAAACACTGGCGCCCCAACCTTTCGCAGTCGAACTGTACGGATAAAACAGGAGATAATCCTGTCTCCAGTGAGATCTTCTTTGTGATTGCGAACGGGACTCCGAGGAACTAAAGGTAGATGGCAACAAGTCAGACTTTGCCTGTACACCTTAATATCGCCTTTATGTCGCTCGAAATAATGACAGTTTTCGTAGTTGAAGTGTAAAGCTCGACGTTGTAGTTAGGCACACCTTGCTTTGATCTGAGCATTTGTGTAATTCTTTGAAGGCAGGGCATGACAAGGAGCTTTGCTTTCTTTTACGTCTAAAAATAAAGTAAATACCAATTATTTTAACAAGTATCTGCTTCGTCTGTACGGAACCTTTAATATTGCTCTCTTTGAGGATTGAATGCTACGTTTCTCTTGGATTATTTCAATACAATTTAAGAGGAAAATTGACATTTGACGTAACAGCAAATTAATAACGAACATTTAAGACTTAATTAAATAAATATTTCTTACACTCACACCAATTAGCCAAGCCCAAAGTAAGCAATATAAAATTTGTGATATGAGGTTTAAGGTATGGACATATTTTGGGTAGAAATACATATAATGTGCCTTAGTTATGATTTAACAATCATAACTAAGGCACTGCAGTAACCTATATAATAACAATCATAACTAAGGCACATTGCCATTTCAAAAATACTTTGTTACTAGTTTAATCGGAGCGTAGTATATTGGTCTTTCAACCAAGTCAAATTTCTGTTAATAATCTCAATGGATCGAATGGACAAATGGATCGCGTATAATTACAACTATTAATTGCTTTAACTTTTTAAGTGATGTAAAGTTGGCAACATTGTAATTTGACTTGGAAACGCACTTTTCGCGGTCGCTTTCAGTTTCAGCGATAATGCTAAAGTTGGCAGCGTTTTAGGGTTGAGTGGCGTTTATTTATTCAAACATTAGCATTAAGGCAAGTTGAAATGTGAAAAGTGAGGGTAGTAAATTATATTTTGAAACGAAACACGTTGGCAGCGAAACTGTCTTTTAGGATGTACGTAGAGAAAAGTTTCGAAGCCTTCCTCGACACCTCTTTGACGTTATCTTGACACCGACTTTACTTTACATCTATTTATTTACTATCTTCCACCCGCGGCTTCGCCCGCGTACCAAGATTCATGGTCTTATCTTCAATTCAACCAACGCCTTTTTTTTTGTCCCCCTGAGGAAAATGCATTAAATTGCATACCGCCGGCTGCGGCGAGCCGGCGGTTATGTGGGGCTCTCCTCCCCAGAAGGGGGGTACCCACTAAAAACCTCAGGGATGGCCTTCCTCAGGCATGTAGGGAGCCCCGGGAACGCCAAGCGACATCCGTGAACCCCCAGCCTCCGCTCCCCTGCGGATACAGGGGAGCCCTCCTTGGGGGAGGCTACACTACCTCCCCCGATCTCCTTCACCGACGACGCCCCCCGGCCACGGGAGGGGCCTGGTCCCGCCCGAGTCACCGGCGGGCGCGAGAATGTCTCGCCGACCCCGCTCGGCGGCCTCCTTCTGGAGCATCACTGCTTCACAGAAGGAGGCTACAGCCGTCCAACCTCCATCGTCCGCCAGCATTGCCGCAATCAATGCCGGTGGAGACTCGCCCGATCTCTGCGACCAAGACTCGGCGCTCGGAGGCCCACGCGAGGCACTCCGCCAGCGTGTGCTGGGCCGAGTCGAGGTCGGATGCGCAGTGGTAGCATCGTGTCGATCCCTCAAGTCTTATTCGACACAAATACTCACCGAAGCATCCGTGCCCGGTGAGTATCTGAGTCAATCGGAAGGTGACCTCCTCCTCCCCGTTCAATTCAACCCCTATTTCACCCCCACAATGGTAAAAATTTCAAAATGCTGAAACAAACGAGTTTTTGTTTCTTATGACGTGATTTTTGACGAATTTGCATACTAAATTTCAACCCTTATTTCACCCCCTAGCTGGTCGAAATTTCCAAAATGCTAGAATAAGTGTTTAATGATTTCTTATCAAGTGCTCAAATATAAAGTTTCATGGTTATATCTTTTAAAATTAACAAATCCCATACAAACTTTCAACCTCTATTTCAACCCCTTCATCCCTTTTTTCGAAATAAAAAGTAGCCTATGTTCTGTCTCAGGGTCTAAAGATTGTCTGTACCAAATTTCATTAAAACCGGTTTCGAGGTTTAAGCGGGAAAGCGTAACAGACAGACAGACACAGTTACTTTCGCATTTATAATATTAGTTGGGATTCACCGTTAGTATTTTTTTTAAATTTCCTCTATATTGGTGTACATTTCCAAAATAATATTCTCGCAAAACATTATGCTTATGCCCAGCTGTTTGGGAATTAATGCAAACTGGAATCATAATTTAGTCTATTTTGACTGGACTAATAAGGTACAGGTTTAATGAAACAAAAACACGATTCACGGAAATAAACGTGAAGTTAAATTAAGCCACGTCAGTCACTGACAGCCCCTGTCAAAACCGCACTTATCTCGGCTGTCGAACGGTTATAATGTAATAGCAAGTTGTATCTAGAAAACTATTCAACACATTGTTATTTGCAGCTCCAATCTATTTACGAGGGTGTCTCGGATTCTTTGTATTGGATTTGGCAACAGCCGCGCAAAGCCGGACCTTCATAAATAATTTATTGAGTCGCCAGTTGTCACCGGCTAAGGGATTTTTTCAGTCGGGTATTGTTTTATAGATTTATTTCACTGCGATAGTTGCTTTTCATGAGTTATTGTTTGTATTTGCAAAAAACTTGAGTTTTTTTTCCTCTGGAGAGGAGAGGCTGAGAATCCTTATGGATACCACCGCAATCAAGTGCCACGGTGATTATGGCAGACTACTGACGAATCGAGGCGGCTCGACCCGAAAGACCTACCGACTAAACTCAGCCTAAGCCGTTGATCCTAATGACCCTATGACTTGTAGTGATAAGGAAGACCGCACCTCAGGAGCGGCAGTGCTGACTGTGCCTCTGCAAAGAGACCATTTTTTTTTTTTGTTTCCCTGAGGAAAATGCATTAAATTGCATACCCCGGCTGTGGCGAGCCGGCGGTTATGTGGGGCTTTCCTCCCCAGAAGGGGGAGGCCTACCCACTAAAAACCTCAGGGATGGCCTTCCTCAGGCATGTAGGGAGCCCCCGGGAACATCAAGCAACTTCCAGGAACCCCCAGCCTCCGCTCCCCTGCCTAGAGGGGAGCCCTTCTCGGGGGAGGCTACACTACCTCCCCCGGTCTCCTCCACCGACGACGCCCCCCGGCCACGGAAGGGGCGTGGTCCATCCCGGGTCGCCGAAGCAGTCGCGATTTCCTCGCGCCCGCCGGCGACCCGCGGCGGCGCCGCAGCTGTGCTACCGAGCCCGGCGCCGCCTTCTTCGAGCGGGATCGGCCATCTCCCGACCCCGCTCGGCGGCCTCCTTCTGGAGCATCACTGCTTCACAGAAGGAGGCCACAGCCCTCCAACCTCCCTCGTCCGCCAGCGTGTGCTGGGCCGAGTCGAGGTCGGATGCACAGTGGTGGCAATGTGTCGATCCCTCCCGTCCTATTCGACACAGATACTCACCGAAGCAGCCGTGCCCGGTGAGTATCTGAGTCAATCGGTAGGTGACCTCCTCCTTCCCGTGGAGCCAAGCTTCGAGGTTCGGGAGTACGGCACCGACGGCCCGCTGGCGCGCGCAGATCCGTAATTCGAGCTGCGCACGCCAGGCCGCCACAATCCGTCGGTGCCACTCCCGCTTAGGCACTTCGTGCGCGGGTTCCAGGGCGCTCCCCCCATCTGCAAAGAGACCATATGCGCTAGAAGAGGCACGGTATACCCAAATGGCTCCGGCCTATATTGAAGGGAACCTACTCGTGGCTAAGCAGAAGGCTGCCGAGAAGGGGAGAGCAAGGGCTCGCGACGGCTCAAACGCCGCCCTTTGCAGATCTTGAAGGTCCTGTGTTAATTGATTAGGGGGATCGCTAAGGTTTGCGAAGTTTTTGCTGATTTTGATTAAATAAATTCGCTGAAGGCGGTATTGAACTAATTAAGGTATTATCACAGTTTATATACGTCCCCACCGATGGACATTAGCCTACTCTATGTTAGGGCGATTAGGCCTGAGTAAATCACGCTGGCCCATTGTGGATTGATCGATTTCATATAGACTTATTCAATTTGTTCGACGCTGAATGCAGTTCGTAGCTAAATGACATTATTGAGCCGAGTCGCCCAATAAGAGGGGTGCCGAGGTTATAGCGCTTATACCTACTGTGATTGCAAGCTCGAATTGAATTCATAATATTCTGTTTCCAGAGAGAGATTCTCTATCAGGGTCATGCGTCTTACCTATTTCTGCAAGTAGCAGTAGTGTTTGCTGTATGGTTGGTTATATAAAAATTTGAATTTCTTCGCAGGTCTCACGATATTCTCTTTCAAAGTAGGACCTATGCTGAAGCCCCCGATGGTTGCAGAGGGAATGGAAAGGAAAGTGTGGTCCGGGTCGTGGCGGAGGAACTAGCGAAGTAGGGGGTGGCTAAATCTTTTATATGAGATTCGATCGACAGAAGGTCTACATTGTATTGTAATTCAGTGCTACGAGAGTACCACGGGACACTCAGGGCGCGGCGTATGAATTTATTTTGGACTACCTGAAATTTAAGCAACCGGCATTTGGGGTTCAATGTGGGACCGTCCAGATAAATGAACATATGAAATTCAAAAAAACACATGGTAGGATCGACCCCCTCCGACCGAATCAACTGATTCGTAGACCGTAACCACTTAATGTATTATTAAACTATAGAGAATTTCTAGATTGTGGCTTTTCTATGTCACGTAACTAATATTTTTGTGCATAGCAACGGTGTTGCATTTAAATGTTTGAATTTGCAGTGTAATATAGTAATTAATGTACCGGACACAAGTTTACCAAGTAAATTAATTATTATTCATGTTTATTCAACTTTTGGACTTGATATCAGATGTTTACTAAGCGTAATATTAGCGAATAAAGATTATATTGGATCACTTAGCCTTATAAACCCATAGCACTTATATTTACTGAACAAATTTCACGGCTTAACTTCTTTTGTACATTACAATTGATTTAAATAACTTGATATGTCACAGTCACGGTACTATAAATATAAATCGTAATATGAAATGGAATAAAACTCATATCGTATATTGCATTTTAAGTAGTAATAAATAATACGTCTTTCAAATTGAAGGTGCAATGATTGATCGGAGATATTTGACGGTGTTACTATTAATTGTAAGTAAATAATTAATTTCATTTAATATATAATTCGTTGAAGATAGAGATAATTCAAAATCGATGTAAGCATCAATGTTTCCTGCGGCTTAAATGTTTAGTAATGATTGAATCGATTAAATGGTTTCAAATATTCTTCTTAATGAATCCCGCGCAAACGAATCCCTCCCACCACCTAACAACCACGTCGCCTCCACATCCGCGTATCTTACCCACACACGGCACTCGTAGGCTGAAGATCAGGTATGCACCAACCCTGTCAAATATACACCCGGGAGAGACATGTATCGGGCCGGTTCTCACCCCCTCAAATTTTGCCCCCTGGAGAGGAGCGGCTGAGAATCCTCATGGATATCGTCGCAAGTGCCACGGTGATTATATCGGGCTTCAAACCGACTAAACTTAGCTTGAGTCTTGGCTATGAGGGCCCTCCGCCTTAGACGGAAGGGTGACCGCACCCTCAGGAGAAACCACGGTTAGCCTATGTATAGGACATGTGCAATTGAAAAAGGCGCAGTAAACCAAAGTGGCTCTGGCGGGTGCGGCGGCGCCGAGGCCGCCGCCAGTAGGGCTTGAAGATCCTACGTTAATTGATCGGGAAGGTTAGCTAGGACGTGTTACATGGGTCAGCAATGCCTAAGATTATTAGGATTGAGTGTTCACTCAATTTACGTGGACTTTTTTTTTATAGGATAGGGCAGCAAACGAGCAAACAGATCACCTGATGGTAAGCGATAACCGTTGTCCATGGACACCCGCAACACCAGAGGAGTCACAGACGCGTAGCCGGCCTTTTAAAACGGAATAAGGGGGAAGGAGGGTTAGGCCTCCGGTACCCTCACTCACCCGGCGAATCACAGCGCAAGCGTTATTTTACGCCGGTTTCCTCTTTTTAATAGACCCTAACGGCGCGTTCCGTTAGCAGGTAAAGTGCAGAACCTTCAATTCTCGTGTCTTCCACAAATACACCGAAGCTGAAGCTGAATATATGCGACTTCAGCATAGGTTCAATAAAAAAAAAAAACTGAATAAAATCTATTCTGAGAATCAGAAATATGATTCTCAGTTTTAATTAGAAACAAAACTAAAGATATCAAATATCTTTCATTGCGATTTTGATGTTTAATTAAATTACTTGTTAGTTTAAAATTTAATACTTTTGTTAGAGCAAAAGTGAAGCAGATAAGGTCAATATACACGTAAGACGTTGAAAGGTGAACTGTAAATTTTATAGAATGCAATTAGCAGAGATTTCATTAAACATATTAATGATACGTTCGCGAAAATTTACTAAACTTGTTAAAGTCTACGTGAAGTTGTTACAAGAATTTTCATAATTCCAGATTTTAGATTACTTTTCGCTAGACTCATTCGAAGTTTAAGTAGTTTTGTGTTAATTAAGAAAATCAACACCTGTACAGATCTATGTATTTCTTACTATGAATGTTTTATTTTGCTTATTAGAGTCTTAATAAAATAGTACATCTATACTAATATTATAAAGAGGAAAGATTTGTTTGTTTGTTTGTTTGTAATGAATAGGCTCCGAAACTACTGAACCGATTTCAAAAATACTTTCACCTTTGGATAGGTACATTATCCCCAAGTAACATAAGCTACTTTTTATCCCGGAAAAATGGACAGATCCCACGGGATGCGCAATAAAGGCTTCGCTCAAAAACTACTGCACAGATTTTTATGCGGTTTTCATCAATAGATAGAGTGATTCTTGAGCAAGGTTTTGCGGTATTTTTTATCTCGGAAAAACGGATAGTCCAACGGGAAGCGCGATAAAACCTTCGCGTCATAAACCGACGTCCGCGCATACGAGTATGTAGCCGTTGGTAAAAGCTATGACCCTTAACCCTCTATAGACCAAATCCCGAAATCCACGCAGGCGAAGCCGCGGGCAGAAAGCTAGTTTCAAATAAAGGTACGGGAAGTTTTATTTCTACAGGAGTTAGGTTTGTAGATTCAAATTGAAAGTGACAACAGTAGGGACTTTTTAGACTTTAAGGTTTTTTTTTATTAATTTTTTTTTGCTTAAGAAAATGCATTAAATTGCATACCCCGGCTGTGGCGAGCCGGCGGTTATGTGGGGCTCTCCTCCCTAGAAGGGAGAGGCCTACCCACTAAAAACCTCAGGGATGGCCTTCCTCAGGCATGTAGGGAGCCCCCGGGAACACCAAGCTACTTCCGGGAACCCCCCTATACAGGGGAGCCCTCCCCGGGGGAGGTTACAGTACTTCCCCCGATCTCCACCACCGACGACGCCCCCCGGCCACGGAAGGGGCGTGGTCCCTCCCGGGTCGCCGTATCCGCGGGCGCGATTTCCTCGTGCCCGCCGGCGACCCAAGGGGGCCAGGGGGAGGCTTACCCACTAAAAACCTCAGCGATGGCCTTCCTCTAGCATGTAGGGAGCCCCTGGGAACGGGAAATGATGTTACGCACGTTACTTGTATATGGTTAATCAATTAGCGTGTGACTAACTCGGCGAGAAGCAGGGCATACCCATTAAAGCACCTCGATTCTGTCCTCAATTAAGGGTGATCTCGGAACTGGAAGCCCAATTTCCAGATCACCCTTGGACATCCAGCCAGTTATGGGCCGGTTTATTTTTTTTAATTTGTCTATAAAATTGATTTACAGATAAGTGCCGCGTACGCGGACAAAGAAAACGAAAATATAGATGTCAAGACCACGATGACAAATTTATTCAATCCGTCTGAGGCGATGAACAGCGTGCGTCAACTACCACAGAAATTCCTTGATAAGATACCAATGAATTTGATTAATATTATTTAATTCAACGTATTAAGATTTTCATATCAGTATTAAAGTAAATATATCTATTTCTCTATAATAATTATAAATTAGTTGAAAATTATTATACAAAATGGTCACGGTTTAGTGGTATCAATATATAAACAATTCTGTTGTTAATACAACAATATCTTATTAATATTATAAAGTATAGTATTAAATACTTATTTGTATTAAATAGTATGGATGTTTGTTACTCTTTCATCTACAAAATATTGTA
Organism: Scirpophaga incertulas; assembly: GCA_036419045.1. Taxonomy (NCBI): domain Eukaryota; kingdom Metazoa; phylum Arthropoda; class Insecta; order Lepidoptera; family Crambidae; genus Scirpophaga; species Scirpophaga incertulas. Next base: position 35,939,729 of record CM071627.1, read on the forward strand.
TGGATTTTAATGAAACCTTACTAATATAGCTTATCCTTACTAATATACGAGTAATATTATAAATCGGAAAGTGAGTTTGTTTGTTTGTTTGTTCCGCTTTCACGCCGTAACTACTGAACCGATTGCTTTGAAATTTTGCAGACGTAAAGATAAAAGTCCGGAATAAATAGTAGGATACTTTTTATCCCGGAAAAATCGACAGATCCCACGGGATGCGCAATAAAGGCTTCGCTCAAAAACTACTGCACAGATTTTCATGCGGATTTCATCAATAGATAGAGTGATTCTTGAGCAAGGTTTTGCGGTATTTTTTATCTCGGAAAAACGGATAGTCCCACGGGAAGCACGATAAAACCTTTGCGCTATAAACCGACTTCCGCACATATGTAGCCGTAGGCAAAAGCTATGACCCTTAACCCTCTATAGACCCAATCCCGAAATCCACGTGGACGAAGCCGCGGGCAGAAAGCTAGTATAGAATAAATAGAATATGTTCTGTATTTTTTCGGACGTTATGCTGTGAACACAACGTATAACATAACATATAACGTATAACGAACATAATGTGCTTAGCGTAACGCTTTAACAAAGTAATTTATTTACAAACGTCGATATTTATCTCAAACGTCATTACATTTGACATATTTGTCAGTTATTTGACAGGTAGCGCGATTTCTTAGTGATTTGAAAGGTTTCAATTAGAAAATTTGTAGCTTACAAACTCTTTGTAGAGTTTGTAAGCGTTCGAACTGTGTTAATTGAATATTTTTTTTTTTAATTATATCAATTCGAATTGAATATTCATAGTAAAGTTAGAATAGCGTATGTCGGCTCAGCTAGTCATTTTATAACTTTTGTTTGGACTTTTGCCATCTTCCGTAGTCTATATCTCATGTCATAAATTGAATTTAGCTAAAAGGTTTCACTCTATTCATTGGTTATTATGTAGTGTAAAGTTTTCCAAGTCTTTTTCTTCTTTCTCTTGTCCTGTTCTTTTTATTAGTATGAAATACTAATAGTAAAAAAATATAAATTCTGCGTAAGGTCACAAGTGCTGTTTAGTGAACCAAATAGTCAAATCACGATTCACACTACTAACAAACACATACAAACACTAATCCGAAGCAGATTGCCTTTATATATAAGTAATGATAGTTCATTGTAGCTAGTCGATTGGGTAGTCCCAATCACGTAATTGGACGGCTACAATAGCTTAATTAAGATAATCAACAGCTTACGCAACCAGCCTTAACAGCTGACATAAGCGTTTGCTCTAAGTACAATGCGATGTACTGAGTGGTTTCTCTGTTAGCTGAATACAGCATTATCTATTGATAGCGATTTGAGATCAGCCATATTGTGTTTGGATTTGAATTAAGAATGTCTCATAGCTGAAGTCTGCATCTTTAATACATACTAAAATAGTTATCGCAGTTTATAGCACAACAAGGGATAGTGCAATAAAATTTAAAATCAAAAGTGCAATATCAATTACGCAATTACTCGCCATTCATGAGGTTTTGGTATATGTAGAGGTTAACAATCTAGATAAAATTGTGTTTCTAACAGAATCTCGCAGCGCTTTAGCAGATTTATTTATAGCAAGATAATAATAAAATGTAGAATTTTCTGAATAACTTTATAAGTAATTCCAAAGTTAATATACTCCAACGGATTCCATGTTGGTTTTATTGGTAAAGAACAGCAGATCGGTTTGCGTCAGAGGCAATTACAGATTGTAAGATATTTAGAGATTATATGCACTGTAAAAGAAAACTGATTTATGGAACTGAATTATTCCAAATCATTTAATGTTTAGTTTAACAATATTTATTTTATAAGAAATACACTTTCTCGCTCACGCCTCTTTTTCATAGGAGTAGGCAGAGAATACAGTTTTTTACTTGCTACGATCCAAACATTAGGGAGGTATGTTTCCTCGACTTTCATCAACTTATGCACCTTCGCGGATACGGGTACTCTTGATCTGATCTTTCGTCTTCTACCAACTAGCCCGTACATATTTACCTTAAAAATATATTGTAGAAGATATGAAAAAAATAAAATGTCTACGGAGGGTATAAAAGCGAGTGCAAACTATTGACCCGGGCATTGCTGTCCGTCATTTTTGCGTGTTATCGCTGACGAAAAACAGATAGCGCTACGTGTGTTATGTAGCGTTCGAGCGTTCGACAGAAGCCGAATTTATCCGAGCGCTCTCGAGCTCAGAGGCTTCGTGGCGACTTCACTTCTCATTTACTAGTCGACGAGTGAACACATGTTTTTCAAATTACCCTCTATAGCTTTCTATTAAATATTAGTTGAGTTTCTTTTGCATAAATTAATTCAGAGCCTAGCATCTAGTGCTATAATGGCATGGATCTTCTTATGATATTTTATATTAATACGTTAAAATAATGTAAGTGTTTCATAATATTCTTGCATTTCATGGAAATTGTAGGTACATTGTTCTTGCACTCGTGCAACTTACTCAGTTTAATTGAATCAAATGACAATTCGAACAGCCAACAAGATTAATCGAGAGCCTTTGAAACTGGAATCTTCGGCAGCAGAAAGCCAAAACTAAGCTCCTCCAAGCTCTGTCGGCTAATTTGCGAATTGTCTCCAATATCTTCAATACTAAGTTAACCAAATTTTGTCTGCAGTGGGAGTTGTGGTATAACTTTTGGGCAGGGCAATTATTCGCTGTCAAACAAGCGAAGTCCTAGGACCTTTTACTATTAATGTAGCTTCAGCTGGTCCTCTAACACAAAGAGTAAAGATGTGACTGAATTTGTGCAGATGTGTCAATGATGTGATAAGGCAGAGGCACTTTGATTTTGGGATTTGTTTATAGATGACACACACCCACACTGTACGACGTTAAAAAACTGACGTTTAAATGTTTCGCAAAATAAATATTCGTTTACCCATAGTGATTTTATGCAACAGGCAATCATAACTGACCATTAGCCATTAGGTTTTCTTTATTATAGGAGCCGAGTTTTAAGCTACTATTCCCGTTCCCGTTCAGTACGCTCATCACAAACTTACAAATCGCGGGAGATGACCGCGCTCGCTACGTGTCGCTGCGTAAATTGACACGTTCACCGGAATTCGGTGCCGTCTTTTACATTTTATTATAACGAGCAACAGTATTTAAATCTAGAGTAATTAAGATACCTAGGTGTGTTGATAAGACGTTCCTTATAGCGTTCCATTGAACTTCATTACACCAGAGTTATTCCAATTTTGGTCTTACTGACGGAGATCCTATTCAAGGTCGGAAAAATACAGTTCGCCGAACTATCGTCCGTTTACTGGGGATATATCGACGGAATGATATTTGACTTCCATTAAACTTTTAGTGGCTGCCATCAACAGTGTCTAGAGGCTAGACTAGACACGCACGAGTGGGTTGGATCAACCAATTGGTTGGCCAACTTTAGTCTACCATTGCTGTGATCAATCTTGTGGGTGGTCTTTTTTTTTTTTTTGTTCCGCTGAGGAAAATGCATTGAATTGCATACCCCGGCTGCGGAGAGCCGGTGGTTATGTGGGGCTCTCCTCCCCAGAAGGGGGAGGCCTACCCACTAAAACCTCAGCGATGGCCATCCTCTGGCGTTGTAGGGGGCCCTCAGGATCGAGTGTCGCAACTGAGGACCCCGGCCTTTGCACCCCTGGGTGCGTAAGGGGAGCCCTTCTCGGGAGGAGTGATCTTGCCGCCTCCTCCCCTCCAACCTCCTACGACGTCACCCCCCGGCCATCCGGGGGTGAGGTCCCTCCCGGGTCGACTCCACGGGCACGAACTGCGTCGCGCCCGCCAGCGACCCGTGGCGGCGCCTCAGGCCAGGCTATCTGGCCCGAGGCCGCCTTCTTCGAGCGGGATCGGCCATCTCCCGATCCCGCTCGGCGGCCTCTTTCTTGAGCATCGCCGCTTCACAGAAGGAGACCACAGCCCTCCAACCTCCCTCATCCGCCAGCATTGCCGCAATCAACGCTGGCGGAGACAGATCTTGCTATATATGATACTGACGCGTTTCCCAGCAGATGTTTGCTACTCGAAGATTTTCTTGCCCCGACGTCCAGCAGGTCGGCGAGGATATACCAGGGTATAAAGGGTATAAGGGCCCTGGTATATCCTCGCCGGACTATCCACTATCCACTGTGGACTGCTCTGAGGACAGGTCCTCAGAGCAGTCCACAGTGGCAATTGACTGTGAGTCTTAGAGTTAGGAGACTGTACTTTTCCTGATTTCATTATTTCTGATTACTTAATAAAAATGAATAAATTATGATAAAATATATAATGCCCGGATTACCGATAGCAGTGTATAATTGACACAACCCAAAGTGTTTCAGGACAAAAGCAGGTGCGCTCCAAATGGACGAGGCGGCCGGTGGCAATTACACAAATTTAATAAAACGGCTGGCCCAGCCGGCGTGACGGATACACCCGGCGGAGGATAAATGCGAATCAAGACATTCTGACACTGTCCTATTTATTATAGGCCGTTGTACTGATTTAACTTAGCCGTTTGACGAGAATATATAGAGTGATGGAAATAATATATGAAAATTATAGTTACGTTGTCAAATACATATTTAGACTACACTAATTAACACATAAAATCTATAGCTTTTATAGATAAAAAGTTGGGTTCAGACTATTTATTTGGGGCCAGTTTCTAATTGAAGACTCTGAAATAAAATCTAACTTTGAAATATCTTTTTCTTTTGCGGGAAAATCGGATAAAAACAGCTGACCGGGGTTTGATGCAGTTTGGACCCGGAAAAAAAAAATTTATTTCTGCTGCACTACTAACTGCAGGTGCAATGGCGCAAGGCCAGTGAGAACACGGTAGTTACACATTTTCTACACTTTTTTAAATTGAAACGGCAGAAAACAATTAATTGTAATATTTAAAAAACCCATAATTTTTGTGGATAGCGCTTCGAAGTTAACCCAGCCAGAATAACGACAGAACGTGAAAAACGCTAGACGGGTGTAATACACCCTGAACCGTGATTAAATAGATTCGAAAATACGTATCTTTAATCATTATTGCTGGTCAGGCGCTCCGGCATTCATTCGGCAGGACATTCCATTTAAACTCAACCTTTTTATTTTTTTTGTTCCCCCTGAGGAAAGGAAAATGCATTAAGTTGCATACCCCGGCTGTGGCGAGCCGGCGATTATGTGGGGCTCTCCTCCCCAGAAGGGGGAGGCCTACTCACTAAAAACCTCAGGGATGGCCTTCCTCAGGCATGCCCCCGGGAACACCGAGCTACTTCCGGGAAATTTAGACTCAACCTGACTTGTTGCTACTATTAACTTGAAGTAATGGAGTGAAGAATTGTGTTAAGCAGCAGTAGGCAGGGCACATTGACGGCCGGAGTCGCATCGAAGCCATACCATTCGGTAGTTCCCGCGACTTCCGGCGAAATGAAGAGCAGGAACGCGGCGGAGTTTTTAGTGGGTGCGAGTCCCACACTTCCCGTCCTCTCCTCCCCTGGAGGAGGGATACTGCGCCGGAGACCAACTGCTTCCCCGGATAGGCAAAAAAAAGGAGGTAGTTAGTATGTACCAGGAAAGGACATTGGTAGGTCTTCCACAAGGTGGATCGAAAATTTGATGGAGATTGTTTGGAGAAGATCTTTCACTGTTCGTCTCAACGATGACAGAATCTACTCAAGCGCAAACAGTATAATAATGATCCGCTAATAATATCTACTTGCTTACGACTACATCTACTATTACGAGCCCACGACTTCGTCTGCACAGGATACTTATCATCATAATATTATGAATAATTCACACAATATCTTTATAAATTATAACCTATGTGTTATTCTGATGTATAAGCTATATTATTGTAAAATTTCATTAAAATCCATTTAGTAGTTTTTATGTTAAAGAGTAACAAACATTCATCTATATTTTCAAACTTTCGCGTTTGTAATATTCGTAGAGATATCTTTGACTCGTATTATAGAATAAGACTTAAATTCAAATCTCTGCTCGAGAATAGTTAGGAAGGGATGGCGTTATGTAGAATCAATAGCACTATCCTTTTCTAATTAAACTCTAGCAGTAATTTGAGTTTGATTTTTACAAGCTTTTATTTAGTTTCACCTGTCCCGTTGTCTGTCGTTCTGTAATCAAATCTTGCAACTTAAATTTGATCCACTTCCCGGTTTCCGATTGAGCTGAAATTTGGTATACACGTTTAGTTCGGATGACAATGCATGATTAACTGTGTGACGTCATTCTAAATCCAACATGGCGGCGTATCCAATATGGCGGACCAATTATTTTTAATGCACTCCTACAATATGGGTATCAAATAAAAGGGCTTGCCAAGAATAACTAGAAAAAAATAATGTTACGTCACTCTTAATCCAATACGGTGGAACACCAAAAATGGCGAATAATTTTCTTTTATTCGTTCCTACAATATGGGAATCAAATGAAAGGGCTTGTTCTCAGCAAGCCTGTAGAGGTACTAATAAGTTAAAAATAAAATTAAAGAAAAAAAAACCTTTTTTAAAAACAAGCTTTTATTATTTGTTTATAAAATGAACTAAAACTAAAAATAAAATGAACTAAAAAGTTAAAAATAAATTATTAACACTAAAACTTTTCACCATACATAATTATTCAATCTCGTCCCCCCTCTTTATCATTGTCCCCATTTATAAATAAAAGCGTGTTACATTGTGATAGCTTGAGGAAAATGTTGTTGTTGTATTAAATGTAACACGCTTTTATTTATAAATGGGGACTATGATAAAGAGGGGGGACGAGATTGAATAATTATGTATGGTGAAAAGTTTTAGTGTTAATAATTTATTTTTAACTTTTTAGTTAATTTTTGAATACAAACCTCCGATTGGATGCATTATACCCAACCTTACAATATTTGAATGAAATAACCTAAAAAATCGCAATTCGAATTCTTAATATGTTCCTGGTAGATCAAAGAAAAGACAAATGAAACAGTGAATGAACTTAGTAAATACTTCTCTAAACTGCAGAAAACTGCAGATCTGCCGATATACGGTTGACGAGTTGTCTAATGAGACAGGGGATTAGGGTGCGCAAGTTGGGAGCGAGTCCGGTCTTAGTTTGAGCTTACTTGTTAGCGACTTGGAGAACTAAAGATCCGAGTTACGAGTATGTATGAGGAATCGTTAACGTTGCACCTGCGTGTCAGTTTCGCATCAATTCGCATCGAAATCGTGAGACTATTACCGAATTCACTATTTCTGAACTTTCATTTCGTGCGTTGTGCAACGAGTGGTTCCCAACCCACTCGTTTTTTAATTCTACTAGTAGAATATCCAACGCTGAAGTGACGTTGACAGTGATACTCTGGTTAATGTAAACCTTGTAAATAGGTACAAAATAATAAGTAAATATTGTTTGAGTACATATATTTTAATTTTCGTTGTTGTGATTTTTAATTTTTATGCGTGAAACAGAATCTAATGAAAAATTTGTTTTTAATTCGAAATTCACGTCTAATTAATCAAAAATACGTCTCCTGGTGAGTAGCAATAGGTACGCGGCGATCTTATAATATTATATATATAAGTCGTAAATATATAACCTTTAGCTATGTTTGTCATCATAACATAGTATAAAACAAAGTCGCTTTCTCTGTCCCTATATCCCTATGTATGCTTAAATCTTTAAAACTACGCAACGGATTTTGATGCGGTTTTGTTAATAGATAGAGTGACTCAAGAGGAAGGTTTATATGTATAATAACTAGAGATCGGATAATCGGATGCATATTTACCTAAAGTTCGTTTAAGACAAAGTATGGAAACGGCTTTTTATTGTTTTGTTAAATAAAAATTTTCACCATTTCTGTTTTTTTATTCAATTATTTAATTGATTATTGTTTTAGTCAAACTATAGTTGAGCCAAATAAGAGAACGAATGTTTACCAACAAAGTGTTGCCTAGCAACCACTGACAGGCATATATTAATAACCTTTTTCTATTATAATACAGTTTTAATGCTTTCGAATTTGTGATACCTGTTTAATATTATAGCGTAGTAATATTTTACAATTTATTTCCGACTGACTGTCGCAGTCAGACTGTTTAATAATCCCTAATAAAATTATGAATGCGAAAGTCTGTTTTTCTGTCTGTTACCTTTTCACGCTGAACCAATTTGGATGAAATTTGATTCAGAGGTACGTACTGTGAGACCTGGGAAAAGACATTCTACTTTTTACCATGGGAAAATTGAATATAACACTGGCGCAGCCGCGGGTGGAAAGCTAGTCTAGTATATCTACACTAAAATTATAACCAGGAAATATTTGTATTTTTGTAATCAATAAACTCAAAAACTACTAAGTCGATTTCAAAAATTCTTTCACCAATGGAAAGATACATTCAAGCTGGGTAATATACACTAGATTAAAAATTTTACCGCGGGAAAATATTTCTTTCCTATGGGAGACTTTGTTATTAATATGTACATATGTATTGCGGCCAGATACAATAATGTCATTTAAGAACATTACAATATAATATGATTTTTACCACGGGAAAACAACATGTCCACCGTTGCGGAGATGGTGCAAACCACTAGTACCACACAACCACTAGTTCAGGAAGCCTGCCTGGGCCACCACAAGCTTTAGGAATAAGGTCAGGTCTCACCAGGCTAGAGGGATTTGATGGTTCTTTACCCCGTAGGATGCATTTATAATTTGTAAGTAACAATAATAAAACGAAACTTGAGAAAACACAGGGAATAACACGACAGTACTTGAAAGCAGGTAGGTTATGACCACTAATTATGACGGCCATATTGCAAACATAATACGACCAAATAGTTTTTCTACGTTCCGTTACTCCGTTCAGTAATTCATTCCTTTATAAAGTGAGATATAATTATAATAATTTTAGTTAAATAATGTAGTAATAATTTAAACTAGTGATTTTTACTTAATAACATAAATATCAATTATATAGTTGCCACAGAAACATTAGTAAAAAAGTGAAAATAAAAAAGATTTGTATTTATGATTTGCAACAAACGGAACATAGAATTTTCGATCATGGTCGGATTAAACTGCAAATATATGCTACTGATTTAAAAAGGTGGCTAAGTTGAAGCGAATACGTAAAAAAATGTGGTCTATTTCAGTTGATAGATTAGTATAAAAGTGCCGACTATAACTGAAAATGTTTATTACATCTGAATTTCACTTATGTCATCATGATTATAGGGTTATCAAGTAAAATTAATTATGTTTTTATTTTATAAATTCATTTATGTGGAAGTTTCTTAAGTGTTTGTAGTAGTATGTTTTAGAAAAAAAAATATTATAATGGATCAGTCATGAAAACATTTTACAAATACAAGATAACGACAAGATAATTGACGTTTTTTTGAATTGAGTTGTGATAACCCTAAAACTGGTTTGTTTACATTTATTCGTTTCCTTAAATAAACGTAGTTCGTATAACACTCTTCATGTAATAAATCGTACATTCATAAATCGCACGGGGAACTGAAACTAAACTTCATGTAAATACGTATGCATAGTTGTATAAATGAACCCGGAGTCTCGGTCTTTTGAAAATAAATACCACGTGCTAATTTAGTAATTTTCAAACAATATCACTACGTTAAATTTGCAGTCCCGTATTTGCCCGGGATTTTTATTTAACAAAATGTATTTTAAAAAGCCGCTTCCATAATTTGTGAGCCAAAAATTAACCTTAGGTAAATATGCATCCGATTATCCGATCTCTAATAGTAACATAACAGACATACGACATAAGCACCCCACGTGTTTAGTTCAATAATATCAATTTTTCAATTGATTACTTACAACAGTTTTATTTTTTATTTAATCAATTTTTAAAGCGTGTTTTTTAAGTTATTTAAACTATAATTTGTTATATACGACGTTCACAGTTTTTCTGTAGTGTATTTAGTATTTGCATTGCACCTGTGCGAAGCCGGGGCGGGTCGCTAGTTTCATAATAATAATAATAATATCTTTATTGTAAACAAACTTTACAATTTGGTACACACTTAATCCATCGTTAGTTTTACAGTAAATCAATATATGTGGCTACTATCGCTAGACTAGATTTCATACGAAACCTTTATTTTAGCTACAGTGCTCTCACTTGTACCTTATTTCAAAGTATGTACTAGTTTTGAATATTGATTATGTCGGACTCCTGGTGAATCGAGGCGGCTCGACCCACCAGACCTACCGACTAAACTGAGCCTAAGCCTTTGGTCCTAGTGACCCTACTGGCTTATATGGAAGGGAGCTGCACCTCAGGAGAGGCACGGTTAGCGCTGCCCCATGGTGAGGGCATATGCGCTAGAAGAAGGCACGAATCTCCAAAGTGGGACCGGCCTGTATTGACGGGACACGTGGCTAAGCAGAAGGCTGCCGGTTGGGGGTGACAAGGGGGAGCGACGGCTCAAACGCCGCCGCTTGCAGGTCTAGAAGTTCCTGCGTGAGTTGGTTAGGGGGGTCGCTAAGGACATGTCGCGGTCTACGTATCCTCTGCCGGTAGTGACTAGTGTTGCCCTGAGATAGGCTCGCAGTTGGCGGTGTTGACGGGTGCGCAGGATTTGTATTTCGAGTAGCTTATATTAGCGTGGCGTCGTAATTGTAGCCTATGTGTTATTTCGATTTATAAGCTGTTTCATTAATATTCATTCAGTAGTGAAAGAATGACAAACATCCATCCATACAAACTCTCTCTATACCATAAAAACGATAATGAAAATCTCGTGGATCAAAGATTCGTCAGATATCAACATAATTGGGTAGACGTCAAATTTTTTAATTCTGTATATAATAAGAGTACTCTTTTAAGTGAGTAATATTGTAGAACCAACAGTACACCTGCACCTATTACTTTTGAAGACATGTTTGCGGCGCTGTCGCGGGTCGCTCAAAAACGCTCCATACTAAAAACACTGCAATTGTGACGTCATAACTAAATAAACTCGCCTAATTTGTATGAGCGTATAAACAAATTTTAAAACTTTGTTATTTGTACGTTTATAAGTATACTTTCCATATAAAAAAATGTTACATTTAATGTGAGAATGCTAGAAATGTGTTCGTTTCATTAAAATTACGTAAAAATAATTGCTCATTTTTTAGAAATCTAAAAACAATATAAATTAATAATTAAACTGAAATTTCTATATTGACATACTTTCATTAGATATAAATTGCTCAAATCAGATAATTATAGTATAAAAACGGCCATAATCAGTTGTAGTCGTCTACTCTATTTTGACTTATCTTAAGACAAAAGCTTATTTATTTTATTTGACTTACAATAAATTCTTTATTGGGTATTGTAAAAAAAATACTTCCTTTACGTTATTTTTGAACTCAATTTGAGTCTATACATTGAGTTTTAGTTCAATTTTGAATCAAGGAATGATAATTTGGCAGGACTGAAATTTGCCAAATTGTCGCCGCTTTGGTAGTAAAAATACGAGTCCCTACTTTCATTCGCAGCGCTGGATGGGGGAATAAAATAACAGTAAACACGATCTACAGGTACATAATAATAAAATTGCTGGCGCAGCTGCAATCATATTGGCTCGGGGAAATTTAGGAGCAAATTGGCAATATTTGCGGTAAGAAAAATAAAATTTATATTTATTCAGGATATTAAACAATTCAAATACGGCTTAAGCATGTGTAAGCTGTACGCTTAAAAGTTGTACTAGGAATTATTCAGTAGTCTGTGGCAATCCCAAACCTAGACTTACCAATTTACTTAACAATTTCTGTCAAGATTCATAATTGGAATGTTGAAATAATTAAGAAAATAAGTTTGTTTTTAGGTTATTATAGTTTCAAGGAAATGCACACTTTATGTTCTAAGTAATAGACTTCGACTGCTGATATTTTAGAAACCCTGTAATTCAGCGGACGATAAATGCAACTCAAATCGACCTGCCCGACCCCATCACCCTCGCTAACGAATCCCTCTTGCCGGCCACCAACCGTGTACATACCCACGCATCTCTCCCACGCACCGCGCTCGTCGGCGAGCGCGACGACCTGGAGACCTATTTTTTTTTTTTTTTTTGTTTCCCTGAGGAAAATGCATTAAATTGCATACCCCGGCTGTGGCGAGCCGGGGTTATGTGGGGCTCTCCTCCCCAGAAGGGGGAGGCCTACCCACTAAAAACCTCAGGGATGGCCTTCCTCAGGCATGTAGGGAGCCCCCGGGAACACAAAGGCCACTTCCGGGAACCCCCAGCCTCCGCTCCCCTCTCTAGAGGGGAGCCCTCCTCGGGGGAAGCTACCACCTCCCCCGGTCCCCTCCACCGACGACGCCCCCGGCCACGGAAGGGGCGTGGTCCATCCCGGGTCGCCGTAGCGGTCGCGATTTCCTCGCGCCCGCCGGCGACCCGCGGCGGCGCCGCAGCTGTGCTACCGAGCCCGGCGCCGCCTCCTTCGAGCGGGATCGGCCATCTCCCGACCCCGCTCGGCGGCCTCCTTCTGGAGCATTACTGCTTCACAGAAGGAGGCCACAGCCCTCCAACCTCCCTCGTCCGCCAGCATTGCCGCAATCAATGCCGGCGGAGACAGATCTCGCCCGATCTCTGCGACCAAGACTCGGCGCTCGGAGGCCCACGCGGGGCACTCCGCCAGCGTGTGCTGGGCCGAGTCGAGGTCGGATGCGCAGTGGTGACAATGTGTCGATCCCTCCCGTCCTATTCGACACAGATACTCACCGAAGCAGCCGTGCACGGTGAGTATCTGAGTCAATCGGTAGGTGATCTCCTCCTTCCCGTTGAGCCAAGCTTCGAGGTGCGGGAGTACGGCACCGACGGCCCGCTGGCGCGCGCAGATCCGTAATTCGAGCTGCGCACGCCAGGCCGACGACCTGGAGACCTATTTTTGAATTACGAATGCGATTTCGAAATCACCGCTGACTAAATAGTCAGCGGTGACTTTAAGATCACGGATTCCTAAATATCCAATTTTTGAAAGTCGATCGCAGAGCTGCCTACATAGATAAAGTACACACATAAATGTAAGAGTTCGGTTCCACGCAGAATGTAGCCGCTGCCGGTTATTGCCGGCTTAACTATTATTGTTATTATATATATATATATATATGAATGTAGTCGGTTACTATATACATATATGTTACATTCATATATATATAGACTGAAAATCAACACATCAACTTCAGACTAGGTCTCCTGGGCCACACTTCCCTCGTCAAACGTATAACCGGTATCATCACGTATCGGGTAGATTCTCACCCTCCACTACACGGAGATCTTGAGCGGCTGTGCCAATAGACAGCCCGCTCAACTTGCGTCGTCTCCTTTTGACCCGACCCTAACTATCCCAGAAGGGCGCCGGGCTCGCTAGCAGACAAGGCATCGAATATTCCGTTCGTGCGTCTTCCACAAACACACTCACGGTAAAGCTGAATATAGCCAACTGCGGCTTCAGCATAGGCCTATATAGGTCCTATATAGGTCCGCTGGTCGCCGGCGGGCGCGAGAAAATCGCGACTGGTACGGCGACCCGGGATGGACCACGCCCCTTCCGTGGCCGGGGGGCGTCGTCGGTGGAGGAGACCGGGGAGGTAGTGCAGCCTTCCCCGAGGAGGGCTCCCCTCTAGGCAGGGGAGCGGAGGCTGGGGGTTCCCGGAAGTAGCTTGATGTTCCCTGCCTGAGGAAGGCCATCCCTGAGGTTTTTAGTGGGTAGGCCTCCCCCCTCTGGGGAGGAGAGCCCCACATAACCGCCGGCTCGCCATAGCCGGGGTATGCAACTTAATGCATTTTCCTCAGGGGGGAACAAGAAAAAAAAATGCTATATAGGTAGTCATGTCAGAGAAGGTCTACAATTATTGCTACAGTCTAGGAAATACGTCTCATTTTCGGTGGAGAGCAGCAAAAGTTAAGTTGATCTCCACGCGAATGTTCTAAAAAAATTAAGATTGATATGTTTCAGAAAGAACCGCAAGATTTAGACGACATCTTATATATTGCTTAATAGCCGTGTTGCTGGACTCTCTAATTAAATCAATATAATCTTTATTCAACATAAATCTTCACGCACTTATTGACGCAATCATGGACATTACGTCTTCAAAGTCTAAGGGACACAGATAAATAATAATTGTTACAAAACTTTATATATAGTCTCTACACCTGTTCGAAAATTGGGAGTGCTTTCTGGAGACGATCAGGCAAGAAACTCTGAAGTTCTATTTTTTATCTTTTCTTTTCATATAGATTTCTACTAAGCTTCTTAAAAATTACATGTTTAAATTACAGTATATATAAATTATAGTATATTATAATAAATTATAGTAAATGGTTAATTAACAGCTTTTTAATTAATAATATAACACTTATTGGATGTTCTAAACATAACGTAACGTAACGTAAAAGTATATAAACTTCTCCCAACAAAATATAAGCCCAGTAGGTATATGGAACAATAAGTTTTATATGCGTTTATGTTCACAGCGAAAATTCACGAGATTTCAAAAGTTCCGAGGGCAGATTAAACATAGTGCAGGATGCCATACTTCACAGTTAGCTATCCGTTATTTATTTTTGTCGCCAAAATGGCCGCTGCAATGCGCTCTCAGCGGTAACTCCGACAAACATTTGTTTTTTATCTGTTGCCATCTGTCGCCATTTTGATGTTTTCGGCAGCTCGTAAAGTGGGCGGTCTATGAAGTTTTATTTTATGATATATATTTTTTAAAGTGCAGGTAACTACAATTACTCATGTGTTGCCGATGTTTACCCCATGCATTCACAATAAACATGTGATTCTATGCTTATTAGCTAGTAAGGCTACAAAACCCAGATGATTCTTCACAAGACAATATTATCATCGGCTTCAGTTGCATGACCACTGAAACGCGATATGATAAAGCGATTTATCGCTTTAAGTTGTCAAAATGTAAAGGATAAATTTCAAGATGGCAGTTATATATCATGATAAATGTTTTACCACGTCTTATTGGTTGAGAAGATAAATATTTGGGGCTAAATTTGAAATTGCAGTCTTGTATGACGATTTCAAAGAATTCTTATACACTTTATTTATAATCAAAATTATATGAATATTTTCACAAACATCAGTTGATATTAAACTAAGCTTTAAAATGGTAGGAAAACTAGTTGACGTAAAGTCATATATATTGCAATAAACAGTAAAACTTTTTCTTTTTTTTCTAGTGTAAAATACCTCTGAGATTCAATTGTAACCAAAACTCCTATTTTCGGGTTAAAAAGTAACTCAAGAAGTACGACGCTTAACTTTAAAAGTTATAAAGTTTTAAGTACGAGCGATAAAATCGTCAATTTCGTAATTGAGAACCTATTATTAATAAAATGAGCGAAGGGTATTATATTATAAAATCACTTCCGCTACGCTACGCTTACGCTATAAAAAAAAAAAATGAGCGCACGCAGATCACTGCGCCAGTAACAGTTGGTCTGCACTCGGGCAAGAATTAAACATGCATTTTTATTTCGACACAAGGGACCGGAGCCAAGTTGAAAACGTTAGCTGGCTCTCAGGGAATTTTCCGTATTAATGTCGCACTGGTACAGCGAGCCTCGGAGTTTATTTGTCGTTGATAAATATTTTATATGTCCCAGTCGTGGGAGCGGTACGACGGGATATTAAGTACCGTGAGTAGGTATCTATATATACAGATATAGTATTACCACTAATGCCAAAATCGCTTTTAATCTGTACTGGATATTGTTGGCACAATTCTACACCACGTAGGTTCTGAAAAAGCTCTGTCAAACAGTGTCAAACGAAGCGGAGATATGTTTATTGTATACTTATTCCATGAGCGAAGTCAAATTTGTGGCTTTACCATGAGTTTAGTAACTTTACCGAGTTTAGCAATAATAGTAATTATTATTATTATTATTGTAGCTTACATCAAGTGTCTTTATAAGAAACGGTCTTTTATGAGGCGTGCGCGGGGATACAGACCCAACGCGTAGAGGCCATTTAAACGAAATTTAATAAATGTGTGTGGAGTGTACCAACTGTCTAATCACTAAATATCTGCACCATGAAAAATGCAGCCAAAGACTATACCCAGTTAGGTGCACAGAAACTATTGTCATTACTGGTCAAAACGTTTGTGAACTATTGCATTATTATTATATTTATTTGAAGAAATCATAGATACTAATATTTCTTTCCCTCTGGAGAGGAGAGTCGCAAAATTTACATGGATATCACCGCAGTGCTACGGTGATTATGTCGGACTCCAGGCCGATAAAGGCTCGATTGGAATGAGCTACTCACTAAAACTCAGTCTGAGCCTTAGCCCTAAAGGCCCAGACTGAATGGACCTACGACTTGGATGGAGAGATAGCTTACACATGATTCGCTGACATCGGCATGCAAAGTTTACCATTGTACCGTACTTATTATGGCTTATAATTATTTTTACATTGGCAACATTGGATACACATGGTTTGCTGACATCGGCATGCATAATTTACCATTCACCGGACTTTATTATGGCTTATAATTATTTTTACATTGGCAACCATGTCAATCAGTTTGGGTCTTCTCGGATACTTTTCAAAAATAGAAAGTTAAATTAAATTACTAATATAAATTACATTTAATTAGCTAATATAAAAATAAATAATTCAACTTTATTTATTTGATGCGATTTACACACATCCTCACCCTCTTTAATTTGCGACATTTATTCAACAAGAAACCTGCAATAAAACTATTATCTCGAATTGTCACGAAGAAGTATTTTGTCAAATCACAAAATGGTAACGTGAAACGGAAACGAGTAGTTAAAATAATATTCACGTAGTGTTTGTAATATACGAGGGGCGATAACTACATGAACCGTTCCATGGTAATATTTTGTGAATAAGTATTCTACGTAATACCGACATGAGGATTATGCATCATGAGAAATTGTCTGAATGAGATTATGGGGCTACATCATTAGATGGGCTACCGTTCTATATTATGTCTATTTTATATATAAAAATGAATCGCAAAATGTGTTGGTAAGCTCATAACTCAACAACGCCTGGACCAATTTGGCCAATTCTTTTTTGTTAATGTTCGTTGAAGTTCAAGGAGGGTTTTTACAATGAGGAAAATTCGAATAATTATCGGAAATATCCTAAAAACAGCCCTTTTATTTTCCCATGCAAACGTTTTCTAACTAAAACGTACAATCGAATTGAGCTTTATTGTTATTGTATAAAGTTCATATTGCAAGCACTCACTGTTGTCTAAGCAATGAAGGTGTGTTCCTAACATCAAAGCGTCAATTTGCGCTTTATTAAAGCTACATATAGTTGAAATTCAATCATATCTATCAAAACAGTGTGCGTACGTGCGTTGGAGCACAGAATACATCGTTGGAGGATTTAATATCGACGGCGAAGTGCCAATACCTCCTATCTAACATTTTTCGGCAAAATGACATTTTAATGCTATTGATGTTAAGGTATATTTCTGCGTGTATTGATGAAACCACCAATTCGTATTCTTAACCACAACTGCAGAAAATTTAATGTGGCAATAGCTTCTAAGTGAATTAGCGTATATTTTTCATGGCAATAGCTACTATCTACATACAATGCGACTATACCTCAGCGCATAACATTGCCGACTGAGTTTACCGGGCGGCCGCGTCGAAGTTACATTTTGATTAGTTTTCTTTTTCTTGCACCAATTAGTTGTCATTAATTTAACAATAAACAGAACTACTTAATTCTTGTTGTTGTATAAGATTTCTACCTATAATAAACAAAATTTGTTTATAATTATTCTTTTAATTAACATCAATATCTCCTATCGTATAATTAATTTAGTAAAATCACTGGAAATGTTTAACCATTACCTCCTATCTAACCACATATCCACTAAGCTATTCATAATCAAATCAATATTTCATTCAAACATTAGCTTTGTATGTTTAAATATTATCTGTATGCATTGGTTTCATGATTTAAAAGTTCACAAGATTTTAAATGTTTTTTTCACTTCCTGTAAAACTTTGTTTTTGTTAGTTAGGAGGTATTGGCACTTCGCCGTCGATATCACGTTCCAAAATTGAATAGCCACAAAATGTAATAGGTCATTTAGACTTTTTTTGCGATTTGGTTGGCTATGCAACATTATCTATAAAATAATTAGGAACAAAAAACTGCCACTGTACAAATCTTTTTGACAGGACGAAGTCTGTCGGGTCCGCTAGTATCTTATACATTACTTATGTAACAATGTTAGCGTAGAACACTCGATATACTAATTTTGACAAACTCTGTGTCTTTGACATTGTTCTGTTGGTAGCCTTGTTTAGCCTAATTTTTATGAAACAAACGGTGAAGAAGAATAATTGGATGTCTTTATTGATAAAGCTGGATAAACTTAGCACGAAACTGGCTTTTAATTAAATTTATATTTTGTTTTATTCTTATGCAAAATTTGCAATGTAAGTTCCATACGTTGGGGATAACGTACTTAAACGTTGTAAATTATGAAATAGTTCTTACTTTAATAAGCTAGATGTAGATTTTGACTAAATCACGCAGAATTCAATTATGTCAATTTAAGATAATTGTCAAACGTAGATAGATATATTGACAATTAAATTATTTGAGTTGGTGTCATCAGTGAGAGAAGAATTACTAAATCAATTTAATCCCTACGTATTATTATTGTTTCCTCTTCTAAAAAATATTATCTCTTAAAAAAGGCGACAAGGAAAAATAGCCCAAAATTCAGATTCATAAAGTTTATTTCAGTGTGCTCCTGTGCTATAATACACTTATAATAAACAAATAGTTTTTTTTTGTGTGTGGGTTGAAAATATTTTTTGATAAATATTTTGTTATTCAGTTATGTCGTAACTACAGGTATGCCGAAGTTGCTACATCTTTACAGAGCAAATTATGTTGTCAAACATGCGCCATCTTTGAAATTAAAATTCGCAAATTAAAAACTACTCATTAGATAATCGATCTAATAATATTCCAAATTTTTATCTCGGCGTGCGTTGTATTTATAGAATTTAAAATGTATCAAATTTCTTCATTTGATTCACTTATTTTGATAGCTGGAAACAGAATTTAATTCATCTGATACTTTTAAAAAATGTAATCTTTTTAATGTATAACATTATGTTTTTTGGCAAGACAAGGCTTTCGTACAATAAGATCTCGGAAAACTGCTTATTACAAGCTTTTTTATTACATATTATTATGTACCTTCGCTTGTAACTATGTAGGAAAATCTTGGAATCTTAATTTGACCCACTTCAAGGTCTCCGATTGAGCTGAAATTTTACATGCACGTGTAAGACGGATGACAATGCATGGTTATGTATGTGACGTCATTCTATATCCAACATGGCGTTACCAAGATGGCGGATCAATTATTTTTAATGCACCCCTACAATATGGGTACCAAATGAAAGGGCTTGCAAAGAACACCTCGATAAATAATTTGACGTAACTTAGTCCAATATGGCGGACTAATTATTTATAATATGGGTATCAAATGAAAGGGTTTGCTAAGCTTGGTTCTTTAGTCGGAAAATAAATTAAAAGTAAAAAATCTTTTAATACAAGCTTTTATTAGATGCGCTAAAAAGAACAAAATAAACTTTTACATATAACAGCTTGTCGTTAAAAGTATTCTATAAGTAAGTAAATCTCGCGACAAGCTTTTATATGTAAAAGTTTATTTTGTTCTTTTTAGCGCATCTAATAAAAGCTTTACTTTTTAATTTTAATTTTTTTTTCTTTTATTTATTTATTCTTTAAGAATATATTTATGTTCGAAAAATGTCTTGCCGTTGATTTAAAATAGCTCTTTACACATGCGACTAAGTAAAGGCGTCCCTACTTTTTCCAGCTCCTTCCAGCAATTCATTACGAAGTAGCTGTGAGTGTGTCCATAACTCACGGGGCGTTAGAAATAGAAAGCGGGATATATTCCACCTGTAGTGGATAGATAAGACAGTGGAGGTTTTATGCGTTTTTGTAATCAGTCCTAAGCCTTCTTTCTTTATATTGTACATTTTTCTCATTTTCAAGAAGGCAAAGGATTAGTTCTTGAGTACTATGTCTTTTTGTTATTTTTTTATATAATTTCCCATTTACCTTACGATTAGGCCAGTTTATAAATATTATTGTATAATATATTAGATATCATTAAAGATTTTCTATATCTACATTAGAACAAGATATTACATTATTCCTTAAAAATAAATAATAAATAAAAGACAAAGTAATAAATTCTGTATATTTTCGCTAGAATATTTGACGAAGATCAAACGAAGACGAAGACAAGTACATTACCTCTGGAGTACGTACCGCTACGTATAAAACAACTTACATCTGCGTTATATCGGGTTTTCCCATAGGAAAGATATATTTTTATAAAACTATCCCCATGTCAAACTTTACCAATATCGGATCGAATAAAATATTAAGCGTATTCATACCTGTCTTAAAGAATTTATGGACAATACTAGCTGTTGCCCGCGACTTCGTCTGCGTAAATTTCGAGTTGAATGTTATTGATACACAAATCATATTAATATACGATTTTACCGATTAAAATATTTTTGGTATAAAGCAATTCCTTGAGGTAAAGTAAACTCAAAGAATTTCTTTATATAGGTACCACATTATTCGTTTTTCCTTCAGGGGCTAAAAAAAACAAATGCTCTGCACTGCTGACTCGTGAGCAAGCCACGTAAAGTTGGCCGTGGGAAAAACAGTTACATCTCAAATCCACTCCAGCAGCTTTTAAAGTTTAGAAATTGATTAAATGAAACAGCGCCATCTAGTGATTTATGAAAAAACTAACATGCGTAATGAAACTGATTTACACTTAAATATTTTTTCTGTTCTATTATATGTATAGATTACTTTAAATAATCCAAAAAATGAATACCTACAAATGATAATTTGTTAGTTTATTCTATGGAATTAACACTGAAACTTAATTAGAAAGCAATAATACCTCAAAAGAGCGTTATGAAGTTGGCAATTACACCAATTAAACCCTAAACGCAAAGCAAAACAAAAGCCTAAAACACAGCAAAAGTCCGTCTTGAAATAAACTCAACCAGTAACACCAAATCCTAAACACAAAGCAAAACAAAATCCGAAATCAACACAGAAGAAATTATTAAATTAATTAAAGCAAAATTCACAGAAAATTTCCTATTCGATTCTCAGCGCAAAGATCATGAAAAGATACGAAGGAGATTTTCGCCTTATGTCGAAACACATTCTTTATTAGGCTTTATTTGAAAAAACTACAATAGCGCGTTGTAGAAATTGATTAAATGAAACAGCGCCATCTAGTGATTTATGAAAAAACTAACATGCGTAATGAAACTGATTTACACTTAAATATTTTTTCTGTTCTATTATATGTATAGATTAAGGGTGAAGAGGTAATAAACAAACAAACTTTCGCATTTATCATATTATTTTGATAAAAACTGGTTTCGTTTCATCGTATTTTGTTCCTTGTTCCATCTCACTGCCCACGAACATGCTAAACGTGGCCTTTGGGGTCTTATAACCTGTGGCTCTGTCTACCCGCAGGGGATAAAGACGTTATCTTATGTATGTATTGTATCATGATGATGAATTGTTTTTAGATTTTAAATTTCCCATGTAACTTATGTAAGAATGGTGTACATTATATAATTCGCAATATTATCATGCCTTGAGTTCATTAAAATGACGATAACTTTTTTTTAAATGAACCGATTTTGATGAAACAAAGTTTAGATATTATTCTGAGTTAAAACAAAGCAAATAGTGAAAGTTTCAAGCAAATCGGTTCAGTACTTTCGGAGATAAACGTGAACAAACATACAGACAGACAAAAAATTCCAAAAATTTTTTTTGCTTTCTAATAATCTATTTAAGTGCCCCTCTATCCATTTCAGTCAAAAATACTAAATGTACAGACAAAATATTTTTACTGTCTTATTATATGTATAGATGTGTTCCTTTGTATTATCTCTACCAACAATATAAACGCGAAAATTTGTAAGTGTGGATGTTGTTATTCTTTCATGTAAAAACAACGTAATGAATTTTTCATTTCTCATACTCGGAAAGTTATGTTGTTTTTGATCTGATTATTGGTGGAAAATGCTGCTTCCCGACATAGGGAGGAAAAACTCATACAATTTACTCCCACCCAAGGGCCGGAATGAACTTTAAAAACAGAACTAAGAATGTCAGCTACGAACTGTCAGCTGTGAACTATAAAAAAAAATGCTGCGGCCATGTGAGTTTCTAAACAGCCAGTGTGAACTTAGCGCAAACTACTTCCAGCGGAATAAGCCGCAACAAACACGCGGTGAGTTCCATATTTAAAAAAAACAGTCGACATAAATTGGCGGGATGTGAATTTATTATATATATCTGTGACGGAATTTGAAAAAATTCAAATAATCTCTTATACTAGTTAAGATTTTAATTTTAAAAATGAGTTCAAGCGATTCCGTAATATTGACACCAGATTCAATTAAAGACGACACAAATTGTGTTCTGCCTACTGATGGTCTACTGATATTATCATATATTATCAATAAATAGATTAAATAAACAACCAATGTATTATTTTCCTCATATATTCGAAGTGAAAAGTAGAGTGTTTAACACGGGTAAAGAATCAATTCCTTCTCGGACTATAGCCTCGGGGTCTAAATACCTCGGGAATTGATTCTTTCCACCCTCGGTTAACAATCTACTATTAATGAAACTTTACGATAATGTAGCTTGTATCAGAGTAACACATGGGGTACACTTTATAATAAGATACGTAACCTTAATATAAGTTATTAGAAATATTAATCCTGCGCAGATAAAATCGTGGACTCCAGCTAGTCATATATAAATGTTAACCCAGTATAAACATTATAAAATTCACGCAATTCACATCTACTCTCAATTACATATGTACCCTTTAATTGTATAATTATTCAAGCAAATTAACTAATACTTAATCTAGTTTGTGCATTACGGAACGCATTTTTATTGTTCTTGGACCAAGACCTAGATGGCGCTGTGTTTCTCTATGTAACTTCAGACGTCGTGAGCGCACGCATTTTGCCTTGTAATTGGTACTACTAAACGGTTTATTATTAGTAAACAGTGGCGTAGCTACCCAGGGGCTAGGCGCTGCAGTGCCCCGGGGCCCTCAAGCTCAGGGGCCCTCAAATCCTTACTAGAAATCACGATCGAACTGAACTTTTGGAGATCGTTCATGGTATCTACAATTAAATGTAACAATTAAATGGTAACACTAACTAATTGTGGTGATAATTTTTTTTCGGAGATTCCCCAACGACACTTGTAGCGTATCGTTGTGTTCCTTTTCTTTTATTTTACTTCTAACGTCGTCACGTCAGTGAACAGTGAATACCCACCTACTCGAGCACAATCTAATATTGTGTTGTTTTAATAAAATAGAAAATTAAAATTATGGATAAAAAGAAGAAACCCAGTGGTGTATTTCAACGCAAACAACGCCAAGAAAGAGAAGATAGTAAACAAAAATTGCCCGATATTATATTAAGTTTTTTAGTCAACCTTCTGCAAGTACATCTGGCCAAAATATTTCTATTGATAGTGACTCAAATAATGTGGTAACTGCAGTGTTGGTTGAGAAGCCTTTTTTTTTTGTTCCCTTGAGGAAAATGCATTAAATTGCATACCCCGGCTGTGGCGAGCCGGCGGTTATGTGGGGCTCTCCTCCCCAGATGGGGGACGCCTACTCACTAAAAACCCCAGGGATGGCCTTCCTCAGGCATGTAGGGAGCCCCCGGGAACATCAAGCCACTTCCGGGAACTCCCAGCCTCCGCTCCCCTGCCTAGAGGGGAGCCCTCCTCGGGGGAGGCTACTACCTCCCCCGGTCTCCTCCAACGACGACGCCCCCTGGCCACGGAAGGGGCGTGGTCCATCCCGGGTCGCCGAAGCAGTCGCGACTTTCTCGCGCCCGCCGGCGACCCGCGGCGGCGCCGCAGCTGTGCTATACCGAGCCCGGCGCCACCTTCTTCGAGCGGGATCGGCCATCTCCCGACCCCGCTCGGCGGCCTCCTTCTGTAGCATCACTGCTTCACAGAAGGTGGCCACAGCCCTCCAACCTCCCTCGTCCGCCAGCATTGCCGCAATCAATGCCGGCGGAGACAGATCTCGCCCGATCTCTGCGACCAAGATTCGGCGCTCGGAGGCCCACGCGGGGCACTCCGCCAGCGTGTGCTGGGCCGAGTCAAGGTCGGATGTGCAGTGGTGGCAATGTGTCGATCCCTCCCTCCCTCGATTCGACACAGATACTCACCGAAGCAGCCGTGCCCGGTGAGTATCTGAGTCAATCGGTAGGTGACCTCTCTTCCCGTGGAGCCAACCTTCGAGGTGCGGAAGTACGGCACTGACGGCCCGCTGGCGCGCGCAGATCCGTAATTCGAGCTGCGCACGCAGATCCGTAATTCGAGCTGCGCACGCCAGGCCGCCACAATCCGTCGGTGCTACTCCCGCTTAGGCACTCCGTGCGCGGGTTCCAGGGCGCTCCCCCGGTCGACACGCCGCGACGCATACGTCGCTGGTTGAGAAGCCTGCTGAAGAAGATTCGACAATTATTGCAGTTGGAGATGCCTCAGCCGCCGGTCATGTGAACGTGGATGATGTTTGCATGACACACATAAGAGATTTTTCGAAAATGTGTAGGAGAAATCTTCTTATGACTTGGGAAACTTCACGAACAAAGTATTAAGTGATAACGAAAAACGTCAAATCCTTGATATGGGGCCTTTACAGCCTTCAGGACCTTTTCCAACAAACATCAACCAGAACAATAGTGTTTTTCAAAATCGAACTACGTTTCGTCTTCTAAATATCGGTCAGTTAATCGTTTTTGGTTGTGTTATTCCAAAATACTAGACGCTGCCTATTGTCAACCCTGCTGGTTATTTGCTTCATAAAGGAATAATGTTTGGTGTACAGGTATTCGAGATTGGAAGCATTTATCAGAAAGAATTAAACAACATAGTTGTTCAAGAGGACATTCGGAAGCATGTGCTGTGTACGAAGGAGCACGAAACGTGCCCAGGATACTCCCGCAACGGCAAGTGTCACGGAGGTTATGTCGGACTCCACGCGGCCAGAGCGGCCTGATCACGTGACCTACCAACTAAACACAGCCTGTGTCTAAGTTTTAAGAACCATATAGGCAAATCGTGTGGGCGACCGCCCCTCAGGAGAGTAGTGATGCAGCGCAGACCCATAAAAGTCC
The DNA here is from genome assembly GCA_036419045.1 of Scirpophaga incertulas. Lineage (NCBI taxonomy): Eukaryota > Metazoa > Arthropoda > Insecta > Lepidoptera > Crambidae > Scirpophaga > Scirpophaga incertulas. The sequence goes on from CM071627.1 coordinate 35,965,085, forward strand.
AAAAGTGAAGAGGCGCGGGAAGCCAAAATAGCGCCGGTCTTATCATGAGGGAATCTAGTTATGGCGATGCTGACGGCTGCTGAACTAAGGGATCATGGAGGGTTTGGCGGCGCAGATGCCATCGGCAGCGCAGATGCTGCCTGCAGAAACAGAAGGTTCTGCGTAAGTTGATTGTTAGGGTCGACGAGGGCGTGACGAGGAATATTTATTCTGTTAACCGACAGCGCCTAACAACGCTTGCAACCATGGCCCATGCAACCTGGTCGAAACGACAGACAATAAAATTGGTATGTCGTGTATATTTCCGTAATATTAGGCTCGTTATTTTTTTTGTAAAATATATTTAATTAATCAAAGTATGTACCGTTGTAATGTATGCACCTTTGCCATCCCTTTAGTAATAAAGGATGGGGGCCAGCATCAATAAACTGTTTGAAGGCGGTTTGGACTTGAATTTTTTTGTAAGAAGTTGCTCAAATTCTAGATAAATTGTAATTTGTTGGAACAAGGTCCGGGAGTACGGTGGATGTCGTACACACTCGAAGTTTAGCTCATTTAACTTAGTGGTTGTTTTTTGTGCAGTGTGTGGTTTTGCGTTGTCGTGAAGCAGCAGTGGCTTAGAACGATTGGCCAATCACGGTTATTTAGCATCTAGTTCTTCCTTCAAGATTTGCAGTTGCTGACAAAAGATATTTGCAGTAAACGTTTGGACAGATTTTAGAAAGCTTTAGTGAACCATACCAGTGCTAGCCCACCAAACACCCACAAGTAACTTTTCTAAGTGAATTTTTCTTTAGAACAGGATTTGGTTGGGTCTCTAGGGTTCAGCTATTGCGACGAGTGCTTCCGATTATTGTACAGTATCCATTTTTCATCCCAAGTAATGATTAGATTTAAAATCCTGTCATTATTGTGTCGATTGAGCAAACGACACCGTAGTCGAAACATTGTCAAGTTTTTTACTTTGCCGATTTGCTTCAAATATATTAATACAGTTTTGCCACTTACCTCGAAGCTTGTAGCGATCTCTGAAGTGACGGCTTTGTGACGGATCTGCTTAGACAAGCCTTTAATTCTTCATTTTCCACTTTGGTCGCCGGCCGTCCACCGTGTTGGTTCAAAAGGTTGAAATTTCCAGAACAAAAACGTTGACACCAAAAACATATCATGCTTTCTTTTGCGACAATCAGCGCCGTACATATTATTAAATCCTTTGTGCTGTTTCTGCAGCTCTGGTGCCACGGTAGAACTCGTACTCATAATTATACCCATAATTCATGTTTTCCATTGCGCGGTAATAAGTGACGACGAAGAAAATAATAATAAGGAAAAAACAAATGAATAACTGTTTCTAAACATGTACCGACTAAATGAATCTATAAATTTGAATTTGGAATTCTAAAAATAATAAGGAAAAATCAAATGAATGACTGTTTTCTAAACTCAAATGTACCGGCTAAATGAATTTATAAATTTGAATTTGGAATTCTCAATCAAAGAGGAGATATTTCACACCAAATTGGTCAGTGTAACAAAACGGTAATTTCAAAACGGTAATGCAAAAGAAAACGTTGTTAGTCATTGATTTTGATGATAAGTTATTATATTTAAATTCCGCGCATCATTAGAGACAAATGTGGCTTTTTTGCTGGTCGCTGCGGAAATGTATTTAACCATATTACAAGAGAAGTCAATAATGATATTAATCATTTTATATATAAATATAGTGTTTATATAATATTTTCCATCCTTTAGGGAGGTTTGTATGTTTGAAGCTTACACAAGTTATGCAATACGCAGTATTATGTTATTAATATTCACAAATTAACTAAATAAATTAATCCCAAGCTCCCTAGCCGCGTTAAAATATTCCACAAAAATGTCGACATCACAACGAAATGTTTCAATTTTTTTCGGCGACAACCAACGAGGGTACATTTATATTCGCCAGTAATTCGCCCTTTGAACCCTTAACGAAGGTACAGCGAGCAAACAAATTTACCCAGAATCACAACTCAAATTTCACCAAGTAATTTTTTGTATGTGTTTATTGAGTATATAAACATTGACAAGTCTATTTGGATAGGCTGTGTAGGATTTTCATGCACCGGAGGGCCATTAAAAATTTATTACAAGTTCTCTGACACACAAAGAATTACATTGCCGTACAATTCTTTATGTTTTTTTTCAGTGTCATATTTATAATTTATTAATTTTTTATCCTTTACTAAAAAAAGGTTATTTATGTGATTGAAAGGTTATGAAAGTGATTTTAAACAATACAGCATTAATCCTTATCCAATTAAGTTAAATAAATTGTGCATTTATCAATATACTTTTTACAGCATGTAATTTAAGTGAATATTTCCGAATATATTACAAAATTTAAAATGCAGGAACGTAGATAAGCATTGCACCGTTGCTAGTTATTATTAAAATATTCTTTAAAACATTTTTATTATCCAACCCAAAAAGTTCTCTATCTATCACAACTTTTGTCATGTCAGGAACACCGTTCAAAGTATTTTTCAAAAACCATAAAGCACGGGCAAGCATAAAGCAAGCAAATATGGGACCTAATAACGCTGTTTCTGTTACACAAGTTGAATTCAACACTAACCGTGGAAACCGTTCTACCGTGGGCGTGGTAGAGCCATGCTTCGGCACGAATTGGGCCGGCTTGACCGGAGTGATACCACGGCCTCACAGAAAACCGGCGTAAAATAGCGCTTGCGCTGTGTTTCGCCGAGTGACTGAGGGTACCGGAGGCCGAACCCTCCTTCCCCCCTTATTCCCTTTTAAAAGGCAGGCAACGCATCTGTAACTCCTCTGGTCTTGCGGGTGTCCATGGGCAACGGTTATCGCTTACCATCAGGTGATCCGTTTGCTCGTTTGCTGCCTTATCCTATAAAAAAAAACCGAATCAGCTCGGCCAATGAATCCATTAACGAGCAACATCTTAGCTGACTGTCCCAATCAATTGACAGAATCTTCAAACCCTGCTAGCGGCGGCATCACGCCATTGCAAGTACCCCAGTCCTCTTCTCGGCAGTCCTCTGCTTAGTCATGGGTAGACCCTATCATTTCAGGCCGAAGCCACTTTGGTGTACTGCGGCTTTTTCTTGCCCATATGTTCTCTTTATAGAGCAGCGCTGACCATGCTTTTCCTTAGGCGGTCACCTTTCTCCATCCAAGTCATACCATCCTTATGAAGGCTTAGGCTGAGTTTAGTCGGTAGGCCATTTCGATTGAGCCGCCTCGATTGGTTAAGAGTCCGTTAACGTGGCACTTAGTTGCAGTTCCTAGATTCCTAGCCTGTCCTCTTTAAATGGGAAAAAGGCAGGGAAAAGCCGTTTACATATATTGCTAATGAATAAATGTTGTTATAGAGTTATGATGTCCAAAGTCATACCATTTTAATTTTATGATTCTAAGTTTGAAACGTATGGCCGACTTAACCATGAAGTGTATGGCCATAAAATAAAGAAAAAAATAGTTTGATACTTACAAATCTACGCAATTTATAAAAAAAGATAGCCATTGAAAATTTGTTTTGACACCAATAAGGTCAACGTTGAATAAATATTGTTATAATTATCATAAGTTTATTTGCTTAATATAGATAATACATAAATAAAAATGTAATTTTGAAGACCTTATTCTCTACAAAGAGTACGGACAACAAATGTGACCTTCACCTTTTCCCCTGACCTCGAGAACAACAATCGACCCTTGCGTGTTTAAGGGTTAACTTACCTTCATGATCATATTACGTAGGTCCTCATTATAAATGCGAATACAAGTTTATTTGTGTTGTTATTACTCAATTTGCAATTCGCCAGGCAAAATAGAATGTATGAAGAAATTTTTGCGACGGTAAAATTAAGGTTTGTAATTATTTGTGAAGAGGACGGCACGGCTGCTTCGGTGAGTATCTGTGTCGAATAGGACGGGAGGGATCGACACATTGTCACCACTGCGCATCCGACCTCGTCACCTCGACTCGGCCCAGTACACGCTGGCGGAGTGCCCCGCGTGGGCCTCGAGCGCCGAGTCTTGGTCGCAGAGATCGGGCGAGATCTGTCTCCGCCGGCATTGATTGCGGCAATGCTGGCGGACGAGCGAGGTTGGAGGGCTGTGCCTCCTTCTGTGAAGCAGTGATGCTCCAGAAGGAGGCCGCCGAGCGGGGTCGGGAGATGGCCGATTCCGCTCGAAGAAGGCGGCGCCGGGCTCGGTATCACAGCTGCGGCGCCGCCGCGGGTCGCCGGCGGTCGCGAGGAAGTCGCGACTGCTACGGCGACCCGGGATGAACCACGCCCCTTCCGTGGCCGGGGGACCTCGACTCGGCCCAGCACACGCTGGCGGAGTGCCCCGCGTGGGCCTCCGAGCGCCGAGTCTTGGTCGCAGAGATCGGGCGAGATCTGTCTCCGCCGGCATTGATTGCGGCAATGCTGGCGGACGAGCGAGGTGGAGGGCTGTGGCCTCCTTCTGTGAAGCAGTGATGCTCCAGAAGGAGGCCGCCGAGCGGGGTCGGGAGATGGCCGATTCCGCTCGAAGAAGGCGGCGCCGGGCTCGGTATCACAGCTGCGGCGCCGCCGCGGGTCGCCGGCGGTCGCGAGGAAGTCGCGACTGCTACGGCGACCCGGGATGAACCACGCCCCTTCCGTGGCGGGGGGCGTCGTCAGTGGAGGAGACCGGGGGAGGTAGTGTAGCCTCCTCCGAGGAGGGCGCCCCTCTAGGCAGGGGAGCGGAGGCTGGGGGTTCCCGGAAGTGGCTTGATGTTCCCGGGGGCTCCCTACACGCCTGAGGAAGGCCATCCCTGAGGTTTTTAGTGGGTAGGCCTCCCCCTTCTGGGGAGGAGAGCCCCACATAACCGCCGGCTCGCCACAGCCGGGGTATGCATCTCGAAGCTTGGGTCCGCGGGAAGAAGGAGGTCACCTACCGATTGATTCAGATACTCACCGGGCACGATGCCACCACTGTGCATCCGACCTCGACTCGGCCCAGCACACGCTGGTGGAGTACCCTACGTGGGCCTCCGAGCGCCGAGGCTTGGTCGCAGAGATTGGGCGAGATCTGTCTCCGCCGGCATTGATTGCGGCAATGCTGTCGGGCGAGGGATGTTGGAGGGCTGTGGCCTTAGACCGATCAGACCGCCCTGGCCGACGTTGAGTCCGAGTTTTGCTGTGGTATTAATTTTTTTATTAACTGATTAGGGACTACGTAGGAATCCATTTGAGTAATTGTATTCAGCTGATATTTGTACTAGTATTTCAAAGAAACTGGTGAACTGTCTAGCTGGACTCTATTTGGCTGTCTCCTAAAGGCACGTGCACAGACGTGAATAAGTAACACCGGGCTAGCTCCCCAGCTAGGCGCGGAACGTGGCCGCTCGCTTCTCGCTTGTTTTACATTTTGATGGCTCTACACGTTGCTAGTTTCGTGTGGATACGACTTTAAAAGAAATATAGATGTATACTCTCTAAATAATACTGTATAATTTATCATAACATTTGTAAGAAATTGAATATTATGTAATAACACATCTGGAATAATTTCATAGACAGAATAATATATTTTTGATGCGTTTTCCCGAACGCCCGTAATTTGGTTATATTATTTAACTATATAATAATATTGCTTACTTACCGGTCCGTAGTTCTGGCTTGGCTTGAACGTGTGTTTTGTGTGTACTAATGTGCCCTACCGTATGTGGTTATAAATATATATCATAAACTACAATACTTGTAGTGTAAAAAATAGGAGAACGCGTGGCCGACCACTTAATTTATTAATCCGCCGTAAATAAACCAAAGAATATATTTAAAATAAACTCAATAAAAAATGCCGTGAAAAAATCCGAAGTGACAGTCAAGTACCGAAAACGTAATGTCAAAATCTTTTTTTTTTTATTACTTTTTTAAATTTCCTTTTCCGCGGTCCGAAACTCATAAGTCCTAAACAATCCCCCACCCCGAGATGAGCAACCCTCATCTCGCTAGTCTACCGGTAGACGGGACAGGGTTGCCACCGCACGGCGCATCACAGAGTCGCCGATCGAGACCTCTGCGAACCGAGGTACACCGTCAGAGCCTGGATAAAGCTTCAAAATGCGTCCTCTACGCCAACGTAGAGGAGAAAGATTTGAATCCTTAATCAGGACAAGATCCCCTACCCGTGCAGGAGCCGTTTTATCTGTCCATTTCAGCCGCTGCTGCAACATGTGCAAATACTCCGAATAAAACCGTTTATTAAAATTTTGTGACATCTGTTGCAGCATTTGAAAGCGAGAAAGTCGACTCAGTGGTACATTCTCAAAGGGATACTCAGGGAGAGCTGCAAGGGGCTGGCCGATGAGGAAATGACCCGGTGTCAAAACCTCCATATCGTTGGGATCCGAAGAGAGTGGGCATAAAGGCCGTGAATTTAAAGTTGCTTCCACTCTGTAAAAGACCGTAGTAAGTTCCTCGAACGTAAGAACCGTTTCCCCAATAACACGTCTCAAATGTGTCTTAGCCACCTTCACGACAGCCTCAAAGATGCCTCCCCAATGAGGACATCCAGGAGGATCAAACTTCCACGTAATGCCCTGAGTAGCCATCGCTTGTCCCAAGTCCGTACTATGTTTCGTTAAAAAATCATGGACCTCCTTAAGATACCTGTCAGCACCCTGATAATTTGTGCCGCAGTCCGACCGTACCAAACTCGGTAACCCCCTCCGTGAAACAAAACGTCCGAACGCCGCGATAAACGCTTCCGTACTAAGCGAAGATACTATTTCTAAATGTACTGCCTTCGTTGACAGACAAACAAATACACATAAATAAACTTTGTAAGTCTTAGAGGTCCGCAAGTGAGAAGCCCTGACAATAAAAGGACCAGCGAAATCCGTACCGACACCGTGAAAAGGTCTGGTGACACTAACCGATCGCTAGGTAGGTCACCCATCATAGGCTGCATGGTGTTAGCCTTTAACCGATACAAGGTATACACTTAAATATAACCGATCGGCCGCACCGTCGCGCCGATAGTATCCAAAATTCCCGCTGAAGAATAGCAAGCAGTGCCGTACAACCTGCATGCGAGTTAGTAATGTGCCGATCACTTACTATCAACTGCGTCAAGGGTCCGTCCTTGGGCAGCAAAAGGGGATGCCTAGCCGAATACGGCAGCTTCGAGTTGCGCAGCCGTCCGCCAACACGAAGTAATCCCTCGCCATCAATGAATAAGTTAAGTTTCTGTACGGCACCCTTTAACCGACCCGTCGTCCGTAACGATTTAAGCTCGTCAGAAAACCGTTCCGATTGTACCCGTCGTACCCAAAACATGAGAGCAGCACGCCGTTCGCCTGCCGTCAGAAACAAAGATGTATTTCTTACAACCGGTTTGCGAGTATTCGTTATAAACCGACGCATCCATCCCGTAACGGCCAGTAATTTATTAAGAGAGCTAAACCGCAGTAAAGAGGGTTTGTGACGATTTCTTTCTCCACAGCCATGACACGCACACAGGGCAGCGGATCCGATCCGATTAAAACCGTAGGGGGCCATGACGACTCCGGTGCCGTCAACCAAGCAGGTCCCCACCAAAGGTTATGAGTCACCAACGAGGAGGCATAACAGCGCGAGAGGCCACGTCGGCGGGGTTCAACTCGCCGGGAACGTGCCGCCAATTCAGATTCACTGACGAGTTTTGAATTTGCGAAACCCGATTCGCAACAAATGTTTCCAGCCTATGTACCGAGGTCTGGAGCCACGCCAAAACAATTTGGCTGTCAGTCCACGCATAAACGTTACCTATGTTAATGTGCTTCCCGAGTGTATCACAAACATGATTCAATAACCGAGTAAGTAACGCAGCTCCCGAGAGCTCCAATTTGGGTATGGTTTGGCGGTTGCGTATAGGAGCCACCTTGCTCTTCACCGTGATTAGATGTAACGCTACTGAACCATCTGGCTGTATCGTCCGAAGATATACGACTGCCGCGAAACCCGATTCCGAGGCGTCACAGAAACCGTGAAGTGACGCATGATACTTCCCCGGTGGAAGTATTTTACGAGGTATAACAACCCTTCCGATAGTGGGTAACTGATCAATAAATGCGAGCCAGTCCGTTAAGAGTTCAGTAGGTAGGGTCTCATCCCACTTAAGCTCAGCCAACCATAACCGTTGTAGAAAACATTTAGCCCAAAATATTATAGGAGCGATCCACCCGTTAGGATCATAGATACGAGCAACCGTAGACAGGACTAGCCGCTTAGTCCATATCTTTTCCGTTATTGTTAAAACCCGAAAGGAAAAGATGTCAGGAACCGGTAAATACTGAACACCTAAAACCGATGTTGAACGAGGAGAGTCCGGATTCTCAAATAACAATGGATCTTGAACGTGATCCGCTGGTAGTCCTTCTAAGAGACGTGGACTGTTCGAAATCCATTTCCGTAGTTCATAGCCAGCCGTTGCCAATAACGCTATGAGCTCGTTGCGTAAAATTAAAGCCTCCTGTTCCGAAGATCCACCGTGATAACGTCATCGACAAAAATTTCCGACTCTAAGACGTCCGCCGCACGAGGGAATCGAACGCGTTCCCGTTGAGCGAGTTCCAACAAGCACCGCATAGCCATCCAGGGGCTAGATTTCAAACCGTACGTGTTTGTGTTCAGTTCGTAGACGCGTAATGGGTGAGACGGGTCCTCGCGCCAAAGAATCAGCTGATACCGTCTATCAGCCTCATCAATCACCGTTTGCCGGAACATCATGCGTATATCCGTCGCGAAGACCACCTGGTGTCTACGAAAGGCCGAAATAAGATCCGAAATATCTTTATGTAGTTTAGCACCCGAGTGCAGGATTTGGTTCAATGAAACACCGTTAGAGGAAGGGGCCGACCCGTCAAACACGACCCGTATCTTACCGCTATCCGATTTAAAAACCGCGTGATGTGGTATGAAATAGTGTTCTTCCGATGAGTAGTCCCTCCGTGCCAGGGACATGTGACCTAATTGTACATATTCCCGCATGAACTCAATGTATTTGTCGCGAAACTCTGTATCTCGCTTCATGCGACGTTCCATAGAAAGCAGGCGTTTCTCAGCAGTGAGGTAGGACTGCCCCAGCGGTTTGCGAATGCTCACAAAGGGCAACCGAGTAACGAAACGACCGTTCGGTAACGATAAACATTCTCGATAAAATGGCGCTCGCATTCTTCGTCGAGCGGGTCCTTCCGTGAAACCGTGGGTACCTCTTCTGTCTCCCAAAAACGCTGTACTAAATCCGAAAGAGAAACGCCCGTAAAAACCGTATCAGAAACCGTATCATATGCTGGGCCCATAATCATATATCCGTAGTGCGATGGTATAGCAACCAAGCCATTATTATTTAAATTTTAGTGCGTCCGGTGCACAATAATTGACCAAGCACATCAGTACCAAGCAACAAATCAATTTTTCCAATATTTAAAAATTTTCTGTCAGCCAAAGACAGGTGAGAAGCCGAGTTCAAAATTTCCGAAGGTAATTCCACCTGTGGATGTTCTCCTAAAATATCATGCAACACTAGTGCTGTAACTGTAATAACAGGTTGAGAGACCGATTCTCCAACAATGTTAAAGGTACATTGACCATAAACATGTGACACGAGCAAATCACCTATGCCACGAACCGAAAATTATTATTAAATATGTATAGGCCTAACCGTCTCGCCAAATTAACTGTTATCATGCAACCTTGCGAACCCGTGTCCGCTAGAGCCCGTGCTCTAACATAAAAACCGTTAATATCACAAATCCTTACCGCAACGGTAGGCAATAAAATAGTATTTAAAAAGGTTGCATTTGGCGAGGCGGCGGCGACTACCTATTCTTGAACGTCACTATGAAATGAAGCATTCACCCGATTAAAAACCTGGGCTGCCGACAGCGCCAGAGGGTTATATGTAGGGGGTCTCGAGCGCCCCAATGGTGCCCGAGTCAGGTGCCAACTGGCATCCGGTGTCCGGTAACCAACCGGATGACCGAAAGATGGCGGCGTGTTCCTCAGTCGCGGCCGTTCCGCGAGTGGTGGTGAGAAACCCCTCGCTCTCGCTGCATACGAGGCCGCAGACGCATACTGTTCCGCAGTGACGTCACGAGATTCGTCCGCTTGAATATGCCCTATGCCCGCTGCATAGGGTGCTTGTACCATAGGCCCGGTGCCTCCCACCCGTATGTGGAGATGCCTGTGAAGTAGGCCTAAAGCCACCCCCACCCGTATATGGAGGTGTCGCGCGCACGTCCACCCGTCGAGGCGACGCTCGTCCAGAATGAGGAGGTGAAGTCCGTACTTGTCCGCTTTGACCCCCTCCTGAAGGAGAACCAATCCGTGCCGCTGCAGGCCTAACTCCACCATTCCTATTCAGGCATAACATCCCGTGATGTTTGCCGTTACAATGAATACATGGCCGTGCCACTGCACAACTATTAGCAAGATGATCCCCTAAACAAAAATAACACAACTTGTGATTTTGCACAAAACACCTCCGCTGTTGAGGGGAACAATTTATAAAATGTTGGCATTTAGATATGAAATGGCCTATGATGCCACAAAAGGTGCAACCAACCCGCTTGGATTGCAACCTATTATTAATAGTATGGTCCAATGTAGCCATACCTACCCTAGTCCCCCGAGTGGGTGGCCTAATCCTACCCTGACTGAATACAGGTCTTCCCTGACTGGACACAGGCCTCCCAGATGGCCCTGAGGTAGCCGTTGCAGGAGGTGAGCCTACATTGTCAACAATCCGTGCTTCTTCCTCCAAAAAGGTCAAAAGGTCAATAAATTTAGGCAACGGGCATGCCTCATCTCCGCTTCCATATTTTTGTTCAAATCTTAATTTTAAATCAGAGGGTAACTTATTCAATACAATATGGAGCAACAAGAATGACCACTCCGTTACTGGTAAATTTAATTTCTCCAAACAATTATAGGCCACCTTTAATGGATTTAAAAAATCATCCCTTATAAACATGATATTCCTTAAATAAGGCAAATTTAATATCTTTGCCACATGGGCATCCGCAATTAACCTAATATTTTGATATCTGCCCATCAATAGCGCCCTTGCAGTCTCATAATTGTTATCTGTTATGGTTAAATGTGAAATAACCTGGTGAGCGTCTCCCGATAGACAACTCAACAGATAACTTAATTTTTGTGAGAGTGATATATCCATCCGACAATGTACCAAAGAATCAAAAATGTTAATAAATGACATCCAAGTTTCATACCCACCAGAATACTTGGGCAAATTTAAATCCGGCAATCTAGTATAAATTGAGGCATTACTACTTGACTGACCCTTAACCGTGGGACTACTGGCCAGATCAAGTGTCCTTACCGCCTGAATAATGCTGTCATAATATTCCAAGCATTGCTTGTAGTCTGCCTGAGCTTGAATCAACCTTGCCTGCAAAGTTTCATTGTCTGGATTCATGTCAGCCCTATCATAACACATTTGCAAAGCTTGATCCAGGTCCGCCATGTATCTGTCCGCATTTGAAGCCCGCTCTTTCAAGGCCTCAACCCTGTCTGGTCTACTCACCAGAGAAAATGCGCTTACCAACCATTGCAATATGCGACGAATTTCGTTGTAACCGTCCGACATTTTAATAATTAAAGTAAATACAAAACAAACAGAAAAAAAAAAAACAATACCTAATATAACCCCAAATTAAATTTAGAATTTACAAAATAACAGGTCCGTAACCGAAAAGGAAACCACGCTCTGCTACCAAAGAATGATGCGTTTTCCGAACGCCCGTAATTTGGTTATATTATTTAACTATATAATAATATTGCTTACTTACCGGTCCGTAGTTCTGGCTTGGCTTGAACGTGTGTTTTGTGTGTACTAATGTGCCCTACCGTATGTGGTTATAAATATATATCATAAACTACAATACTTGTAGTGTAAAAAATAGGAGAACGCGTGGCCGACCACTTAATTTATTAATCCGCCGTAAATAAACCAAAGAATATATTTAAAATAAACTCAATAAAAAATGCCGTGAAAAAATCCGAAGTGACAGTCAAGTACCGAAAACGTAATGTCAAAATCTTTTTTTTTATTACTTTTTAAAATTTCCTTTTCCGCGGTCCGAAACTCATAAGTCCTAAACAATTTATTTTAATCTACATTTAAAAATGGAAGTGTGTGTTTTCCATGTTTATTACGAGTTCATTCCGACAATTTATATGTGTCGATTATTTAGTTAATGGCCCTTTAGACAACTTATTTTTGAACAGACAAACATTACAAAATAGATAGATTTTAGAATTTGATTGAATAATAAATATAGATAATTATAGATTAATTCTAAATACTCTATATATGCCGAACTGGACGTTTCAAATTTCCTACAACAGTCTGCACATCTGCTATTCTCACAATTCCATCTTCTCTCTGAGTAAATCTTGTGGCAAATGTGAATCACAAATGTTAACGATATCTCCAACAACATTTTTTGAAAGACCTGAATTACATTTTACTTTCATTGTAACAACCATCTCATTGTAAATAACTATTTGAACTATTGCCGAGCTAAGACTGACTCTAAGTCTTTTTCTAGCTGGCTTTTCTCAAAAGATTAACGTCCATTGAACCACGGGCAGTGTTGATGATTAGGGAATTTTATATGATTAGGGGTTAGTATTGAAAAGTTTTCTAATATTTACCGAAACATGTGAGAGTGGGCGAGTAATACCAATGATTTTGAACCTTGAAGAAGCGTGCATAGTACCTACTTGTGGTGTTTTTGTTTTAAAGTTGCCGAAAGAGTTCCAGGCCCCTCTTATCCAAGGGGTAGATAGTGGTATTGTTTTTTTCCTTTTTGAGAGGAAAGGCTGAGAATCCACATGGATACCACTGGAACTAAGTGCCATGGTGATTATGTATCAATCGGATGGAAACGGCTCGACGGGATGGCCTACAGACTAAACTCAACCTGAACCTTGGCCGTAATGGCCTTACGGCTTGGATGGGGGTATTCAGTGCTGTACACTTGATCTATGGTACCTAAATCCATTATTCGCAAAAGTCAATAGTACCAAGCATATCCACGTTAAGTTTGTATTGGTCAATGCACCGACTTGACAAATATTTGATATCGGTCGTAACCGGCAGCCGGCTGCCTTTCTGGTCACATGCATGCTTTTTACTGTGCACTTGGCTCTGCAAATTTAATGTATCAGAATAATATGTTGCTGACTTGGAAAAGAAGTATCTTCATACTATTCTCACTAATATTATAAATGCGAAAGTTTGTGAGTTGCTAAAGGAGATGATACTGTTTATATGGCCAAGTGGTTTTCGGGAGCCAGGTCAAAATTTTGGATATGTTGTTCTCCTGGTCGAGCTGAGCAAAAAATGTACTGGTCGCAAAAAAGTTAACGACTAATTTTCCTACTAGGGGGCTCTGAAGTCTGTATTAGAAAATCGTGATATTCGGCAGAGTCAGCTGATTTTTGGATATGCTGTTCTCCTGGTCGAGCTGAGTAGAAAATGTAATGGTCTCAAAAAAGTTAACTACTCATTTTCCCGCTAGGGGGCTCTGAAGTCTGAATTAGAAAATCGTTTTTTTTAACTATCTTTATCAAGCTGTGGCTAGCTAAATCTAAATATTCTAAATCATCTCGTCATATAAACAGTATCATCTACTTTAACAACTCACAAACTTATATACTCGTAGACGAGCCCGATGACGTAGGCTCTGGTGTGATTGGTGGCGTGATGCTAGAAAGTGAGGGTACATCTAACAATATTATATGTATGTCTATCTGTTACCCTAGATCGTTACCCGTCAATACCACTAACTGTGAGCCAGTCTCAAGGCAACACTAGTCAATACCGGCAGAGGATTCGTAGACCGCGACATGTCCTTAGCGACCCCCCTAACCAACTCACGCAGGAACTTCTAGACCTGCAAGCGGCGGCGTCTGAGCCGTCGCTCCCCCTTGTCAACCCCTAAACGGCAGCCTTCTGCTTAGCCTTGAATAGGTTCTTGTCAATACTGGCCGGTCCCACTTTGGAGATTCGTGCCTTCTTCTAGCGCATATACCCTCACCATGGGGTAGCGCTAACCGTGCCTCTCCTGAGGTGCGGCCCTCTCGTCAATAAAGCCAGTAGGGTCAATAGGACCAAAGGCTAGGCTGAGTTTAGTCGGTAGGTCTGTGTAGTCGAGCCGTCTCGACAGTACCAGGAGTCCGACATAATCAACGCATCCCTGCTTGCCTGTTGCGTTGGTATCCATGATGGATTCTCAGCCTCCTCTCCTGGTTTAAAAAAAAAAAAAATTACCCTAGATCCCATAATACAAGCCTTACAGAGCTTACTTTGGGTTAGGCTTTTTTAAGTATTGGTGTAAGAAATACTTATTATTTTTATGGGGCTTATAATTCAAATGGGAGCGATTTATTTCAAACTTCCTACTTATATTCACTACACATTTATTATATTCTATTAGCATTATGAAGAAAAGAAAGTTGCAAAATAAAGTAAGATGTAATTCTCATTTTAATTTCAGAGCTCCTATTCTCCCGAACAACACCCAGCGCTGCGTTTCAATGCTTAACTCAGGAATAATCTTCATCACTATTTGCTTATACAAAGCCCTTTCAGAGTCGCGAATTTGAATAAAACAAAAATTACTAAGGGCATTAATCCGAATTCGGGCTTAACTTGGCCGATTAGTCTTCGGGGCGAGTGCTGAAATAAAAAGACGAAAAATCGTGACGGGGCGTTGCGAGATTATTGTTGGATATTATTTATTTACTTAAAAAAGGTTTTTGTGACTTGAGCTAGAAAATGAGTTAATCGTAACATATACTTAAGTAATTTTTATGAGTAAACAATTACGTTTTAAGACTTTGACAAATAATCAATTAAAACCAATGACGCAGCTGATTATTTTATAAACTGTTGTAATTTTTGGTAATATATTGTTTTGGTTTGGCATAGATGTTTTGATAGTAAAGAATAAAAACTGTTTTTTAAATGTACTTAGCTTTACTTACGGTTACAATGTGTGGTTTGAAATCTGATCTTTGGACGGTTGGAGATGAGTCGGTACAGATGACACGATAGCTGGAGGTGACGTCAGATGTTTGAAGCAGTGTCCGAACATATATATAGCAAAAATAATAATTTTATGAAGAAATTCATTAGATTTCATAACGAATATACATTTAAACTAATAATAATTTAAAATTATATCCAAATATAAGATTAGCTGCTCGTGCGGGCGTTTTCCGTTCATCCTTACATGATCTAACCCCATAACTCTGCTTGCAGCATTCCACCTCGTTAAGAAAAAAAAAAGAAAGTTCCCATTCATTATATGGCCTGCGTCACTTTGGCTTGCCGCGTCGCTTCGAGCGCATACGCCACTTTACATGGAAACTTTACACTTTATATTTTATTTACATGGGCCAATCCTGCACCGCACCCTTAAACTTAGCCATGAGATCATTAGGGTTCCCGGAAGTGGCTTGATGTTCCCGGGGGCTCCCTACATGCCTGAGGAAGGCCATCCCTGAGGTTTTTAGTGGGTAGGCCTCCCCCTTCTGGGGAGGAGAGCCCCACATAACCGCCGGCTCGCCACAGCCGGGGTATGCAATTTAATGCATTTTCCTCAGGGGAACAAAAAAAAAAAGGGACCAAGGCATTTGGCTGAGTTCGATCTGTAGATCACATTGTTCGAGCTGCCTCTAGATCCGATAGTCCGAATGATCACCGCGACATTTAATTGCGGTGGTATCCATGAGGATTCTCAGTCTCCTCTCCTGAGAGAAAAAAAAATTTCGTTCCAAAGAGTGTCTATCTCAAGAACAGCAAAAGCTGGACATAAGCTAAAATGCCTCAGTCACACAAAATATATTCACATCATAAATATGCATAAAGTACATGGTTCAGTTTATATATACACGAATTTCAGCTGATTCTGCCGTAAATCAGCTCTTCAAGGAGAACAATACTAACGAAAATTTGGAGTCGATCGCCGTTCGCCAAACTGCCATATACTTTAATAAAAAAGCATAGTCAAATACCTAAAATGAAGTTCTCGAAACGTACATATACGCTATTTTAAAGGCTATCTCAGTTCTGTTCGCAAAAAGAAAAAGGGTCGTAAGTGGATTTGGCAAAGCACCGAATTGTACGTACGTACTGAATCAACTCAACGGTATGCAAATTTGGTCAATAGCCGGACTGTATTAAAGCTTAAATTCAGATAACTGTAGTCAGGTGAGCTACTCTTATAAACGATAGATATTTCGAATCTAATCGTTGATCGCTTTACATTGCTGCTAACATGGCGTTTTACATAACCCTTATTTTATTTTTCTTTTTTTTTTCTTTTTCGGGGGGAAATGCTTCTTATGCACCGTGACACCGCGCTGGCAAGACGCGGCCGTGTGTGGGGCTCTCCGGTCTGAGAGATCGGCCTACCCACTAAAATCCCTCGGTGTCCTCTGAGCCCACAGCGGGGCGCGTGGCGGGTTGCGCTTTCGCGAATCTACTGCCGCTGCATACATAACCCCTAGCTAAACAGTTCACCTGCGCACCTTGCGTTCAATAATGAACATATATATATATTTCACTCAACTCATGAATTGCATGAGATTTAGTATCATCTATTTTATATTGGTGCAATTAAATACATCATGCAGTAGCACATAAAAAATAGAAGCTAATGGAATTGAGAATTGCTCCAGTGGTTTATATCTGTCGGAACAAAAGGTTGAAAGTCGCTTGAAATATATTTCTATCTATTTAAGGACAGTGCAGTTGGTTGGGCTAGCCTGAATCGTTAAATTAAGATATTCAGCGTTCAAATAATCTTCTAGACGTTAAAAGATTCTTCTAGATCAAGTAGACGCAGTAAGTTTTTTTAAGTTAGTAATGAGTTGAGTTGATTGTGCTGAGGTGATGGCCAGCATGTTTGAGTTGCGATCATTACTCAGCAGTTTATTTATTTTCGAAAGCAGCAATGAACAGAGCATTACAGACTGCTAATATGGAAGTCTGAGAATAGTGTCTTAGTATTCCGATACCAAATTCTCAATCAAGCACACATAATGAGATTTGGCTCGGGAGTTTGGTCTAACTAAAACGTTTCGCAAGCAAATTATGTGATAACTTTTTAAGTGGTCCGTGTTATTGGTAAGATACTGTTGCTGTTTCGTGTGTCTTTTATTTTCCTTTTCCTATGGATGGCAACGTACCGCCTACGTCGTTAGAGAAATAGACCTCTATAAAATTCCTTTATGATAAATATAGGTTCTAGAACTGTATTGTATTGTTTAATATTATTATCCTGTTTTATCATAATTGTAACTAGAACGTAATCGCTATAGATATATTTATTCTGTCGTTTGAGGGCACAAATTTTTTCGAGACACGATTTCATAATCGCTTTGAAAAGTATCGCAAAGTAATTTCTGTGCGCACTCCGATAAGAAAACATTAATAGAATTACTCACTTTAAATATGGATTTTATAAATTTTTCAACACACTTCCTCATAAAGTGGCTCTAATCCCATGGCAATTAGGCACATAATGACACCTATAATCAAACTGTGACTTTTTCATTACTATTATTCACGAGTGAGTAATAGTTTTTTTTTAATATTATTGGTTGAGTTACGCTTACATTTGCGCTAAAAAGCTATCCGCGAAAAGCCCAAAAAAAAGAAACCTCATTTTTTAGTCTATGGCCGATGCGCGCGCATAGGAAAACTGATTAATTTTTCCCGCCATTACGAAACATTTTTCACAACTCGTCTCGTTTTCTCTTTTGAGGTTATTTAGTTAGTTATTAATTAAGATGTCTGCAAATACAATTTATGAAGAAAATGGTTTTTTATTTAAGTATTATTTTATTCAGAAGTGTGTTGAAAAACGATGTATGATACACGTGTGTATTGATGATTATCGTCCTCGGCTCCTTAAGACCCTCGCCTGATGGCTCGGGCCTCAATGCGCCTCAGCGGTAATCACCAACATTACACACTTGTACCATAATGTACGAGTACTATTCCTTAGTAGGAATTCTTGCTAATATAATAATTAGTAAAACTCACCCCTACTCATATTGTGAATGCGAAAGTTTGTAAGTATGGAGGGATGTTTGTTACTCGTTACGTAAAAACTATTAAATGGATTTTAAAGATACTTTACAATAATATAGCTTATACATCAGCATAACACATACCTTACAATTTATAAATATTTTGTGAGAATTATTTAAAATATGATGATAACTTATCTATACTATATATAAAGCTGAAGAGTTTGTTTGTTTGTTTGTTTGTTTGTTTGAACGCGCTAATCTCCGAAACTACTGGTGCGATTTGAATAATTCTTTTTTTGTTGGATAGTCCATTTATCGAGGAAGGCTATAGGCTAAATAACATTACGCTATGACCAATAGGAGCAAAGACAGAGCAGTAAATGTGTAAAAAACGGGGAAAATTATTCATTTTTGAAGGCTTTCTTTGCGTGCGCTGCGAAAACGGTTCAAGATACACAAAAAATATGTATGAACGAATTATTCCTCTATACATGATCTAAAAAAAAGTCCGCGACGGCATATGTCTATCTTTTAAGGTTTAGTCACAATGACCGTTTTTATGGTACCAAATTTGGTCGAAATAATTTGTTTAAGTTGTATCAACATAATAATATTAATCTTTATTCAATATAAATATAAATATGTTGTTGGTTAACCAAAAATCTGCCGGAAGTCACTATTCCACGCGGACGAAGTCGCGGGCAAAAGCTAGTTTAAAATATGATGATAACTTATCTATACTAATATATAAAGCTGAAGAGTTTGTTTGTTTGTTTGTTTGAACGCGCTAATCTCCGAAACTACTGGTGCGATTTGAATAATTCTTTTTTTGTTGGATAGTCCATTTATCGAGGAAGGCTATAGGCTAAATAACATTACGCTATGACCAATAGAAGCAAAGACAGAGCGGTAAATGTGTAAAAAACGGGGAAAATTATTCATTTTTGAAGGCTTTCTTTGCGTGCGCTGCGAAAACGGTTCAAGATACACAAAAAATATGTATGAAAGAATTATTCCTCTATACATGATCTAAAAAAAAGTCCGCGACGGCATATGTCTATCTTTTAAGGTTTAGTCACAATGACCGTTTTTATGGTACCAAATTTGGTCGAAATAATTTGTTTAAGTTGTATCAACATAATAATATTAATCTTTATTCAAATATAATATAAATATGTTGTTGGTTAACCAAAAATCTGCCGGAAGTCACTATTCCACGCGGACGAAGTCGCGGGCAAAAGCTAGTCTATACTAATATTATAAAGCTGAAGAGTTAGTTTGTTTGATTGTTTGTTTGTTTGAACGCGCTAATCTATGGAACTCTTGGTTCGAATTGAAAAATTATTTTTTTATTGAATAGCCCATTTATCGAGGAAGGCTTTAGGCTTACATAACATCACGCTGCGACTAATAGGAGCGAAGAAATAATGGAAAATGTGGAAAAAACGGTGAAAATCATCTTTGAGGGCTTCCGTTGCGTGCGCTGCGAAAACGGTTCAAGATACCAAAAAAATATGTATGAAAGAATTATTCCTCTTAAAATGATCTAAAAAAATGTCCGCGACAGTATATGTCTATCTTTTAATGTTGACTCGCTAGAATCGTTTTTATGGTAATCAAATTTGGATATGTCGAGTTGTCAAAATCGGGTAACAGCTGAGGTGGTTGTTTGCAAAAATAAATATGATGCTCAAAATAACTATTCCACGCGGACGAAGTCGCTGGCACAGCTGGTCATTGATAAGTGTCAAGTAAGTAGGAAAACATCTACGATCCGTGCAGACGAAGTCAAGGGCAGCAGCTAGTAATATAGTAAAAAAAAGAAAATCATAGTATAATAAATTCTACTTAGGATTTCAAGGACCAGTAGAAACAGCTTAATGCGAGTCTTGAATGCATCGCGCTGAACCGCAGCTGCACAGATCAGGAGTCCTGAGATACATTAATATAGATTAAGCTCGCATTAATATTCCTCCCCGGGACTCTGGAAGTAGGATTACCGATAGAATCTCCTTACAAAAATGCTGTTGGACCGTACACTACGCTGAGCTGAATGTAAGCTGCGGTACTTAAATATCTCTGTAAAGAACTTTATTTATTTATAAAGAGTTTTCAGGGATTATGTTGGTGAAGTTTATGTAAGGATTTATTTCTTATTAAAGTCTCATAAATAAACGAATGATTTCTCAATATTCTTACATATAAAATGGTGTTGTATAAAATTTATCTCTCAACACGTGGAATAAAATAGGGTAGCTTCGATTAATTGCTCTACTACAAATTCAAAGAAATAATAGAATAACCGTGAATTAAAAAAATAAAATAAAATAACCATCCATCGAAACGCGTTATGATAAATTGATGACTTTGAACTGTCATAATACAAAACATAAATTTCAAGATGGCGGTTTATCGCACGATAAATGCTTTTTTATATACCATTGATAAATATATAAAAAATGCGGCTTTTTATTTTATCTCCTAAGCAAATTTAATTGAATAGCAAGACTAGTATTTTAAATATCAATATGTTGTAAAAAAAATAGTTCTGGAGATTAAGATTTAATTTTGACTTTTTAAGAATAGAAAACTAAAAGAATAGGTAAACTCCTTAGCCTATTTTAATCTGACATTTCTGAGATTCTTTACAATCAGATAAGTTAAAAGAAATGTCAAATAACTGTCAAAATAAGAAGCTATTTCTCACTAAAATTAATGGGAGATTTTTAAACATTTTAAATATTGTAAAAGTAAAGTTGTTAAAAAACAATGCATTATAAGCCCTTAATCAATGTTGTCCCTTCTAAAGTGTGAATTCAATACAAAAGCTTCAAGCATTCATATTCCTCAGGATAAGCAGATTCAGATACAGAGAATTCAAAAGAATATTATATTTATTCACATATACGAATTAAACTTATAAGAATCCTAGTTGTTGCTTGTCCAGCAGAGAAATTCGAATGTACTTACAAATGATATTTTAAAAAACAAACGCCAAAAGCGTTAGTTTTGCTAAGAACCTACAAATACAAGAAGCAAACAATTTTACAAAAAACAATACTAACAAACTTACATTGGTTGTAATCAAACATTGACACTACTTCAATTTCATGAAACAGTCAAACTTTGCTCTTAAAAGATGTACTAACGCTATGATGAGTTTGAAGAGACAACACAGATAAAATGGAAAGACAGAAAAAGCCTACCACATAAATTACTTTGAGATTTTAGGAGTCTTTTTTGATCTTAACTCTTTAGCAAGCGAATAAATAAACTACGCTAAATTACTTCAGACTGATAACATAACCTCTATAAAGTCAACCGTATGAGTGATACATTGACAATTGTAGGGGATTTTGGATGTATAATTTATACGCGAATTTATAAAAATATAATTGATTGAAATAATGAAACAAACAGTCCTCTTGTTTGTCCTACTTAGGAAAGGTTTACCGCCTCTGCGATTCACGACAAATGCTCGCTTGAGTACCTTTCTATCCTAAGGCCTAAGCAAAGTTCTCTGCTCATTTTATATTCGCAATTTTTGTAGGTCCTGATTCTTCTTCTGATTTCATCATTTCTGTTTCGATCATGCGGAGAAACTCCAAATATCGTCCTCTCTTTGGCTTTGAGTTTCCTAATAAGAACAATCTTTCATCATCATCAAGACACCCATTGTTGAACATAGGCTTTATACCATTTGTTTGAAAAGGAGACTTTTGAGTCGTATTCCACTCTATCTCAGTGCAATGTGTGGGTGAAGTGGCTTAGGTCCTGTTAGATGTAATTTGGCACCCTTTACACTCTATCATGCTCCTTATAAGGTGCTAATTATCATTGGTAGGTTAGTACTCAATCCCTATTAATATTATAGCCGCGAAAGTTTGTATGGGATGTTTGTTACTATTTCACATAAAAACTACTGAATAGATTTAAAAAGAAACTTAACTATAATATAGCTTATACATCAAAATAATAGATACAATTTATGAAGATATACGCCACGCTAATATAAGCTATTCGAAATATTATTCCAGAATAGATGAAGTCGTACTAGTGTAAGAGTCGCAGTGCTGTTGATGTCTGTTCTAATTTAATGTGCCCATTTCAATTGACTAAGAAGAATTTAAATTCTTTCAAGAATTACAGCTGCATTCCTTTAGGAATGCAAAGCATATTAACATCTGTTTGCCATTGTTAATAAACAGTTAATTAAGTAAGACAGATTTACATATTGCACTGTCTCAATCATCCAGTACAGAAAGAAGTGTCTGAATGTGCATCCCTTCTGCTAACCGCGTCGGTAATATGTGAGGGCAAATGTTAATGTCAATCCACCTTTCATGTACAACAATAACACATTATTTGTCAAATGCAGCTTAGTATTTTAGTTGAAATTAATAAGAAAACAATGTACTAATGTTATGGAATTGGCATGGATTAAGCATTTATATGCCAATCATGAACTATATGTAAAAAACAACGTTACACTAGCTACTGGCTTATAAAAAAGAAAGTATAAATGAGGATTTGTAAATTGTAATTTTGAGGAGAGCTTTTATAAATATCTTTAACTAGCAAAAACAGCCTTATACCTAAAAGCGGGTTTTTCTGTAACATATAGTAGTACACCAACAATACGTCAATACATTAATTCTATATTTATAGGATTGTATAACATCTGTTGTAAATATACTACAAACAATACGATAAGTTAGTGTTTAATCAAACTCGGAAACAATACTCTCAGTTTTATCAATAATTGATAAACATTGAAACACAAGTTTATAGAGCCGCGTGACGTCTTTTTTGTGTACACAACATGTCAACAATTGTTGGAGATGAGATTTTAAATTTCTATTTAAGCCCATGGCTCTCGTTTGTCGGGTGAAGTTGTATATGTTAACAATCTGTTATTGATGTGAATTTATAACCCTTTTCTTTAACATAGATCAGTGCAATTTTGGTGAGTTTGTTCTATATTATACGAAACTAGAGGTTCGTTTATGGGCAAATGTATACATATTTATAACAAGATTCCACATGGCCTTTTCATAAGTTCTAGGTACATGTTAAAAGGCGCTAATGAGTAAGGGCTATTACAAAGTCAATGATTTTTTAAATGATGCCAATGCTTCGTGTTGATTTGAAGGCTTTACATTCTAATGTGTATATATTTGTATGGTAACAACATAATTTATTGTACAAGTTGTTATTACTTTTGATAAAGCTGATTAGTTTCCTGCGCCTATTCTTTTTATCAGCTAAAAAATACGTTCTGAATGGGTGGTAGGAAAAAAAATTTGGACGATTTAAAAGAGCTTTCTATAAAGTCATATTTTAATAGAGTTACTTTTGATTTGATTTATAAAATCTACATTCTTAAGCATGAGTGGTAACAGCTTGAATGGTAACACGGATCTATAAAGGTAGCATTCAGATCGCAGGGACCGCGACGCACGATGGTGTCCATTCGACTACGCGACAGGGGTCGCTTGTCGCGAGGTGGTCCTTAGCTTTGTAATGACTGCACTGGTGATGTGTGTTATTCGAAACGGTTGTGCACTATTGTAGGACAATCGTGAAAATTTACCTCCAAATAGGAGAATAGTTGTTTAGCAGCTACTGGATTAAGATGATATTCTTATTATGTCTTTCTATACTTCCGGACAAAAGTATAAAATCTAATTTAATTTTCAAGTCACAGGAAGAATAGTTCGGTAAAAATGCAACCATTTTCAAGGTCTTTTCACCTGTCGTGTGACGCAGCCCCCTGTGCGACCTGATCTTCCCGTTTCTCTATAGCCGCGGTATTTCTTTAGTATTCGTTATAAAACCATACCAAGCAGTAGGTCGCACATCTGCACCTCGCCCTCCCCTGGGAGGTCGTACAAGCCCCGGGGTCGTTAGGACCAAAGCTTAGGCCGAGTTTAGTCGGTAGGTCATATGGGTGAAGCCGCCTTGATCGGTCTGGAGTCCGACGTAATCACTGCGGCAGTTGGTTGCGATGCTATTCATGAGAACTCTCAGTATTTTCTCTCCAGAAGGGAAAAAAAATAACGATCGCACAACTGCTGTGGCTGCAGGCAACTGCAAGTAGGCAGCAGTAGCAGCGGCAGGCAGCGATTCTAACATTCCGCCCCAGATAGGCAGTCGTAGTAGCAGTAACAGGAGTAGTAACAGCAGCAACGGCAGGTAGTAAGTTGTAGCAGCAGCAACAAGGGATTCTTGTTCTTTGAATCTTTTTACACGCTTTTTATTGACTTACTCTGTCCGTTTGTTTGTTTGTCATGATCAAATCTTGTAATCGATTTTTCGACCACTTCTACTGCTCCAATCGAGCTCAAATTTTTTTTACATGTGTATTCTAGATGACAATACAATATTCAATCATTTTCGAATCATAAAAATACATAATTATGTTGTAATAAATTAAAAACTTTTTAATATGAGAATTGGTTCAATGAAGCAAACAGATAGAATTTGATATAATGCATATGTTTAATTCTAATACTACATTTTCTGAACAATTATGTACATTTCTTTATGTTTGTTATAATAATCACGAGACTAAAAAGTAGTAAATAAAAAAAAAAATAAAAAAAACTTTTTAAAAAACACGCTTTTTACGCAAAGACGTTGTAAATGTTAAGACCATTAAATGAGTAATGTTTAATTTTGAACACCCCACGCTTTTATAGTCATTGAGTTCTTGGACTAATTTGCTAAATTTTATAGACAAATTTTTGAGTTACATTTCTTTTTGTCATCTAAAAGCGTGACTTTATTTTTATTTTCAAGTTTTTAGATCGGTTTTTAGTCTTTTTAATAAAAGCGTGTTTTTTTAAAAAGTTTTTTTTAATTTTTTTTATTTACTACTTTTTAGATCAAATGTTTTTTAGTCTTTATAACAAACAAAAGTTTTTTCAAACGTTTTTTAGTCTTTGCGTAAAAAGCGTGTTTTTTTAAAAAGTTTTTTTTAATTTTTTTTATTTGTTCTTATTTTTGTTGAGCTCTTAACAAGACTTTTATTCGAAAACTCTTGTTGAGAGAAAACTACATTCTAGATATAATACAATAATTACAAATGCTGACATAAAATTCATAAAAAAGGAGTTCAATGGCATAAAATAAAAAATATAATAAATATTGACAAAAGAATTCTGTGTCGTCACATCTGACAGTTGTCATAAGTGCTCCAATGTGAAACTAATTACGTTTTCATTATGTGTTTAAAATAATATTAAAATACAGATAGCATTTAATACAAAAGTGAACGCAAAACCCAATAAAACGAATGTGCCAAAAATTAAAGATTATACGAGTACAATAGAATAAAGACACTGTGATTTAAGGATACAAGAAGATTACGAAGTGTCTGTGTTTATAAGTATAATGAGCTATTGTACATATGTATTTACAATGTTAATAAAGGTGAATATAAGATAATATTGAGTCATTCTCATTTGTAGGTAAGTACACCAAAGTATTTTGTTGTGTGTAGCCACGCTGATTATGTCAGACTAGATCGATCGAGGCGACACGAGCGGAATGACTGAATAAACTCAGCCTTCAGTCTTGGTCATAAGAGCCTTACGGCTTGGGGTGATACCAAGATAGTATTTCAAGCTTCATAAATAAAAAATCGAGCTTTATATAATATAGAAAATATCTAATAATTTATTTAACTTAACAATTACGTTTGATTAGCTAGATATAAATAAATACGGCAATTAATATTTGTAAAAAATAATTCAAAAGAGGGTAATAGGGGAGGAAAGATTTTGTTTGAATAGGCCCAGAAACTGTTAAACCGATTTTGATTAAAATTGATCGAGGGATAGTTTGAGAAAAATATATATTTGCTTCAGGAAAATCAGACTAAAATTGTTGACCGGGCTTAACCGGGCTGGCAAACTTAACAAGTCCATTTTACAGTTTTCAGTCATTATTTTTATTTCTACATACGCTTTGCAATCTAAAATAAGTCGTGTTATTTCATTTTCAAAATGTCAAGCGAAGCATAACACACAATGTATGTTATTGCTTCGCTTGTTATCGAATTTTTCGACAAAATTACCATCGGTCCCATGGTGTAATGGTTAGCACTTTGGACTCTGAATCCAACGATCCGAGTTCAAATCTCGGTGGGACCTGTCTTTTTTTTCTAAAGTAAATTTTTTGATGTTTGTGAATGTTTATCATTTATTAATATCGTTTATTAATAATATTAAAAATGTTAAATTTATTATTATTTTTCTTCCCATTTCATTTTATTATATATTTTATGACTGTATAAGTTCGTATTTACCTATCGTTTTTATGTCTATTAATGTGGTTGTATATTATGTGGAGTTTATTTAATAGATCTAGTTAAATATATTCTATGCGTTGTTTGGCGATCATTTTCAGCTGTTTGTATTCGTCTACGGCAAAGTATTTATGTGACAGGTCTATTAGCTTTTGTTATGAAAGATACTTTCGGCCAAAATAATCAGCACTGGTCTTTACATTATCGATTTCATCTCATTAATTTTATTGCGGATTCGATTTTAGTTCTTGTATCCTTTGTTCGTCTGTTTAAAAATACGAGTAGTGTGAAATAATGTAATGATTGATTCATATGTAAAAAGTAAGTTTTCTTGTATTGAGCTGTTATATAGTCTCCTTA
This sequence comes from Scirpophaga incertulas, assembly GCA_036419045.1. Lineage (NCBI taxonomy): Eukaryota > Metazoa > Arthropoda > Insecta > Lepidoptera > Crambidae > Scirpophaga > Scirpophaga incertulas. The sequence goes on from CM071627.1 coordinate 35,991,860, forward strand.
CTAGCAAAATCTTATCTTAATACTTCATAATCTTATTTTTAATTATGTTACTTAAACATAATTTGTATATTCTAATAGCGTCGCGTGAATTAATTTGTTTTTCATTACGCAAAGTTAATTTCAAATTTCTATGATACTCAATTGTAATGGAATGCTTAGTTTTGTTAATGAATCGTATATTAATTACTTATTAAGTAATAAGGCTGATCTAATTAATGAAGATACAGCCTTTAAAATAGAATATACATATGTTACAAAAATACGAGACAAAAATAACCTTGATAACCTTGACCTTGTGGAAGTTAAGGAAAATGATTACATTATATTAATGTTCAATAAAATAGATTTTCGAAGTTAGTAATAATATAATAATTTGTAAGTTTATCTGATAATTCCAGTGAAATAGAATGACATTTACAATATTATAATTTGGTATACTTTAATTGCCTGCCAAAATATTACAGGCAAATACACTAGTCGTGTTGTTTGCGGATCTTGTTTTGCGTATTGTTACTGTAAAGATCTGCGTCTTATCTGACAATGTCATTTTTAACGCTTATATATTTATAGAGTGTATATATATGCTTGAATATGTTATTTGTATATCACGTACACTGTCAATAACTTGTCAAATTTGTGGATGGTGTCGCGTAGATTTGTCAAGTACATACATATACTCCTAGCGTTCTCCTCATAGAGTTCTCGTTGCTTACTTGTTTGGATTGTAAAAAAAATACGGCTTATTTAAATTATAGATATGCGATTTCAAATACTATGTATTAATGAAAATTAATATGTTTCAAATAATACTTTAACTATGAAATATTAGAGACAACAATTCATGCTACATATCGGAAATACATAAGTCCGGTCATATGTATATCCGATATATTTGTTGTGATCGGATATTTATGGTTTCGCATTATATGAGTATAAATAAGATAATTGTTCTTGAACGACTTATATACCAGATATGTTTATTGTGATTTGACATTTAATACCTTATCCTGTAATGTCAACTAACTGTGTTACAATACTTACAAAGTACTATATACTCGTATACCTTGTGATAAGTAAAAAGATGTAATTTTATTATCTTATGATTTATAACAGAGGATATCAAAAGTTAGATTTTCAGAGCTTCTGGCCAGAGGGCCAAGACAAGATGCCTTTCTATTTTCGTAATCGCATCGCTAAGCGATCGCTTCATTTTTCGAGTGGTTATGTCAATACCATACATTTTTTATGTTAGCGATGCGATTACGATTATCGAAAGGCATCTTGTCTAGGCCCTCTGTTCTGTGAAGGCTCTCTCAATTTCCGAATAGGTGTAGAGACGTATATTTTTTCTTTTTACATATCCGCGTATAAGGTTAAGTTCTATGTGTCCTTCAAGTTTTTTGAATTTTTCTTAAAAGAAATAATATAATTTTGAAGAGGAAAAATAGTTTTAGAAAAATGCACTCCACAATGTACAAAATTGTAACAAAAAGTGGAAAATATATTTTTGCTATTTTTATTTTATTTAAAGTAAACTAATAGTCTGTGTCAATTGCTAAATTGGCATCGAGAGTCAAAAAGTGATGTTCAAATATAAAAAAATGTTAAATAATTTTATAAAATAATATTTGTCGATATGAGAATTGTTAATAGAACATGTCTAAGACCAGGAATTGAATCAGTTGAAGGTTTGATTTAAAAATGCATGTTTTTTGCGAGGTAAAAAACCATAAACAAGATAATATGAAGAAACAAATCTTTTTATTAAACAATATCTTTTACTTTGAGGAAGTTACAGTTAAGTAAGAGAATAATTATTTTCCTTTCAGTCGGTGAAAGCTAAAATTAAAGTCAGTATTGGACCAAACATGAAAGGTCGTTCGCTACATTACAGTCTCTAAGATCATTTGTGAAACAGTTAATTGCTTAAGATTTCTTGATTCAATTTTTCCATTAATCCCTTTATGCGACACAATAGAAACCTTTACGAATTCATCGTCAAGTCATTCCCACTTACCTTAAGCGACGGAGCTAAGATTAAAATGGCGGGTAAAAGTAAGCGGCTATATTATTCTGTCCCAGCACTTCCAGCCTTAATCACGTCTGGAGTGCGACAAAATTGACTTTTTTTTTGAGTGCCGCCCTTAATTTATGGACCCCAGAAGCGGCGGGATATTGAAAATGCTTCATGAGACGGTGAAATGTGAATTAACAGGAATCAGGGTTTTAGAAAGCTCGCGATGCTTTATCATACGATTTTGCACAAGTTGCTTGGAAAAAAATGATACTCTTTTCACGATGACTTCGGTGATTTATTATAACTGTGGGCTTATTTAGATGGAAATTATTCTAACATAGACTAAGTCTAGGTAGAAAGAGCAAAGGATCTTATTATCTAGACTTAGTCTAAGAATTTATTAATGTCACTCAGAATTCTGTAAAGTTCAGGATTTTGGGTGACATTAAGAAATATGTCAAAATCACCTAATTTACAATACGACTCAATGTTGTATTTCTATATACTTAAGATAAAATTTTACAGAAATATGTGCCTAAGATGTCATATTGTAAATCATTCAAAATGTCTTTGTAATAAAATATAGACTGATAAAATTTATTTAATTAGGCAAATTGTAGCTAAACCTTACAAATTAGTAATTTTGTTACAACGATATATGAGGTTGATGATTTTCATGAGTTTTTTTCCAAACAAAAAACTGAATTTTTAATTGTAACCTTCAACTGATTCAATTCCTGGTCATAGACATGTTTTATTCGTAATAACTCTCAGATAGACAATTTTTTTTTACTATTTTTTTACATTTAATCATTACTTTTTGACTCTAGATTCCAATTTGGCAATTGAAACTGACGATTACTGTTTATTGATTAAAATAAAATACGCAAAAAATATCTTCTTATATTTTGTAACAATTTTGTACATTATGAAGTGCATTTAAAAAATAATAGCTATTTTTGTTCAATAAATTTAGAGGAGATTTTGTTATCACTTTGTTTTTTAGTTCGATTATAATTCGACTGTGACTTACATTCCAGAAGAAAATAGATACTTCGAGTGAATTTATCGATTACATTTTTAAAATCCACTTTAGATATATACGAAAGTTTTAGTCTCTTTAGACACACGAGGATTTATTCGTGAGTGGAAAACTCACGTATAAATCCTCGTGTTGCTTATTTAAAATTGATTAAAATTGCTTACTGTTCACTTTCCAATACGTTGCCAGTCTAAATGCATGCACGTCCTATGGCCTTTCAACCAATCCTGGTTTTACGGGCCGAATCGAGGGCGAAACCTGTAACTCTGCTGCGCGTAATTCTAGAATCCCTGTAATTTTTTTCTCCATGTTTCTCTAATACTACTATCACCCTTTGTCCTTCTAGGGAAGACAACGTACGTACTGCCACGGTCGCTGCGTGCCTACTGCTGTGTTTCTGCTGGCCTCCTCTATAGTTTTCGGGCATCACTCTCCTTAGCTCTACCTCTCTCTCCGCCTAGATCGCTTTGGAATCTATGCCATTCTCGTGCGAAGTATCTAACCGCCAAAAGTTGCCCCCTGTCGCAGTGGTTAACCGGTTCCATCTAACCTAACGTTTTAATGTAGCTAATCAGCTTAATTGTACTGTATTTACATAGCAGTATATAAGATATTGTTTTTCATATTTTTATAGTTAAACAACCTAAGAAGAAAGTTTAAAACCCAAGATAGCAAAAATAATTCCGGCGAAAGAGACTAATGAAAAATAAACATTGTCCATTCAATTTATCTACGATGCTCGCTCTCGTGATAGCATCGCTCGCGGCCTTTATAATCATAACACTCCCTTTTTACGTTCAATCAGGGAACCCTAATAAAGAAACGATCATTGCCAAGAAACTCTTCGGCGGATTTCGCTGCTAGATTGAGTTTTGTTGAAGTCTTTAGAAGCCTTGGGAGCTTTTTATAAATGATTATCGAAAAACATAAAAAACAGATCAGTGAATGAATACATATAGTGGAATAGTTATTATTAAAATATGTATTATATGTCAGGGAGGACATACATTGATTTATAATAAACATAGTTGTTAATAATAATGATTTCGCAATTATTTCGAGTCTACGATAAACTCGAAACCTGTGCTTTTTTTTTATTCCCATTTCGAGCCAAGATATTCAAATTCAAAACTCTGTATTATGGTAAATTATACAGTTTTTATTAAAAACTATCTGGTACACGCGACTTCGTCTGCGCAGGATTAGTGTTTTGAGTAGCTTATGATTATTTTTAGCTAAAATAACAGTAGCCATTTCAGAGATCAGCCAAAATAGACAGACAGACGGCACTCCAATTTTATTTATATGTGTAGATACTTGATAACGATTGTGTTGACTACGTTCTAATCGCCCTAACAAAGTGAGGGTAGGTTGGGTTAACACTGTGGGGATGTGTATGAGTTGTGATATTGATAAAGATGGCAGGATCAAATTGTGGACCTTATGATTAGATAGATAGATAGATAAACTCTTTATTTACATATCTTCATCACACACAAACATAGTTACACGGACAAACTTAAATTAGACTAAGCTAAAACTTAACAATAACTAAATAAATGCAAACTATAAACTAAGTTGTGTGTACTGCAGAAGTGTAAATAGGTCGTAGCTCAGTGACTGGGATTGCCCACATACGGATGTGAGCAAAGCACTGGTATTCTGCTACAACCTGAGGGTTTCATGCGCACAAAATTAAAGAATGTAAAAGAAAATACATGAATTTATATAAGGATGTATATATTATATAAGTGTGTGGATATAAATATACTAACATAAATAAACAATTAACATTGTCATAGTACATAAGTAAATAAGATTAAAAGAAAAAGTAATAAAAATATATAATGTTGTTTGGAATGATTTGGTGATTATAACTATATATTTAATTCATTAAATCTTCTCGCCTCTTATGTTCAAATGGCAAAATCCGTCACCAAGTATCTCCTTGGAATACCCAAATGCTGTTTGTTTAAAAGATACAATTTTATATGCTTCTTAAACAAAGATCTCGAAGTCAGTTGTCTCAAGGGTGGAGGAAAATTGTTCCAGCATTTGGTAGCTAGGTAGCGGAAACTGCCAGTAAAAGCTATACTTTTATGAGGTGAGTTTTCTAAAAGACATCTACAGGCTCTGGTACCATATCTGTTATGAAAAGAAGATGTTTTAAGTTTGCAAAAGAGATATGTCGGCTTCCCAAATTTTAAGACATCAAACACCAGACAAGCAAGGTGCAAATGTCTCCTAGAGCTCATATTGAGTATAGAAGCCTCATTTAAATATGGTGAAATGTGACTCCTAGGCGGTATTTTGAAACAGAAGCGACAACATGCGTTTTGTACTCTCTGTACAAGGCGGCGAGTCTTTGACTGCAAGCGTGGACCATATACCAAGTCTCCATAATTAAGTTTCGACAATATTAACGATTCGCAAAGTATTATTCGTATCTTTTCACTAAGTAGGTTTCTAATATTGTATAAAACTTTCAAGCGATAGAAACAGGATTTAACTAGGTTAAGTATATGAGTCTCGAAACGGAGATGAATGTCCATAAATATGCCCAGATTCCTCGCCTCATCCACCCGCTCAATAATCGTTCCCTGAATAGCAACCACAGGATTGTCCTTAATTACCTTAGCTATTTGATTTTTCGAACCAAGAATTAGGTATTTTGTTTTGCTAGGATTAAGGACCAAACCATTTCGTTTAGACCATGACGCGACACTATTCAGATCTTCATTCAGCTTAGAAATAAGAGTACTAGTGTCATTCGGATTGCCGGATAAATATAATTGTATATCATCAGCATACAAGTGATAGTTACAGTGCTTTATGACTCTTTGAATATCAGCACTATAAATAATAAAAAGTATAGGGCCGAGTATAGAGCCCTGTGGAACACCACGCTGCAGGAGTTTTGGTATAGAAAATGCGAACGACCCATCCTCTCTAGGAAGTTTAACTGATTGCCAACGGTTTTTGAGGTAGCAAGCAAACCAAGATAGTGACCTGGAATCGACACCATAAAAGTGTAGTTTCGCTAAGAGCAGAGGGACGTTCAGACAGTCAAATGCGCGGGAAAAATCGAGAAGAACCATAAAGCTACTTTTACCAGCATCTTGTTGTGCAAGTACGTTGTCGACAACATCCAACAAAGCCGTTGTGGTTCCCATACCCTTACGAAAACCAGATTGAACATTGGGCAGAATATTGTTACGCTCAACAAAACTACTGAGTTGATTGTAAACAGCTTTCTCCAAAATTTTTGATAGGTAGGGCAAAATACTAATAGGTCGGAGATCTTTCAGTTCCGTCGGGTCATTTATTTTAGGTAATGGCAGATTACAAGGCCAGCACCACCGACGCTCCCGTTTTTTTTATCTTATATATAAAAATGTATCGCAAAAAGTGTTCTTTTCCCATACAAACGTTTTCTAACTAAAACGCACAGTCAATTTGAGCTTTTTTGTTATTATATAAAGTTCATATTGCAAGCACTCACTGTTCTCTAAGCAATCTAGGTGTGTTCCTAACATCAAAGAGTCGATTTGCGCTTTATTAACGCTATTTAAAGTTGAAATTCAATCATATCTATCAAAACAGTGTGCGTGCGTGCGTTGGAGCACAGAATACATCGTTGAAGGATTTAATGTCATATTCCAAAACTGAATACAAAATGTAATAGTTCATTTGGACCTTTTTTGCAATTAATTATTTTTTATTCACAGCAACGCCCTACCACCACGGTGACGATTCTGTACAGGAGAATATTTTTGTCCTGACTATTATTATATAGGAACAAAACACTGCCACTTTACAAATCTTTTTGACAGGACGAAATCTGTCGGGTCCACTAGTTAATAATAAAAATATTTTATTTCATCGAATGTACGTATAGAGAATCAGCGAAAAAATTAGCTTTGAATTTTCTTTGAATTTCTTCGCAGGTGTACACAGGTTGTCTCACGATGTGTTTCACTGTTGGAGAGTCAGATAAAAGTACCTACATATGAAATTAGAAAAACGAAAAGCATTATTGATACATGGCAGGATCGATCCCAGTCCCCCGAAACATATACTTAGTATTAGCGATTCCATAGAACATAATTCCTTTGATAAATCATTCAAATTATATTTTATTTGTAATGGAAATCGAAATCATATTTATTATTTAGTATCCGTCATAGATTATTAACGAACTAGCGACCCGCTCCGGTTTCGCACGGGTGCAATGCTGTTACCAAATACACTACAGAAAAACTGTGAACGTTGTATATAATGAATTATAGTATAAAAAACACTGTTTTAAAATTGAGTGAAATGTCTAATTAGTTTGAATTTCTAAAACTTTTTTAATCGGATCGCCGCACGTGAGCGGGGGGAACGGCTCGCTCCACCTGAAGTGGAGGGAGTCCGTGCCCGGGTGCAGAGGGAGGCTCTGCACCAGTGGGGTGAGGCGCTCGCCTTCCCAGCTGTCGGCCACCGGACGATTGAAGCCATTCGTCCGGTGTTGGAGGAGTGAGTTGGGCACCGGCAGGGCAGCCTCTCGTTCTTGACCGGGCATGGTTGCTTCGGCCACTACCTGCACAAGGTCGCACGTCGGGAGATGACGCCGCGGTGTAACCACTGCGGTGCTCCCGACGACACTTCCGAGCCCACACTGTCAGTGTGCTCGGCGTGGCAACAACAGCGCAGCGAACTAACCGCTGCGCTGGGAAACAGCGACCTCTCGCTGCCGAGCGTGGTAGTGGCCATGCTCCGCGGCGAGGCGGAATGAGAGGCTGTCGCCTCCTTCTGCGAGAGCGTCATCTCGCAGAAGGAGGCCGCGGAGAGGGAGCGGGAGGAGGACGTCGAGGCCGCTCCCCTCCGCCGCAGACGGATTGGTAGGCGAAGGCGGGCACACGTAAGCGCGGTGTTGCCTGTCTAGTGACGGTCGGGGTGAGGCTGCGTGCGCGTCCGGCGAAGCGCGCACGCCGTGGTAAAGTCTCTCTGTCTGGGGGACTGTCCAGGGGTTCTCGGACTTGACTCTCGGAGGGGGTCCCTCCTTTGGCGGTGGCTTGACCAACTCTTGGTCGAGCCGGCCCCGGGACACATGGCGGTCGAATCGTGAGATGTGCCCCGTATGGGCCCAGAGAACTCGGGGGGTTTTAGTGGGTAGGCCGGTCCTCTTGGCCGGAGAGCACCACACACGGCCGCGTCTTGCCAGCACGGTGTCATGGTGCACAAGGTCGCATTTCCCCTTCTCAAAAAAATAAAAAGGTTTATCCATGTTACGCTTACATTGACTTTCTTTCTGCAAGTACATAAAATTAAACTACCTTTTTTTTTTTTTTTCCTCAGGAGAGGAGGCTGAGAATCCTCATGGATGCCAACGCAACAGGCAAGCAGGGATGCGTTAATTATGTCGGACTCCTGGTGAATCGAGGCGGCTCGATCCAACAGACCTCCCGACTAAACTCAGCCTAGCCTTGGCCCTAGTGGCCTTATGGCTTGACCTATCCCGTGCACTATTTATAACATTACGACATCACATTAGAAACTCAAAAAATAACAGTATTAATGGATCTATTTAATGGATGTCACTATACTCGTACATACAAACCTTCCTCTTCAGATAGAAGAGGAAGGAGGAAGGTTCTATAAAAAAAATCAAAATAAAAATAAATAAAGGCTCGTGTCGTCATATAATAATAATTTGAAGAATGATAATTTAAATAAAGTATTTTATACGAATTACATTAATATTTCAATGAGCTGGTGATTGGCAATATTTGTTGCTATACAATTAAATGATAAGGTAGTGATAATGATCGATGTAAATATTTCCAGACAAGGAAAAAAAGGCCTAGATATGAAAAGATAACTATTTTTAAACAACACCGAAATAGTGACTTGACAGAGCTTCATCGTCGACATATTTTAGAATTTGCAATCTTTGGAACTGAACTGGATACTGATATTTTCATAGCTTTGTTATTAATTGATGAATAATTTTACTAGTTGCTGTTTCTGGTATTCTTTATCAATCATAAATAATAAATAAATAAATATTTCTTACACATTCATCAATTAGCTTGTGAGATCTAGGGTAACGAATAGACATGGATATGTTACCGGCCAAACCCGATTTGAGGACAAACCAGTTTTGCCTACGCTAAACTATTTCTTTTCAGTTTAGGCTAGTTCAAACTAATTTGTCCTAAACCCGATAGAATAGACCAGTTTAGGCTAGGCCAAACTAGTTGATCCTGATATACTGATATAAATACGCACACCCTAGGATAAACTGGTGTGGTCTAGTACATTTAGAAAGTAAAAATAAATAGATAAACTGAATAAAATAATCGGTAATTGGAACAATAATATTTTTTATTAAACTAGAAAGATTCGTCGTTAAAAGTTATGGATAATTGGTATTGGTAATACGAACAATCATACTACAACAAATAATACTGTTTTATCTTACCTTCTTGGCAAGAAGGCAATGATTCTCTGCAATTCTAAGTGCCACCAAAGCAAACCATGTAAAAATAAATAACAATTTTAATAATTGACATAATATGATTATTGCTTCTTATTTAGTTTATCCTATGGTGTGCGTATTTATATCAGGATCAACTAGTTTGGCCTAGCCGAAACTGGTCTATTCTATCGGGCTTAGGAAAAATTAGTTTGGACTAGCCTAAACTGGTTTATCCTATCTTCTACAGGAAGAACTAGTTTAGCCTAGGCAAAACTGGTTTGTCCTGAAATCGGGTTTGGCCGGTAACATATATATGGCTAAGGTACAAATGATCGCATTTATCAGACAAACATCTGCCTGTCTGATTTGATTCGAACCCCTGTCAATTTTGCTAAGTTAACAACAGTGTCTAATTGAGTGAGAAAGTGAAAAATTTATACTTGTTAAGTTTGTAACATTACTTTCATTTATTTTTCATTAAACTGTCATATTATAATTGCTTTTGCCAGACACTTTCAGTAATGATTGTAAAACAAAATTTGTCAGCTTTGTCAACTGATCAGTATTTATTTGATTTACATCTAATTAGCACAATTCGCAGTTACTACTAGATCAATTTTGTTCATTAATTTTGTCTATAATCAGTTTTTACTTAGGTGCAACTGTAATATGTATGTATGTACGTACGAAGGATCATGTTGTGTAACGTTTATATAAAATTACTAGCTGTTGCCCGCGACTTCGTCTGCGTAAATTTCGAGTTGAATGTTATTGATACACAAATCATATTAATATACGATTTTACCGATTAAAATATTTTTGGTATAAAGCAATTCCTTGAGGTAAAGTAAACTCAAAGAATTTCTTTATATACCACATTATTCGTTTTTCCTTCCGCCATCTAGTGATTTATGAAAAAACTAACATGCGTAATGAAACTGATTTACACTTAAATATTTTTTCTGTTCTATTGTATGTATAGATTAAGCGTGAAGAGGTAATAAACAAACAAACTTTCGCATTTATCATATTATTTTGATAAAATCTGGTTTCGTTTCATCGTATTTTGGTTCCCTGTTCCATCTCACTGCCCACGAACATGCTAAACGTGGCCTTTGGGGTCTTATAACCTGTGGCTCTGTCTACCCCGCAGGGGATAAAGACGTTATCTTATGTATGTATTGTATCATGATGATGAATTGTCTTTAGATTTTAAATTTCCCATGTAACTTATGTAAGAATGGTGTACATTATAATTCGCAATATCATCATGCCTTGAGTTCATTAAAATGACGATAACTTTTTTTTAATGAACCGATTTTGATAAAACAAAGTTTAGATATTATTCTGAGTTAAAACAAAGCAAATAGTGAAAGTTTCAAGCAAATCGGTTCAGTACTTTCGGAGATAAACGTGAACAAACATACAGACAGACAGACAGACAAAAAATTCCAAAAATTTTTTTTTGCTTTCTAATAATCTATTTAAGTGCCCCTCTATCCATTTCAGTCAAAAATACTTAATGTACAGACAAAATATTTTTACTGTCTTATTATATGTATAGATTATTATTAATTAAACAATATTTTATAACAACCCAAACTCCTTACAACTGCATATCAATTCTTCAATCCTAATTTTATAAAGAGATGCAGTTTCAATGCTCAACGCAGAGACAGACATTGATTCAACAATTTTATTGACATCAGGCTCATATTCCGACTGTTTCTTAAAATCGGCAGCTTCGCTTGTCTTTCTTACTAGGAAATTTAGTACAAACAGAGATGCTACAAAGTAAATTTTAGCATATTGTCTGACGTCAGCGTCTAATTGATCCTTAGGATAAACCAAGTTGGATTTCAGGCCATAATAGCTTAATGATTTATCGAGTTCTCTGTGATAGTAATCCAACCATTCGTAGAAATGTTCAGCTCTACTCGCGCCGTCGGTGCAGGAAAATATCATGTAAAGAATATCGCAAGCTGGGTTCGCATTTTTCGATATTTGATAGTCGATCAAGATGCACTCCACTGGATTGCTATTCTGGAAAATATAATTCGGATATGAAATAAAACATCTTTATCAGATTCGTATCTGTCAAATATCAAACTTGTGTCGAATGACCAAAAGTAAAAGTATGTCGAAGAATATTTTACTTACGCCAGATAATCTCAAACACTGTAGCAGACTAAGAAATGTAAAATGGAAATTCTTAATGATTTGTTTCCCATCAAATCTGTGGGAATCAGAGTTTAGGTAGGATCAATGGAGGGACATTCTTGGATGTGATCGAGTGAGAAACAAAAACATCAGTTTGACACCTGGGACTAAAATAAAAATTTGGTGCAATTGAATTGTACTTGGCCGGACCATGTTAGCTGAATACACTCAAATAGGCGGGACAAAATGCTCTCGGAAAGGGTACTTGCGAACTCCACAGCAGAAGCAGGCCCAAATGCAAGTGAAAGCATGCCCTAGATGTTTATAAAGGGTTTGGTAAAATATCTGCCTGTGAAAGAACTGTGAAACTTCTTCCACAGGGGAGATGTTTTATTATTAAGAGAAGGGAGGTCTTTGTACACCAGCAGGAAACTTGAAGCCATCAAAAAAATGGAATTAATTCAGCTTGTGAAATAATTCAAATTATTTCAATATTTGAATTTATTTCCGTTGATTTTGTCAATTATCGATGTTAACGCTGGTTTGATCATCACATTATCTCAAATAGTAAAAAATCAATTGTGATGTTAAGATAAAAATCTTCCTTACCTCAGTTCTGAATAATATGTTATTGGTCCAAGCATCTCCATGGTGAATTACAGAATATTTCGATTTAGAATCATATTTTTTCAATTTTTCATAAGTTCTTTTATAGAAAGAAAAAGCTTTTTTTATTAAATCTCTGTATTCCTTATTGTCGAACATACTCATCACTGAGGCACCAAATCCATCAAACATCTTTTCACTATCTGGATTATCGTTCATAACGGTCCAAACGTCAATAAGTTTATCCTCATAGGTTGTGTATGTAGTGGGCTCTTTACTTTTAAGTGCATAAGATAAAGAGTGAAATATAGCAAATTCCTTTAAAATCATTTTGACATAATCCTTAGGAAGTGGCTGGAATCTATTCATCAGTCCGAAACCGTGCACTTTTAAATCTTCAAGCAAAAGTATCTCATGCGGCTCTTCTTGGAGATATCCATAACATTCGGCGATCCGTAGTCTATCTTCTTTCGGAACATTTGCTGCATTTTGTAAGCTGACAAATTTTGGTAAAACTTTAGAATATATTACAATTTCATTGTTAAATATTATTCCCATATTCATCATTTTCCGCGTGGCTTCGTCACTAGCTGCTATTTTGATTATCATGCTGAAGTCATCCTCGTTATTTTGTCCGAGAACTGTTATTCTTTTTACATTCGCCGTGTAATTATCGCCGATAGCTCCTACGGGATCAAACAATACCTTGTTACCATTAAAACCACGTTTATCCAACACGTCACTGATAAACTCTATTTGTTTTGCGCTAAGCTCTCTAAAATCTCCTTCGAACGTAAAAGACGCCATGCTGTTCTTAGTTGTATACCAGCCATTTATATCATTACCGTAATGATATAAATTGTATTTTGTTATCGAATTTTTGTAGTTACCGAGAGATGATATCAATACTAAAGAATTGTTATTTTCGCATATGCGTTAGGCGATAAGGGTGATAAGTGGTTACATATCCGGACTCGCGCACTGAGAGTTCAGTATAAACTTTTAGTTAATTAAATACAAACAAGGTTAGGATCGTAAAATAAAATATGATTCAGCTATAAATATACGATTTTTGGTTCTTTTAGCACGATATTATTTCTTGCCAAATATTTTAAAGTATTATTTTAGCTTCACGGAAACAACCCTGTAGGGGCCGATATTAAAATGAAAATATATTCAAGTAAGCGAATAAAATGTATATATATATGTTATAAATGCACCTATTGTAAAAAAATGACTTTTAGAAGGTAGATCTGAGTATTTGATATAAATTTCAACTTTATACCTCCATGAGCTTTATCGCATTTTTGGAATGTTTATTGGCAAATTATTTCCTCCACCAATGTGGTCCTTGCTTGCTTATAAGTTTTCTCCATTTGGATACGTAATAAGCTTCTACAGTACTTTTCACTGCGCAGCAAATTAGTAACATAGCAAAATTATGTTTGCTAACTATACAAAATAAAAATATAAAGGCTGAAATTGTTATACAATTATATAATTATAGTTAGAAATACCCGCGAAGTCTATGAAACTGAAAATTACATTTTTAACTTAAATTACATCCTATATAGGAATCTATTTAAATAATGTTTAATCTGGGAATTTACATAACTACACTAAAGATTTATATAACTTTTAACAATTTGTGTAATACAATTTTTGCAATTATTGACTTATCCACTAGTTTCGTGAAAAGATTTTATAAGAATAATCAATTATATTAATAAGTTAATTGAAATATTCAGCCAGCAAGGTTCTGGCAACATTAGTTATATACAAGCGTCTTTCTTCGTAAAGTAAAATTTTATATTCAGTAAAACCGATTTACAAAATTCTAAAACCTAAAAAAATTATACTTACATGTTTCAGTGATCGTCCTAGTAAGCTTCTACAGAAGTCAGTGTAGGGGCTCCCGCTCTTTAAAACAATTAAAATACGCTCCAAGCCATTGCAGACACAAACCGGGTAATCCTGCAGTGGATAAAAGGACACAGCAACTCACTCGGAACGACGCGGCAGACGAGTTGGCAAAAAGAGGCTCCAACACGAAAGTGTATGGACCAGAACCCTAACGCCCATTCCACAGGCAGAAGTAAAAGCCTGGCTGCGCAAGAGAACAGAGGAACTACACCTAAAAGAATGGACAACTAAGGAGGGGTGCAAGCGAACGAAGGAAGCAGTCCAGGTACCTTCCAAGAAGCTTGCCCGTTCCCTTATCAAACTAAAGAGAGACAAGATCCGAAAGGTCATAGCCACCATAACCGGACATTGCCTTTTAAACAAACACCTGTACACAATAGGTATAACAGACAGCCCCCTGTGCAGAGGGTGCATGGAGGCTGAGGAAACGCCACAGCATGTTCTTATGGAATGTGCAAGTGTGGCCGACCAACGGGAGAAACTTCTCCATTCCCCGGCGTCCCTGCCAGAAGCATGCAGCAGCCCACAGAGGCTGCTAGCGTTCTGGGAGGAACTGGGATGGATGGAGTAGGAAGGAGGCAGGAGCCTTCTATCATACGCACAATGGCCCAATCGTGAGGCTAAGTGCGGTGGAGCCCAGCCAAACTAACTAACTACTTATTTTTACTATCTAATATTATATATAGGATATTTTAAACATCTCTACATCTAATAGCGTCTATTTGTCCATTGACCATTTGACCGAATTATCTCATTAACATATTTAATGGCTTAATTGTGAAAATGTATGAGATAGGTATTAATGAAATAATGATGAACATGGCGTTGTTTCTTAGTTTAACATATAACTTTAATAATTTAATTGTTTATTTAATAATTTTTTTTTTTTAATTTTAAATTTACTATTACATTTTCATAGCGCGAAAATATGGTAATTTGAAAATGTCAGACTACTTGTTTATTGCACTATAACAGTATCGTCACTGAATGGAAGTAACGATACTTTTTTTAGCATGGGCCAATTTTCAAGACATGTTAATAATCAAAGTGATATTCAATATTTTAAAACCTTCTTCGGTTAGATAAAAGAAAAAAGGATGGTAAGGTTATATGTACTAACTTTATAGGCAAAATAAAATTACAGTGTCATTGGTATAATTGCGAAGGTCACGCATCACCCGAGCCCTGAGGTCAAGGTTTCTCAGGTCTTAGTCCCACGATGCGTGGGAACACCGGTCGGTAACGTGGGACCCTAATTTGGTCAATGAAGCTCGACTTTTGTTTACGTATTTGGTCTACTTCTGATAACTCGAGTAATTATCATTAGATAATGTCGATTGTCATATAAATAACGTGTGCTGGTATTATGACATCACCGCCATATTACATAGGCTAATTAGCCTTGGAAGCAGAACGTCAGAAAAAGTGTATCTATTCATACAGAAATAGTTCATATGCACTGGCAATAGCGGTGGATTTTGAGATTAAGTTTGTTTGTAATTTATTGTAATTTGAGCACTAGCCCTCATTAAAACACAACTAACTCATCTTTACCCAACGTTGCGCAAGCGCAACATTTCATATTAGATTTTTTTTTGTTTTAAAAACAAGGAAATAAATCTACGACATGTAAGCCAGTTTCAAGAACGAGAACTAAGAGATGAAGTTATTTTTTTCAATGATTTTTTTGAACACATATAGAGATCAATATATTCATCCAATTATTAAAAAAAATATTAATTGAATGAAAACTAAACTTTATACACTGTATAAAGCTTGAGTAATATCTTATATATAAAAATGAATCGCAAAACGTGTTGGTAAGCGCATAACTCAGCAACGCCTGGACCAATTCTTTTTTAAAATGTTCGTTGAAGTTCAAGGATGGTTTTTACGACGAGAAAAATTCGAATAATTATCAGAAAAATCCTAAAATAGCCCTTCATTCCCATACAAACGTTTTCTAACTAAAATGTACAGTCAATTTGAGCTTCATTGTTATTACATAAAGTTTATATTGCAAGCACTCACTGTTGTCTAAGCAATGTAGATGTCTTCCTAACATCAAAGAGTCGATTTGCTTTATGTATAAAGTTTAAATTCAATCATATCTGTTAAAACAGTGTGTGTGTGTGTGCGTTGGAGCACAGAATACATCGTTGGAGGATTTAATATCACGTTCCAAACTTGAACCCTCTTATTACAAAAACTTTCCAAGAACCAGGTTTAAACCAGAACTACTAAGTCTAGGTTTAATCGGTATTAAAGTTAAACCTCGGACTAAATTGCATTCTTATTATAAATCTCGAACTATTTAGTACTAAGAATCGTCCCTGGTTTAATCGTAATCATAGATAAAAACAGCCAAATGTCATTATACCCCATTCAATCATTCATTCTTATTTGACGTACGTTCGTTCGTTCCATTTCACGTTCCATTTCACAAAATGTTTGTTATGTTTAAAATAATAATATATATTTTTATATTAAAGTACAGAGTTCAAAATAGAAATGTTTAATATAAAAGTAAAGGTTATTAAAATATAACATCAAAATATAACGTTTTTTATAACACGAGAGGTTCCCCTATTGTAAAATAGTATAACTGAGATTTTTGATTCAATGTACGTATGCATAAAAAAAATGGAATGTGGCGCGCAATATTTCAAATTTCAGAAAAGATTTTGTATCGTCGTTTTAGTTTGATGTGATTACAATTTAATTGTTGTGAGCCTTAACTTCATTGTAATAATTTCTGTAAAATAAATTACAAATAAATGGAATAACAAAAAATAAAAAGGGGTGAAAATTGGAGTTCAGAAGAAAAGGTTAGTCCTAATTGTAATATTTAAATATTTATTTATTTTTATATTTGTTTACGATTTATTTAATTTATCACAAAAAACATTGTTGCGATATTACAATACTTGCTGAATTTTGAGGTTAGTACCAAAGATAAACTACGGGTCACAGAGGTTTAACTTTAGTACCATCGATGATACTTGGACTAACGATAGTCTTCGTTTTGTAATACAATTTAAGTGTGTTGATAGTTTAAACCTAGCACTAAACCTGGTACTATATTTAGTCCACGTTTTGGAATAAGGGGGTAGTCACAAAATGTAATAGTTAATTTGGACCTTTTTTGCAATTTGATTGGCTATGCGATATTATCTATAAAATAAGTAGGAACAAAAAACTGCCACTACATTTTTTTTTGACAGGACGAAGTCTGTCGGGACCGTTAGTTTATAATATAAATCACTTTGTTGTACCATACTACTTACACACATTGTTTATATTTGAGTTCCAGAAAGCGTTGCGTATACGCAACGTCTGGACAAAAATAATAGTAACTTGTTATTGTTAAACACTTTGCGTTTCATGTTACAAATCTACTATATAAAAATAAGTCGGGTTTTCCTTCCTGACGCTATAACTCCAGAACGCACGAACCGATTTCCACGGTTTTGCACTCGTTGGAAAGGTGCCGTGAGGTATATAGCAAAGAAAATCCAGGAAAAATGTTCTTATCTATAAAATGAGTAGGAACATAAAACTGCCACTTTACAAATCTTTTTGACAGGACGAAGTCTGTCGGGTCCGCTAGTTTAATATAATCAATCAGTTCTCGCTAATCAAAGAGTAGAAGTTCTTTTGTTTTATTAGTTGGTCGATCATAGAACGTCTAGCTAACAGTGTCTCATAGTATTTACTAAAAAATAATGCTGACCTGGATAAAAATGATAATTTCACTAAATTGCGTCCTATTTTCAATATAATGAACCAAAAAATATGCAGTATGGAATATTCTCGGACAACTTGTCAATTGACGAAGAAATGGTTCCGTATTTTGAACGTTATAGTTGCAAGATCGGTTTATTCCATATGGTGGCAAAAAGTAGTAACGGCAAAACTGTTCTGGACCTATTGTCCGTTATTGAAGTTCCATGCAAACATTGCATATTTTTTGATAATTTCCCAATAACTCTATTATGTGTACGTATACTTTCTATATTAAAAAATAAACTTATGTATATTTAAGGTTAGAGAGTTGAAAATGTATTTATTTTAGTCGAACTATAACAAAAATGCAAAATTAATAGATTTAAAAATAAATCCGATATTTATATTTCGATATACATTTACGAGATCTAAATTACTGAAATTAGATTATTATAATATAATAACATCCATATTCAATTGGTCTATCTTATCGTCAGTACACAGTGATTTCTTCAAACCGGAACGCTGTAATGCATTCATGAAAAATGTGCAACAATGACATTTAATATAAAATTCATGCACTGTTTTGGTTGTAAGTCAATAATACGAAATTTTTTATCGGTTTATAGTTATTAGTCGTAACATTACAACGTAATGTAAATGTAATTAAATGGAAAAAAATCTTTAACAATAGTTCCATGGGTCAATCCATAAGTTTTCTTAAATAACGAGATTTGTGCATTTCAAACAAGTTTAAAAATTATTATGTTATTGCTTAAATTAAAGACACTATCAATACTTACTCCGATATCAAATACATTGGGAGACGTTAAAACATGTTAAAAAAAACGGCGATATAAGGGATTCCAAACGTATAAAGTTTATCACTACATAGTATAATATAAAATAAAGTATAGTATACTTAAATTTTTAAAACTACGCAACAGATTTTGATGCGGATTTTTTAATAGATAAAGTGATTGAAGAGGAAGGTTTATATGTATAATAGCATACCATACATACAATAATAACATAAGTACCCCAAGTGTTTTGTTCAATAATATCAATTTTTTAATTCATTACTATAGCTTTATTTTTATTTTTTTAATTCAGTCCATTTTAAAAGTGTTTTTTTAGCTCTATAAACTATAATTTATTATAAACAACGTTCACAGTTTTTCTGTAGCGTATTTAGTGCGAAGCCGGGGCGAGTCGCTAGTTGTAAATAAATTATATGTAATTACTAGCTTTCCGCCCGCGGCTTCGCCCGCGTTATATTCGAATTTCCCACAGGAAGGATATGTTTTCCGTCGGTAAAATTATCTTATTTCCTTCCTTAGGTCTCGGGTTTTACGATTGGTATATACGGGGTAAACTATCTGTGTATAAAATTTTATTTAAATCGGTTCAGTTGGTTTTTACAATACTGCTATACAACCTTTCACCCCCTCCTTTCAACCCTTTACAGCCTTTTCTGCTTTAAAAGGTAGCCTCTGTCCTGTCTCAGCCTCTAGACTATCTGTGTACCAAATTTCATTTAAATCGCTTCAGTAGTTTTAACAATTTTTCCATACAACCTAGCATCCCTTCTTTCAACCTTTTACAACCCTTTACAACCTATTTTGTATAAAAAAAAGTAGCTTATGTCCTTTCTTGGGCTTTAGACTATCTGTGTACCTAGTTTCATTTAAATCGGTTCAGTAGTTTTAACAATATATTTCTATACACTCTATTATCCCTCTTATTATCATGCCTTGAGTTCATTAAAAATGACGATAACTTTTTTTTAATGAACTGATTTTGATGAAACAAAGTTATGATATTATTCTGAGTTAAAACAAAGCAAATAGTGAAAGTTTCAAGCAAATCGGTTCAGTACTTTCGGAGATAAACGTGAACAAACATACAGACAGACAGACAGACAAAAAAATCCAAAAAATTTTTTTTGCTTTCTAATAATCTATTAAAGTGCCCCTCTATCCATTTCAGTCAAAAATACTAAATGTACAGACAAAATATTTTTACTGTCTTATTATATGTATAGATGTATGAATTCACGTATTCCATAATGATTGTTATTGTATTGCCTTAAAAAATAAAAAAAACTTAAGAATAGTTAAAATTATTTATTTTCTGGGTGGAGTGTAGTAGTTCGGCGCCGGGCTCGGTAGCACAGCTGCGGCGCCGCCCCGCGGGTCGCCGGCGGGCGCGAGGAAGTCGCGACTGCTACGGCGACCCGGGATGGACCACGCCCCTTCCGTGGCCGGGGGGCGTCGTCGGTGGAGGAGACCGGGGGAGGTAGTAGCCTCCCCCGAGGAGGGCTCCCCTCTAGGCAGGGGAGCGGAGGCTGGGGGTTCCCGGAAGTGGCTTTATGTTCCCGGGGGCTCCCTACACGCCTAAGGAAGGCCATCCCTGAGGTTTTTAGTGGGTAGGCCTCCCCCTTTTGGGGAGGAGAACCCCACATATCCGCCGGCTCGCCACAGCCGGGGTATGCAATTTAATGCATTTTCCTCAGGGGAACAAAAAAAAAAAAAAAAGGAGTGTAGTAGTTGTAATGTACAGCCCATTTTGAAAATCCATTATTTCACATTATGGACCGCAGTATTATGTGCACGCTAACAGTAAATGCATATTATCCGAACATGACTGAAAATGTATATTTTCATTTAGTTAAGCTATATCAAGTTTTAGCAACACAACCTGTGTACGCAGATTAGTTATCGAACCTTTCGAATGCAAATAGTTTGCGGTATCTGTGTTGGTATAAATCAGTGTCACGGAGCATTACGCGTTTGCATTGGCCACAGCCTGTGAATTACTGTCGTATAGGAAACAGCAATTTAGTGGGTAAATCTCCACGTTCGTGTGACCAGAGAACATGACCGCTTAAAGTAGGATTAAAATAATATTTAGACAGAGTCACCGCTCTTACAATGTATAACGCCATCTAGTAAAATAGACCTTCAGAGTTTCTTGCCTGTTCTTCTCGAGAAGGCTCTCCCAATTTCCGAACAGGTGTCGAGTCAATATTTTTTTTTCCTTATTCGTACGTACGGACAAGGTTTTTGTTTTTTTAAGCTTTTTTTTTGTTTTGTTTGTTGACGTCAATAAGTGCCTGTAAAGGTCTATGTTGAATAAAGATTATTTTGATTTTGATTAGTTTACATTACAGTCTTATTACTGTATTGAGAGAAGATGGTGTAGCCTAAAGACAATAGAAATAAAATTCGAACAAAGTTTTTTTTTTCGACGGACCTATGCTGCAGCTTCAGATGGCTATGTTTCAGCTTTGCAATGAGTGTGTTTGTGGAAGGTGCACGGACAGAAGGTTCGATGCCTTGCCTGCTAACGACACAGGCAACCAGTCGAAACAAAGGGTGTCGACGCAACTTGATTTTTTTTTTCCCACGGGGGATGGTAGTGAATCCTCATAGGGGGCGCGCCACCACAGTGGTCGCTATGACAACCCCCTGGTGCTTGGACGACCTCGCACCGGGTACCACCCGCAACCGGTCTACGGCGGATGGTTATGTTGGACTCTAGCAGAAGACCAGCCTACCAACTAAACACTACCTACAGCCTTTGGTCGGGCGGAAGGCCTGGGACTCTATCGGCTTGAACTAACGCTTCCGCCCTCCAGAACGGGGGCGGTGCATAGCGCAGCCTCAGGAGAGTGCGTGCGCTCTGATGTGGGTTCGGTTACCAGAGTGGTCCGAATAGTATAACATGTGCGCTTATGCACTTAATAAACAAGTTAAGCTAACTACACAGGTGGTGTGTGGTTGCTACTTACGTGCTTGTGGAGTTCGGCGACGTAGAAGCCGCCTCGAGTAGCATGTTGAGCTTAGCTGTTATTGTGTTTGGCGGGTCTGATAGCGCGTGTTTGGGACGACTTGAAACGCAACTTGAGCGCACCGTCTAATGGCTCGAACGCTCAAGATCGCCGTGTAGTGGAGGGTGTGAATCTACCCGGTAGATGACGGTAGCGGGTATATGTTTGACGTAGGCGTGGCCCGGGTCTTCGCGCTCGCCGATGAGCGCGGTGAGAGAGAGACGTGGGTGTGTGGCGTGATGGACGACGCGGTTGGTGGCCGGCGGAAGGGATTCGTTTGCGCGAGTGATGGTGTCAGGCGGGTCGGATAAGATTCGAACTAAGAATCATTATCGTGAATGAAGGATTTGCAAGTGACAGATTAATGAGTTTTCCAAGTTTGTACATAGATGGCGTTGATAGTTGTTCTTAATTCCAGCTACATTTCATAGATTAATAACTGGGTTTTGAGGTATAAACCTAATTACACTGGTCTACTCCTACGAAAAAATTGAATGTGAGTGAAGACGACAAATCTGTACCGGGCCTGCGTGATTAATCTGTTAAGCCCAATTTCCTAACAGGTAGAGTAACTTTTGTTTTCCTTGTATGTAGCCGTATACAACTATATGCTGTATGCTGTATAAGCTGTATGTGTCCTTAAATTTTATTTATGTTCCCATTTTTATTTGCTTAAACATGAGAGCATATACATTTGGATGAAATATATAGAGCTGTTACAATATCGGTCAAGTCTATCATGCTTTACTTGTGAGCATGCAAATATTCATTACATAATAAAGTTGTATCATTGTGATTTTAGAAACATAATGCCATATTGGTTTACGAGATATATACTAATAGCGACGTCATGTTACTAGGTGACTGAAGAAACGATGGATAGACTGTATGGATAAGGAAGCGCCGAGAGTGAAAGAGGAAGACGTGTTGTGTCGACCTCCAATAAAATTGGGAACGGGGCAAGAGAAGGAAGAAAGTAGCAGCGTCAACTTTAATAATAAAATTTTTAATGACATATTGTAAATTTTAGTTGTCAAATTTTAAAAAGTACTCGTATATTTGTAATTGTAAGATGATACTGTTTTAATGGCCAAGTGGTTTTCGGGACCCAGGTCTAAATTTTGGATATGTCGTTCTCCTGGTCGAGCTGAGCATAAAATTTCTAAATCAGACTTCAGCGGGAAAATACGACGTTAACTTTTTCTTAAACTTATCAATTATATTCTGAAACAGCTCGTCAAGGAGTC
This sequence comes from Scirpophaga incertulas, assembly GCA_036419045.1. Taxonomy (NCBI): domain Eukaryota; kingdom Metazoa; phylum Arthropoda; class Insecta; order Lepidoptera; family Crambidae; genus Scirpophaga; species Scirpophaga incertulas. The sequence goes on from CM071627.1 coordinate 36,014,876, forward strand.
GTCGTCAACAACATCTCCAAAAATCAGCTGATTCTGCCGAAAACCTCGATTTTCCATTCAGACTTCAGAGCCCCCAGCGGGAAAATACGTCATTACCTTTTTTTGCGACCATTACATTTTTTGCGACCTCCATAGTCGAGTGGATAGTACACCGGTTTCAAGGTGTCGCCATCTCTGAGGTCCCGGGTTCGAATCCCGGTGGGGGCAGATGTTTGTGTGATGAATACGAGCATTTGTACCTTAGTCATGGTTGTTGATATATATTTCAATAAAAATTATTTATATATGTATAATATATGTATGTCTATCCGTTACCCTAGATCCCATAGCACAAGCCTTACAGAGCTTACCTTGGGCTAGGCTAATTGGTGTAAGTGTAACAAATATTTATTTATTTATTTTATTTATTTGCTCAACTCGACCAGGAGAACAACATATCCCAAATTTAGACCTGGCTCCCGAAAACCACTTGATAATTTAAATAGTATCATCTACTTTACATTGATATAATTTTATTTATTTAATTAACAAAAAAGGGAAAACATTGTTTCATAAGATCTAAGTGTTAATTGCTTTTATTGTGTATCATTTAAAGTATACAAGAGAATTTATAATTTTTTCATTATGAAAGTCTTGAACACTGTCGTAGCATTTTTCTAGTAACAACATTTTCAGTATGAATTTGGACTTTAATTTTTTGTAAACTTGAAGAATCTTATTATAGACTAGCTAAATAAATAAATAATGCTTTATTTCCAAAAAAGTAAGACCATAGTAATTGCAATGGCTACTACACTAGGCTCGCAGGCCTGTATCGTAGTAGTCGTTGAGTCATTTTACAGTAGGTTATTTACAAGGGTCTTTAACTCCATTTATACAATTATTATTTTTCAACATTTTCCATAACAATACCTATTACATTTTGGCTACAGATTAAATCTCTTACAAATAGAGCTATGAATATTATTTGTGCTAAGCTAAAGTGAAATGTGAAGCGTATGTGCGTGTGTGAGTGAGGGTATATGTGTGTGTGAGTGAGGGTGTATGTGTGTATCTAACATATTTTTATTAATTGAACATTTTTATGCTGTGGATGGTAGAAGTTTTTCAGTTTCATCATAGTTAAGATCCATTAACCAATTTTTTCTTGCTTGTTTTGCTTTATTTGTACTTAAATCCTTAATAACCTGACCCGACAAATGTAAATTACTTCACAAAATATCTTTACAAATTGTAGCCCATGTGTTATTCTGATATATAAGCTATATTATTGTAAAGTTTCGTTAAATCTCATTCAGTAGTTTTTACGTCAAAGAGTGTCAAACATCTATCCATACTTACAAACTATTTTACCAATATAAAAGATTTTTCTTAAATAAAAGTAGCCTAAGTTAATCCTTATTGCATTAGCTACTTACTAATAATAGTTCCGTCTAAATCAGTCCAGTCATTTCAGACATTAGCCGATACAAACAGACAGACAATACTCCAATTTTATTTAAATGTATAGAATTTTGGACCCATACACATAATAGTTTTGACCAATAGGTGAAGATGTTTTTACAAGGAGGATTATAATTTTAAATCCGATTACATCGTTGTCTATGCTCCGTATCTGATAATATTGGCAAAAGATGAATATAAGTTATTTTTGATTTGATTCAATTACTAATAATGTTATTGTAAGGCTTAATCGACCAAATTACTTTGGAATCATTCAATGAACAGTTTTAGACATTCGTCATTACTTAGTAAAGGAGTGTTAAGACATCTTTTTTAGTAATCCTTGCTTACGTAAATGCTATATATTGTTTCATTTCATTACACCTAAGTCAATGCCAAGGATGTGCCCATGGCTCTGTGAAATTCTACACCGTGGGAATTCTAACAAGCACCGTGAGAAGTGCCTTCTTGTTACATTTCAGGAATTATCCCTTAATAAAATCGCGTAGTATTAAAATATTTCACATTCATGTTTGTAATTTTCATGTGAATTCCTTCTAAATATATTATTTTAGACAGTTGTTGAAGAGTATATTTACCTAGGCCCGATAGTCCACCTAGGTTCGTCCAGTTTATAGAAATAGGTTCCAACTCGGCTCAAGGGGTTCGAGAAGTTGAGCCATTGAGACTCGAGGTGAGGCATTGGCAGTTAGCCTGGATATAGCGAAGGCGTTCGATCGGGTCTGGCACCGGGGTCTTCTATCGAAGTTGCCATCTTACGGACTCCCCGAGGGGCTATGCAAATGGATTGCTAGCTTTTTATCCGGGAGGAGCATTAGAGCCGTAGTTGACGGCAGCTGCTCTGAAACTCGGATAATAAATGCTGGCGTCCCACAAGGCTCTGTGCTATCTCCAACACTGTTTCTGCTGCATATCAATGATATGCTGTCGCTTGGCGGCATCCATTGCTATGCGGACGACAGCACTGGAGATGCTGTTTACACGGGCCGTGCAAATACCCCTCGTTCCATTGTGGAGGAAAGTCGTGAACAACTTGTGTCTGAAATCGAGAGTACACTAACCAGAGTCTCCGATTGGGGCGACAATTTAGTCCGATTTAACCCCTCTAAGACGCAAGTTTGTGCGTTCACCGCTAAAAAGCCCCATTCACTGTAGCCCCACAATTCCAGAACACAACCTTGAACATCTCGAAGAGTATTGGGATCCTCGGTGTCAACATCTCCAGTGACGTTCAATTCCGAAGTCACTTAGATGACAAGGTCAAGTTGGCTTCTAAAAAACTAGGTGTGCTTAACAGAGCTAAGCGGTACTTCCTTCCGAGGCAACGACTGCTATTATACAAATCGCAAGTCAGGCCCCATATGGAGTACTGCTGTCACCTGTGGGCGGGAGCACCTCGATACCAACTTGATCCTTTTGATTCGGTCCAAAGACGTGCTGAGCGTATCGTTGACGATCCTATACTCACATGCGGTATTGAGCCCTTAAGTCTGAGAAGAGACTGTGCCTCTTTGTGTGTTTTCTATCGCTTATACAACGGTTTGTGTTCCAAAGAATTGTTCGACATGATGCCCACGGCCACATTCTACCATCGCACCGCTCGCCATAGGCAGGGTGTTCATCCTCACATGCTGGAGCCTAAATGGTCACGCACAGTGTGGTTTCAACGTAATTTCCTTCCGCGCACGCTCCGATTGTGGAACGAGCTCCCTGCTGAGGCTTTCCCGGGGGATTACAGTATGGGGTTCTTCAAAAAGGGAGTAAATAGGTTTTTAAAAAGGTCGGCAAAGCGTTTGTGATGCCCCTAGTGTTGCAAGCGTCCATAGGCGACGGTGACTGCTTACCATCAGACAGGCCGTAAGCCTTTTTGCTACCGTTGTAGTATAAAAAAAAAAAAAAAAAAAAAAGTTATGGGACCGTTTCTCGGTACTTTTACCATTACAAAAGCTTTTGATTCGTGTGTGTTGCCAGTGTTGACGCGTAAAACTCTACCTAGCTTACAAATAGTCCTTGGAGAAGGTTTTGCTCGGAGGTTGTCTGTGTGATTGAATGGTGACATCAAGGTGATTGATATAGCCCAAAGGATTGTGAACTTTAAATGGTAATACTTAAGTACAGGTTCGGATGTCAGTTTTACAAATATCTGTATGTTACTGGTTTCTATGGAGGCTTTCGGTTCGTAGGTCTGCGCGGGCGCAGCGGGCCGTTCTTTCATTGAATACCGGCACAAACCGAAAAAGTATAATCGACAAAATAGTTTTTTGTTATGTAATTTAAAAACTACAAATGTATTTAATATAATATATCGCACTAATAATACAATAGTGTATCAACTCAAAACGTCGTACTTGACAATAATACTATAAACACACGCAAAATTTGATTCCTCACGCGTGATCAAGACCGTCGTTCGATTAGTGCAAAAACAGAATAAGGATAAATTAAAAAACTTATGTGACAGTTATTCAATTTGCAACTATCACATGAAGTGAGTAATAAGTTTTTGTTTGATTCTGAAAAATGTTCGATTTTGAGTTGATACACTATTGTATTATTAGTGCGATATGTTATAGCGTTGAGTCGTATCAATTCGCTTCTCAATGTCGGTAAAATTTTAATCTCTCGTTTTATAGAGGTCTTTTTGATTGATTATTTTATTTTATAAAAGTGGTCCAATTGTGTAATGCCATGAACTAAATAAAGTTGAAGACTTCATAAATCTTAACAATACATTTCATTTTGTTTGTTTTTTTTCATTGTTGAAGAAAATCTTTTTTCTGGGAAACAAAATCTTCAATTCATCTTAATACTGGTACGTTATGTTATCACATTCATATCATTATCTACATATTTGAACAACTTTTTTATAGCCCAGAAAATTCATTTAATTAGATTAAACGAAAAAACAATGTAACATTCGCACCAATAATGAATGCTATTGTCTCCAGTTGCCCTGAATACGCGTTCTTACTATGTTTTCTGTACAATTTGCTGCCCTGTATACATAGCACGCATAAAAGCTTCTAGAAGAAATCCAACTACAGTAACAATAGAACAAGCGACTGTATCCAGCATAAAGTAAAGTTGTATTTCGGTTGACCAGTGAATAAAAATTTTGGAGTATGTTATATGCTTCGGACTAAGAAATTTCATTTGAGAGGATTTCTCGATTCTCCCGCTAGCTCTCAGGGGGCAAGTCGTTGATTTATCAGGGAAAAATTCTTTTAGATTTTGTTGTGTTGTATTTTCGTGAGTCTGGTGTGAACGCATGTCTGTTGTGCTAAATTCAAATCTTGATTTAAATTTGGATTTGAATATCTTTATCAAACAATTCCATCACTTAAGACACGTACAGTATACAATAATACAAGAATGTGCAAATATAAAAATATCACATAACGTAATACATAATATAAAAACATTACATAACGTAAAAGTTCAATTTCATTTCAAGCAAATTAAAAATCGTCAGCTTTGTATAAATATGTCCAAGTAAAAAGAAAGGAAATTTGAAGAAGTCGTTTGGCGTAGTGGTCGAGTGATGCGTTATGATTATGAGTGATGTGGTCGCGGGTTCGATTCCCGCACAAAACAAATATTTTATATGACTTGCAGAAATTTGTTCCGGTTAAGGCGTAAGTGTATGTGAGATTTTATGTTCGTAACTGCACCCACTACACAGGATTAATTTCTAGTGTGGGGCGAAGTTTGTAAAAAAAAATCATAGTTTAATTCCATTAATATGCGATAGCCATTTTATATACCAATATAATTAAGAACGTTAATTTAAAAATAGCATAACATTAATTATTTATTAATGTTATATATATATAGAATATATATAATTCAATGAAAAATTATATATATATACATATATATATGTTTATGTATCTTGATGTATGTATTATTTGTGTATTTATATTTACCTTTTTTTTTGTTTCCCTGAGGAAAATGCATTAAATTGCATACCCCGGCTGTGGCGAGCCGGCGGTTATGTGGGGCTCTCCTCCCCAGAAGGGGGAGGCCTACCCACTAAAAACCTCAGGGATGGCCTTCCTCAGGCATGAAGGCAGCCCCCGGGAACTTACCAAGCTACTTCCGGGAACCCCCAGCCTCCGCTCCCCCGTCGATACAGGGGAGCCCTCCTCGGGGGTGGCTACACTACCTCCCCCGGTCTCCTCCACCGACGACGCCCCCCGGCCACGGAAGGGGCGTGGTCCATCCCACGCTTCCTCGCGCCCGCCGGCGACCCGCGGCGGCGCCGCAGCTGTGCTACCGAGCCCGGCGCCGCCTCCTTCGAGCGGGATCGGCCATCTCCCGACCCCGCTCGGCGGCCTCCTTCTGGAGCATTACTGCTTCACAGAAGGAGGCCACAGCCTATTTACCTATTTATGTTATTCGTGTTCCTTTCCGTTAATGTAGTTGTTGCTGTTTTAGCTGTTAATTGTATCATTTTCATACATTTGCACTGCCTTATCAAGAACCTTTTTGCACGCTTTATTGGTTGACTGGGAAAGAATGCCCTTGACATTAAGTACGCCATTTCTACCAATTTTATTTAATATTGTGCAAAAAAGTTAAAATAAATAAATAAATATTAATTAACGCTATAAAATACCTTATTTATTAATTATAACTTAAATATGTCACTCAATGTATTACTATAACTTAGTAAGTACTTCGGGACATGAAGATACAAACCCTTTTGAAGTTAAAAGAAATATAATGATGATGTAGAAGAAAATGTATTGAAAGTAAAAAAAAAAGAATCGTCATGAACACATTCTAACTAATCTAACTCTTGGTCTCTTGTGCAAGTAAAAAAAAAATGCCAATCAAACAATATTACATAAAATTATAGATATGTTATTTGATGTAATTTTCAGAGGTAAGATTTGAAACCACTAACGAAAGATTTACGTACTTACAATTATAAAAAAAAAACACATCCTTACTAATACTATAAATCGGAAAGTGAGTTTGTTTGTTCCGCTTTCACGCCGTAACTACTGAACCGATTGCTTTGAAATTTTGCAGACGTAAAGATAAAATTCCGGATTAAATGGGTAATGGATAGATATACAGTTTTTATTATGCTCTTTCTTCTCTAGAACAAAGCTCGTACCTTACAAAGTATTATCTATACTTCTATACTAATTTTATAAAGAGGAAAGATTTGTTTGTTTGTTTGTTTGTTTGTTTGTTTGTTTGTAATGAATAGGCTTCGAAACTACTGGACCGATTTCAAAAATTCTTTCACCTTTGGAAAGCTACATTATCCCCGAGTAACATAGGCTACTTTTTATCCCGGAAAAATCGACAGATCCCACGGGATGCGTAATAAAGGCTTCGCTCAAAAACTACTGCACAGATTTTCATGCGGTTTTCATCAGTAAATAGAGTGATTCTTGAGCAAGGTATTGCGGTATTTTTTATCTCGGAAAAACGGATAGTCCCACGGGAAGCGCGATAGACCGACTTCCGCGCATATGTAGCCGTGGGCAAAAGCTATGACCCTTAACTCCCTATAGACCCACGCGGGCGAAGCCGCGGGCAGACAGCTAGTTATGATGTAAAACAAATAATACTATAAACGCGAAATTTTATATGGATGGATGTTTGTTAACCTTTCACGGAAAAAAAACTGAATGGATTTTAATAAACCTTTACAATTATATTGCTTATATTTCGAAATGACACATAGGTACAATTTATATATTTATATAAGATACACGCCACGCTGATATCAGCCACTCGAATTACTTATCCTGCGCGCTACTTAGTCGCGGGCGCCAGCTAGTGTGCAATAAAGTTTAATTTTGTTCTCAATTGAAAAACTTAACCCATTTGCTAGCGTTGATAACGGATAACTATACGGTACGGGGACCAGGGTTAAGACAGTTCAGGGGCGTATTATTAGTAAAATTGGCCTCGGATCAACTCTGCCGTAGCGGAAGCTAAATTTGGCGTCAATGTGCACAGGAAAACCATTGACTTTTTCACCATTGACAAGAGACTAGTATAAATAATGCAAGATACAAAAAAACGAACACAAAGATTTTTTTGGCTGCTGAGGAAGTTACGGTTGAATGAATAGCCTTCAAAGGTGACGAACGATTCATTCATGACGGTCGTTCAGAGAAAATAGATTTCCTAAACGGTAATTCAATACTGTATGTACTTAAACATACACACAGCAAGACGAGACTTTACATGTTGACTTTGAAACACTCTTACGTCGCGCGTAATAGCGGCGGTTTTCGTTGAGCTAATGTGAATCTTGGCTTGTTGCTGATTGTTCAATAAACACTCCATTCTCCCCAGAGGGTAAGGCAGAGATATAATAAGCGCACACTTCGTCAATTTACATAAATCGACGACAGGATCTATCTACATGTATTTTCCGGATAGTTTGCATAAGAGATCTTAGGACCTATAAAATAGCCTATAAATTGTTTTTGTTGTTCGCACATCAAACTTTTTTAAATTTAATATTTATACATAGAAACTATAAATTTTTACATTTAAGTCCTACAGAATATGGATTAATCGTAAATTAAAAAAAAACACCTCGAATTGGATCCCTTTTTATGTATATAGACACAAAACAGTGTATATTGCAACATTTTACATACGGCACAAAATCATAGTACCCAGTGATTTCACTGCTCTTATTTCGCGGTAGAAACAGATGAAATGGAGGTACCAAAGCTAACCTTGGTATAGTCCCCTTTTGGTATCAAACTTTCACTGTATCGCTGGAAATTGATAAACCGACAAATTAAAATAATATTACCCTGAAATTAACGACAATTAAAAATAATTGAGGTCTAAAATTATTATTAACACAAACAGTTTTATTTAGTTTAAAGCTTATTTATACGATTACATTTAGCTCGCCATGTTTATTTGTTCCTATTGAAGCATTGATTTGAAATTACTTTAGTAATTAGAACTCACCTATAGCTTTAATTAAATATTTATCATATTTTGCATTAATCATCAATAGATTTTTGATGATAAATGCAATACATTTTTCGTAAAACTAGAAACGTATGTACTTAAGCCAGCAAATAATAGATAGCGCTGACTCTATGATAAGATGATATACGTTTTATCATCGCTCATATTACATTATATATTATTGTCTGACATAGAGTGAACCATACTTGTTTGTAGATTTTAATATAGCAATACCATCTAGAAATAATTATTTGAACTAAGGGATACAAGCGACATTACTAGTTTAATGGGGACTTAGCTTCTCCTTTCATAATGCGCACAGCAAAGGAGTGGAATTCCCTACCGCCGGATATTTTCCCTGATAAATACAATATGGGCCTTTTCAAGGCAAGAGTGAATAGACACTATCTGGACAGGCATGGACCATCTTCGGCCTCATCGTCACTTACCATCAGGTGAGATCGAGGCCAAATGCCTACATAAAAAAAAAACTTTTGTATAGCATTAGCAATATTGATTCTAACTTAATTTATTTATGTCAGTGTCAGTCAGATTCTCAAAGTGTTCTATATCGATTCCTAGCGGTCTATGACAACCTGCAAGGGATCTATATCAGCGAAAAAAATATTTGGGGTCTATGAATCTATTATGATAGTACTACTTACTTACGTCATACTATTTTCTTATATAAAAAATGTACTTTATTTATAAAAGTACCTATTAGGTAAAAATATTTTTTATATGTTTATATAATTTTATAAGATGTAGGATGTAGGCATTCTATATCAGGTAAGTTAGTTAGTTAGTTTATCAGTCAGTTTACCCAACACTGAAAAACATGGCAAAGGATTTACGACACAAAAAAGTTAGGATCCTCTGATCTATGTCAAATCCTGAGCATCGGCCTTTTAGTTATTTAGTCCGGGGCTTGAACATGTCAATTGTATTTGTCATTGTGTGCTCATTTTTCGAATTTTATATCTTTTCATTTCTAGAGTGTTCTCACCGTGAAAGAAACATAGTGAGACAACTTGCGTACTCCTGCTGATACATGTGGAACTGACCAGTCCACACTGGGCTAGCGACTCTCGACTCGACTAAAGTTCTAAGATATAATGTCGCATCTTAATCAGTTCCTTCTCTTTCCAGCTGTATTCAAGCATCGAATACTAGTCACACAAACTCAAGGTCACATTTACGTCTGGTAAAAACAACTTCACGAGAATTTGGTGTGACGAACATGATGCGGTGTTTTTTCACACCGGATCAGCTGTGGTTGTTAACAAGAAGACCTTATGGTTTAGCGAAGAATTACTGGTACCTTGGGGATGACTTCGCCAAGTACTTACTCGATGGTTTGAATCGGTTGCAGTGACGCACGGTATACACCATTAGCAATGTAAATGAGACCTTGAGTTCCTATGACTAATCTTCTAAAATCAAACTTAAATCGCTGCTTCAGTACAGTTGGAAAGGGATGGAGCTATCTAAATGTACTCAAGCAGAGATTTGAGGTTCGGTCCTACAATTACGTCGCGACGTTGCATCAGAAGCACATTCAATTGTTTATATTACGGCGAGTGTTCTGAAGAGTTATTTTCCTTTAAACCAGCGTGTCCCTTCTATCTTAAAACTATGCGTTCTGGTCTGCAGTGTCACTGACATACTGTGAATTGTGAAAAAAAATGTGAAAAAATGAATTCTTTGGCAAGAAATGTGTTTTACCATTCTTACAATCTTGGGTCCTTTAAAAGAGGCTTCAAGAAGCACGTTGCAGATCGACAATCTAACGATGGCTTTGGCATTAGCTATCTTCTATTTGGACTCCATTTCCATTTACCATCAAATGCATTGGAGTCAGTTGCTCGAATTGTGATAATAATATTATCTAAGAAGCACCTAAATCCAGAATTAATTCAAATAATCAAACTCATGAATTTGATAATGTCATTTAATTACATATATCTATAACGTACCAGTCTTGGTTATCCAATTTTTGTTAATATCTGACGTTCCATCTTTTGACTTAACTGTCATATGACTTTAGAGCCTCAGTGACCAGATAAGGCATCTCATATGACGCTCTGATGTTAATTAGAATTGAATGTAAATAAGAATAACAACCAGTTTTCTATTTCATTAATGCGTTCAAAATGTTTATTCTGTTACTAGCATCATTGTGAGAACATTACCTTAATACCATCGGGGCATAGTAAGAATTAATAATACACATTTTGTCAATAGGGTTTTTTTATACTATCTAATTTTCCTAAAAGAGATTAAGTTGCCGACAGCTGTCGATTATTCCTTCTATTTTCTTCTTTATTATTACTATAGTTCCTGCACTTAATCCTGTGACAGTCATTGACTTTTCGATTTCTGATTGGTCCCGCGTCATAGCTTCCTTCATTTTGGCTGCTTCGTCCGCTTTCATAAGAATAATACTGGATACAATAATAGCTCTTCCAAAATGTACCTTACAATACCTTTTCAAGTCAACATCTAGTTGTTCTCTAGGATATTCGCAACTGGCTTTCATACCAAAATAATTAAGTGATCTGTCTAGTTCGTCATAATAGAAATCTAACCAGTCATAGAAATACTTCGTTCTTGATTCGTGGTCTGTACAATTGAACAGCATGTAGAGAATGTCGGATACAGGACACGCCTCTTTGGATAGCTGATAGTCTATAATGATGCATTCTATTGGCTTTTCATTCTGGAAACAATGAAAGAGTGTAGCTGTAATTTATATATTTTTACTTAAAAAATGCATGTTAATAATAAATAAACACATTATTTTGACAACATTCTTTGAGCAATGTGAATGTTGCTAGCAAATGTGTATGGAAATCCTTAATAGTAGAGGGTCACAAAGCATATCCTATAACTTTTTATTGTTTGGTTATTATAGTACGTTCAACATGAGTAAATATAAATTAAATGCCTTGCCTATTTTTATTCAAGTGTTTTCTTTATTCTGTGCGTTTTTCTATTTCACTTATCTATAAAATAAAAAAAATCATGTCTCTTGTCTGGAAGCTCCACTTAGATATCGGTTTTATTTAAATTTGTTTATTTATTTTTAACGTGAATATACAACTAAATATTATGTGAGTATTTGAAGCGTTTACCTTTTACCGTTATCTATATCGAGTAAAAACTAACAAAAATATTTATATGGGATAATTCTTATATGGGAGCACCTCATAACTATTTGTTTTATATAAATTTAATTATTTATAAATATTATACATAAAAATTGAATATATAATTGTATATTTTATAAATATTTCAAGCATGTAACTTTTGTGGTTATTAATATCGAGTAAAAGCTAGCGAAATTTTTTTCGTTTGTAGCATTGAGCGCTCTTAAATATTTTATATTGTTTTTGTTTTTATAGCGTTATATCTTTGTTGTTATAGCGGCAACAGAAATATATATTCTGTGAAAATGTCTATCACGGTTCACGAGATACGGCCTAGTGGCAGACGGACAGTCGGCGGAGCGAAACTTAAAATATTTATTTCAGAACCAGTTATAAACTGAGAAGTTTGCATACGTAACTAGTTTATTCAAAGAGGAAAAATATTTATCCGTAACTGGTTACGGAGGTGCAATTTCGTACGCGGCCGAATTCTTCGGTCGCGTTAATAATTTAATATTTCATTTTCTGATTTACAGTGTACCTACATATAAAATCCAGGAAGCGTTCAGATTTTTCTTTATCATAACGTACTATTATTATAATAAAATTATAATCGATAACTTCAGACAATCTATTGATAATCAAGAACGACTGTATTTTTCGCCCTTTATTGTGTCAATTTTAGTTGGAGTAGGATGTGGAGCGACAACGATAACAATATGTCGTAGTTTTGTATTCGGAGTACGGAGGCTAATATTCTTGTATATATTGTGAATTTTCCCAAATGTCCCGACAAAGAAATCAAACAAAAATAGCCTTGCAATTACCGTCGTTAAAGTATATACATATATGTTTTTTTTATTTATTAAGTTGGTAACTATAATATACAGTAATGTAACAACATTAGTAATTACTTTATAACTGACCTCAAAGAGGAGAAGGAAAGTATGTTTAGTTTTAATATTAAAACCTTAAATAAGTAAACCTTTGCAGTTTTATATAAAGCGTGAAAGTTAATGGACATTGAAATGTAATAAGATCATTAAAATAGACTTTAAAAAAAGTATGTAAAAATAAAATCAAATTAGAGTAAACAAATTAAAATATTGAAATTGTTGCATTACCTGCTAGAAATATAAGAATAAAGAACACCGTCTTCAATATTAAAAAAAAAAGATTTTATGTTATTTAAAACTTTTAAGTGATGTTTTATGTCCGTTTTATTTACTTTTTAAATATTAAAACATAAAAATAACACTTAATAATAATCAATAAGTTGATTTAAATTGACACGAAGTTAAAATTTCTATGTCTCAGCAATTTTATGCAATTAAGTGGAAAATCTAATCTGACCAGCATTGGGCGTAATTGCGTTTGTATCCATGTTGCGGTGGTATCCATGAGGATTTACAGCCTTTCCAGAGGGAAAAAAAAATAAAAATACAGTGCTAAAACACAGGAATTATTGTTGATACTTACTTCTATTTTAAACATTATGTTATTTGTCCAAGCATCACCTTGTTCTATTACCAAGTGTTTGGAGTTAGCGTCTTGCTTGATAAGTTCTTGACAAGCCGAAACACTTTCAGTGATAGAACCTTTGACAGCATTCTTATATAAATCATTATCTAGAATTGCAATTGTATTGGTTTCTATTTGATCGGCGAAAGCGTCGTAGTTTGGCCTTGTATATGCAGTGGCCCACATGTCAATAAGTTTACTTTTATAAGCGTTATAAGTGTCAGGTTCCAATTTTTTAAGCGCGTACGATAACGAATGTAACAAGGCAAGATTTTTGAGAGCTAGCATCACAGCTTCCACCGAAATGGGTTTGAATTTGTCGAATAAACTGACATCTAATTGTTTCAAATCTTCAAGTAAGACCACCTCGTAAGGCTTTTCATTGAGGCAACCATAACATTCGGCGAATCTCAATTTGTCTTCTTCTTTCACTTGCGCCATTTGCTGCAAGCTTGCGAATTTCGGTAACACTTTTGAATACATCTGTATTTCGTTATTAAACGTTATGTCAGTCATAGTTAGTTCCCTTGCTATTTTATCGGTGGGTGCTATTTTAGCTATCATATAGAAATCACAATTTTCACTAAGCACTTTCACTCGTTTTATATTAGCGAGGTAGTTGTCACCAGATGAGCCTACCGGTGAAAACACGACTTTATTGTCTTTGTAGCCACGTTTATTAAGCACATCACGAATAAACTGTAGCTGCTTAGAGCTAATTCCTTCAAACTCGCCTTCAAGTATCAAAGAGGCCATCACAATAGCGCGTTTGAGCACACAATGATATCACCACCGGACCTGTTTGTTTATATAGCGGAATTTATCGCTTGGTTCTTATTTATAATAAAAGTATTGTGTTTGTCTGTTCGTACTGTTTGGACGATATAAAATATTTTTTTTGTCGCATTTGAAAAATATAACAGCTTCACAATATTGAGATGTTACAGTCGCATAAGGTAAACAATATTGCCAACATAAGAAATATGGTAACTATGCACCTTTTCAAATTGTAGCCTATGTGTTATTCTGTCATTAAAATCTATTCAGTAGTTTTTACGTGAAATAGTAACAAGCATTCATTTATACTCACAAACTTTCCCGTTTATAATCTTAATTGGGATTGATGGATATTAAGTTTCTTTGTCTACCGTCATGGAAAAAAGGTGTGATTATATGTTTTTATAGACCTAACACATTAAACTTCTCAAAAATGTTTTATTGTGGATTGAGTTGCTACATATTAAAAACCTCAACGATGTCAGGTTTTTAACTATATGGTTTTAATTATATATTTTACCGGCCAAACCCGATTTCAGGACAAACCAGTTTTGCCTAAGCTAAGCTAGTTCTTCCTATAGGCGATAGGATAAACCAGTTTAGGCTAGTCCAAACTAATTTGTCCTAAGTCCGATAGAATAGACCCAGTTTAGGCTACGCCAAACTAGTTGATCCTGATGTAAATACACACACCCTAGGATAAACTGGTATGGTCTAAATATTATAGTACATTTAGAAAGTAAAAATAAATAGATAAACTGAATAAAATAATCGGTAATTGGAACAATAATAATTTTTATTAAACTAGAAAGATTCGCCGTTAAAAGTTATAGGTAATACGAACAATCATACTATAACAAATAATACTGTTTTTTTAATAGAAGCAATAATCATATTATGTCTTTTTGCCAAGAAGGCAATGTTACTCTGCAATTCTAAGTGCCACCAAAGCAAACCATGTAAAGATAAATAACAATTTTAATAATCGACATAATATGATTATTGCTTCTTATTTAGTTTATCCTATGGTGTGCGTATTTATATCAGGATCAACTAGTTTGGCCTAGCCTAAACTGGTCTATTCTATCGGGCTTAGGACAAATTAGTTTGGACTAGCCTATACTGGTTTATCCTATCGCCTATAGGAAGAACTAGTTAATATAACTTAATATAACAAGCGAAGCCACGGGAGAACGGTAAATAAGCATAATATATCTATCTCGCTCACCCTGTTACGACGATTATCTTGTATTCTCGTTCGTGAACATATGTTTCCTTCCATTGAGTTATATCGTGTTTTCAAGTCTGATCTGATCGGGTCATTGGTCTGATGTTTTTATAATCGGTTGACATGATAATTTGTTCAGCTTCGTCTACCAAGCGGCCTTGGTTTCATGTTTGTTCGACCTACAATTTTTTCGCATAAATAGGTACTTACATAACTAGCTTATACGGTAGCTTATTTTATTTTCTTTATTGTGGTTGCTTTGAATAAATAAGCTACAAACATGACACCACTCTTGTCAGTTTTTAAGGGGTTTTTAATTACTAGTTAGGTATCCCCACAAAATATCACGCGTTTTATCGATTTCCTTATGGGAATTCTGTTCAACTCGTTGAGCTGAACTTATGGATGGGACTGATTTTAAACTCGCTAACTACGCTTAGAATTAGGATCTCTACATTTTTTTCTATGTATGTATTCGTATAAGCACTCTCACTGTTAAACATTATTTTGATCCTTTGTAATACAAACTACTATATTATTTGACTGATCTTGTGACTTTCGCCCAATTTCTATGTATGTATTCGTATAAGCACTCTCACTGTTAAACATTATTTTGATCCTTTGTAATACAAACTACTATTATTTGACTGATCTTGTGACTTTCGCCCAATTTCTATGTATGTATTCGTATAAGCACTCTCACTGTTAAACATTATTTTGATCCTTTGTAATACAAACTACTATTATTTGACTGATCTTGTGACTTTCCCCCAATTTCATTATATTGTCTTGTTATGTTCTACGCCAACACAAACAATATTTTTTTTAATATTTTTTAACAGCATTTATTATTAGTTCTTATACTTAAGAAATACAATCTATACTAATATTATAAAGAAGTAAAGTTTGTGTGTTTGTAAATTGTAAAGGGTAATCTCGGGGTCTACTGAACCGATTTTAAAATTTTTTTCACCAATAGAAAGACACAATGTTGCTGAGTGTCATAGGTTATATTAAAATCCGAAAAATAAAAAGGCTTTTGCTTGGTAGTCCGTTTTGCAAAGTAAATGGGTGAAAAACGGGTAGCGTACGGAGCGCGATGGCTTCGGGTTTAATTCGGTTCGCGTTCGTGCTCGCTTCGGGGATATTAGTATTATGCCCAACGAAGTGGGCACGGGTTAGCTAGTTTCGAATAAAATAAGAGTTGATGATTATTGAGTAACACATGACTATGATAACCAAAAAGGGGTCTACGTCAGTGAAAATAAAATTTGTGGGTCCACGAAATGAGAATGGGAGTCCACGGTAATGGCTCTCAACATACACTTATATACTATTAAGTTAAAAATGTATTATATATGTTTATAAAATTTTGTAACTTGTAGGATGTACTCATTCAATATCAGGTAAGTAGGGTAGGGTCTACCCAAAACCGAAAAACTGTTAACATTATATCTCTCTAATCGTTTAACGATTAGAGAGTTATATCTGCCACATTTGTTCAATGACCTTCAGCATTTCTTTAGAAGTAAAAAGTATTCATACGTTAGCGATAATATTAGCTTATTTATGATTTTCGGAATATTCTTCTATATTATTTAAAAGAATATCGATGTAAATAAATAAATTCCAATACAAATTGTAAAACACATCGAAATCTTTTATTTCTTTCTTTCGAAATTAATATTTTAATAAAGAGAATTTGTAAAAATGTTTTAAAAGACCATATATTTAGAACGGTTTATCATGTGTGCGTGTTTACTAAAATTTTAACAATACAATAGCAGTCATAAGCAAAGATAAGGTTAGTGAAATTAGACATTTTTGTATTTGGTCATGGAATTATTACAGATAACATGCCCTTTTATTATTAATGTTATATTATTAATTCCAAAGTTTATCTATTATTAATGCCTTAGTTGTACTTATCTTATGAGAACAGTTTATATTAATCACTTTTCAGTTTAATACAATTTTACTAACTACATAATATAGTATTATATTAGACTAGCTGACCCGTGCCCATTTCGTTGGGCATAGTATTAATCATTCTTTTTTAGTACAGTGTTATGTGATATTAAAAAAAAACTACTTTTTTAACTTAAATATAAAAGTTACACATATGCTGTCGTAGACTTTTTTGTATGCATTTTCAAGCTCCATATCTTTTCTCTAGAATTCAAAAATATATCTTTCATAGTTAAGGTAGCGCACTTCGCAAAACGGACTACCACGTAAATACTTTTTTATATTTCGGTTTTTTATATAACCTTTGACACTCAGCAATAATGTGGCTTTCTATTGGTGAAAGAATTTTTAAAATCGGTTCAGTAGATCCCGAGATTACCCCTTACAATTTAACAAATATACAAACACACAAACTTTAATTCTTTATAATAATAGTATAGATTTATATTTTAATGAAGTAACACCATTTCTGCACTGGTCTACCAATTTTTCATTAGTTGTTAAATTAAGAAGCCGTCACTATCATGAGAATTAACAACAGAAACCAATACAATTTTAAAAGTGCAGCTAAAAATTTGGTGGGCCCGGCGTCAATCTTGCCAGGTACTAATGTGTTTTTCGTTTTTTCATTCATTCATATGTTTATTATTATCATTTATCTGACGCTCTTACGTTGAAGATAAACTTCTTGAAGCAGCCTATACAGGCTGCCTCAGGTGACCGGCATTGATTGCGGCAATGCTGGCGGACGAGGGAGGTTGGAGGGCTGTGGCCTCCTTCTGTGAAGCAGTGATGCTCCAGAAGGAGGCCGCCGAGCGGGGTCGGGAGCTGGCCGATCCCGCTCGAAGAAGGCGGCGCCGGGCTCGGCAGCACAGCTGCGACGCCGCCGTCTTCCCACGGACCGGACCCATGGACCACGCCCGTCGGCGTCGGGGGCGTCGTCGGTGAAGGAGACCGGGGGAGGAGACCGGGGGAGGTAGTGTAGCCTCCCCCGAGGAGGGCTCCCCTGTATCGACGGGGGAGCGGAGGCTGGGGGTTCCCGGAAGTAGCTTGGCGTTCCCGGGAGCTCCCTACATGCCTAAGAAAGGCCATCCCTGAGGTTTTTAGTGGGTAGGCCTCCCCCTTCTGGGGAGGAGAGCCTCACATAACCGCCGGCTCGCCACAGCCGGGGTATGCAACTTAATGCATTTTCCTCAGGGAGAACAAAAAAAATAATGGCTGCCTTAGGTGTAAACACACCTGCATAGAAATTTAAAGGTGTATGTAGTTCAAGACTCCGCCCTGGGCCATCGTGGTTGGTACTAATCGCCCTAAAATGGTTAGGGTAGCTTATGCTCTTCGGTGTGGACGTACGTGGGTTGTGATGAAAATCGATAAATACCTTTCCTCCAACTGAAAATTATGTTTTAATTCAGGCCATAATTCATTGATTGTACTTAATCGTTTAATCCTTTATGGATACGATAAGATACTTAATCGCTAGTAACTATTTGGTTGCCAACGAGATTTGGAATTAGCTTGAAACAAAATTGT
The DNA here is from genome assembly GCA_036419045.1 of Scirpophaga incertulas. Classification (NCBI taxonomy): domain Eukaryota; kingdom Metazoa; phylum Arthropoda; class Insecta; order Lepidoptera; family Crambidae; genus Scirpophaga; species Scirpophaga incertulas. The sequence continues at coordinate 36,033,479 of CM071627.1, forward strand.
ATTCACATACTGTACAAATTTTGGTGCGGTCAGCAATACGAGTAGGTCAGGAAAACATTTGAACCACTAAAACGCGCGCTATTTTCAGCCACTTTAGGGTCATCTTAGAAGCGTTATTATTCTAAGGTCAATATGATTTGTCTGAAACATTGCTGTGTTTCCTATGATCTCATATTCAATAAAACAATTTTTTGTTATTCCAATTTAATAATTTAATTGGTTCAGTTTTATTTTATTTAGTTTAGTTTTATTAATTTAATTGGTTTATTTTCAATTAGATATTTATTAGATATTTTTATTGGAAATAAACCAATTAAATATCTAATTGAAAATTATCCTCACCAATATTAGTTTTGAAAGCCACTATTATATATAAATATAAATGTAATTTCAAGTTTGAAAAAACATTTACACACATATTAGACTTGTTCTGAACATTTATAGTCATTACAAAATGTGAAACTGATGTTAACGATAGTACTCGTATGAAACTTGCAAAGCGCCACGTCGGAGACAATCTGTGCACACACATGTGAACATTGATTTTTTCCAAAAATGGTACCCAGAGTCACTAAATGAACGAAGTCACGGGCATAATTAATAAAAATAAAATGACTCAATTGAAGGTTAATTAATGTATATATATATAATCAAGAATGTAGACTAACTAACACACTGAGATATTGGATAATTATTAAGCGAGCGACGTTCTTATTGGTTCAAGCCCTTGTCTTCAACTTGAAGATTGAGGAATCCTTCAGAAACTTCATTAGCAATTACTGCAGCGCATAGGTTTGTAGATATAATATACTAGATGTGTCTTAAAAGGGACCTACCTATTGAAACAGTCTCTTTTGAGATTTGATTAATTATAAAGTTTATGTCCAAATTATATTCAAATTCGGATTTAATTTAGTTTTTTTTTATAACAAAAATGTTAAATAACTTTTATGCAAGTACTTATAGGAGATAATATATAAGAATAGTAAGCTGTAGTTTACATCTATCAATTAATTCTTTAACCCTTCTTTTGCAAGATTGCAAAGTGTTTGGTTCTAAAGAAATCAGTAATAAATTGTATATTGTATAAAGCCTTCATTGTAGTGGACACTAAACCATGATTTTTGATACGAGCCATCTCTTCATTCTTTCTGGTAATAAATGTAAAGCAAAAATAGCAAGTCCAAAATTTTGCTTCACAATTTTTTTGATATCAGCATGCAGTTGATAGCTAGGATACATATTATCGCCCTTTAGTCTGAATATTGCTAGGTTATTTGCTCACTTACTCTGCATAGTAGTATTCTAATTATGCAGTAAAGTGATTTTTTCTCGATAAGTAGTTTGTGCAGCTGAAAATTATGTTTAAAATATCACAAGCAGGATTTCCCGTTGATCACATTTGAGATTCGATCATGACGCAATCCATAAATTTATATCCCTGAAAAAAGAGGTTAAACAATATTATGAAAATATGATATACCTAAGTAACACTATTCAAGAACCGAATTTGTACATGGTAACTGAAGTGCTTTTGCAAGTATGAAAGAACTTTGAATTTTATGCCGATTAATACATGAATAACGTTTACTAGTAAATTATTTGTTCAAACAATTGATGTCCATGAGAAATAATAGTATATTTGCTTTTCATTTCAGTCATTTCCAAATTATCTGCAGTGTCGACTATATAAGTAAGTGAACCGTAAATACTTTCTAATAAAACCATGAAATTTGATGTCAGCTCTGACATTAAATTATGAAATCTTTTAGAAACTGTATTTCAAAGTTTGCTTTGAAAATTGTTGAAGGCACTTGGCGAAATTGTTATGTACAACTGTTACAGTATCGTTATACAAATATTTGTCTTAATCTAGTACATACAATTTGATAGTGTTAAGTCTTCTAACTGTATTATTTCATGGGCCTCTTTCAATAAGTATTAACATTCAGCGTAATTATCATATTGCCGCTCATCTACTGGTATATCAGCTTCATTTTCTATAGATGTAAACTTTTCTAAAACTTCTTTGTACATGATAAGTTCATTTTTAAACCTAGATATCGTTTCTGAAGCCTCGCTTAAAGAGTTTATTTTCATATGCTACTTTGGCTATCATTACAAAATCCTTTCCATCTTCAACTCGCATCACAATTACCCTTTTGACGACGGCGGACAAATTGTCTCCTTCATCACCAACATCCGTAACCTCCACAACATTATCATCAAAACCACGGTTTTTAAGGATATTTTGTATAACATCAATTTGTTCCTCACTAAAATTATCAATTGAACCTTCAAATTTTAATGAGCACATCCTGCATTATTAATTGAAATTGCAGCTAGTTCGTGGACAGACTACTGACATACAGAGTTATCTTAGTAGGATTAATTTAAATGATACTATTGTTTGTTGAGAATGCAGTGTTTGATTACATTATATGTAGTTATAATGTGTTATAAGTTATTCTGTATATTTACTGTATGATAACATTTTTCGCGAATACAAATATTGACGCTCATATTTACATACTGCAATATAAACTTGAAAATGTTGCTATATCTCGGTATACACCTTTATCGGGACACGAAGATGACGTCATTAGATGTCACATCGTAGATCGTAGTTCCCAGCATGGCGACAGATCAGAAGGTTTACAAGAAAAAAATTGTGATTAAAGACCAGAATTTAGACGCAACAAACTGAATGACCATCCTGATCGCTGTTGTAGAATTGAGGAGCTTATTTATCATAATTGATTCTATAATAACATAATCTCATTAATGATTGTCTGCTCTAACGCAACGATTCTAACGTAAATGGTAGATGAATATACGGTAGAAAGCATATGCAGCTTGTCATCCATGACTGCCTAATGCGTACTATAATATTATTATATCTCCTTCGGTTGGCACTTACCTTTGTTTCCAGGGTAATATTTCACAGACTTAAAGACTTGTTGACTAGTTATCGTCAAGTACGATGTCTAAAATATGAGTAAAAACTCAGACCTCGCTTCGGAAGCACTCCTCAATTTTTTAATTTCTCATTCTAATTTTGCAAATTCTGCTTCGTAACTCATTAATTGGTTTTGAAACAAATTTTCATTTTTTTTTATTCTCCTATTAGAAGTCTCGGGTAACTCTCATTTTATAATTACGCAGTAAAGAGGTAGGTCACTTGCCGACGAAACCGAAGTCTGTAATGTTGACTGCAATCAAATGTAGAGCCATTACAATCTAAATTTGAGCGTTTTAAAGAAATTAATATACTTTCGCTATTCTTAAGAATTATGCTGACAAAAAGAGTAAAAGATCAAAATGTTATCTTTCTAATCGTCTTAGTTACATCACTTATAACTGTAGGATGAATTTGATTTTGGCGGTCGAATCGCGAGAGCGCACCCCGCCATGTGCCCCGTATGGGCGCAGAGAACTCGGGGGGATTTTAGTGGGTAGGCCGGTCCTCTTGACCGGAGAGCCCCACACACGGCCGCGTTTTGCCAGCGCGGTGTCATGGTGCACAAGGTCGCATTTCCCCTCCTCAAAAAAAAAAGGATGAATTTGATTTGATTCATCTCTGTTAAGAATGTCAGAATATTAGAATAACTAGTCAAATATATTATAACATAATGTATAAATCAGTGATTAGACCTGTCATCATGTATGGATCGGAATGTTGGTCCGTCAAGCGGATGGATGTCTGGAGTGACAAGAAAGGATAAAGTAAGGGATTAATATATCAAGCGAAGTCTAAAAGTGCTATTGTAGAAAAAATGAGAGAAAAGAGTCTTTCCTGTTGATGGTCACATATTAAGAAGTGAGACCATGTTGCTAGAAAAGTTATGAACATGAATGTGGATGGGCGTGTAGGGAGAGGAAGACCGAAGAAAAGATGAATGGACTATTGAAGAAGGTAGTGAGTTTCGAAATAGTGAGTGATAACGGAGAGGAGAAGTAGAAGACGTTTTGCCACGACCCCAAATAAAATTAGGAACAGGGAAAGAGAAGGATGGGGCGGTCCCCCCCTTTCGAGATCCTGGCCGACATGTACGCGGTGATGTACAACGCACCGCGGTCATGTCACATGTCGGTCGGGGGGGCGACGGGGGAGTACCCCGGCACCAGCGCACGGAATGCACAGACGGGAGTTGCACCGATGGGCCGAGAGGGCCTGGCGTGCGCAGCTAGAGCGTGGGGGCTGCGTGCGTCAGCGCGCCGTCGGTGCGATACTCCCGCACTTCGAAGCTTGGCTCTGCGGGAAGGCGGAAGTCACCTACCGCTTGACTCAGATACTCACCGGACATGGTTGTTTCGGTGAGTATCTGAGTCGAATAGGGAGGGAGGACACGACACGATGCCACCATTTCGTATCTGACCTCGACTCGGCCCAGCACACGCTGGCGGAGTGCCCTGCTTGGGACTCCGAAGACTCGGCGCTTGGTCGAAGAGATCGGGCAAGATCTGTTTCCGCCAGCGTTGATTGCGGCAATGCTGGCGGATGAGGGAGGTGATTGTCCAGAAGGAGGCCACCGAGCGGGATCGGGAGATGGCCGATCCCGCTCGAAGAAGGCGGCCTCGGGCTAGATAGCCTGGCCTGAGGCGCCGCCACGGGTCGCTGGCGGGCGCGACGCAGTTCGTGCCCGTGGAGGCGACCCGGGAGGGACCTCATTCCCGGATGGCCGGGGGTGACGTCGTAGGAGGTTGGAGGGGAGGAGGCGGCAAGATCACTCCTCCCCGAGAAGGTCCTCAGATGCGACACTCGATCCTGAGGGCCCCCTACAACGCCAGAGGATGGCCATCGCTGAGGTTCTTAGTGGGTAGGCCTCCCCCTTCTGTGGAGGAGAGCCCCACATAACCACCGGCTCTCCGCAGCCGGGGTATGAAATTCAATGCACTTTCCTCAGCGGAACAAAAAAAAAAAAGGGAAAGAGAAAGAAGAAGAAGGAAAATATATTATTAAGAAGTAGAAGTAACATTATTATATTACAGTACAGTAATGCAAAAAACCAACAGATCTTTAACATTTTTCTCTTTCATTCATCATGTCAACCGAGAGACATCCACTGCTGCACATAGGGAGAGGCCTCCCAAAATTCTCCACTTCGATAAGTTCTAGATCTTTAGCATTACGCGTCTTCTTTCGATCTTCACTTAAATCGTCAGCTTATCTTGTGAGAGGCCTACTAAATTTGCCTGTTTCGGCAGTCCATTATTTCGATGACAATAGTTCTGATAATATTGTCACTGATTTGACGAGGCAAAAATCTCCGAGAATCGCTCTCTCCGTTGCCATTGGGGTAAGTAACAGCCTCTTTATGTACTAGGTTCAATGTAAGTCGTCATGTTTCGAGTCTATTTGTCTGGCAACGCAATTGAATCAAGATCTTTTTATTACAGACGACATTAATAGTCTTAGTTATGTACACAACATTAACTAAATTACGTTTTTAAAATCATAAATTTTAATTACGTTAATTAAAATCATAAATTAATTGATAAAGTAGCTCTCTATTCATTGACTGTAACTTACAGTTAATAAAGTTTGTATAGAGAGCCAATTAGTATTTTGATGAAATTACTAATGAAAGTTATCTATGAAGAAGTTATCTATGAAGGGTCAGTATTTTGTTAGTCGTATTTGGTTAGTCGGGGTATAACTTAATGTATATTCCTCAAAATAAAAAGAATATTCCTGCTTAGTATTAGCGATTACTTTCATTGCCGAATAAAATAGTGTACATTCAAAGAATAATAAGATTTTCCTTTGCAAATAATTATCAAGAATTTTTATGAGCAAAAATATTTTTTAATTGATAATTGGATTGTGATACCAGTTACTTTTTTTATTACTTTGGTTTTTGTTTTGGATTATTTGTCACTATCTGAAGCTTTGTCCATATTATATAAAGCTGTTTTATATAATAAAAATATTTCACCGTGCTATAAATTGCCCTGTGCTTTTCCGAATTTCAAATTATTTGTACAAAACTTCATCATTATCAGCTTAGCCGTTTTGACGCGAAAACTCAACAGGTAGACAGATAGATTAATTTTTATATATATAATATTAATAATCTAGAGATCTGTAATTGTAATACATAAAGTATCCGGATTTTAACTCAACCTCTAAAGATGTTGATTGAGGCTCTGCGATAAGATTTTGTGTTCTGAGTAAAGACCCACGACTCGTAACTGGTATTGTATATTACGTAACTCCTGAAAACTCCAGGCTCCCCCTAGCGTATAAATTGAAGTATGTATTATGTAACAAATCTAACGAATCACGACATTATTTCTCTTTCTTGTACTAAATATTAAATTAGATTTAGTCCTGATTACAAAAGCTTTGTCACTTCTCTCGTGGCCACAATATCTCTACATATTCAAAATACACGACCTGACTAGAGCCGTCTCAAGAGGATGCGTCTCACGAAGCACTGAGCACTAAATTGTTAATGAGCTACTGTACTCATGATCCTTCCTATCCTGTCACAAAGTACTCGAAATAAAAACACATCAATACATAGTATAAAACAAAGTCGCTTTCGCTGTATGTCCGTATGTATGCTTAGATCTTTAAAACTACGCAACGGATTTTGACGCGGTTTTTTTTAATAGATAGAGTGATTCTTAAGGAAGGTTTGTATGTATAATAAATGCATAATATAGTAGAGAAACACTGATAAATTTAAAGGTTTCTAATGTGATGTCGTAAATAAGCACGTTTTTTTGCGCTTATATTGCAAACGCTGGCTGAACCCTACGAGATAGACCAAAATAATGTACTACAGTATTGTACAACTTACAAAAATCCACAAAAAAGTCCGCGATGGTATATGTCTATCTCTTAGGGATAACCCACCATAACCATTTTTTCACTGCACCCGTGCGAAGCCGGGGCGGGTCGCTAGTAATAGTATAAAAATATAAAAGTCAAATATATCGTACTAGTTTTCCACCTGTAAGTTCCTTCGCGTTAGATATGTTCTCTGATAAATTTTTGAAAGTTATAAGTTCTCCTCGTGGCAAAATGCTCATACAAACTTCCATTGCTTAGTTCGAGGAGTTGGGGAATAAAAAAACAAGTTTTATGACCTTTTTGATGTTTATGTACTAATACAAACTTACACGAAATTTCACCTTTCTAGGGCATTGGGAATACCTTTACTATATTGATGATCATCAGTGTGTCAGTGACCAATTTAAGGTTTGTTAGATATAAGATCTAAAGGAATTAAAACTGCGCAATTAAGAATTGATAAGTTTAGTCCACAACTGAAAACATACATTGATTATTTTGTTTATCCGTTATAGTCTAAATCCAAATATATAAGTTCAAAAAACGACGAACCGCTTCGAAAAATGGTAGGTAGTGCCTTCGTGCGTTACTTAGCTCATCTTGGCGAACGCGTCGTCTTTGATGTATTCTGTGTACACCCGAGGTTTCCAAACTTTTTTGTGTCGTAGACCCTTTATGACATTTTTCGGTTTTGGGTAGACCCCCTACTTACCTGGTATTGAATGACTACATCTTACAAAATTTTATAAACATATACAACATATTTTTTACTTCATAGGTACTTTTGAAATGTCTTTGTATTAGAAGATAGATATAATGTACGTCATCATCATCATTGGCCTTGAGCCGTCTATTTCAGACGACTTATGGTGCAATCTTATGGAGACATCCCTTCTCGTGGCTAAATAATCCAATTCGGGAGCGACATGGCCTACCACAGGTTTGACAAGAGAATCTTTGGGCTGTTGGTTCAGTGTCGCTTTGTAACTTTTTTTCTCTCTTGTCAGCAAGCGTTGCGAACCACGCTTTATCACACTTAATGCAACCTTCCATCACACTTCTACGCCAATCTGCTCGCCCCTCCGCGAGCTTCTGCCAGTTCTGATGGTCAATATTGAAGGCGGCCATGTCCCGCTTCGCGCAGTCCTTAAAGCGAAGCAAAGGTCTCCCCACATTCCTTTCCTTTCCTTTATAATATGTACTATCAGTGTATGTTGCGATTCCTTATTGTAGATCCCCTTTTTCACTTCATGGACCCCCAAATTGCTTTTTCGCTGATGTAGACCCCTTGCAGTTTGTCATAGACCCCTAGGGGTCGATAGAGGGATCGACTTTGACCTAAGGCTTTGTTTTCTATTCGAACAGATAACCATAGAGCTTGGAGTCAGAACGAGCAGTCACGTGTCAGTGTTTAAGCACAGTTCAGGCTCGGCTTGGCTCTCTCGTAATTATATTGTACTAGCTGGCCCAACAGACGTTGTCCTGTCAAATGTCTCAAATGTCACGTTGTCTCACGTTGTCTCAAATGTTTTTAAATAAATAATTTAGCTGAAAAACAATATCTATATGACCGTATTGTGAATCTAAACCATCCTCAAGCCCCCTGGAATACACACAAAAATTCATCAAAATTGGTCCAGTCGTTTAGGAGGAGTTCAGTCACATACACACGCACACAAGAAATATATATATTAAGATATATGAAGCACAGCAACTTTGATAATTTACCTCTTGCTTCAGTTATAAGTGTGCTCGGAATAGGTAGTTTAATTTTATGTACTTGCAGAAAGAAAGCAATGTAAGCGTAACATGGATATACCTAAAATTTTCTGTTTTTATTTGCTATTCGTTTCTTTACGCTTTTATTGTAAAATTTTATGTTTACAACTTATTATTACAACAATAAGCTAAAAGATCAAATACTATTTTGAAAGTTCAATAAATTTTTAAAATCTCTGAAAATAGTAAGTTCCCAGGCATATCCATACTATTGATGTCACAAAATCGCAAGTGCATAAAATTAAACTACCTATTCCGAGCACTAATTATAAAAGTATATAGGGATATTGCAACTAATTATATTTTAAATAAAAAATCAAATATTGGTAGTATAATAAAATTGACTACAACCTTGATTGAGAGTTACATATTTCGCACGGTCCGACTCTGGTTCCCAGAGTTCGTGAGAGCTTTCGTTAGAGATGGCACGTGCCAAAGCTATGTTGATAATAGCGTTTGTATTAAGGGCAATCTGCCAAATATTTGTAACTTTTGTATTCAAAGTATTAACCTTAATATTATCAAAATAAACGTTTAATATGAGCTGTATTGTAAATAAATTTTTTGTTCATCTGAATGTAAGTAGTTTACACACAGCTATTGTATTTAATTACGTACTCGTAAGTGCTCCTTAGACAAATAAGGAACAGTAGTGACTAAACGTCAAATGTTTAATTATTTGTACTAAAGGACATATTAAAAATATTTATTAAATACATTTAAATTTAAATATATTTCACTTTTGACATTCACTATCAAATTCCCTCAAAGAAAATTATGCGCATTTTACATTTAAAGCTAAGCCTGCTTGGGAAGTTCCTCGCATCTTGAGGGAGTGCTTTCCATCTTAGAATAGATTGAACAAAAAAGGTGTTAAAAGGCATTAAAGGAAAGAATTAGAGGCAGAACGAAGGGTCATATTGTGATTATATTTCATAATTTATGTTAATCGCAAGATCTGTATTAGTAAAAAATCCATTTTAGGATATAAAAACAAAATTTCAAATTAACCTGACCTCTGAGTATATTATTTTAATGTAATTCAATATCACGTTTGGTAGTAACGACTTTCTTTTTTCACACGGGTTCGTTTCTAGTTCCCAGAGCGCGTGAGAGCTTCCGTTAGGGAGGGCTGTGATGGCACGTGCCATGAAGCTTTGTTTAAAGATACAAGAGCTTTCCCGTCTTTTTGGTAGAGTTTTGTTACATTTGTTGATTAACTCTACTCCGAACACTTGAGATTTACTTTAAAAATAAAATAATAATAAGTGCTTTTAATATAAGATGCACAATTGAATGTAGCAAAGGAGAACTTAGGCCCATCCGAAGATTTAAGGTTCACAATCAAGTATTGGATAATATTTGGGTAACTTAAATATTATAAAAAAAATCTAAGTCATTTAGGATAATCTTGAACTGAATGTATGTTAATGTTAATCTTTTTACATCCAGGGTTCTATTTTTCATGTTTTTGTAGACATCCCCAACTTTTCTTATAATAAATATACTCTATATTTAGGGACAATATTGTTTTCTAATAGTTGTTTCTATATATATATATATATATATATATATATATATTATATATATATTATATATATATATATAATATATATATATATATAATATATATATAATATATATTATATATATATTAACTTCAATCATTTTATATTAATATAATAATAATGTTCCAAGTTTGTTTACAATTTAGGTTATTTTAATCGAAAACTTTTTTGACATAAAATATAACATTTTTTTGTAAAAATACGAATAATAAATATAACATATTCTGCATTTAAAATAAATTCGGTGACAATGAATAAATTGATCATAATCCTGTGAATAACTGGGAGATGGAAGTTCGTTTTCACACGGGTCTGGCTTTGGTTCCCAGGATTCGTGAGAGTTTCCGTTAGGGATGGCACGCACTATAACTAAGGGTCAACCGTCTCAAGGGCTCAGTCTGTTACGAAAATCGTGCGGTTAATTAATATGCACTTTTTATGTTTAAATGGTTTTTATGTATTCCTTCATGAATAGGAGGAATAAGGCAATAAATATATTGGCATAATCATGTCATAACATTTGTGATCATATAATTTATGTTAATAATAACTATTGACAGTAAATATAAGATTGTCAAACATAATATTCATAATTGATAAACGCAACACAGAGCTGGCAAAGCGACAAGATGTATACTTAACGTCATGATTAAGTACCAAATTAAATCATAAATTAATGCCCCAGTGAATGTAAACGTGTCCTGAAGGAATGGCTTCTCGATCTGGATTATGATGATGTCTAGTTCGTAATTAAATAAATAAATTAAACACATAAAAATATTTTTGTTAAGAATTTTATTCGAGGTGGGCGCCAATAACTACGACCCATTCGACTAATTATTGTGCCCAAGTCTTTCATGCAAAACGAAATAATAATAATGAATTGGCGTATAAGGTAATAATAGTGTGTTAATGGATCAACTTTGCTTGGACGATAATGATTCTGACAACCCCTGAAATGTCACTTAAAAAGCTTAGCGTGGCACACGATAGGCTGCCATTATGTACTTTGCGGTGACCCATTTGAGGGGCCACAGTCCCATGGGAACTTGAATCGACCCGTGTGACTTTAGTTTTAATGGGTATTTTTTCGTAGACATTCCGTGGCATTATTTAAAAAAAAATTGATTTGTTTTTTTTTTATAAGCAAATAAGTCATTATACAGCTATATATTTCTATTATTTTATTATCCATAAATTATTTTCCATTACACTAGGTAATTTATTTTAATAATCTCAGGTATATAGCAGATGAAACTGATTGGTGAATGATATATGAGCTCAAACTATTGAGTCTAGAGACTTCAAATTTAATACTAGATAAAGGTATCTACTACCAAATTTGAACTCTTACCTAATCTAGTACCAAATTGTGAGTGCTAGCGTTGCACTAAGTAAGGACTTTAAAACTCACCCTTAAATAGGCAAAACTGTGATCCAATTCCGATAGAGTTTAATTTGGTGTTTATTTGGAAACTGGGCAAGGATATAAGACAATTTTTACCGTGAGGAAATATTACTCGTACAACATAATACGAATTATAAAGCTTATTATTTTGTTTCATACTTGTTCTTACAGAAATCTAAAAATGCTATTTTACACTTATTTCCCAAATTCCTGTAAAAAATTATTATAAAAAAAATGATGACGATAACTCAAGATGCTTTCAAAACAGACAAGGGTATTCTCTGTCTACCTGAAGGGTACATGGTCCGTGCGAACACGAAACAGATTACGAAAATTCCCATCGAACCCAAAAATTCCCACAGGAAGTGAGTCGACCGTGAGAACGAAATGACACGAGTTTACATCGAGCACAATATTTTAACAATATCTAAGTTGAAGTCAGTTTTATATAGATGAAAAAAAAAAGTGGTTCCATTACATTAATGTGACAACTCAACATTTCAATTATGATTATTTGATTTTGATTAAAATGATTAGTTACACTTATACTAATTAGTCTAGCCTAATGTAAGTTCTGTAAGGCTTGTGTTATGGGATCTAGGGTAACGGATAGACATACATATAATATGCATATTTTTGATATAAATATATATTTTGGATAATTCAATGATCTATCATATTCTTTACTCTAACTTATGCTGTATTTTAAAGAATAAACCCAATAATAGCACAGATAAAATAAACGGAAATAAAGAAATAACTTTTTTATTATCAACATGTCAATGGATACGTTTAATGAAATGTATCAGTCAATATTTAATTATGGAATTGTCTCTTGTCACCTATTATCTGTAATCCTTTGCAATCTTTCCTGTCCATTCAGATCTTGACGTGGAGCTAGTAACCCTAGGCTACATTCGTCAAAATAACTAGACAATGTTCGATAATATACGTTTTTTTTAAATATTGATTGATTTTTGAAAGTGGGAATGCCGAATATACCCCTAAAAATTAATAAATATCACTACATTACTAAAACAAAGTCGCTATCCACCTGTCTCGCTATCCGTCTGTCTGTCCATATGTATGCTTAGATCTTTAAAACTACGCAACGGATTTTGATGCTGTTTTTTTTAATAGATGAGTGATAAGGAAGGTTTATATGTATAAAATATGCATAATATAGTAGAGAAACATTGATAAATTTAGAGGTTTCTAATGTGATGTCGTAAATAAGCACGTTTTTTGCACTTATATTGCAAAAATGCAGGCTGAACCATACGAGATAGACCAAAATAGTGTACTACAGTATTGTCCACCTTAAAAAATTCAACAAAAAAGTCCGCGATGGTATATGTCTATCTCTTAGGGATAACCCACTATCTTTATCCTTACTTTATCCTTTACTAAAAAATGGTTATTTACCAAGTGATTTTAAACAATACAGCATTAATCCTTATCCTAATTATAGATCAATATGCTTTTTAAAGCATGTAATTTAAGTGAATATTTCCGATGATATTACAAAGGACATGGACAAAAAGTAGGCCTCAATCATGTGCAGAAACGTAAGATATATCAATCGATAGGTAATTTTATGTTCATCAATTTACAATTTATTGTATTTTTTTTAATCCCCCGTTTTTCTGTAGATGATGTTTGAAACTACCTAGATATTTAAGTAAACACACCCCAAAACGTGGTTAAAATGTTTTAATTAAGTATATAAAATGATAATTTATTTAAATGTTATTGAAAAATGGTTATAAAGTTAACAAAAGAAATGTAATTTAGTAATTATAAATGCATCAAGTTCTAGACATGTAGTGTTACTGACCACCCTGAATGTACATAGTCTGTGACCAATGATGACACTCGTCCGCTGTCAATGCGACTTTGACAGCATGTCTTGGGCAAATTAATAAAAAGAAAAATAAAACCTAAAAAAAAAGATTCCATCAACTTGCTAGTATTAAATAATTTAAATTATTAATTACAAAAAAACGGGAGATATTTAAAATCTAATCTTTATCCAGACGATCTACAATAATTTATACTCTTTACTGGTAAAGATTCGTTGCTGCACATTACTCAGGCCCACCTTCCATACAAATTTTGACCATCACCTTTAAAATGCAGGGACGTAGTTGTTGCGGCGCCGCGGCGGTACGGTAGTAGGTATATTTACATAAGCATTGCACCCGTGCGAAGCCGGGGCGGGTCGCTAGTAATAAATAAAATAAACCATGACAGACGCATAATATTTAAAGAGGGATATTGTTCCCTTCAAAAGTCCTGCTTAGCTAAAGTTGTATCTTGAATTAATTTGTCAGTGGTAACACTATGGCACGCGACATGGCCTTTTGTTGTAGTTTGTGGCTATAAAATTAGCGATTTTCTCATTTATACTATAATATTACGAAGGTCAAGAGTATGTTTGGTTGGATGCGTTAAGATCAGAAACTACTAGTTCGAAATGAAAAATTCTTTTTGTATTGGATAGTCCAATTATCGAGTAAGGCTATATATATATATAGCTATCTAACATCACGCTACGACTAATAGAAGCGGAGCACCAATAGAAAATGTTGCAAAAAAGAATTATGTATATCTATTTCAGAGCTTTCGTTGCGTGTGCTGCGAAATGGCTGAATTTACGTAAAAAATACGTATAATGGAATTGTTCTTCTTTAAAAGTGAAAGAGAAAGTTCGTGACATCCTTACTATAACCTTTTTTATGGTAATCAAATTAATTCGAAACTGATATATCAACATACTTGAAATTGGACAGAATTGTAGATCAGATAACGTAAAAAAGGACTTGGGAAGGATTTTCACAATTTTATCTCCAAGAGGGCGAAATGATTCTACGCAGGCAAAGCCGCGGGTACAGCTTGTTTTTTATATACATTTGTCAAATTAGACTAATCAATAACTTTACAATAAATACCTTTCTCGTTAGATAATTTGTTACGTATATCCCTCGCAGCTTGAACCTATTTGAAAATTCATTTTGCTAAAAATCGTTAACTAATTGATAGAAAAATATTCAGTCATTGCGTTTATTCAAGTTTTCTATGCGGTGATAGGCGTGTCACCGCTCTCTTGCCTATCTTAAATGTCGTAAGAATCGATTAATTAATTTTATCGCAATGATGTAGATGCAGTCTGTTGTGGCAGTTGGCCCATCCTTATTACCCTGGGCAAGAAAAAAAAATTTGTCATATCAAAAGTTATAAAATAAAAATACTTGGATTAAAATATAAACTTAAAACGGGAATATCTAAATTCTCAAAAAATCCATACAAAATGGTAATTCCATAGGCAGACCTATTCTTATGTACTCAATCATTTATTGCAAACATTATGTACATTATATGATGCAGGTCTTAGACATAGTTTAGTTTACATAATGACCCTGTTAGGGTATGCCATCTTCATGTTATATATATTGTTTTGTCCATTAAATATTCGTCTAAGGTGTAATAACACCTCTTGATTAACATATCTTTAAGTATTTTTGCAAATTTAATATCGTCTTCAATTTCTTTAATTTGCACAGGAAGATTGTTAAATAATTTTACGGCCATCGAATGGGCCTTTGCTATGTATTGCAAGATTTGAGGCAAAATCAGTTTGAGTTTATGTATTTTATTTTTTGATGATTTCTTATATTAGGTACTTTTTTGGAACAACATTGGTTTTTTTCCAAATTTACATGTTTCTAATATGAACATTGACACAGCTGTTAATATTTCAAGTTTAATAAAGTAAGGTCTGTGGAAGTGTGGTATGTTTGTATTGGTATATGATATTTTTTATAAGTGATATATTGAGAAACTAGCAGATTTCTTACGAGATGCTTAGTGGTTATAGTCGTTTATAATTCGTTTATAATATATGTGGTTCTTATGATACTCAATTAATCTGCAACCCTCATTAAAATCACAGTGTAGGCACATTATTGTGAACATCTGACATATCATGAAACGTCTCTTTACAGCTTGTAATCTTATCTTACCTTTACACCGGAACACAGCATTGCGAACAGTGCTATTTTACTGTTATCGTGTCACAAACTTATATTAACATTGGTTGAAATAAAGAAGTGGGTTTCGAACACCCCCAGTTTTTTCTCCATATCTGGTCTGCGTTACTAGCTGTAGACATAAAAATGCTCCTAAGGGTCATTTATTTTGAAGGTTAATAAATTATATCTTATAATTATATTAAAAAAAAATAGATTTTCTTACTATTTAGTCTCTGGACTTACCGAACTCAGTGCTAAATACAATACAATACCTACTACAAATGCAATTTCAACACCTATAAATCGCGTATTCAATGGCCCACTAACTAATGCGTTGTTTCCAATACTCCAGAATTTTTGTCTACTAATTCACATAGAGTTCAGCCGTGTGAACTGTATTAGTGGGAACGTTCTGGATCAACAACATCCCACGCCTATAAGGGATTCACCAAGGGGCTTCAAGCTCAATACATTTACATTTCCGTATGTAAATATTAAATATGGTGATGAAGGTGAAGATACCTGTATTATTCATTATCTGCGTTTTCTTTTCAGTTCGACGTTGAAAGTTGTTGAATAATTTTTATATTTCTCTACTCTTTTATTAAGCTTTAGTTGTGAAAATCGTTTAAACTAGTTATCTTTTTGAGGATAGTTCAAATAAATCATACAAAAATAACGAAAATAAAAGAATGTTAAAAAAAGGTCATAGTAGTAAAAAAGCGGTTTTCTTGATTATTTATATTTTTAATATCCCACAAATAATATCTTTATAACAGTCACTTTACAGCCCTCGTCCAAATTCAAACAGTCTTTGTACACCGACAAAGTCTAAGAGCTCTCTTGTAAAATGCGAAAGACAATTATGAAGGGTCCAAACTCTCCCCATTGAAATGCTCATTCGCCTGCCTTTTGACCGGAGCGGTGGTGAACAAAATGTTTGCTTTTAAGCACATCAGCCAGGGTTACTCTCTGACAGGTAGAATCGTTTTTAGTATGTTATCTGTCCTGACTCTATTTACTAGGAACAGTATTATGACATTTGTACCACACAAAATATATCAAAAGTCCAGTAGCTTAAGCTTCTCAAATCTTCCTCAAAATCTTTAATATCGTTACTTTGATTAGTTGTCATCAAACAAATGCGCTCTTGCAGCATTTTCGGAATGAGCTTACAATGAGAGCGGTCTGAGCGTGTATAATTGTTCCGAATCGAGGTAAGTTCAAATTGCTCTGAAGGGCGGTTCGCCTTAGTTCAAAGTCCAGGAAAGTACCGGGCCATCTACCCGACTAAGGGCTGCAGGCAGTGTTTTAGTTGGTAGGTTAGCCTTTTGCTAAAGTCCAACACAACCACCCGCCGTAGACCGGCTGCGGGTGGTATCCGGTTCAAGGCCGATCCAAGTAACAAGGGGTTATTAAGACTACATAAGTACCGCTTCCCATATGAGGATTCACTGCCATCCCTCGTGGGAAAAAAGTAAAAACCGCGCTATGTTAAACGCAAATAATGTCAGACAATATGACAATCAACTCTGACATTTATGAAGACGGGGTTATTTTTTACTACGTAGAATTAAAACACAATAAAAATTTTACGTCAATACAAACTGCCATCTGTCATTTATAAAGCAGTAATTGTTTGCTTTTTTGTTTTATTTGTCAAAAATCTAAAAGGCACGTTTGATAAAATAAAAAAAAAACATGGATATAGGAATTATAAAACAAAGTTTTGCTTTGAAGACTGCGTTTTATTTTACACGATTCCAAACAATTAAAAAATTATAAATGTCCATACTCTATTAAACATCCTTAGTTAATATCATTTGGTTGGTACCCTTGATATTCTAATTTATATTTTAATTTACAAGGCTACCAAACTCCTGCTGTGACGTTTCGTAATGTGCCTTCTTCCGTAGATAATGTAACTGACGTCGACCTTAATATTATCGCTCGTTAGATCAAAACATTGATCACGAGCTTATTGAATAGCCCTGCCGCGTCGTGTCCTTCCCTCTGTTTGCTTATCCTCGGTTACCTACGACCTTGAGTGATAATAAAACTTAAACGAAGAATGCGGGATTTTTTTCCTGTGAAATTCACACGGGAAGCTCTCGTGGCGCGTGGGAATTATGTATTCTGGGAATTTCTTATTGGGTTCGCGCTATTTGAATTAGTCGGAGGAATTTTGTTTTCGGCACATTTTTGAATTGAATTTGTATATAGATACATAGATATATTGTTCTTTTAAGGAATATATATCAAAGTTTGTTGGGAGTTGATAATTTTTTTAAATATAGTGCTTTGAGATCTATAGAAAGACACATAAACATTTTTACCACGGGAAAGTCTGATAAAATAGGTATCCGGGTTTAATTAATTGATACAATTTGGTATGAGGATTCTTGGTGACGGAAAAGAAGAAAGAAAGAAAGAAAAATATTTATTGTCGACACACAGTACAAAATAAACTTAAATAAAAACATTTAAAAAAGTATAATGTGTCGCCAAATAGGCTCCAACTTCAGCACAAAGTTACAGCGATAGAAAGACTGCCACCGCAACGCTGATATTCTGGAGGAGCCTAATAGGCAAGTCACGGACAAACAATATACAATATATGAGGAAAAGAAACAATAAAAATAAAATAAAAAACAATAATATTATTGACGGAAAATTTCAGACCGCACGCAAGAAATCACAGAATATTTTTAAAAAAATATCACTTTTTAACCTGTGATCGTGACCGCGTTAGTCGCTAACATATGGTCAAGAATAAATGTTATTTAAAATAAATAATAATATATAGTTCATAATATTATCTAAAACATATGTCGAAATTGCATATAATACAGAACAATGCAGTACCTTCCAAAGAATATGATTACATTCCATTCATATTAACTTGCAACAAGCAGAACTCACATCCTATCGTAAAAAGCCTGAAAATGAGTAAGTAATATTTGTTTCCGAAATTCGCGAGGCGATCGGATACTTTTTAAGATAGTTTCTAAATGTGTTCACTGTTTTTAGGTCATGTATTGGCGGTGGGAGGTCGTTCCAGCACTTGGAAGCGGCGTATTCTTGGATATCTGCTCCGATCACAGGTCCATGAGACCTATTTTTGAATTACGAATGCGACTTCGAATTACGAATCACCGATGTGACTAATAATCACCGATTTTCAATAATTCTTATTTTTGAATATCACTGATGTGACTACTTTAGTCACAGGTGTGATTTCATTACGAGTGCCCTCACCCACTCGTAATCAAGTCATACTTGTGGAAATGTTATCTGTGTTTTGTTTGATTTTTTAGTCTATAGTATATATATATATGCTACATTCATATATACATGTATGTATATATTATAGGTATATAAAGGTTTATTTACATATATATATATATATATATATGAATGTAGCATATATTATATATATAATAACCATAATGGTTAAGCCGACAATAATCGGCAGCGGCTACATTCTGCGTGGAACCGAACTCTTATATTTATGTGTGTACTTTATCTATGTTGGCAGCTCTGCGATCGACTTTCAAAAATTGGATGTTTAGGAATCCGTGACCTCAAAGTCACCGCTGACTATTTAGTCAGCGGTGATTTCGAAATCGCATTCGTAATTCAAAAATAGGTCTCCATGACAATTTATTCCAAAGGTAAGACGGCCTACCAGTGGTTATTACACCAAACATAAGAACAGCGAGATGAAGCCTTCTACGAGCTTCCATCTTAACAATGCCTGCATCATTAAGAATATCTGATATTTTTTTACCGTATATTTCCTTTTAGAAAATCCAAAATAACGTGGGGCAAGCTAGTAGTTTATATACCAAAAATTTATTTAACATTCCTCGCAAAATAAATAATGCTACATTGAAGAACCATTCTAAAACATACATTTTATACGACACAAAACAATTTATTAAGCGTACCATGGCAATATACGAAACAACAGAATCTAATTGTGCTCTAACTAAGCGTACACTCATGTATGTTTGCGGAAATTTAATTACATTTGATTGTAAACCTCCAACGAGTTTGTGGAAGTTTGCCTTCGTATTTTCCAAAGGCTGTTTTTATACTCGAAATATGAAAGGAAAGTCGAAATTACATTAAGAGTTGTGAAATATTAATCTATAAAATGATTAATTTGAATATACGCATTATTTTTGTTTTCTGGTGGGGTTTTTATCATCTATATTTATAATTAATAATAAATCTGTAGAGATGTAAATTCTGTACATGAAATATATTTAGTAAAATTTTTGTCTGTCTGTTTGTATAACCGTTATAGAAACAAAAACTACTCCACAGATTTTAACGAAACTTGGTACAATTATTTTTATACTCCTGAGCTGGTTATAGTATACTTTTCATTACACTACAATCAATAGGAGCAGAACAGTGAAGGGAAATGTTGGGAAAACGGGAGAAGTTACTCCATTTTTTAAGCTTCCGTCGCGTGTGCAACCTTAATGGTTAAAGCTACACAGAAATCATATATGACTGAAATGTTATCTTTAAAATTATATAAAAAATATCCCACAACAGCATATGTCTATTTTTTATGGTTGACTTACAATAACACATATAACTCCCGATAGCTTAACAGTTCGAAGCTTTCTGATTATATTTGTCTACTCTTACGTTTATAACAGTCTCAGTCATTAAAAAATTGGTTGTCTGTAGAACTCCGTCTACTGCCGATATTTGAACGTGACAACGTCTATTACATGGTAATTTTTTCTGGGTGCAATGAAATTATTTAAAATAAAGTAATGTATAACATTTATATTTTTATTTAATAGTTTGTTTAAATTTTCTGCTTCTGAAGTTATACATAAATTAATTATTATGAGTAATATGCGTGGCTCCGTGTGGCGTCAGATTCGGCCGTCACGGTGTTTTCGAGAATGACTCCACGCCGTACCAAATTAATAGACGTTGTCACGTCAAAAAAATCTAACAAATCGTGTGCTGATTTTCGGTTCCTTATTTAGACGTAATGAAACCGGGTTTGAAGTGGTTTATTGCCGGTGATGAAAAATAGATGACGTACGATACAAACGTCCGAAAAAGATCGTGTCAAAATCCGCTAACTAGTTGGACTAGGACGTTTGTTCAATCAACTTTCAGCCTAGTAATTCAATTAAATGTCGTCATTCAATGAACGCGCTAGTGGTACAATCAAATAGCAGATTCAACCAGATGACTGCGACATATCCATATATCCCTTATACTTTCAGAGTTTCGCCTATTTTTTCAAAGTAGAGTCAGATTTATGTCAAGAGAGGACTGCCAAAATTAGTTTTCGTAAAAAATACAAAGATATTTCTTCCCTAGTATGTTAATTAAATAACAAAAAAATTTTCTGGGTGCAATGAAATTATTTAAAATAAAGTAATGTATAACATTTATATTTTTATTACGTTGCCGTGTGGCGTCAGATCGGCCGTTACGCCGTTCGTGGACTCCGTGTGGCGTCAGATTCGGCCGTTACGGTGTTTTCGAGAATGACTCCACGCCCTACCAATTTAATAGACGTTATCACGTCAAAAATGCTACCTAAAATTACGATTCCACGCGGACGAAGTCGTGGGCATAGCTAGTTATAAATATTATATTACATTTAAAATAATTAATTACCCAGATTTGAGATATTGTTTAGTTTTTTTTTTTTAGTTATAGGAGGGCATACAAGCGATCTGAGAGTAAGCGATTACTGCCACCCATATTAGACATCCGCAATACCAGAGGAGTTACAGATCAGATCAGATCTCTTTATTAATTTTATCTCTTATTTTAGCTGCTTAAGTAGTATTTAGTTTTATTTTTTGTTTCACTTTGAACTGAAGTTAATTTTTATACTGTTAGTTTATACAGCGCCTCGCGACTGTGTTTTTGGTATTGAGTAAAACGTGGATAGAGTCGTGGGCTACAATATTGCCAATTTTTGTGTAATGGTTTGTATTTATTTGTCTTTCGTAGCTGTTTGCTGTTCCTTAATAAAAAAAAGAAATGTTGTCGGCCTTTCTATACGCTATTTGTTACGAGTTCAACTATTTATAGAAATATTATTATGGACGTATTTACTTTTAACAGAAATTTAAATTTCTGTGAGGAAATATGAAGGTCGCTCCTGGAGTTACGCGTAGAGTGGAGACAACGGTAGTTTGAGCAGAACAGCAATGTTTGGTAGTCCTCTGTTTATTCCTCCACTGAACTATTTGGTTTATTTTTAATATTCACATACAATTTATTTGCTGAATGACTAAACACAGCGAAAAGTCTGGCGTTCTTAATAACTTCATTTATATTTCATTTACTAAATAATTTATAGACAAAAGGAAAACGTAGGGATATGCCGATAAAAACCATACTTCCTTTAGAATATTTTTGTAGTGCGTATTTCCTAGGGTTCTCCTTACCCTGTGGGCGTGTGCGGTAGCATCGCGAAAGCGCACTCCGCCACGCGCCCCGATATGGGAAGGACACAGGGGGGTTTTTAGTGGGTAGGCCGGTCTTCTACCGGAGAGCCCCACACACGGCCGCGCCTAGCCAGCGTGGTGACAAGGTACATAAGGAGCATTTTCCCCCGCAAAAAAAGGTTCTTTTTCCCTCAGGTGAGAGAGACTGAGAATCCTCACTAAAGAGCACGAAATATGCCCAGAATACCCCCGCAACGGCAAGTGTCACGGAGGCTATGTTGGACTTCACGCGGCCAGAGTGGTCTGACCACGTGACCTAACTCAACCTTAGCCTTGTTGGCCATAAGGGCCCTACGGCTTGAATGGAGGATAGGAAAATTTTCTGCGTGGCTTCCTTTTGAACTAGAATTGTCAACCCCTGTTGGATTGACGGGGTAAATTATTATCTGTAGCATATTGCTCATAGATTTCATTCAGGAGTGAGTAATTTTTACTAATGGACAAATGAATGGGTTTAAGTGAGGCAGTAAATAGTAATTTAAAAATAAAAAGAAGATGAACTTTATTTATTGTTACAAATATTTTTTCATATTGGTTTCAGCATGCCAGCGTTAGAGATATACATAAGAGAAAGAGCTAATATTATATTCTGTATTGAGTTGATTGTTGGCTCTTGGTGGAACTTATTATACATGTTGAATAAAACTCTTGTACTGTTCCACTAATTTTAATTATTATCGACCTGACCGGTTTAAAAATTTTTAGATAGAAGCGTAAACACGAACAGCTGTGTACTTTAACACCTTTGAAAATGCTGTAAAGCGAAACCGGTCAGGTCGATAATAATTAAAATTAGTGGAACAGTACAAGAGTTTTATTCAACAAGCTAATATTATATTGCACTGCATAAACTAACATTTACTAGTCTTCATAGATATAATGTGAATTTATTCAAAATTGTAAAGGAAGTTGGATTTAGACTATTTATCTGAGGCCAGTTTCTAATTGACGATTCTGTAAAAATACAGGGCGAAAAAGAAATATTCCTTGTTGTTTCTTTCCAGTATAAGGTCTCCCGCCGTAGACTTGTAAACCAATGCAATAGTAACTTTGAAGTACAAAAGTGATTGTAAAAATCTCATTTGAAGAATAAATTATCAATTTTCACATAAATCTATTTTAGTAAAAGTGTGTGATATTTTATTTATTTAATAAAATGTTTTCTTAATGATTTCTTTTTAGAGTTACACTGCGTTGTGACGTTTTGACATTTTGACATATGTACGAACGTATGATAAATTTTAGTTCATTACATCATCCGCTAGGGGCGCTGTAAAAAGTTTAAATAAAAAAAAATTCGTTTGCGAACGAATGTAAACGAAAAGGTAGCTTCGGTGGATTATTGATAGGATCAAAAATGCCTTAGTTTTACATAAATTATAATTATAAATAAACAAAGGTTCTGAAGTTTACGATCTTAACGAGAACATAACAGAGGATATTGAAATTTATATTGTCTGAGTCAACAAATGTTTTCTATTGCTTATAAATATACGTTTCTCCAAATTTCTTCCAACTTTTGTCCTTGCCTTTGCCTTTATTGTGTCAAGATTAACTAAAGCAATACAAATAAATTGTTTTCATATTCTTATTATTTAATCAATTTCTTCTTGATATTGAGCTTCCACTTGTTCTGATTCTGTAACAATATAAAAGAATATATATTAAAATTATATTATATCGGATTCTGCGAATTTGTTAACCGTGTACGACATTTATTTATATGGAAATATATTATTTGTGTTAAGTTTTTCAACGAGAACAACAGGTTGCTATGGTTGGTTGCCCTGTGCTTCAGGCTCACCTTTTTCGCAATTCATCCTTGTACAGTAAGGCACGCCTTCCGCTGAGCAGACGCATCTATTGCAATCAATCACATAACTCGTGAACGGCTTACAAGATTCTGTGTTAGCTGAAAATAAATTAAAATGATCTTAAGCAATTAATTATGCATGTGTGTGTCTAGTTTATTTTAACTGATAGGCGTTATATATATTATAATGCCAGTTATAGGCCTCCCCAAGGATCTCTACACCAGTCGGCCCTGCGCTACAAGCATCCAATGCCTTCCTGCGATCTTCATCAAGTCGTCTGCTTATCGTGTGAGAGGTATAGGTAGCTTGACTGATCTTTCCAACATGTAAGTACAAAAATTGGAAAACACATGGCATTATCGATCGCTGAATAGTGACATAAGAAAATTGCTGAGCGCAACCTTTAAATTTCATCGAAGGTGTAGGTAGCTTGCCTGACTATCTTTCTAATATTTATAAAATTTGAAAAACACATGGCATTATAGAGCGCTGAAGACTGACATAAGAAAATTGCTGAGACTACAGCGCAACCTTTGAATTTATTCGAAGGTGCAGAGAGAAGCTTGAGTATCATTCCGTACGAGCGTCAGATAAATATATATCTAAAATTAGAATATTGAAAACGCGGTTTATAAAGTATCTCAAGAACTTAGAAGTATCTTTAACCATAAATCTTGTACTACGCACATATCTTATATTACAATCTAGTTATAGTATATGTGCAAACACAGCTGCAAGTTATAATTAACATGTTGTTCTTAAGACCACCTCTATGCCCTACGTAATAATGTCTGTTTTTGAAGCTCAAGTATTTTCCCTGACGTGCTGCTGACTGTATTTTTATTGTACATAAAATTTACACAAAAATACATAATTTAAAACATACAAGGACAAGCTGATGACTTAAATAGATCTAATCCAGTCAACCCAAATATTCTTCTATCTCGTCCTGTTTCCATTAAGACGGTTTATAGATGAAATGTAAATAATATATATAACGTTCATAAACATTAATGAAGTATTAAGATAAATTAGAAAACAGATGTGCTTTTACGAGTAGTTCATTTAACGATTTTAGTTAAGTTTACGAGAGCTCAATAAATTTGAAGACATTCTTATTAATAAAATTCATGTAATCTGTGAAACCTTATAGGAAGCAAGAATCACTTCACCATGAATATAGATTTTGCGACATCTAACCCTTAAGATGAATAAAATATCACTTATCACTATTTTGAAATGAGAACATTCGTTTGATCGGTACGAGTCTATAAATCAAATGTTTGAAAGTTATTAACAAATTAATTTATAAAAAGTTACCTATAATTTATAGAAAATGTCCTCATTACTAATTTTTTTCGTCGATTACCATAACAGAAATTGCGAAAACCTTATTTTAATGTAATTTACCCTGGTGTTAAATTCTGTCTGGGTGAAGCTGATTTCTTATTTCTTTCAAATCGGGTTAAACTCAGCCATGTTTTACCTTATTGGTTTACATAGGTCAAAGAATATAATTTCATTCATTAATAAAACATTATTATTTTTATCTATTGCTGAAAACTGCATTAAAATCCGTTGAGTAGTTTAAAAGAACTGAGTGAATTCAGACCGAGTTAATTTTATATTATGTGAAACAAATGGAATCAAACAAATAGACAATTTCATTGGAGTGTTCAATGAAGTAGAAGAATGAAGAAAATTGTAAAATTTGTCACTTACATCTTCTCCAAAACAGCCACATGTCTTCTGGTAATGTTTTCGCAAATACAAGTGGGATCTTAAAATAGCAAAAAACAATCATTCAACGGTTTCTTTTAAATGAAACATTATCTAAGTATTAATTTTATATTATTTGGTATGTTGAAAAATAAGCAGACTATACTCTACTAGCAGCAGACTAGACTATTATAGTACATGTAACTCTAGAGTCTAGAGAGTGGAGTCAATCTGAAACCTTCATAAGATATGTTGCTAACATGTGAATACATGAAAAGTTATAGTAATGCAAGAATTTCCTATATCAAATTCATAAAAGATTTTCAAAAAAAATTGGAAGTCAAATAGAATACCACTTTATTGGGCTCCCATACAGTAATAATTCACATTATGGGTAGCACATCTTACATAATTATATATTTTATTAATAAACACACACTCATTCACAAATGTAACTGATAAATTAATCATTTTATTCTAGTGTGGTGAATTTTTTTTCAAAATTTATTTTTCGCGTAGGATTTTTACACTTTTGCTCGTCAAAGATGCTACGCCATTGATTGACAAGTCTACCTTTCATATTTTATTTTTACAGAGTCATCAGTTAGAAGCTGACTCAGATAAATAGCCTGAATTTAACTTCCTAAATTCACATTATAACTATAAAAAAATATATTTGGGTCATACACAAAACACTCGAAAAAGAAAACGCACAAAATAAAAGTCACGCAATCGATTCAAAATGTTATAATTTTTATATTATCGCACGCCCGTGACTTTGCCTACGTCAACTTACCTCGCGGGAAAATTATATATAAAGCAAAACAAAGCTAGTTTTGAATAAAGTTGATAGTTATTTGTCGGTAATACTCTAAATCATCAAAATTAATTCAGTAGCATTCAAGTGAAAAGGTTATAAACAATAAACTATGTACATTTATACTTGAAATTAATAAGTCAAGACATATAATAAAGCTTATTTAAATACCAACTTATCAAAAGAATGAACACAAAAGGTCTAAATTTCACTTCTGTAGAATTTATCTTTTCTGTAGACATGATATCTGCAGAAGAGATTTCTACAGGAGAGACAAACGAAACAAAAAAAAAATAATGCAATCAAAATTTCAAGGTTAGAATCTTAACAATGGCACAGTTATAAACTAGTTCTTAAATCACATAATGCCAAAGTAGTTTAACATAAGAAATAGTCATACTTACTTTGCAATAAATCACTAAGAAAAGATGCACTGATGTTTGACAAAAACTTGTGTATTTAATTATGATAATATTTTATCAAAACGTATAGGACTTTCTTCTCAGCATTCAACGAAAAAATAATCGTTTATTTTTTAGTCTACAGGAAAGATGTCAAAATTTAGAACAACATTTTTATTTATTTTAAATGAATAATTAACACACTTATTTCTGAAAATCTTCATTAAGTGTGTACCTACATACATACATGTCATTATAATAAAAATACCTGTTATTTTAAGACCACAAAAGTATTTTTTATTGCCCTCCTAAGATCTGTACTCAGTATCTGAACAGTCTACAGGAGGAGAATTTTATAATGATAAAGTTAAATTTAAATAACTAATTGAATAATTTTATTTTTCCTTTTTATATAATTAAATGGACATAAATGTGATTTTCATAAATTAGAAAACTAAGCAAGTTAAGTAAATACTAAGTTAGCGTTAAAGTAAGTGAACGCTTTTTTTTTAATTTTTGTGTATGACCCATTTTCATTTGTTATTTGCTCAAAATATGTGGCAACGTCTCTATTGAGTTATTAAAATTAAACCCAAGCATTGTTATCAGTTCGTACTTTATGATTTGTATTTAGTTAACCGGTTTTTACTATAAATACCCTAGCAGATCTATAGGGTCATCTATAGGTAGAATTATAGGGTCTCTCCATTAATGACGATTTATGACAAAATAGTATTTTGCAACAGTGTTACTCACAAGAAAAACAGAAAACGCTATTTCCCAACGCATGTTGATAAGAAACTAATAAAAAAACCAATATAACGCTGAACAATTAATAACCCAACGCATTTTACGTATCATTTAAATTCTGCAAAAAATTCAATTACTTAAATTAAAACTTGTGTCGATGTTAATAAGATTCAAGTTTGATTTAGAAGAAACAACAGACTAGAGATAAAATCTTTTGCTTTCTGATAGGATTTCTTTGAATTCTTTCCCTTAATAATTTGATCGCCATATCCGTAGTCTTAGGTTTCATTGTGTCCATTATTAATAGCCCGTTACACAAACATTCGAATAAAGATTGTATTTGGCTACATATTTACTTTGTGTAATGCATTTATAGCGATTCAGTTCTTATTTTGAATATCACAAATATATTTGACAACCTATTGGCGCGAAAATGAGAAAACAATGAATATTCATACAAAAATGACAGGGATGTATTTAACAACATACGTGCGGTCAAAAAATTGTTATTAGCGTTTGTGTGTATGCTCGTGTGCACGTGCTTCGGATTATTTTATCTTTGATTTGTTAGCATTTATTGATGAGGTCATTAATACATCAAACTACACACAAATCAGTAGACGAATAATTATAGACCGACCGGAATTTACATGGAATTAGAACACATGAACGGTGACAGCAAATTTTGGACCGTATCATGTCATTATTGTCTTGTTCCTATGATAACATTGTTAAACGGAAGACAAAAGAAAATAATAAAGTGTGTGCTGCCGTATGAATGTTATAAATTGTCACTTGTGATATTTTACAATGAACTAAAAAATATTTGAAAAGCAAAGACATACCTATTTATTGACTCGAAAATCTAGTTTTAATTGAGTATAATTATATACACAAATTATAGTCTGATGTTAAAATGCAGATCTATCTACAAAGGATTATTATGACGGAGCAGTTTAACCCTTAGTAGCCCGGTTTACGGAAGTGTTTTTTTTAATATTACTGTGTTTGCTTGAGGGTCTAGATAAGCGGAAAAATAGTTAAAAAATCACAATATTTATTTTACATACCTATTTATTAAGAAAAAAAAACAGGTATCAATTTTGATACTTCAGGCATTAAGGCCATAAAGAAATCAGATATACCTATGCATGAAATAATGCGAAACATGGTTTTTTTTTATTATCGCATAACGACACTTTACACTTTTTACAGAACCAACAGGTAAGTTTCCTACAATTATGAAATTTACACTTATTTCTAGAATTCATCAATATTTTTTCATAACCAATACAATCGCAACGCACGTCAGTAGAGGGTAGTACTTGTACACCTGTCCGGGGTCTTTTAGAAGGTACTGTAGTATCTTGTCGACTGTTGGTACTGGGTCTTCCCCTTTTATTATTTTTTTAATTTCCTTGGAAAGAATATTATGCAACAGTAAATTAAGTACAAGCCAACCTATAAAGAAAAACTAATAGTAATATGAACATTTGGTTTAAAAATTAGGTTATTAAGGGTCAACATTGTCAAAGAGACTTTACATTTACAGGAGAGGAATTTATGTAGGTAATACAGCATACAAAGAATAAGGATTCAATGAACAAAATACAATAGACTTTATCACAATCGCATGAAGGAGGGAATTTAAAGTTTTACAGAATTTGATAACGCTTAAGATCTGTCAAAGTCGAAAGATTAAAAACGTCAGGAATATTACGTTTCGCTACACGTAAAGGTCGTCAAAATGTTAATTACGCCCAACTATTGATTAGACAGCAAACACAATTAGGGTGACACTGGAAACGATCTCGGCGTGGGGCCCGAATGAATAAATCCATCATAAACGTCCGCCGACCTTCAACAAAGAGCCTCATTGAAAATCAATCGGGACTCCGAACGTAATCGTGGAATAATCCTGTGCCGTATATTTGGACTGGTGAAAGGCGGCGCAAACAGTGTTCACATAAAACTTTCATACAGACTCTGTCTCTTTCACACATTGTCACGTTTACGTGTTATCCTTGTCTAAGTCGCAGTGGTGTCGATGGTATTGTAGCTATTGGGTTTTTCAGGTTTTGTACTGTTGTACAGCAAGTTTCATTTAAAAAGTTCCATTCATCATCACTTCGATGAAAGACACCCTAATTCTAGCTAGTTCCGACATGGCATTGCCAAACATACATATACGAATACATAAGCGATCCTTCTTTACCCACGTAAGAAGAGATCATAGTTTTCCACTTACTACGATCGAAACGTACTTACTCTGGTTTCCTTACCATTCATTTTAGGGTATTCTTAGGTTGGATTTTCTTCAAGATATCTCCTATTTGGAGTATCTCTATATCCTGAAGTATCCCTAGTCTAATTTATAATACCTCTGTATCCTGAAGTACACTGTACATACCTACACCGGTACAGTACACCTTTTTTTTTTTTTTGTTCCCCTGAGGAAAATGCATTAAATTGCATACCCCGGCTGTGGCGAGCCGGCGGTTATGTGGGGCTCTCCTCCCCAGAAGGGGGAGGCCTACCCACTAAAAACCTCAGGGATGGCCTTCCTCAGGCGTGTAGGGAGCCCCCGGGAACATAAAGCCACTTCCGGGAACCCCCAGCCTCCGCTCCCCTGCCTAGAGGGGAGCCCTCCTCGGGGGAGGCTACTACCTCCCCCGGTCTCCTCCACCGACGACGCCCCCCGGCCACGGAAGGGGCGTGGTCCATCCCGGGTCGCCGTAGCAGTCGCGACTTCCTCGCGCCCGCCGGCGACCCGCGGCGGCGCCGCAGATGTGCTACCGAGCCCGGCGCCGCCTTCTTCGAGCGGGATCGGCCACCCCGCTCGGCGGCCTCCTTCTGAAGCATCACTGCTTCACAGAAGGAGGCCACAGCTCTCCAACCTCCCTCGTCCGCCAGCATTGCCGCAATCAATGCCGGCGGAGACAGATCTCGCCCGATCTCTGCGACCAAGACTCGGCGCTCGGAGGCCCACGCGGGGCACTCCGCCAGCGTGTGCTGGGCCGAGTCAAGGTCGGATGCGCAGTGGTGACAATGTGTCGATCCCTCCCGTCCTATTCGACACAGATACTCACCGAAGCAGCCGTGCCCGGTGAGTATCTGAGTCAATCGGTAGGTGACCTCCTCCTTCCCGTGGAGCCAAGCTTCGAGGTGCGGGAGTACGGCACCGACGGCCCGCTGGCGCGCGCAGATCCGTAATTCGAGCTGCGCACGCCAGGCACCTGTACAGTACACCTGTATTTGCATATAATTGTGATATGATTTGGTTTGATTTGATTTGGTCCAGGTATCTTTGTGTAGGTCACCCCTTACACCCTTTAAACAAATACCAATGAGAATGTCATCCTATTGATATTTGTTTAAACATTTCTTTCATAGATCTTTTCCACGTATCCAAAACATGCGTTTCTCGATTTTCATTTACGTAGCATATTTTCCTTGAAATGCGAAATAGTGTGACTATTTCGCATTTTTTCTTTTATCATCACTGCAACCATTATTACTCTCTCAATCTCTCATTTCTACTGCACCCAGCATTCACACCAATACATTGTATTTATTTAATAACTAATTCAAAATCATTAATTCAAAAGCACTAACTTGTTTACTGAATCTAAACTTAACGTACACTGTTCTTGCATCCCATTTTGATAGTGATTTCATATTTCATTCAGTGCTTCGCTCACAAACAACAAGATCCCGAAGTTATCCAGAAACCCGGATTCCCGAGTAAGAATAATAGCCGAGAGCGTTGAGTCTAACAGTTCTAATTAGTTGAGAATTCTTGAAAAATTATACAACAGCTTCAGTATTGAAGGAGACTACTAACCGTAGTGCATGCTCAAGATATTTTTTTTTATAATACTCGTAGAGCTGTTAAAACGAATAATTTCGTCCTTTTCTTTGTGATTTAACATTTTACATTTAAACCTCATTGATGCCATAACTAATTAGTTATTAACAGCAAATAAAGTCTATCCTTTTTTTTTTTTGTTTCCCTGAGGAAAATGCATTAAATTGCATACCCCGGCTGTGGCGAGCCGGCGGTTATGTGGGGCTCTCCTCCCCAGAAGGGGAGGCCTACCCACTAAAAACCTCAGGGATGGCCTTCCTCAGGCATGTAGGGAGCCCCCGGGAACATCAAGCAACTTCCAGGAACCCCCAGCCTCCGCTCCTCTGCCTAGAGGGGAGCCCTCCTCGGGGGAGGCTACACTACCTACCCCGGTCTCCTCCACCGACGACGCCCCCCGGCCACGGAAGGGGCGTGGTCCATCCCGGGTCGCTGAAGCAGTCGCGATTTCCTCGCGCCCGCCGGCGACCCGCGGCGGCGCCGCAGCTGTGCCGCCTTCTTCGAGCGGGATCGGCCATCTCCCGACCCTGCTCGGCGGCCTCCTTCTGGAGCATCACTGCTTCACAGAAGGAGGCCACAGCCCTCCAACCTCCCTCGTCCGCCAGCATTGCCGCAATCAATGCCGGCGGAGACAGATCTCGCCCGATCTCTGCGACCAAGATTCGGCGCTCGGAGGCCCACGCGGGGCACTCCGCCAGCGTGTGCTGGGCCGAGTCAAGGTCGGATGCGCAGTGGTGGCAATGTGTCGATCCCTCCCGTTCTATTCGACACAGATACTCACCGAAGCAGCCGTGCCCGGTGAGTATCAGAGTCAATCGGTAGGTGACCTCCTTCCCGTGGAGCCAAGCTTCAAGGTGCGGGAGTACGGCGCCGACAGCCCGCTGGCGCGCGCAGATCCGTAATTCGAGCTGCGCACGCCAGGACGCCACAATCCGTCGGTGCCACTCCCGCTTAGGCACTTCGTGCGCGGGTTCCAGGGCGCTCCCCCCATCGCCCTCCCGGTCGACACGCCGCGACGCATACGTCGCCGCGTACATGTCGGCCAGGATGTCGAATGGGGGGAGCGTCCCAGAACCGTCGCCGCCTCGTACGAGATTGTACGGTAGCCTCGCACGATCCGTATGGCCATTATCCGCTGCAGGCTCCGGCAGAGCTCTGCAGCGGGGGGACCAAATAAAGTCTATCCTAGTCTAAAAATTGGGAATGAACAATGCAGATGAATATTTGAGCACCCACAGAGCATCCTCAGAGCGCCACCATAGCTAATATTATTCAGTTATTCAGAATCAAACCAACACTAGTTCCTAATTTCTATCAACCAAATCCTAGTTTTTATTAACAAAGAAACTTGAATCTAAATTAAAATAGACGAATATTTTGAGATAGAAACGTTTAATTGGACTACTCGTACATCCCGTTAGTAATTCCCGGGTTCATCTCTAAAATATGATATTATGATTTAAAACAGTAAACGTATACTCGTAACTATGCGAATACGCAGGTAAATATAGTAATCGGGTATTTTTTTTCATTTCCTTCATTCGTCATATTATTGACATTTGTACCTATTTTGTTCGCAGAATATATATATGTATATATATATATATATGTATGTATGTATATATATATATATATATATATATATATATATATATATATATATATAATATATATATATATATATATGTATATGTATATGTATATATAGCAATATACATATTATGTATATATTGCTAAGTGTCCATTATTGCAAATATTAAACGTTTGGCCTAATTCTTACTTAGCTAATTTTAAGTCAATCACTAATCTAAAAAGGCACTAACAGTTATTTTGCTATGATTACTCGTACTTCACGCTCTACGACTTTGCGGCGCTCGCAGTAGACACTCGCCATGGTCAGCCGACATGAAAGATTTATCCAAAGGACTGGTGCGTCCAACGGAGTCCTTAAGGCTGGCGTTCACCCAACGTATTTTTTCTTTTTATAACTAGGGTTTCTATGGTATGGTATGGCTTTTATGAATGAACTAGCTTTTGCCCGCGACTTCGTTCGCGTGGACTTCAGGTTCGTCCCGTCTAGTCTAGTAATAAGTAAGAAATACGGTAACTAAGCACTGCAGAGCCCTAATCATAGGCCTATAGGTAGCTACTGCAGTATGCTCCTATAAACAGACACAACAGACAATTTGCAATGTAAGCGCAAAAAATGTGTTTTTTTTACGACCTCACATTAGAAACCACAAAAATTGTAGCCTATGTGTTATTCTGATGTATAAGCTATATTGTGGTAAAGTTTCATTCAAATCCATTCAGTAGTTTTTACGTGAAAGAGTAACAAACATCCATACATCCATACTTACAAACTTTCGCCTTTATAATAGTAGTAGGAAGTAGGATTTAAAATTTATATCTCTTTTTTTTTTATTTTAGTGCGCCCAAATTTACTTTCAGAAGAAAATTATACGGTCGCTGGACTTTATAAAGGAAGTTCATAAAATGTTACACGAACCTGTGTTTTTTACAAAATCGGCTGTTTTATCATCTCTACACATATCCCAATTAGTACATCCCTTTATCGAAGTTCTGCCGCGGTTTCGCTCTGGCTTAATTGCATTTCAGCCTCCTCTGAACTGACCGTAGATCTTCGATACGTCGATACCACTACATACATGGTATCTTACTCGAGGTAACAACAACTTACCAATTTATCAAAATGTATCATCATTATTTCGTAACTAGTATTATTGTAGGGCATTAGATTTACAGGGTACTAGCTGGTGCACGTGAGTTTGTCTGCAAAGATGGTAGATTTTTTCCTCCTTACTTGACACTTATCGTTATATCTTGTGCAGTTCACATAATCCCTAGTAATATTAAAAACGCGAATGCTTCTAAGTATGGATGTATGTTTGTTATTAATTGGCGTAAAATCTACTGAATGGATGTTGATAAAACTTTACAATAAGATATTGTGTGAATTGTCCAAAATACATATGACGATAAATAGTTATAGGTATCTTTATAAATTAAAGCCTATGTTTAATTTTGATGTATCCTTTACTAATATTATGAATCGGAAAGTGAGTTTGTTTGTTTGTTTGTTCCGCTTTCACGCCGTAACTACTGAACCGATTGCTTTGAAATTTTGCAGACGTAAAGATAAAAGTCCGGATCAAATAATAGGGTACTTTTTATTATGGAAAAATCGACAGATCCCACGGGATGCGGAATTTAGGCTTCGCTCAAAAACTACTGCACAGATTTTCATGCGGTTTTCATCAATAGATAGAGTGATTCTTGAGCAAGGTTTTGCGTATTTTTTATCTCGGAAAAACGAATAGTCCCTCGGGATCCGCGATAAACCTTCGCGCCATAAACTTCCGCGCATATGTAGCCGTGGGCAAAAGCTATGACCCTTAACCCTCTATAGACCCAATACCGAAATCCACGCGGGCGAAGCCGCGGGCAGAAAGCTAGTAAACTATATAATTGTAAAGTTTCATTAAAATCGATTCAGTAGTTTTTGCGTGAAAGAGTGCAAACATGCATCTATACAAATTTTCGCATTAATAATAATAAAATAGTTTTTTGAATCCAAAGTTGACCGGATCTTCGAGGGTTTGTAATGTCTGTGTGAAGATGAATTTCGTTAATGTACGTAGAAGTTACTTTTGTTAGCATTTAAAAGAGTATTTTAAAACAAATAATTAAAGTTAATAAATTAAAGAATTCTATGAATTAAATCACCAAGTCTCTTTCTTATCCCATTATTCAGTTATCTTTCTTGACCCGCCCATCACATTTTGACGGGTATTTGGTCTACAACAAATTTTATGTCGCATTTCATTCACGTCCAATATGGCGTCTAAAAGTACAGTTCTACTAACATTTTATGGCGCATAAAATTTTTACAGTCACGATAATATGACCAGAGCAGATATCGGGAAAATAGTCCGTGTTGGATGTCGAATGGTGACACAATGTATCTAAAGTAATAACCTCTATAAAACAAAAACGAAGGATCAAATAGCTATATGATTTTAGAATAATAATAAAAATCTTTGGATGCGCGTAGTAATTATTAAATATGAAATAATGGGTTCAGTAAATAATATAAGTGGTTTTTATTTCTATGGGAGAAAATGGATGGTCAATGGAAGAACAAAAAAATTACCGTAATTTGAAATTATTTGGGCTCGAAAAGCTTAACTTAAATATTATATACAGCGTCAGCAAAAAGCTCCTTTATCGTGTCTTTTTGCACACGCTGTGTTTAATATTTAATTTCTACTTTTCACTAGTAATTCTTCGAGCTGATGGCCTCGTGTGTGATTGAAGGGTACTAGGAAAATATATTTTATCTGATACAACCAGAGCTAATCTGTTTTTCGCATCGTTGTGAATGTACTGTGATTTATGCATGTGAGTCGCATATTGATCAACGCTGCATCCATAATTCAATTTAAATAAAGTCTGTCAATTTATCTATGTAAGTAAAGTGCTGCGTTTAAGTTTAATAAAGGGAGGAGTAATGGAAAAGCTTATTACGCACTAGTGGCCCCTCGGCTCAGTTCACCACCGTCCAGTTGAAGTTATGTTTTGGAATTGAGTGATTTGGTATTTATTTTCATAGTATTTTTTTTTATTATATTTGTAACCTACGTTAATGATTATGTTTTTATTTTTTTAACACTTTTTAACTGTCTGTCTGTTTGTATAAATATATAACACTTTTTCTTATGTGTTATAATGTTAAATGTAAAATAAAACTGTGCATTTCAGCAAATAATAGTAATTTTAAATGTTTTAATAAGATTCGGGGTTTCGACCAAAACAGAAAAATTAGTTTCAGTTGGACATTAGTATTATATAATAACGGATAAGGTTGGTTTTTGTAAAAATAACAATGTAAGTATTTATTAGAACTGTGAACCGTTGAGTAACGTTAAAATAAAATTCAATATCTCATTCTCTGCAGCAATACCGCCTCGGTTCGGCTGTTGTAAGGGTCCTGTCACTTCCAATAATCCTCTCCGGATAAATAGATTCGCGGCTAGACTACATCCCGTCAGCGAAATATTCTTTCATTTTATAAAATTGTGATTTAGAGGGATTGCGCAAGACATTATCATTTTCCCTTTTTGTCCTTTCATTTGACAAGCACTTGGCATTATTTCGTCTGATGATAATAGAAAGTGAAACATGCTTGTTGAGTAGATGCTTCTATTTGGCTGTAAAGGTGTAACAAAATTTGGTTATTAAATATTTAACTTTTTATTTCCTCTGCAGAGGAGAGGCTGAGAATCCTCATTGATATTACCGCAACCAAGTGCCACGG
Organism: Scirpophaga incertulas; assembly: GCA_036419045.1. Taxonomy (NCBI): domain Eukaryota; kingdom Metazoa; phylum Arthropoda; class Insecta; order Lepidoptera; family Crambidae; genus Scirpophaga; species Scirpophaga incertulas. The sequence continues at coordinate 36,070,277 of CM071627.1, forward strand.
CGGTTATATCGGACTCCGACGGATCGAGGCGGCAGAATGACCTACCGAATAAACTGACTACCTTGGCCGTAAGAACCTTACGTCTTGGAAGGAGAAATCTTCGGTCTTTCGTAATCTGCGTTATAAAGGTGGAAGCAAATTGGCTTCCTGTGACTCTCATCTGATTACAATTGGCGCACTGTGTTTTTGAGGCAGTGCTGTACCGCGTTCTCTCCCGACGGGCGGTCGCGCTCATTAGTAGTCATAAAGTCACTAGGATCAAGGTATAAGGCAGAGTTTACTTGGTAGGCAGTCTGCGCCGAGCCGCTTTTGTCCAGACTAGGCCAAGCTGGCATCAAAAAAACTCGGTGTGCTCAATAGGGCGAAGCAGTACTTCACACCGGGGCAAAAACTAGTACTGTATAAGTCGCAAGTCCGGCCCCATATGGAGTACTGCTGCCATCTCTGGGCGGGAGCACCTAGGTACCAGCTTGGCCCCTAGACTCGCTTCAAAAGCGCGCTGTGAGACTCGTCGACGATCCCGTACTCACAGGCGGTATCGAGCCTCTAAGTCTTAGGAGAGACTTTGCCCCCTTATGTGTATTCTACGGCTTGTGTTCTGAATCATTGTTCGACATGATGCCCACGGCCACTTTCTGTCATCGCACCGCTCTCCATCGACAGGGAGTTCATGCCCACACACTGGAGCCTAAATGGTCCCGTACAGTGCGGTTCCAGAGGAATTTCAATTAATTAAAAAATTACAATTAATAAGTTCCTTAATAGGGTAGACGACTACAACTGATTATGGCCGTTTTTATACTATAATTATCTGATTTGAGCAATTTATATCTCATGAAAGTATGTCAATATAGAAATTTCAGTTTAATTATTAATTTATATTGTTTTATTTTATATATTATATTGTATATTGTTTTAATTTATATTTAGATTTCTAAAAAATGAGTATTTATTATTTACGTAATTCTAATGAAACGAACACATTTCTAGCAATTTCACATTGAATGTAACATTTTTTTTGTATACCTATAAACGTACAAATAACAAAGTTATTTTAAAATTTGTTTATACGCTCATACAAATTAGGCGAGTTTACTTAGTTATGACGTCACGATTGCAGTGTTTTTAGTATGGAGCGTTTGTGAGTGACACTTTTTTTTTTTTTTTCCCACGGGGCAGGGTAGTGAATCCTCATAGGGGGTGCGCCACCACAGTGGTCGCTATTGACAACCCCCTGGTGCTCGGACGACCTTGCACCGGATACCACCCGCAACCGGTCTACGGCGGATGGTTATGTTGGACTCCAGCAGAAGGCCAGCCTACCAACTAAACACTACCTACAGCCTTTGGTCGGGCGGAGGGCCTGGGACCCTATCGGCTTGAACTAACGCTCCCGCCCTCCAGAACGGGGCGGTGCACAGCGTAGAGAGTGCGTACGCTCTGAAATGGGATCGGTTACCAGAGTGGTCCGAATGGTATAATATGTGGTGAGTGACCCGCGACAGCGCCGCAAACATGTCGATGTATCTTCAAAAGTAATAGATGCAGGTGTACTGTTGGTTCTACAATATTTCTCACTTAAAAGAGTACTCTTATATTAAATATAGAATTTAAAAAATTGTCGTCTAGCCAATTCTACAATACCGCATAGGGTAGTTGTTCGATATATTGCATCTAGATGACTCTCATTGGTCTGTAATCCCCTACCTTCATACGTCGCGTTGGGGGATCGCTCCTAATTTTACCTATGTTGCGTAGACGACACAAAATACAATAAAGGGTTATGTTATGTTTACTCACAAGTAAACATAACATAACCCTTTATTGTATTCATAAAATACACATACAAAAAATAAGAAAATAACAAATGTACAAAAAGCGGCCTTATTGCTAAACAGCAATCTCTTCCAGGCAACCTAGGACCAGGGAAATATTAAAAGGAGATTTAAATATAGGATGGGTACAGTAATTGGACAGGACAATAGGCTATAACTAGTTTAAGTTAAGGAATCTTTGACAGGAAGTGAACACGGACTTGATTCTTAAAGGACTCCAGCGTTCGCGCTCCCCTAATACCCTCAGGGAGAGAGTTCCACAACCGGACGGCATAAGCCGAAAAAGAATATGAAAAATAGTCGGTACTTCGGGGCGGTATATCCAGAGTCAGATTAAAATTACAACGCAAGGCACGACATGACGCATGGGATCGAAAAGAGAACAAAGATTTAAGGTAGGATGGAGATGTTGGAAGGTACAAAAAATTGTAAAGTAGGGATAAAACATGTAAGTCTCTGCGCTGGCGAATAGGTAACCATTTCAGTTGAAAGCGACAATTAAACCTGCAAAATAAATACATAAATCTTTAATAAATTTATATAATAGCATAACTAAACGTGATAGATACTGTTAAAACCCTAATTATTATAGGCAGTCATTGTAATGTAAATATGTAATTGTACTTCTCATGCTTGAGGTTAAACCATGATGAGAGATTGCGGATTTGACTACTCTTTTTTTGTTTGTGACATTATCCAATAGATGGCAGCACAGTGAGCCACATGGCGGAACACAGTTGCACATTTGATTTTAGATAGATAGATAGATAAATCTTTATTTGGTCGGACATAGGTACACACACACACACAAAATATAAATACAGTTATAACGGACAGAATTAAAAGTAAATATAGCACAGTAAGTATAAAATACCTGTAGTGTTAGAATATCAGCGACATTACATAAATGAAAAACAAAATACAGGACAGTTCGTGTACCGTGCTACAACATTGTGTGTGTGTGCTGCAGCAACACAAAAAGGCCATAGCTCAGCGTCAATATTTGCTCATAATCTATGAGCAAATGGCTGATTTTCAGCAACAGCCTGAAGGAACCAAGTCTGCGACACTCAGCTGCGCGCGATGTACGCACTGATCTTAACACTTATCGATTGTATTTTGTGATTAGGTATATTAGTTCAAAACAGAGTTGTGGTATCGACACCCTGGGGATATATTACTTAAATATACACACATATACATATATATACACATAATATACACATAGATAAAATGATAATAATAATAATATGGACTGTATTTAATATCGTACTGATATATATATATCGGTGTGACATCTATGCAAAACATTTCGATATACCACTCTTTTGCCTCTCCAGCAGTAAATTTTTCAGTTGAGTCTTGAATGATTCATTAGATTTTAAAAGGTAGAATAATTAGATATGACTTGGTTGGGATGGTATTGTTACTTTACTGTTTGGTTGGGATCAGTATTCAGTCAGTCGGGAAGAGTGCAAGTCATAAAAGTTAAGCTAGTATTCCATTGCTATAAATAATTAAGCCGTTATTTCTAGTAGATGTTAATATTGTTGACAACAATACTTACCGATTTATAATACACGCTCGCTGTATGGTGTACACATTTGTGCGAAAACGTCAGACTAAGTCCTTTTAAAATCCACGCATACGTACTTCTCGAATCGCTTCAAAAATACTCGCCTGTAGTTCTCATTTTTTTAATCCTGGACACTGTACTGTAAACTAAAGTTAGGTTTGATTATATTAGGTTTTGTATGTAAATTGTTACGTTCGAAGCGGTCCCCCAAAGCGACGTATTTTTTAGACTCACTTATACATACTTAGGTACTTTAAGATTGAGATCCATTCATTATTTTTTAATTTTTAAAGGGAACTTGAGTTTTTGAGTCGCGTATATATTTTAATAATTTTTTTACTTTTTATAGGTACATACTTATTATAAAGTAGATTTTTTTAATTAGTAATGTGCACATGATGCGCTTTCATTTGATCTTCCACTTATATTTCCATTCCAAATATATTTTGCAGATTCGGTTATTTTTCTCTACTTTCACTCTTCCCCCTGTTTATGGCTCCACCGATTTTCACTTACCATATCTAAAAATGGTATATCAGTCACCATTCATAAATAAAAAAAAACTAAATTGAAATTGTTTCATCCGTTTGAAAGCTATGACGCCACATACAGACAAAGACACAGACCGACAGACACACTATGGAGTACAGAAGCCTTACTATAACGCATTCGAGCCAACATGATCGAGGGTTTAAGATTGCACGGCGCCGTCTCTTGAGGAGCGGTCGCTCTTACTACAAGTCAAGAGGTCATTAAGATTAAGGCTTCTAATCTGAGTTTGGTCTGTAAGTCAAACCGGTCGAGCTTCGAGCAGACTGTACCTCCAAAACCGCCTTTGTTCCTAAGAAATAGAAGCTATTTTCGTAGTTCGGCGGTATACGTTGACGTGGTGCTAGCTGTACTAATAAATATGCGAAGATTTCTTCAACAAAAATTGGTTTCAATCAAATAGAAATATCAAATCTGGTCTGTTACTAATATATTAATAATGACACGAAACAATATTTTCATCTCAACTTTCCGCTTACAAAGTGAAATGTATTAGAAACTGCGAACTAGAGAAAATACGCTTGTATCCAAGTAACAATAAGAGCTCGGTTTCTCGGATATGCTACGTCTATGTTTCTGTCTTATTCTAATACAAGGCAGTGAAAATAGACAGGTGTATTGTTGTGGAGAAATTCCGAATCGAATGTTTAAGAGTTGTGCTCCGAAGTAGTTCCTTCTGGCCTGAGGGCGACAGATACAACCGGCTCCCAGCCGGTTCCAATATTCTGAAGCAAAATTCATGATGAATATACGTATTCGAAATATTCAGTTCGTTTGATTTGAACAAGAAACTCCCTTTTGCACATTCGAGAATATATATGATATATTGGAACAATTTATCTGAATTCGAAAAAGGAAGTTAAGCATCACGTATGTTGTAATAAAAAGCTTACTAAATGCTTTGTTTAGTGCTACTAGATTAAAAATCATTATAGATTTTCTTTCAATGTAGAAAGTACGGAAATTTAGGAGTCGATTGTTTGGGTAGGGTAAACTGGGGTTAATTGGCAATATAAATAGGTTGTATGGATGCAATTTATCTAATTACGAAATTAATCTCTAAGGCTAATTACTAAAGAAATAAAGTGATTTAATATTTTTACTGTATGTGACTGTTTGAACATTTACTAAATGATGAATGAAGGACACAATCATAAAACTATAACTATATTTATACATATTACTACTATGTACCAAAAGTATGGTAGGCATTGACATATATGTGCCTAGTACATATATATCGATGATGGTAGGCTAGGCTATAGATACTATACCGGGAGGCCGCGTGCGTGCCTGGCTAAGCGCGCACGCCACGGTGTGGGTCTCTCTGTCCAGGGGTTCTCGGACAGTCCCTCCTTTGGCGGTGGCTTGACCATTCTGCTGGTCGAGCCGGCCCCGGGACACATGGCGGTCGAATCGCGAAAGCGCACCCCGCCATGTGCCCTGCATGGGCCCAGAGAACCTGGGGGGTTTTTAGTGGGTAGGCCGGCATTCTGCCGGAGAGCCCCACACACGGCCGTGCCTAGCCAGCGCGGCGTCAAGGTGCATAAGGAGCATTATCCCCCCTAAAAAAAAAGGCTATAGATACTATGTTACTGTTTGTACTTTGTACCTATCTTATACTTTAACTAGCGACCCGCCCCGGCTTCGCACGGGTGCAGTGAAAAAATGGTTATGGTGGGTTATCCCTAAGAGATAGACATATACCATCGCGGACTTTTTTGTGGATTTTTGTAAGTTGTACAATACTGTAGTACATTATTTTGGTCTATCTCGTAGGGTTCAGCCAGCGTTTGCAATATAAGCGCAAAAAAACGTGCTTATTTACGACATCACATTAGAAACCTTTAAATTTATCAGTGTTTCTCTACTATATTATGCATTTATTATACATACAAACCTTCCTTAAGAATCACTCTATCTATTAAAAAAAACCGCGTCAAAATCCGTTGCGTAGTTTTAAAGATCTAAGCATACATACGGACATACAGCGAAAGCGACTTTGTTTTATACTATGTATTGATTAAGTTGTCAATTATTATTTAACTTAAATTTAGTGGTTACTTACTAATCAAAAAACTATTTCTTTCTAAAGATATTTTAAAGCTGGCTTTATTAAACTAACTTGTTATTTCTTTATAACCAGACTTAAAACCTTTGTTGGTTTAAAGTTAAAGTTGGCTAAAGGCGCGTAATTACATTTCACCTCGTAAAAAAAGGGGTTGCAGATTTGCTGAGAATCAAAAACAAAATTAACTTTATTCAAATATGACTTTATAGAAAGCTCTTTTGAATCGTCCAATTTTTTTCCCCTGCAATCCATTCAGGACGTATTTTTTAGCTGATAAGAAGAATGGGCGCAAGAAACTTATCAGCTTTATCAAAAGTAATAACAACATTTACAATAAATTATGTCGTTATCATACAATGTACATATGTGTTTACAATGTATACTGTCAAACACATATATATAATTTAGAATGTAATATCTTCAAATCAACACCAAGCATTGGCATCATTTAAATATTCATTGACTGTAATAGCTCATTAGCGTCTTTTTAACATGTACCTTGAACTTATGAAAAGGCAATTCAGCTACACTATGTGGAATCTTGTTATAAAAATGTATACATTTGCCCACAAACGAACCTCTGGTTTTTTGTAGCCTGTACGTTGGAACGGCAACTTTATTTTTATTTCTTGTGTTTAAATTATGCATTTGGAAATTAGTATGAAATGTGTGACAAAAGTGAACCTCACCTCAACCATATGCACTATAGATGCCTAATATATAGATGATAAATACAAAGAAACTGAATAACCTATCACGATTCTTAATAAATATATGAGCTTTATTCGTGTCAAAATGTTGTTAAAGAATTATTATTTAAAGGTCATTGATATCATTTTTGTGTAAGGTTTTTTTATAAAGGACACTTTATTTCGACTTCAGTTTTGATAGCTGCAATAGTTACAAAATAGTCACTTGTGCATACATAACGACTGCAATCTATCTATCTATCAAGGCAATTTCTAACACATAATGTTCGCCTTTTGTTGTGTAACTCTTTGGTCTTATCTCAGCTGAATTATTGTGATTTGGTATTCACTCCCTGTATCTATAAGAGAATCATTAAAAGTATACAGAGAGTCCAAAACGCTTGCATGCGTTTCTGCTTTCAAATACCTAGAAGGGACAGAATTACGCCTCATTTGGTGAACAGAAAAATATTAAATATGTCAAATAATGTGTCACTAAAGTATGAATGTTTCTTGCACGAATTGCTGCGAATGGGGACACCATTATATTTGCGCAATAAATTAACAGTTACGTCTTGTCCATCAATGCTCAGAGATAGAGGTCGCCAATTGTCCCTTCCCATCATAAAACTGTCATCTACCAGGGGTTCCTTTAAGTATGCTGCTGCCAAAATATGGAATAACTTGCCACCACCCATTCGAATGGATTCATTTTCGCTACAGTCTTTTCGAAAGAAATGTCGTGAATGGCTACTTATGCGGCAATCCCTGGTAGTAATATAGCATGGATGGACTGATGGAGTGCCTATTTTATTTTTTATTATTAGTATTTACTTAGTTTTTATTTTTCCTTTTTGGTAATATTTGGTTTTGTACCTCTAACACTGCTTTTAACAATAAATTGTAAAAAGTTGCGACAGAATAGCAGAGGTTGTCGCTAGTCGGCAACTACTGAGTTGTAAACCATTTTCTCTTTACGAGAATGATAAAATCACAATGTTAAAAAATCAAAATAATATAAGTTTGTTATGACAAATAAATTGATTTATTATTATTATTATTAATCTGTATATACAACCATCGTCGCTTCAAAAAATTTCTATTGGTATACTTTCTGGGTATTCTGTTTCAATATGAACAAGATATATAGATAAGTTCCAGTTGTTTGACTGTCGTTCGTTGGTAGGATCTCTCTCTCTCTTTTCTCTACTCTTAATTGTTTGATCAAGTTTTGTGATTTTTGAAGTGAAAACATCTTTAGCGGCGCTGAGTACTTTTTGTATGGGTAAAAACTTCCAAACTCGCGTCAGGGTCACGTGACGCTGATCGAAAAAGCGTAAGATCGAGGGGAAGGGAGAGGAACTAGTATCTCCCACTCTTTCTACCGTGCCTGAGTGCGCTGCTCCGTTTAGGCGGCACAGGGCGCTTGCGCGAATGTCTGTCATATTTGTGTACGATAGCGCAATAAATAAACCTTGTATTCTATCCTCATAAATTACAGTACTTTTGTACTTATAATTAAACACAACGTTAATATTGAAGTTTTCACTTCTGCCGGCAATCCCGGAGTGCTACCGGTGTTTTTTTTTCTTTTTCTCACTTTCATATGTTTACAATTTTTATATTTTTGTAACGCATGTCGGAAAGTAAAACAGCGAGTTACACAAACACTTTGATTTAATTAACAATTAGTCTAGCCCAAAGTAAGCTTATAGAGCTTACTTTGGGCATGTGTTATGGGATTTAGGGTAACAGATAGATATACATATATTATACATATATAAATGTTTTTGATAGAATTATACATATATTAACAACCGTGATTAAGGTACAAATGCTCGCATTCATCATACAAGCATCTGCCCCCACCGGGACTCGCACCCGGGACCTCAGAGATAGTGACATCTTGAAATCAGTGTACTATCCACTCAACTATGGAAGTCGTCAAATGACTAAGAAAAATCCCACCAGGACTCGAAGCCAGGACCTCAAAGATGGCGACACCTTGAAACCACACGATTACGGAGATCTTCAATAATAAGTTCTTAACTATAAAATTGCAGTTTATTCGCTTGTTAGTAAAACTTTATAACATTTTAAATTGTAGTACCATAAAAAATATATATCTTCCTAGTACTTTTTGACCCTAAAGTGCAAGTTGTAGTTATAATTAAATTTGCTGATTGTTTTGCGTCAAAATTTTGTATTTTATGACAACTTTCTTGCCCTTTTCTTGCCTTCAAAACTATGTTACTACTTAGTTTAATATCTATTAATATGTGTCTAAAAATTTCATAAAGTTTGCTCTCTTGCTTATTAAATAAATAACGAAATCATTTGTATGGAAACCACATTCTTGGAAACCTTCATACAAAACACTAATTCCATACTTTAATCCCTAACGTTTCATTATGCTTATGAAATATTGCGACAAAATTCAATATCTCAAAATGTAAGCTGTAAGTTACATTACTCGTAGCATGTTCAACTTGTCTATTGTTAAGTGAAAACTCGAACCGTGTGGATGAACTACAGAATGTAGAGCCGTCTACTTCGATCCCATAGGAGCGTATTCCTGACGGAAGTAATTCTTCCCTGCCCGCTGAACTGGAAACGCGGGACCGAATGCATCAGATAAAATGGGACAGTACACGAGAAATACGAAACATTTCATATAACTCGCAAACTTTTAACTTGGATAAGATTTTGTTGAAATATCAAAGGTCATTTATATAACTCTGTAGAGATATAGTTTGGAGAATATTCTTAACGATACCGATCGGAAAATGTTATGATTTTGTTATGTTATGAAGTTGACAGTATACAAATCTTGTATGTTAGAAACATGTGAAATTCAATATATCGATAGAATTAAATGGAATTAAAAAAAAATGTTAGAAATTTGTATAATTAGAATTATCATCTCCTAACTACTTAATTGTAAGTCTTTAAATTAAGTAAAAGTCTAGAAATAACTTGATATTTAATTTTACTTCTATATCTAGACAAAGTACTTATTTTGTAATTATTTTATTATTTAATATAATTATGAACAAGACCTTATGGAATTTAATTCAAATAAGAAAATATTCCAACATGGTTAAATAAGTGTTTGACAAAACATTTTAAATTATGATGAATGGAATTAAACATATATTTGCACGTCAAACTTGTTGGATATTAAAATGATGATATTATCTTTCTTTCTAACATTGTATGCAAATAAAGATTTGATTTTATTTGAAAATATGGTCCAGGGCATACGATAGGGCATACGATACTACCTTGGAGTACCCCGCAGGGTTCTCTAAGTTCAATACTAATAGTATGACTAATCTTTACACATTGTTGTCTATCAGAAAGATGGCTTTCGGATAGCTCTAATTAACTTTCACGAATTCTTTGACGTTCCTGTTTTTTAATAGAAATAAGGATAGAAATAGTAACGAAAATTCTCTATAGATTGCTTTGTCGTTACGAAATAATCCATAAGTACATGGTAGGATGGAGCATCATGAGGGCTGTAGCCTCCTTTTGTGAAGCAGTGATGCTCCAGAAGAAGGTCGCCGAGCGGGGTCGGGAGATGGCCGATCCCGCTCGAAGGAGGCGGCGCCGAGCTCGGTAGCACAGCTGCGGCGCTGCCGCGGGTCGCCGGTGGGCACGAGGTAATCGCGCCCGCAGATACGGCGACCCGGGAGGGACCACGCCCCTTCCATGGCCGGGGGGCGTCGTCGGTGGTGGAGATCGGGGGAGGTATTGTAGCCTCCCCCGAGGAGGGCTCCCCTGTATCGGCGAGGGAGCGGAGGCTGGGGGATCCCGGAAGTAGCTTGGTGTTCCCGGGGGCTCCCTACATACCTGAGGAAGGCTATCCCTGAGGTTTTTAGTGGGTAGGCCTCCCCCTTCTGGGGACGAGAGCCTCACATAACCGCCGGCTCGCCACTGCCGGGGTATGCAACTTTATGCGTTTTCCTCAGGGGGAACAAAAAAAATAGGATGGAGCATCATACTTTTTTTGCTAAATGTTCTTTTTGCAAACGAAGACTAGTGCTCTACTTATAACGAGATGAAAAGGTTTTTCATATTTTTCCTTTGAAATGCACCTTATGCGTGGTGTAACTTAAATAAATACAAAACATAAAACCCACATAACAAAATCACAGAAATTTTATTTCATAAAAATTATCTCACCAATCTATAATATAACAAACTTGACCGTCGTTCTCGTTTCCAGTATAGCTGAATAATACAATCTCTCATTCAGTCTCTTGCGTCTATCAAACAGGTGGGTTGTTGCAAATGGATGCAAGCACGCACTGGGTGTATTACAATCTACATATTTTAATGAATTGCTGATATGAAATGTCATACATATCCTTACGCCCCTTTTCCGTGGGAGTAAACAGAGATTGTTTTCCACTTGCGACGATCCAAATATACTTCCTTCGTTTTCTCGACTTTCAATAATACTTTTATACACGGTCGTCAGTTATCAGGTACTCTTGACTTCACCTTTCTTTACTGTATCACCTAGACGCACATATTCGGATCAAATATGTGCGTCTAGGTCATCTTATAAAAATATAGACTAAATATGGATTGTGATTTAAAAAATTGAAGATAATTTTGAATTATGACTTTTAAGACAGTGCATTAAAATGTTTTTATATAGGTGCTGTGACGGTACGACTTTGCAGGGGCGAGAAGTGGAATAATACAAACAAACTTGTTCATTATTTGCTCTATTGTTTGAGATCGAACTAATATTTGTTATGATCTTTATTTCACTTTTATATCTAGACAAAGTACTTATTTTGTAATTATTTTATTATTTATTATAATTTTGGACAAGGCCTTATGAAATTTAATTCAAATTAAAAAATATTTCAACATGGTTAAATAAGTATTTGACAAAACTAACTTCTAAAGAGCTTGTCACAGTACTTAACTCAATTTTGACTTTATTATAGATTGGTGTCCGTTTGCATGGTCACGTCTAATTTAGAAAAAGTGACTATAACTACATGATACTAATAACCTTTTTCTTCTGTTCTGCTATGACAGGATAAGCTCAAGCAATCAAAAACAAGTATCTATGCCATAGAAAACTGAACGTTTTTCACGTCCAGTGCGTCTAACCAGCTTAATGTTTCATAGTACCCATGGTTGACGGCTACTGTAACGAGCAGCAGTTTACAGCGACAGCGCTTTACAGAGCTAGTTAGCTGTGGAATGCACCGCTATGACCGTGATCGCATTATTCGATGGACAGACATTATTCAGAGATGAAGCAGTGAACAATTTACAGACTAGTTAGCTCGGTACATTTTGAATTTAAATATTTAATACGTCAAAACCGATGCTTATTTTGTACTAGGTTCTAGTACGAAATAAGCAACTGTAATTTTAGTATTACGAGTAGCTTATATTAGCGTGGCGTAGAAAAGAAATAATCATAGATTATGTTTTATTTTTTCAGGACATTTTACGTCGCGTTTATAATATTAGTAGGGGTTGATAGATAGTTGCGGGTGTTTCAGGATAAAATAGAGGGGTTTTAATCTAAGCATATGCTTAATTCATAATAAAATTTTAAATTCCCACAAAAACAGTGTAGTAATGTCTATTTTATCATTCAAACTGAAATATAGCAATGATAATACTGCAGTTTTGCTGTAGAAATAGATAGGTAAAGCTATTTCTAGATCTCACTTCAACATGAGAACTCTTGAGTTATCAGAGCAAAAAGAATCTATACCACTTATATTTCAACGTGTTTAACAATTATTCAACTATGCTAGTAGCTACGTACGCCAGTATATCGAAATAAAATACGATTCACGGAAATGTTTCTTGAAATTTCAACAAATAGGTGCACTTCGTAAAATTGTCACCAAGTTTTCTGAGCCTTTCCAAGTAGGTTGATTATCTTTCACAATTCAGACGTGTCGCTTCGAAACCTTTGCCCATTTTCAGCTCAGTGGAAAAACGCGTGACGCTCACATTCTTCAAAGATTTGATCGACTCGACGCACCCACATAAAGGTAGTAAAAATGATAACGAAAGATGGGGTCCTACATTGAGAACGTTCGAAAGTATCTGTGAACTTTATAAGACAAGTTGAAAATTTGTGAATTGTTGAAAAAATACCCAGACTTACTTTTCTGAAATCCCTGGAACCTCCGGTTAGTGTTGTATACTTTCATATATATATATATATATATATATATATATATATATATATATATATATATATATATAACGCAGCGATTCTTAACAACAAAATATCAAATGTAAACGGGTGTTTGAGCGTCACCACTTCGAAAATAGAAGTGGAGATAAGAATATTAATTTGGAAACCTTATAGAAAGGGCAATCAATAGTTGTATTTCATAGACTGCTAAGATAAAATCAAAGAAACTCATAAAATAGCATTTTCAATGTAAATATAATCAAGGTTAAATCTGTTCTAGATTATTTTATTCATGGTAGCCACCATCTTTAAAATTAAGTTCCATTTAAGTTAACGTTTCCTACGTCACTGTGTACTGTTTATAGGCTAAAACTGGCTGCTTTGTTTTCTACTGTCATATATCCATCCATAGCATCATATGTCAATTGAATGTTTCTTTTTTAATTCGTTCTTTTTTACGAACTATTCGTTGTGATTTCTGCATATCTTATCTATCATCTTGGTCCAAGTTCTAAGTCAAAGTGGATTTAAGGGAAATTATTGTTTTCGAGCTTCCTGTACCTCCGATAACATTATGAATAGTTTTTAAAATCTTACCTCGTGCCAATAATATGTGTATGTCACACAACATAATGTACAAGTCATTCAAAAATGACGTTTTTTAATGTAATGTTACAAGTGAGTTACCAGTCATTTAAATGGGAATACACTCTTTTTTTAAAAGTTTGGATATGTCATAAGATTGAAAATGCCACAGGCAACAATACATTCTATTGCTTGGTAGTAAGTATCACGCAGAAAACTCCTACAAGGCAGTGTGCCGTGTGTCGTGGATTGCCAACTGTCTAGATGACGAGGATGAATATTTTATCGCGTTGAACGATAACAGAATTTCTCTACCGATTCCATACATATGCCTCTTATCTCCAGATGTGTGCGGAAAATGCAACGTGGCGCGTTTCCGAGCGGGCGCTCGCTCACGATGGCCGAACGTTGGCACAAATATTTATGTTCTAACAAAATGTAGTACAGGAGCACTACGGCACGAAATTAAGGCTTTCACATGATTTATTCCTTACATGTAACGACGTACATGTACGAGTAAGAGTGCGACAAAAGTTTATCACTTTGAATTTGTATCTTTTCTCACAAGTTTTAGGAGATAATAGTTAGTTTATTTGGTGTACAGACAGACACACATTAATTATTAATGACCGGATTATATGCATTTGCATATTCGCCATTCTCAGCGTAATAGCATATTTTTACCGATCAAGATAAGTTGTTTATCGAATATCTTGTAATTTGCAAATATTGTATCGTACAAAATCACAAGTATACTTAGAATATCAAGCTTAGTCATTGCGTTTCCGATTTGGGTGTAGAGAATCACACACACAAAATTAAATCGCCTTATGACCGTCGATTACTATGACATAAAATTATAATTTCGTACTCATTACCACGATCACCTTGCTATTGACAAGCCTTAATGCAGATATGAGTTACTCTAGCCGTGATACAATGGCCTAAGATCCGATGCATATTACTATATTTTTCACTCCAAATTTGAAATGCGTCAAAATGAATAACAGTCACAAAATATAAGGGGTCATTTTTCCTACATATCTGAAAGAATCAAAAAGCTTGAAACTCGCGGTTTGGCCTTGACTGAATCTATCCAAATAATGAATAAAATACGCCAAATGAACTCCGCGTTGCCCAAGGTATTGCTGTATACTACGCCCCTTCCGTGGCCAGGTGGCGTCGTCGGTGGAGGAGACCGGGGGAGGTAGTGAGCCTCCCCCGAGGAGGGCTCCCCTGTATCGACGGGGGAGCGGAGGCCTGAGGAAAGCCATCCCTGAGGTTTTTTGTGGGTAGGCCTCCCCCTTCTCGGGAGGAGAGCCCCACATAACCGCCGGCTCGCCACAGCCGGGGTATGCAATTTAATGCATTTTCCTCAGGGGACAAAAAAAAGGTATTGCCGTATAAACTTAAAGAAAAGTTTGAAAATATTGAACAATAACCCAGGTATTCAAAGTTTGTGTCAAATTGATAGTTTCATTCATGGAAAAAAATGAATACTTACTTTTCTCTTTTTTTGGAGATTCCTAAATGTATAATTTAATTTCGCATATTCTGCCAATTTTCGTGCATATTTCAAGCATTGTTCATGCATATTTGCATGCATATAACAAGCTTTTTATGTTGCATATAATGCGGTCTCTATTAATTATTATTAAATTAAAAGAAGATACAATACAAAATTTCATCAAATTTAATACGGCAGGTAAACATCGTCTGATTCAGAATAATTAATGTACATATGTGTGCTGCAGCAGCATAAAAGGGTTCATAGCTCAGCGCCAATGTTTGCACAAGAGCAAAAATAGCCGAATAGCCGTGCTTTACAGACACATGGAGCTGTTTAGTTCAGACTCTGACTAGTTTAACGCAGGGTGGTAGAAGACGGGCCTTTGCAGCCCGCCTTCCATGAGAAGACTGTGCAATAAGGTGACTCCCGAAGAGCGTAAATACAACACCAAGGTAGGGGATTATTTTTGTGTCCACAAGAAAAGGGCGATCCGGAGGAATTGGGTTCCCCAGTTCCTGGATCGTGTTTCCTAAAGACAAGGTGGACATAGGGGTGATTTTATTGGTATGCACTACGGGAAGAGTCGTATGCACGCCTGATGACTAACCATCTTCACCTCTCATTTCGTTTTTTGTTTAATATAACCAGTAGCTGAAATATACTTCACACCATTCGATTTCCGTTGATTTCAGACCAAGCATATAACAATTATTAAGAAAGAATAAAAATGTTATTTGCAAATGTCTGATGTTCAGTGGCCCAGAAACCACTAATAATAATAACATTACCACCTAAATCGAAATGCAATAGGCCACAAACGTTTTGACCACTAATGACAATAGTTTCTGTGCATCTAACTGGGTATAGTTTTTGGCTGCATTTTTCATGGTGCAGATAGAGATTAAACCCAGTTGGTACACTCCACGCACACTTTCATTAAATTTCGCTTAAATGGCCTCTACGCGTTGGATCTGTATCCCCGCGCACGCCTTATAAAAGACCGTGTCTTCAATGACACGTGATGTAAGCTACAATAATAATAATAATAAATATTTGTTACACTTACACCAATTAGCCTAGCCCAAACTAAGCTCTATAAGGCTTGTGCAATGGGATCTAGGGTAACGGATAGACATACATATATTATACATATATAAATAATTTTTTTATTGAAATATATATCAACAACCATGACTAAGGTACAAATGCTCGCATTCATCACACAAACATCTGCCCCCACCGGGATTCGAACCCGGGACCTCAGAGATGGCGACACCTTGAAACCGGTGTATTATCCACTCGACTATGGAGGTCGTCAACCGCAAATAAACCACTGGTTTATTTGCGGCTGTCTTATAATAATAATAATCTTTTTAGTAAATTTTCAGTAGCATTTCTGAGCGAGGAATATACAGCTGAACACAGTTCTAATAGGCCACCTCTTTTGATTAATGAAATTGTTGAAGTGTCGGCATTGAGACACAACTTTTCCTAAATTTTCAGGGTCGCGATATTGTTGGGATCTTAACAGAACACCAATTTAAATTATAATCATTTAAATAATACATTAACACTTAGAATAAGTACTTCCAAGATTTCAAGAATACATACTTTTAATATTAATTTATTTTTAGGGTAAGATAGTCGAATAATATGGAAAATAATGGAAAACTTTCCAATATAAATACCAACTTTATTTATCAAATACTCTCTCTGGTTAGGTTAGGTTAGGAAAAAACGAATATACTGTCCGCCTAGTAATCAACATTTGGAATTGGCTCTTTATTCGCGCTTCCTGTATTCCCGTGTTTACTATTCGCGGATTAAAATAATGCGCCTTAATCCTTATTCACGGCAAAAAAATTCTTTGTTCGCGGATCTAATGCATAATAATAAAACGATTCCAAAAGGTATCCAACCCAATATCCTTTGTGGGAAATGGACTAATAAAAAAAGTAAAATAGATCTTATTACAACTTTGACATAAGCCGCCTTGGCCGCAATCGGTGTTTTTGAGAATCAAGCGCGGATCCAGTCCTCATAAAAGGTTGTGGTTACAGCTACTAGAAAAACGGCTAAGTACGAGTCGGAGCTTGAACTTGCTCATTAACAATCATGCAAGTCGTTTATGAACATTTGAATTAGATTATCTTTTTTTCTGAGCATAAGGCCTTTGGCCTTAGGAATGGAAATAAACTTAGGAGGAAGTTGGACCCGATTTCTTCAAATAAAATAGTCAGTTTCGATCCAAACCTATTTCAATCAATAACTTATATTTTTTTCTTTTTTTCTAGTAGATAGTAAGCCAATATAGGGACACTAGACTGGGTAAATAGGTATCTTGACGTTGTATCAGGAGTAATGTAAGTGAGATCAGCAAGTGAGATCCACCAGGCGAGATTTTAATTATTTTTTACATTTTGTAAGAATATCAAATTAAATTAAATGCAAATTAAATTAAGGTACATTTTACACAAAACAACTTTATTTAGGTACTTACTTAAATTACAAATTCAAGCTTACGTTTCTTTTTTACGAAAACGTTGATAATGTCATCGATATCCAGGTTCATAATCTTTGTGTATATTTAAGAGAGCTAGCCCGGATAATCGGATAATAAAGCAACCAAGATTTTATTCTGCGAAGAGTAGAAAAAGATCTCTCTGCGGTAGCTACACTGACCGGAAGAGTTGCCAGTATTTGTGCGTTCCGAATCACGCACGTTTCATGATTAATTGTGTTTTGTAATGTAATAATTCTCTTACTCACCAACTAGATTTATAAAGAAAACACAAATAATACAAAAAAACAAAGTGACTGATTTAATTATCAACTTTAACACTATAAAGGTATATTTAAAACTTTAACACTATAAATGTATATTTTTTGTAACAACTAAATTAAAAATTACCAATTAAAATAAATAACTTTATTATGTACTTAAAATAACAAATTTTAATGAGTAAACACAAGGGCAGGTTGGTTCTGGTGCTGTTTGATCAATCTCGGCAAGGATATTTAACAACAATAGTTGATCAGGGTATTGAAATAAACTATTTATTATGGTAATTCTAAAATCTAAGAAATAACATGTATTCTAATGCTAAATTCCCATCCCCCGGTGGTTAGTACTGAATACCTTCCTTGAGACTGGGTCCAGACACTCGATTTTAACTCTTCTTTTAATAGATTGCAGTTATATTCTCCTTAAGGTTTATATAATTTTCTTCAAGGATATTGTATATTATATATTTTCCTTACATAAATTTGTAGGGCCGGGCATAACAACCTCCCGGTACCTTTTTGCCCTGTTACATATCATAAAAATGCTACATTATCATAGTCATGGACTCAATGTGGGTGGTCTATGCGGTTCAGAAGGAACCCATATACATTATTGTTCTTCATACAATTAAATCTGACAACTAGGTTACAAAGAAAAAATATCAAACATGATCTATTGAACATTCATCAAATTATGGTACATTTACATTTTAAAAGAACAAGAATTTACATTATTTATATTATTATGATTAAATACAAACACCAATTACCTCAAATACATGAGATTAGCAACTGAGCAACTAATTTCAGCATGATTTGGTATGGGTGGTTAAGCCTACCCGCTCAAAACAAATATCAAATAATTATTTGTGAAAATCATTACTATTGGAACAAATTGAAATTAAAGAGATTAAAGAGATAAATGCAACTATTACTGACCTTTTTATCGGGCTTTCAATATGTAAATATTTTAGTTTATTATTTTTTCCTAAGTGCCGGTGGCAACTAGGTTAAATTATGTTCCAAAAGATATGGATAATTTTATGTGAAATAAAATACTCCTGAAATTTGTGATCCTGACACCACTTTCAGTAACTTTTATACGATTTTTATATCACGAAATATGCGTGAGATTTTTACAATAGATCGATTCCCAATTCCCAGATTTCAGATCTCCAAGTCACAGATTAGTATACCATTACAGATTGCTTACCACCGATGAGGCAAAGACTATATAGACGATGTATAGTATGTGATGTTTGTTATTAAATGGAACTAGGATGGTGTGGAAACTATGTCGATCCGCCACAAATAAAGGAAAGGAAGAATTGATCTTCCTAAATTTAAGTTTAATTCTAAATGATATTTTTGTAACCGGCAGTGCAAATAGTTTGTTGTTAATTAGTATCCGGTATATAATCTGTGGGCAGTTAATAATCTACGACACTGTTTTTAATCTATGAATTCCGGAGTGATGTTTCAGTATTATTGATAAAGAACCTATCTTTGTAGACGACGCTTGGCTAGATTTGATTGCCTAATTTGCCCATAGATTGGTGTTAGGATCATGATAAGCGGCCCACACTATAGAACTGTCAATGTCAAAGTAACAATTCGACGAAAACATAACCAATGCAAGATACAATTGTAAATGTGAATTTAATCAATATGAATAAAAAAGTGTCTTTAATAGTACTTAAAATCAGTGAAAAAAAAGTGTTACAGTTTTTTAAATTTTATTAAGGCATATCGTTTATTATCATCAGCCTATCGATCTCAATATACCGTAAAAGTGTGACGTCACAAGTCTATTAAGATTGTGGGTATGCTCATCGTGCCCTCAACGGTGGATCCGCCCTTGTTGAGTATGTAAACAAACAGAATGAAAGCAACCTACGCAACTTATTCATGGAATAAAATATATTTCAAATGTTTGTGTTCCGTTCTATGGTAAAAGCTGTTTTGCGTGTTTTATTGCTTCGTCTTACACATTCGTTACAAAAATTGTGCTCGAGTTACTCTGTGCCGCTCTTTTTCTATTTTACAATGTCAACTAACGACATATTTCAATATGAAATATATCTTTGTTACCATCTTAAAGTGAAAATAGAAATGCTTGATTTTCTACGCCTTGAGGAGTCATTTGTATCCATATCACAAGCATTCGATGTCAAAGAAATAATTGAACGATCTATAAAAGAATCCGAAGACAAAATAAAGCCATCTATAGCTTCAACTTCACTGTCAGCAAAAATTGTTCGTGATCCAGCAATAGAAAATTTGAAAGTGCCGTTGTCGTTATGGGTTGAAGATCGTAACTAAGAAAGAGTTCTGAGAGATCCAATGGTCCTTCTCTGCAGTTCAATTCTTCATTCTTTAAACTTCAAGCAGGAGATTACTCTGAATTGAAGGACCTTTTAAAAACCGTCAAGGAAGAGAAAATTACGAAATTCTTCAAGCCATTGCCTAAACTTTAAGATAATTAATCAAATTCTAACACTTCGATTAAATTGATTTTTTTTTATCTAGGAATGTATCTCTTATAGTTAATCCCATATAAATCACTATTCCGTATTCACGGTTTCTGTGTTATATTATCGGCATATTTTTGGAACATATACCCCGCGAATAAAGAGCTTTTGCTGTATTACAAAAGTGTAATATAAGTACTATTTATTACTAGAGAATATATAAAATTGATTAAAATCCTATAAAACACAACTAACGATTATTTCCTGAAAGATTTCCGATTAACGTGTCACCAAACTTTCAATAGGGTAAAAGCAAATATTTTCTTAAGGAATTCTGTAGAAAATGATCAGAATTCCTGAATGGATTTTGTTCTATGAATCTACTTTTCGTGTTATTATATTGTTGAGGATTACTTAAATGGTAACAATGCTTGGGTTTAATTTTAATAATTCAATAGTTACATTCCCAAGTATTTTTAGTAAATAACATTATGAATCTAAAGCTTTTATAGATATAATGTGAACTTGTTAAAGTTTTCAAAGGAAGTTGGGTTCAGACTATTTATCTGAGGCCAGCTTCTTTTGACACTACTCTTCAATTGACTACTCTGTAAAAGTATCAGGAGAAAAAATTGCTCTTGTTGGTTCTTACCAGTACAATGTCTCCCACGATAGACTTCTGGACCAAATACGTCTTTAAGACGTCATCTTTGATGCACAAAAGTGATTGTAAAAATCTTTTTGACGTGAAACGTCTTTAAAATCGCGCCGAAACATACGGGTAGCAGGTTTAAAAAGTGGACCGTAACGAAAAGGTCTATATCATCGTACCTTAATAATTAAAAAACTATTAGTCTTAGAAACAAAAATGTGGTGTGAATATTTCACTTATATAGTCAGCTCGCTGTTATGACATTGAGTTTTTTATTAAAATACTTAAAACACCGTCAATCTTGTTTTTATTTTAATCATTTACTTTAAAAGCGATTCCCTAACATAGACGTTTCACGTTAAAACGAACGGCCGTGTGCCCCGGCACAGCCCTACCCGATTTTTTTGATTTTGGAAAGTTATGATTTTGACTTTGATGATGAATTAACAGCAGAAACCATAAACAATATTACAACAGTTTTCCAAACAGACACTGTCTACACCTTAATCAGATGTAAGCGCAAGAGCTTTGGAACACGAAATTCTGTTAGAAATGTTAGCATTCTACAGATAGACGTGAATAATTTATACAACTGCTTCTATTTATGGAACCTTTTAGGTAATTGAGAGCTGGATGTAATGGTATTGTTTATGTCCCGGGGATAGCGCGGGATACCGTATAAGGCTTTCTAATTTTAGTTAACAATTTATTGGGACTGTCTCTAAAGCCTGTCTCAAGGTTCCTACTGAATAATTTTGATTCAACACGCTTTAAACGATAGATACAAGGTACATGCCATGAGCCTGTAAATACAAAATGACTAGACTATAATCTGATTCAACTCCCGCAGCGAGAATAACGCTACATAAGCGACATTTTTCTTATATGGCCCCGAGACTATATAACATGGTATTGTACATAAACAAGCATATCTCTAAAAACAGATAAAAAAAATTACTCATATTGAATTGGCTTAGCCAATTTGATTATGAAGATTTGAAAAATAATATTTTCTATCATTGGAGTATTTTGAAAGTTACTCTAATAATAGTTTATTATAATCCAAGAAGGTGACACACATACACAGGGACACACACAAAATTTTTGAACATTTATGTATTCTTAACAATTTAAAAGTAAGGGTAATTTTTAAGAAAATAACAACCGAAACAACCTATATACGATTTACCGAACTGAAATCAATTAGAACACGGAATGGTTAATTATCTATAGGACACCAATCGCACGTCCGTTGCGCACGAACCCGTAGCAAAGAGTGGCGGTCGAGGCGAGCTGTTGTCTGGCGGGGCTTGCGATTGCGCCACCGGTTGTGACGTCACTGAGTAGAGGGGCCGGGCAATGGAGAATTCTCTAACACGGCCTCTCCTGACAGCTGAACGTCCTCGTCAGCCAGGTTCTCTCCGGTCTGGGCATCTCTGTTCACCGCAGCCTGGTCTTCTTGTTCCATTGTTTATTTATTAATTTTTTTTTTGTTTACTTTGTAGCCCATCCACTCTAACCAGATCGCAAGCGTATCGGAGCGTAGAACAAGCCGCATTATCGAGGCGCGCGCGCGGGGTTCGCCACAATGTCGGGGCAAAACAATAGCCACGATGTCGGGGCGAAACAATAGCCACAATGTCGGGGCGAAACAATAGCCACAATGTCGGGGCAAAACAATAGCCACAATGTCGGGGCGAAACAATAGCCACAATGTCGGGGCTAAACAATAGCCACAATGTCGGGGCTAAACTATGGCCACAATGTCGGGGCGAAACAATAGCCACAATGTCGGGGCTAAACAATAGCCACAATGTCGGGGCTAAACTATGGCCACAATGTCGGGGCGAAACAATAGCCACAATGTCGGGGCTAAACAATAGCCACAATGTCGGGGCTAAACTATGGCCACAATGTCGGGGCGAAACAATAGCCACAATGTCGGGGCTAAACAATAGCCACAATGTCGGGGCTAAACTATGGCCACAATGTCGGGGCGACACAATAGCCACAATGTCGGGGCTAAACAATAGCCACAATGTCGGGGCTAAACTATGGCCACAATGTCGCCGGCGCAGGCCAGCGTGTGCAGCAGCTGGTCGCGCTGCGCGGCCACGTTGTTGCGCCAGCACGAAGCGCCAGTGCCGCACGCCGCCGCGCCACTGAATCATATGTTCTGCGGCCGTTTGCGTCAACAACTATAAGAAAATGGCGGTAGCCATTCGATTCCGGCAATGGACCCAAAACGTCCATATGAGGGGTATCAAACGGTGCATCAGTTAGGGCCTTTACTTTAGCATGGCTCGGTCTAACCTGACCTTCGCTAATGCTTCTGCCAAGGTATTCAATTTTCGTACACAGAAAAGCACACCTTTTTAAATTAATCGAAAAGCCCACAATTCAATTGATAGCGTCACGTATGCTTTCAAGTTCCTGACTACCCAAGCCCTTAAGTACGCGGAAAGCAGGTTTACGTACACAATTGAAATGCCTAAGTAAATTAGACGAAAAAAGCGATATGGTCGAGCCACTATCGATTAAAACATCAACAGGTACCCCCTGTATAACGGCTACAACTCCATCACTACTGAGGGTAGATTCATTTTCGCGACAAAAATTCACGTTATTTTTTTATGGACCTCAGATCAGATCAGAGATTTTTGTTTAGCAAAACATGTGTCAACTTTGTGACCAATCTTTTTGCAAAAAGAACAAGGTTCAGACTTAGTCGGCACAAAGACAGGTTTGGAATTTGAACTGGCACTAGTATTGGCGGTAGTTTCATTCGCTACTCTCTTAGTACAATTAGCTTGCCTATGCCCCGATAACCCACACGTAAAACACTTGCCGTCCTCAAACTTACCTTTTCTCGGAGTAAAATTAGAAATCGACTTACTCTTCGAATAATGAGTTAGGTGAGCATTAGTACGCAGTACACTTTTATTTGCGTTCGGTTTTACGTAAACAGAGAAAAACTCGACCAAGTCATTGGGCAAAAGCTTAGCGTTTGTAGCCGACGCCCGTATTTGGGGTCTGTTACACCACGTATTACTATCGCTGAAATCAATTCATCAGGAAGACCCCGCACTATACGCAATCGCAGCAGTGAGCGACGAGCATAATCGGCATAAGTAGGGTAATTGTCCGAGTTTGTACTCATTACTTCGAACAAAATGTTAACGATATCCGGAGTCTGGGACACAAAGGCTTAAACTCCTTTTTAAAGTTGGTCCAAGTGCGTTCGCTCGTCACCCACTCGTTCAACCACGTACGTGCATCGCCCCTTAAATAGTTACCTATACGAGATAGACACTCATGATCGCTCCAATTGTTTAATTGCTTTGCGCGATCTACCTCCTCACACCTAGTCTCGATATTATGTAAACTGGGGTCAAAGTCCGAGCCTCCAATACTCTGAGGCGGGCGAGCATCGCGTCCATCTCGCGCCGCAGCCGACTGTCGAGGATCGGGGTGCGGTTACGGCGCGAAACGTGACGTGGCTTGCGACTCCTGCTACGAGTAGTCTCACGTCTTTCACTATCCACCATTTCTGCAATAAAATTCAACCAACACCAAAAACCAGATAGAATCACGCAGATCCTATCCCGCTTCTGATCTTAACAATTTAAAAGTAAGGGTAATTTTTAAGAAAATAACAACCGAAACAACCTATATACGATTTACCGAACTGAAATCAATTAGAACACGGAATGGTTAATTATCTATAGGACACCAATCGCACGTCCGTTGCGCACGAACCCGTAGCAAAGAGTGGCGGTCGAGGCGAGCTGTTGTCTGGCGGGGCTTGCGATTGCGCCACCGGTTGTGACGTCACTGAGTAGAGGGGCCGGGCAATGGAGAATTCTCTAACAGTATTGTATTGTTGTATAATTTGTTCTTTCTTTTTTTTTCCATGCGGTCGCAGACGAGCAGATGGCCCACCTGATGATAAGTGGTAACCATCGCTCATGGACATCTGCAGTGCCAGGGGCACAGCTGAGCCGCTGCCTACCTGGAGAGAAATACTCTTTTTAAGTCTCGTTTGAAGTTAGACATATCGTAGCGCTCAGGAAACATCGCAGCTGGGAGCTCATTCCAGAGTTTGCATGTACGCGGAAGGAATGAACGCTGAAACCGAACTGTACTAGACAATATCGGTTCCAGGTGATATGGATGAACTCTACTGCGGTGGGGGTGTGCGATGGTAAAAAGGTGACGAAGCCACCATTGCAAATAATTCCTCAGAGCACTCTCCGTTAAAGAGCCTATAAAGAACACACAGAGAGTCAAAGTCTCTCCGCTGCTCCAAGGTCTCTGTTGAGGCCGTAATATTGGGATCACCGATGATACGGAAAGCACGCCTTTGCAGGGAGTCAAAAGGGTCGAGTTGATATTTGGGGGCTCCAGCCCAGAGGTGTGAGCAGTACTCCATATGCTCACACCTCTGGGCTTTTTGCTTGCCATTTTGGCTTCTTCTTCTTCTAAGTACTAATGTATGTACCGAACAATAAGAAGAAACCCATCTCTCATAACACAGAAACCTCAATGAGAGCGGATGTATAACGTATGCGGATGTATATATTAATATGTTTAATAAAGATTTATTAATTATAATTACTTATTCGGGAGAAATTCTGCAACCCGATGGCGCTCCTTATTACGGTAATGCAAAGACTCTAAAATAATCAACACACAAATATTTCACTGTTTCTAATATGAAAGCTAATTTATGTTGATTAATTAGCATTACCTTTTTTTTTTTTTTTTTTTTGTGTTTCCCTGAGGAAAATGCATTAAATTGCATACCCCGGCTGTGGCGAGCCGGGGTTATGTGGGGCTCTCCTCCCCAGAAGGGGGAGGCCTACCCACTAAAAACCTCAGGGATGGCCTTCCTCAGGCATGTAGGGAGCCCCCGGGAACAGAAACTAATAAGATCTAAGTATTTTCAGAGGGACACATAAATAATAGGTCGTTACCTACGAAATAACGATATTTTCACATGCTTTTACAACTTTTAAACACCATATGAAATATATATTTTTGTACTAATTTTTAACTCTAAAATTCAAGGTTTACTCATAATTAAATCTACAAATTACGATAATTTTAACTAAAATAATTGTATGTATTATTTATAATAGCAGTAAATGTATCTTCATTATCTTTTAATTCAATCTTCTTCAATCAAAATTTGATAGAAAGTGAGTTGCGTTTATTCAGATAAAAATCTATAATGTGTTAGTTACAAAAAGCTATTGTCCCAGTTTTAGTTAAAATTTAAAACAAATGCTAACAAATCAATCCAAACTAAATAACATTAAACTGTAATAAAATAGGTTGAATTAAACGAAATTGGCGGAAAGTAGCAGCCATATGCCGGACACTACAGCATTTACAGGCCACCCACAAACAAGATGGTCAGATGACTTGGTGACGATCGTAGGAAGGCAACGGAAGCCAGCATCGCCAATTCAAAAATTCTAAATTCCATGATTTTACATAATTTTGGGTTGAGGCTACCTTTAAAGCATTATTACGAGTATATGCTTGTATCAGGTACCCCCGCTCCTTCATAACTAATATTAACATGAAATGTGGTATAACAGATTACAATTCTTAAGGATTTCTAAATAAACTTACAAGTTAGGAAAAGGCTAATAACAATTTTGGATTTATGATACATACTATATTTTGTTGTGCATGTGTGTGTGCGCGTGTGTGTTGTGTATATGTGTGTGTGTGTTTAATGTTTATTTCATCTATAGTCTGATTATTAATTCACTGGAGTAAACTGACAGATGCTAATGTCACATTGTAAAATTGTGCTGCCATATTTATCGTACTAGTGAGGTGACCTGCAAATATAATTGGATAAATTGAATAAATCGATAAGGACTTCACCCTTCGATGTTATTCAGATCACTCACACAAAGTCAGTAACAACGTTTATTAAAAAAAAAGTACTCAATTAATTATAATATAGGTACATGAATTCTATCAGATACAAAAAATGAAATTCACTCACTTGCTAGCGTTCCCGAACTATGCGTTCAGTTAATCAGTAAATCAATTTTTTGAACTGTAATTATTCGAACATTCGGAAGTACTTTAATTATTGCAATCTTTTTAAAAGAAAAATACAGATTTAACCACTGTGTAATAGTAGTTATTGTATTTCATTTTAGACAAAACATAATTCTGTAAATTATTTATCGTTGTAATGGATATAACCACGACAATTTTACGTCAAGTTTTTTTTTTATTTATTGCTGGTTATTACTGGTTACTGGTACAAGATGGAGAAGCTGTGTGATCATGTAATAAACTTAGAAAATAAAATGTTTAATCTCGACCATATGATGGACAATATTACAGGCCGTTTTATAATAAGTGTCACTGACAGCGACGACGATAGTGATAAAATTATGTCTGACGATGACGAATAAAAAGCTATACATTGAATATTTTTGTTTCATTTCATATATATAATTCGAGTAATTACGACATTTCAAAGTTATCACCTATTTGCCCTAAAGGTACCATGCTAATATTATTACATCGATTAAACAAAATTGGATTAAGATTTCTTAATAAAGTAAATAAAATGAGTAATGTGATTTGAGGACGGAATGAAATTGAATGAATGAGTTTGATTTCAATATTCTAGTCACAACACTATTTTCTGTTCATCATAAAGTGGTAACACCGTAAACGTCAGTTTACTCCAGTGAATTAATGATTAGACTTTACGTATTTACTACCATTCGCTATGTATACTAACTAGGTGAGATTTATAGTGCATTTTTAGAACAGATCAGATAAAAGGGATTCGATGTTATGATAAGTTATTAGCGATGTGCCGAGTACGGTTTGACTCGAGTC
Source organism: Scirpophaga incertulas (assembly GCA_036419045.1). NCBI lineage: Eukaryota > Metazoa > Arthropoda > Insecta > Lepidoptera > Crambidae > Scirpophaga > Scirpophaga incertulas. The sequence continues at coordinate 36,098,071 of CM071627.1, forward strand.
AGACTCGGTTCCTGCTTTTGACTCGCCTACTCGAATACCAATTTATTTTGATTCGAGTACGCTGGACTCGATTCCGGTACTCGAGTCAGGAAGAATCAGTTCGTACTCGCTAACTTGATTCTATTTACACGAGTTCTACTGACTCGAGTCTAGTATTCGAGTTTGGTTAACTCGCTTGTACTCGCAAATTGTTTACATAGGCATTGAAGTGGGCGGGCCTTACATTACAAACAAGTTTGAATCTGCAACTTTTTGATTTGTTTTTGTTCTAAAATCGGACTCTAGTTCTAGACTGGACTAGAATTACCGACTCGAATTTCTAGACTCGAGTCTAGGAATCAGACTCGAGTCTAGAAATATTCGAATACCAAACATAGAATTCGAGTACTGGGCTCGAATCAGAGAATCGAGTCTTGATTCGAATACCGTATTAACTGTCTCGAATCGACTCGATCCACCAAAACAGCGCCTCGGCACATCACTATAAGGTATATTTTGTAGCCATTCAGTTACTATGATTTTACATTCATGGTACGATTTATTGTATATTAGGTCTTTACCTATGAAATTGCCGTTTTCCATGAAAAAATTTAAACGATTTTTTTTCATGTATTTTTTATTTGTATTAATCGAAGTAATCACCCATGCAATCAATGCATCTTTGCCAACGTAGTGGCAGTTTATTGATGCCCTTCTTAAAGAAATCAGCTGGACGGGAAGCAACAAATTCTTCAAAGGCATTTTGTACTGCCTCTCGGGTATTGAATTTTTTTCCCGCCAAGAAGTTATCCAAATTCTGGAAAAAGTGGTAGTCTGTAGGCGCAAGGTCTGGTGAGTAGGGTGGATGACGGAGAACTTCCAACCCCAGGTCTTGCAACTTGGAGACCGTCTGTTGTGCAGTATGAGGTCGCGCGTAGTCGTGCAGGAGCAGTGGAGAAGAGCGATTGACCAATGCTGGTTGGAAATGTGCCAGCTTCTCCATCATTGTGTTCAATTCTTCACAGTATACATCTGCAGTAATGCTCATCCCGTTCGGCAAGAAGCTGTGATGAATCACACCGGCGCTAGACCACCAAACAGTGACCATCACTTTTCTAGGGGTAAGTTTTCGTTTAGGGCATTGCTTAGGTGCTGAACCAGGATCCAACCACCTTGCTGAGCGCTTGCGGTTATCAAACAGAATCCATTTTTCATCGCAGTTAACAATGCGGTTCAAAATTCCTTCATTTGTGTGTCTGTTGAGCAGTGCAAGGCACGTCTCGACGCGTACTTCGCGCTGGCGATCACTGAGTTCGTGGGGCACCCATTTGTCAAGTTTTTTTACCTTGCCAATTTGACGCAAATGGACCAATATTGTTTTGACGCTAACGTCGAAAGCTGCTGCTAATTCAGCCGTAGATTGTGTATCATCAGCTTCCACAATCGCCTTTAATTCGTCATTGTCAACCAAAGTCTTCGGACGACCGCGAGGTTTATTTTTCAAGTCGAAATTCCCAGAACGGAGAGGAAGAGAGCAGCATCGCGCCCTGTCGAGGCCACGGGAACCCTTGAGGACGATCACCACGACCCCGCCGGCGTAAGGCGAATAGCGCCCACTCCGCGCCGTCACGAGGGCGGCCACCGGACATATCCGGCTATCCACCGACCCAAAACGGGTCCACTGGGCGAAATCTACCCCCTCTTAAAAAAGAAGGGGAGCTTCGCCCGTCCGGCACTGGACGCTAGAAGCGGCCCGTCAGGTTGCACACGGCCATCCCACGCCCCTCTCGGGGAGCCCTCTGTCAGACTATTAGCCGTCAAAAGACGTTGCCCAGGGTGCACCACGAGGAGGTTATCTGACATCGCACCCCCCATGGCCATAAGGGCCCGCTTGAATGGAGAGGTTTCGGTCTCTATCCCCGCGCACACCTTATAAATGACCGTAACTGGTAAAGACGCTCCATTTAAGCCGTAGGGCTCTTATGGCCAAGGCCACACATCCCTCGTCAAACACATACCCGGTGCCGTTACGTATCGGGTAGATTCTCACCCTCCACTATACGGCAATCTTGACCGTCCGACCTCAACGCTCGCGCTCGCGGCGCGCTCAAGTTGCGTCGACTCTTTTGTTTCGACTCCAACGACTTCGGAGCGGTTGCCGGTGTCGTTAGCAGGCAAGGCGTCGCACCTTCCACGAACACACATATTGTAAAGCTGAACATAGCCATCTGAGGCTGCAGCATAGGTCCGTCCAAAAAAAATAAAAAGCAGTCACGTTGATCAGACCCCTCTGGCCGGCGTGAAGTCCGACATAGTCACCGTAGCACTTACCGCTGTGGTGGTATCCAGGACACGTTTTGTGCTCCTTGTGAGGATTATCAGCCTCTCTTCCCTGAGCGAAAAAACGCGTGATATAAGCGACATATTGTAATTTAGTTAGAAAATGATAACCGAAGAAGTTACCAAAATATCACAGCTAATGGATTTATGTTTTCTCTTCTTTAAATAGCACTGTCGAAACAAATATTACGCCAAGCCTGTGTAATATTGGAAGGTTAAACTTTCACTCCATCAAAATGTAAATGTAACGTTATGATTCCGTTTAGGAGCTGGCCTGATTGACTTGACGTTTCGTGAGCTCCGAGATTATCGTATCCTATAAATCAGTAGTAGTATATATATATATATATTATTACGTCAAATTTGCGAAAAGTAATACGATACGGTTTGAGGTGTCGTTGTAATCATCGTAAATTTGACGTTTATTTTGCGAATGTTCGTCTGTCAAATTCAATTCATAGTTGTCATTTGAGGCTTTCTTATCTCAAAATTAATATCGTTCGTTCGATCATCCGTTAAAATGTTTTAAACGATAGTAACTAAGAGTAGGCTACGACACGACGCAGTCCACGATATATCGAATATCGTTTTTAAGAGTACGCCCACTGTAATTATGTTGCATTCATGCGTTCATTTCATTTTGGACGTGCTTCGATTAAAGCGAATTGTCAGCGATAATTTGTTTATCCAAATGTTCTGGATTAAGTTTTAAAATAGCTAGCAATAAATAAAATATATTTTTTTGTTTGAATAAATGATTTGATGTAATTTTTTTTTATTATTATATCACTTTATACTTAGCGAAGCAGATACCGGGTTAGTTAAGTATTAATAAATAGCGACCAGAAATTCAATGTGTAAGGAATGTTCAAGTCAGATCTGCTAAAGTGCTGGCATTGCTGTTTTCCAAATTGGATAACTAACAATAAAATTTGTAGTACTGTGGCTTATCTATACGTATAAATAAAATTGGAGTGTCATCTGTCTGTCTGTTTGTTCCGACAAATCTCTGAAAGGGCTGTAGCGATTTTGACAGGAGTTTTATTGGCAGGTAGCTGATGTAATAAGGAGTAACTTAGGATATAAGTTTGTGTATACTCGTATGTCGCGAGATTTACTGATTTATAGAATACTTTTAACGACTAGCTTTTATATGTAAATGTTTATTTTGTTCTTTTTAACAAAAAACTCAATGTCACAATAGCGAGCTGACTATATAAGTGAAATATTCACACCACATTTTTGCTTCTAAGACTAATAGTTTTTTAATTATTAAGGTACAATGATATAGACCATTTCGTTACGGTCCACTTTTTTAAACCTGGTTCCCGTATGTTTCGGCGCGATTTTAAAGACGTTTCACGTCAAAAAATCTATGACCAAGTTGCAATAATCAAACAAAACGAAGTACTGCGTTGTAACGTGAGATTGGATTCTCGAAAATTGTTTTCTTGTTTCAAACAATAATTCGTTTCCCCTAATTCATATTTCGCTTTTAATTCGCAAAGTTTCGAGTAAGGCGGGCGGCTTCCGTCCAAATATTAATTACTTGGTGTGCGCCATTTTGGCGGGAATAGCTAATGAAAATGTATTCGGTTTTGATTAACTACGCCGGGGAGGTGTAATTGAATTGTTTTTATAAATATTAATGCGCCGCCGATCTATGCTCTTCGAAACTTCTAATTGATTTAAGTTTCGGAATTTTAGTTGTCGAGTAATCAAGTCTTATTTTTAGCAGTTGCAAGATGATTCGAAGAGATTGATAAATACTTCTGTGTTCTACTATACTACGTGTAACTACTTCGAGTTTACATTCTTTTGCAGTCGGTATCGACTGTTATACATATAATTTTATTAGATTTTTATCCCTGAATTATTTTCAATTTGGCTTTGTAAGAATCACTTTTAAACGTCGTCAAAAAAAAAAACAACAGTGTCATTTATTCATAATTCTACGGTGGGAGATTTTGTATTGAAAAGATCTAGTAAATAATCCAGCAAAGCCTATTTTTCTTTCTCCCTGAATTATTGTAGAGGCGTCAGGTTATATGACTACTATTGATTATGAATATGTGTAAGTTTTTTTTATTTAATTCTCATCTTATCCCAACTAATATTATAAATGCGAAAGTGTGTTTGTTTGTTTGTTTGTTACCTCTTCACGCTTAAACTACTGCACCGATCATCACGAAAATTTGCATACACATAGTCTGTGGTACGGGGAAGGATATCACATTTTATCCCGGAAGAAAGTAGCTACTGTTCCCGTGGGATCCAAATTAACGCGGACGGAGCAACGACGGGCGGAGCCACGGGCAAGAAATAACAATATAATTATTTAATAATATTTAATATTTGCATACACATAGTCTGCGGAACGAGAAAGGACATAGGACACCTTTTATCTGTTCCCGTGGGATCTAAATTAACACGGGCGGGCTACTAACAGTGTAATCCTTACTAATATTATAAATCGGAAAGTGAGTTAGTTTGTGTTTGTTTGTTCCGCTTTCACGCCGTAACTCCTGAACCGATTGCTTTGAAATTTAGCAGACGTAAAGATAAAAGTCCGGATTAAATAATAGGCTACTTTTTATCCCGGAAAAATCGACAGATCCCACGGGATGCACAATAAAGGCTTCGCACGAAAAACTACTGCACAGATTTTCATGCGGATTTCATTCATCAATAGATAGACTGATTCTTGAGCAAGGTTTTGCGGTATTTTTTATCTGTTTAGTCCCACGGGAAGCGCGATAAAACCTTCGCGCCATAAACCGACTCCGCGCATATGTAGCCGTGGGCAAAAAGCTATGACCCTTAACCCTCTATAGACCCAATCCCGAAATCCACGCGGGCGAAGCCGCGGGCAGAAAGCTAGTAATATATATATCAGGGGTGGCCGACTTGATCAGACCCGAGATCTGAAAATAATTATTTTTAATTAATTATTTATATATTATTAGTGTGAGCATTGCGCTTGAGTATCTTCCGCTAGATTAGCAAAATCAGGTATGTAGTGCAGGTGAAAATGCCGACTCACATAAATATGTTGAACCAAAACACGAATGCAGTTGTTCAACACATTTCTTCAAACTTGGATATTTCTCATAGGAAACCAATGCCCAGAAATTAATCGAGACCTGAGGATGACCTTGCTTTAGAAATATGTTGCAGCTCAGAGTAATAATTTCGTGTCGAATGTGGTCCATTTGAAATGTATTCTGCAAATTTAAGAGCCATTTCGTTGGTACTACTATGCGCCCCGCGTCCCACACGCTTTCCCGTCCCGCTTATTGTTCTTGCTTGCCGAAAACAAAAGAGCTAGCTATACTGCGTATAGAATAGAGGATATAATTTACTTGACGGAACGGCGATTGACAATACAATGATACAATACAAGATGATGCATGCAGCTGTTGGTGATTGTCTGTTCTACGTAGTAATATTTTTTGCCTAGTCAAGATCAACTGGATTAATGGTCACGATCGACCGGTTGACCAAAAAATTGCTCTATTTTTTAAATCAAATAAATATCATATTTAACAAAATTTGCTTTATACGAGTAATTACAATTAACACAATTCGCAAAAACGAACATATTGTAAGTTTTATCGAATCAAATATACTTTTTATTAATATAGAAAATATACGTATGTTTATACGTTAATTTGTGTATTAAAAACTTACTTATAATTTATTTATTTATATACTTATGAATATTTGGGGAACAAACAGTAAATAATTTACTTAAGGGCAATACATAAAATTAATTATCATACACCAGTGAAGTTTCTACTTAATTACTAATACATGTTTTAAGTAGATCGCTGAACATTTTAAGAAATAAAATCGTATTACAAATTTCAAAACAACAAACATGAGTCACGACTATAGGTCTATAGGTCAAATAATAGCACGAATACTGCTCTCAAACTTATTAATATTTAACAATAAAAAGATCGACAGACCCAAAATTATAGTTCTAAAAAGAATATACTTTGCCACAGAGAGCTCTCAATAACTCATTTGGAAAAATCTCGTTTCATCTTCATTCCTTCGTTCAATTTACTTCAAAAAACTTGAACGCATAGTTTTTACACGCGACCCGGGTTTTTCAGGCCGCTGCGATGACGCATCGTCTTTCCCCAATCCCTAACCACCTACTGTGTATTCCCAAGGATGATTCACGACTAGTACTTTGTACCGTATTGGTAACGCGTGGTCTGGTGAAATGTATTAGTCATTCCAGTACTTAATTATCGCGTGATCGGTGTTTTTTTGTACGATCAGTGGCTTTACTATGTGTTTGTTATCGTTTTCGATTTTTTCCCTCATTAGAGAGATGCTGAGAATCCTCACTGAGGAACTTGGCACGTGCCCAGGATACCCCCGCAACGGCAAGTGTCACGGAGGTTATGTTGGATTCCACGCGGCCGGAGCGCTCTGACCAGTGAGACCTACCGACTAAACTCAGTCTTAGCTTTGGTTTGAATGGATTGTTTTCGATAGATATTTGGCGTACAGCAAACTACAGAACCCATGTCAGTGTATAAATAGTACAATTACTTTACGCTAGGAACCCTCTGTCACGTCAAGCCATAGGGTCAATAGGACCACCACGGGTCGCTGGCGGGTGCGACGTAGCTAGCGCCCGTGGAGGCGACCCGGCAGGAGGGACCTCGCCCCCGGATGGCCGGGGGGTGACGTAGGAGGTTGGAGGTGAAGAGGCGGCAAGATCACTCCTCCCCGAGAAGGGCTCCCCTAGCGCACCCAGGGGAGCAAAGGCTCAGGGGGGTCCTCAAATGCGACACTCGATCCTGAGGGCCCCCTACAACATCTGAGGACGGTCATCGCTGAGGTTTTTAGTGGGTAGGCCTCCCCCTTCTGGGGAGGAGAGCCCCACATAACCGCCGGCTCTCCGCAGCCGGGGTATGCAATACAATGCATTTTCCTCAGCGGAACAAAAAAAAAGGGTCAATGGGACGGCTAAGGCTGAGTTTAGTCGGTAGGTCTGTTGGGTCGAGCCGCCTCGATTCACCAGGAGTCCGACATAATCACCGCGTCTCTACTTCCGTTGCGGTGGTATCCATGAGGATTCTCAGCCTCCTCTCCTGAGGAAAAAAAATACTAGGAACGGTGTACAAAGTTTTCATAATCATGGGTTTCAATTTCATTTCATAATCACCTACGCGGGAAAATACAGGCCGATTTAGTTTGAGGGAAGATTAATGTGAGAGATATAATTAAAAGATGAATTGATCGAGTGATCTCGCTTTATCATGCGTCAATGTATTCATTTAACGAATATATATTTGCGTTTGAGATATTTTTTACACTAAACTATACTAAACTTAAGTGATTCAATAAATATATTATGTTGTTACCTCGAACTAAACTTAGTGATAAAGTTTAGCGAAACTAAATTCGATGATTGATCGACAGCAACAAATGAAATTCCAGTTTCATAATATCCATCATTATAATTTACGTGATAACTTATATTTAGTTGGTAACAAATTAGAAACTAAAATATCGACATTTACATAACTAAGTTGTGTAACTAATATCAAATTTAGTCCTGTTAAACTATATTTAGTTCAGTTCGTGACTTCTTAAAAAAAACACAGCAACAATGAGTAGTTAGTTTGCGTCAAAAATTTTGGCGCCAATGCATCACTATACCTAAAGTCTTGCAACATATATAAACAAATTGAAACTACATTAAAAATTCTTTCGCTTTTACGTGGTAGTCCGTTTTGCAAAGTGAATCGGAGAAAAAACGGCCGAAAGAAAGCGTTTCTTACGAACGCTGCCTTAACTATGAAAGATATATTTTTGAGTTCTAGAGAAAAGATGTGGAGCTTGAAAATGCCTACGAGATAGTCAACGACAGCATATGTAGTCAACGACAGCATATGTCTAACTTTTATATTTAAGTTACAAAAAGGAGTTTTTATATTTTTAATGTTAATAAAATAATTTAAATCATTAGGTCATATTTATTAGTCATATAGTACCAACAATTATGTATCTTTATGAAAATAAGTAAACTCATCGTCTTAAGTGTGAAGGCCAAAGCAGCGGACGGCGCGCGATGGCTTCGGGTTTAATTCGGTTCGCGTTCGTGCTCGCTTCGGGGATTATTAATATTATGCTCGACGAAGTGGGCACGGGTCAGCTTGTAGTTTATAATTATGGGACACTCAGTATTTGAATATTATTTAGGTATTTTTTTTTTTCTTATATTTCTGCGTGAATGTTTTCAATTTGTATTTATTTATTGGCTTGTGTTTACATTTATAAGGACAAACTATGTTTTGTTTTATGTTTTTACATATTTTAGTTTTTACATCTTTGCAAATTATTGGTAAGCACAAAACCCTTTAGGTTGTAGCAGAATACCAGTGCTTTGCTCACATCTTTTTGTGAGTAATTCCAATCACTGAGCTACGACCCTTTTACACTTCTGCAGCCCACACAACATTAGGTTTGTACTGGGTTATTGTTTTAAGAAAATTTAATTTTAGTATCTTTGTGTTCCTATGTTTGTGTGTGATGAGGATGTTTTGTAAATATAGATTATATCTATCTTATCTATCTAAATCAGTTTCAATTATTCAAAATGTGAGCAATACTAAGAACAATAAACATTTATTCAATTGAACTTTTCTTCTGTTGTACCGATAACTCGCACATTGACGTTAATTTGATAACAAAATAGTACCTAAGTAATTCAAGCCCTCAGCTTACAATTGAACCAAATTCGTGAGTGGGTCGACCTGATTGGAGTCCTGTCAAACATTCAAGCAGACAATCGTGATCATTTATGTATACGTTAAGAATGGAGATTTCCGGAGAGCTTTAAGCCTGATGAGATCGTTACTGCGGGCTGAGGGTATGGACGGAGTCTGTTATTTCCGCGATTTCAGGATTAGTTCTGAAATCATGGAAAAAAAATAGTTTTGAAATATGGTTAGCCATATTGTTTTTCTGTGTGGAATAAAATATTAATATTTATATATTATTTATCAATTTTTCATTAATTGTGAAATTAAGAACTACATATGATGTGAAATAACGAACAGAAATCAATAAAATTTTAAAAAGTAATGTGTTTTAGTTTTTCGATTTTTTTCTTCATATACATATGTACATCATATCATCATATGTACAGGAAAACATCGTGAGATTACTTGTACAAAGATGTATATATAATCAAAATTTTATGAGTTAAAGCAAAAGATTTGATATTTAAACAAAGTTACTGATCGCTTTATTTTTCATCTTCGTCAGACTTCTATGTCGAGATATGGTCGTTTTGTGTTTAGCGACAGTTAGTATGAAAGGCGATACCAGAGCGATACGGTATCGCAAGTTTTTGAGATATTTAGGTACAAGTGAGGTGAACGACATTTTGTTCGCGTTTATATGGCACGAACTATAGTCAACCAATCCGCACTGGGCCAGCGTGGTTGACTAAGGCCCTAATCGCCCTAACATAGGGTAGGTCCCTGCCCTTCGGTGGTACGAGGGTTGTCTTTTAAGTTGTGTCGTTTGAAATAAATATGTGCGACCTTGCATTGTCATGCTACAGTATCATACGACGTCTTGGATTGTTTTTCGCTAAATTCGGTGATGACTTGTGACAAACAAATAGTGGTATACCAGTCAACGTTAACCATCTTGCGATCTTCTAGTACAAAAGGGGCGACGTGATCACCCTTTGCCACAAAAGAGACAGCAATTTTTTTTGAAGTTCTCTGTTATCGTATGACCTTGGTCGGTCTTGGCTTTTTACTTTTATAGGATAGGGCAGCAACGAGCAAACGGATCACCTGATGGTAAACGATAACCGTTGCCCATGGACACCCGTAACACCGGAGCAGTGACAGATGCGTTGCCGGTCTTTTAAATGGGAATATGCTCTTTTTTTGAAGGTTTCGATATAGCATCGGTTCGGAAATACTGCAGGCGACAATTCATTCCACAGTTTAGTAGTGCGTGGCTGAAAATTCCTGGAAAAACGCACTGTGGTGGACTGCCAAGCGTCTAGGTGATGAGGATGAATGTTGTGTCGCGTAGATCGCTCATCTTGGAAGACCCAGACAATAGACTGCTACTTAGAATCTCGATAATAATCATATATCCAAGACTCGCCATTCGTCACTACTAACTATATCATAAGCATGCTTTGACTCTCCTCGATTAACGCAGAGATCTACGACGCCAACTAAAACGGTCCGATTTTTGGTCGTCGCCTAGTAAATAGATATATTTATTTAAATTCTTCTACAAATAGACTTATAACTTTTAATAGTTTTGGTATAAATTAGTGCCCGTAAAATAACGTGTCGAATAGAGATTATTATTGTACCATATTTCTTGTAAATTTAGTGTAAAGTCACTACAAATATTATGAACGCGAAATTTTGTATGGATTTTATTGAAACATTACACTAGTATAGCTTATACATCAGAATTACATATAGGCAACAAATTTATTATAGATTCAAGATTATTGTTAATTAAATTAACGATTTAACGAATAGAAAGATTAGCAAACTGGACATGTGAATACCACGAACTATATAATAAATTTCATGTACGCTACGGTCCATAAAATATTGTGCAGCTTGGTCACCCCACAGACCGCAGTGCTGCGGTTCAAACGTCACGTGCCTGGTTAATGTGCTCCTGACGTGTTCTTCGGACAATGTTGGGAATTGCCGCTTTTTAATATTATTATTTATTTACGTGACAGTGAAGTATTGAATGGAATCGTTCGAATAGCGTTGTCGGTTTGTTTGGTACATTAATGATTAACTGAAATACGAGTGAAAAATTTCACTGTGACATTTATATTGCTTAAGAAAGGAGGTAATAACATTTCGTTTATTTTGAAACTAACAGAATAAATAAAAACAAAATTGACGTTAAGTCATATTATAATATCCCATTCCATTTTAAATCACTTTTTTTTTTTTAATTTGAACTAATTTCACAACTATCTACCAACTTTGTTGATTTGTCTAAAATCAAAGATAAACCAGAGCTAAACTAGAGTTATGATTAGATAATCAATAAATCGGACACCTCCCAGTTTTTTTTTATTTAAATCGGCGTTTATATTTCTCTTGTAATACTTAAAATACTTCTTAGAAGCTGAACTTCAACTTAATTTGGGTTTAAACCAATAAAAATGTTGCTATAGTTGTAAAAATTAAAAAAATTAATGAACCTACCCTTTATTAGCACGTTAATCTCAAGTGAAAACTGAAAACGTTACGTAAATTTAAGAACAGATTAATAATACTATGGCGAAAACTTTGTAGGTGATAAATCTGAAAAGTTAAAAATAAATAAACGACTTCTTTCCGGTTTTAATTAATTAAGTATAAGAAGTTTCTATCGTTGTAAAGTTGTACAAAATCAATAGCCACTTTCTTCCTACTTAGCTCTTTCTAAAGTTCAGGGCCGAGTTTCCCCAAAACAGCTCGCAAATAAACTCCAATTACATCAGTCTGTTTGAAAAGAATTATGCTAAGTCGCCGCTCGCGGAACATGTTGAATTATAATTTTGACGGGGGAATTGTGAAAAAAGGCCAGTTTGTAACGTGCACAACTGCTTTAATAAATTTCAGTTGTGTTCGACGACCGCGGTGTTGCGGTCACTGTGTGTGGTCGGGAGGCACGTAGGTACGTGTTTCACCTGCAGACTCACTATATATTCCGTTCATATCAAAGTTGGTTGTCATTGACAGATAGCACGAATACTTCTTTAAGAGGTTAATTGTCACGTTGAATCTTGATAAAGCTCTCTGTCACTCGAATTTGATAGCAACAGACTTGCGGAATATGCACCCGCATTATACATCTCCGTTGCTGTGAAATTTTGATTGAAATTGACAAATAGGGAAGATACATTATTGATTTAAGAGGACGATTGTCACGTTGAATCTTAATAAAGCATCAAAGTAAATGCACCATTTGTCACTTTCAATGAAATTTGATGGCAACAGATTTATGTAATCTGCATCCGAATTATATATCTCTGTTGCTATCAAATTTTGATTGACACTAACAGACAGTACAAATACATTACTGTTTTTATAAGATAATAATATTACAGCAATGTTAAATGCTGTGGAGGACAAGACCATCTGTCCCCACAAAACGGAGAACAATACCTTTCTCCTGATCGACAAATGATATGTTACTTGTAGAATAAATAATATATAAGGAAATGTAAAAAAAAGACTAACACAAACAAAAAAGAGTGCGGACCAAAGAGTCTGCAGAAAACCAAAAAGAGCTAAAAAAACACAGCAATAATAAAACATAAAAATGTGCCACGGTAATGTATGCCTACTCAGCATGATGTCACAGATCCCTGGTCTGACATAGACATACCTTAAATAGATATAATCTATAAAAATATATAAGCTTCGGTATACCCATGCGATATTATAGAAATTCAATTGTACAATAACCACAGTAGATATATTAAAAGCACACAGTTACACAGACATGTATAAACGTATATTTTGTACAAATGTATAAAAGATATACATGCGCTTTAAAAAAACAAAATAAACTTTTACATATAAAAGCTTGTCGCGAGATTTACTTACTTATAGAATACTTGTAACGACAAGCTTATACGACAAGCTTATGCGGCAAGCTTATGCGTCAAGCTTAAGCTTGCTTGTTGTGTTAATAAAAGCTTGTATTAAAAAAATACTTTTAATTTATTAGGTATCCGATTAAAAATCCAAGCTTAGCAAACCCTCTCATTTGATACCCATAATGTAGGGGTGCATTAAACTTAAATAGTTGATCCGCCATCTTGGTAATGCCGCCATATTGGATTTAGAATGACGACACATAACCATGCATTGTCATCCGACATACACGTGCATGCAAAATTTCAGCTCAATCGGAGACCGGGAAGTGGGTCAAATTAAGGTTCCAAGATTTTCTTACATAGTTGCAAGTGAAGCTAATATAAAAGCTTGTAAAAATAAATATTATCTTTAGCACGTGTTACGACGTTTCTCTTTACTCGACATATGGAAGGTGTACCACAGTTACTATCAGTTTTGTATATATTTGCATGTATACATATGGAAGGTGTTGACTTACTTTTTTGGGCGGCTTATAATAGATTTCGATATCACGAGGGCTATGTATTGGACGGAAAGCCAGTATAATTAAAATAATTTTTTCACCTTAGCATACTGTGTTCCCTGCTTAAAAAGAGCGAGGGAAATGCGTTTTCCCTCGCTGAGTGAGGGAAAACTTAATGCTGCGAATTACCATTATGTACGAAACACGTCTTTCGAAATTCGATTTATTAAATGTGAAAAAATAAGTCGTTCGGAAACTAATAAACCTTTAAAATGAAAATTATTCGGTAACGTTGTAATTAAATATATAATTAAATTATAAAATGAAATGAATACACTAAAGTAAAGAAAAAAATAAAGAATATGTTTTACAAAATAATACACAAATAATTATTTATAGTTTTAAAAATCTTTATTGGTACAACAGAATACTACGGATACATTTTCAGAACGTAACTTTAAAAAAATACCGGGAAACAAAAATCAAATTTTAATTGATACTTAGTTTTTGCAAATACGAGTATATGTGGTTTCATTTTAATTCATATTGTTTCATTTATATCTCTAATAATGTTCTAACTGCTAAGGTGAAAAGTTGTATGTGTCACGCGAGAGAAGTGTTATTTCCATCTCGTGCCTTTGAATCTCTCGCGACGCTCAGGATTCTAATGTAGAATCACTCGCTGACGCTCGTGAGTCAATTATTAGAATCCTTCGCTTACTCGGGATTCAAAATTAGCACTCGCTTGAAAAAACCAACTTTCCTCTCTAGTTGAACAAATAACTATTTATCAATAATAAAACACATAATATAAATAACATTGGTTTTTCATTGCAAAACTTGCGTATTTTAGCGATTATGTTACATAAAGACAAACAACTTAAGATTGTTGTGACAATATATTTATTCGGTCCGCAGAATTAGTATTGCGAGTAGCTTATGTTAGTGTCACGTATATCTTTATAAATATGTATATATAATATTATATATATATAATATTATGTATATATAATATAATAATGTAGCCTATGTGCTATTCTGATATATAAGCTATATTATTGTAAAGTTTTATTAAAATTTATTAAGTAGTTTTTACGTGGAAGAGTAACAACCATCCATACTCACAAAGCATTTATATTATTGGTAGGACATAACTATCTATGTATATTAACAATCCTTAGTCATACCTTGACCACGAATGATGTAAAGGAAAATAAAATTAACTTGTACAAACATAAAACACCGAAGCTTCATAAGAAATTTTATTTATATCATATAGATTTTTATATATAGATGCAGGCACTTTTAACCATTTTATAATATTCATTGTTCAACGAACTGTATATTTAAATTAAACTTGCTAGTCCAATCTAGAATTACCTAAAGAACTCCAGGAAAACCGCCAGCTATTAAATCCGCTGAACTAGCGGAAGAAGAATTGTTCTTTTATTCTATGAAATTCCTAGAATATACGGATGATAATAAATATGCCAGATTCACGGTTAGCGGCGGCTGCCTGCCACATGCTGCGGCTGGAAATGCAGCCTTCATGAAATTCCATGCAGTTACATATTTTTTCATTCATTACATTTACATTTTATTCTTTCAGGATGGAGAGGCCGAGAATCCTCACAAGGAGTTCGTGCTCCTTGGTACCTTGGTTATCATATTTTGGTGACTTCTTCGGGTATCATTTTCTAACAAATTTAGTAACTATAATTTATTTTATTTATTTATTAATTTTTGCACACACATACATTACAGGAAAATTGGTATATTATATTATTGGTATCATAGTACTAAAATTATAATATGTCGCTTTTATTGCGTGTTTTTTCTGACAATCCTCACAAGAAGCACTAAACGTACCCAGGATACTACCGCAGCGGTCTGACCAGCGGGACCTACCGACTAAACTCAGCCTTAGGATTGGCCATAAGGGCTTGAATGGGGGAGATTTATTTTTATGCACCGTTACTTTGTATTCGATGTACATATATAACTATACCGATCTTAACTATACAATATACCCCATTACTGTTACACACATTCGTATATAGTCAGTGCTGGTAGTCCTAGTTTTGACAATACATCCTTATGTGGGTAAAACACATATATACAATCGGACTTGACAATTGACGTTGACAGCACGCTGTGTAGCCTATCTTGGGCCGTAATTCTTTCTTGCGCTTTCACGAGCAACAGTTATCAGTGCCTTATTAAGTGGTACTGTATTATTAATAAATGTATCATATTGGCCATGTACGAGTATAATTTATTGTATCTGTTGCTTTGTATTTTATTCTATTCTAAATGTTAAACATACTTGCTTTACAGACATCTTTAAGATTATATAGAATATATAACATATGTTCGTTTAGAATCTCTTAGTCAGTTTTTTTTATATAATCGTGTGTTTTTATGAAACTAATGACTTTTGTTAACAAACTGTGACTAATTTAAACAACGGAAACGATGTTATTTTAGTTGGTAATGTGAAACGACTCGGGAGTATTGCAGCAAAACAGAAATTGAATTTACATTAAGTTTACATTATACTCGTAGAATTAAGCATTCCGTCTCGACTTGTCACTACATCTTATCTCACGCCCCCCTTTACTCCAGCCATTCCTCTCAAAGCTTGCATTTCCACTGCTAATGCAATCTTCTGCTCTTCTGCTTTTATCCTTCTTTTAACACAGTGAGCATTCACTCCAATGCTTAAGCGTAGGGACCAGTATGCCTCCATGGGAAGCCGCGTCTTTTTCTAAGTTTCCTGCGATTACTCTTCTTTCAACTTACCATCTCTTAACATAGATCCACTGACACCTACTCTTCACTTGTTCTAAACATTCGTTTCCAATCATACATTACATTAGATGACACCTTACATTTGACATCTTTTCATCTCTTTGAAATATCATTACTTTCGTTTTGCTTATATTTACTTTCATTTCTTCATAAAGCGCCATGCATGCATTTAACTATGTCTAGTAACTCCTCTTTCAACGGTACCAAAATTATTTGATCGTCAGCATATACTCGTAGGAGGCACTTGACAGTTAACTTGTAATATTTCTGTTTTCCGGTCGACAGCACAAAAGTCGGATATAAATTACATTCCAACATCTTCACAGCAGTTTTGGCAGCGCTCCAGCTGTATGTACAATACGGTACGTCTTGTATTCTGTTCACAATTGTTTGATGCCAGTTTGTAACAACATCGCGGATGTAAGACATATATTGTACATACAATAATATCTCTAATTAGAGTGAAAATAAATTTCATTATAGCTCATACAGATATGATGGTGTGATAGGACGAATCCTAACTGAGGGGTATCCTATATTAGAAGATTAGGCCTAATTCAGCCAACTTTTTCACTTCACGTACGTGTTTGATATCTTATGGTGTATGCGAAGAATTCGCTTTCGCTTCACCATAGATGCATCAGAGCAGCAGCATCAACATATTGGTATATCACAGGATCAAGTCACCTGTTAGAATGCTAATGAAAGTAACTCTGTCCGTCTGTTTGTCGCGCTATCAATCAAAAATTTCTGATTCAATTAACATTAAATCTGGTACATAAATAATCTAGAGCTTAAGAAAGTTTGTATGGAAAATAAGTTATTTTAAAAGCGGTTTTTTTAATAAGCAATAAGTCAAAATAATAAGTTTGACCAATTTATTTTTTAAGGTTAAGATTAGATATAAGTAGACACTACATTAAAAGTTTGTCAAAATTTTACAGTAGATAGGGGATGAAAGATTTTGTTTAAATAGTCCTAGCAACTACTCAACCGATTTTGATGAACATCAATACATAGTATAAAACAAAGTCGCTTTCGCTGTATGTCCGTATGTATGCTTAGATCTTTAAAACTACGCAAGGGATTTTGACGCGGTTTCTTTTAATAGATAGAGTGATTCTTAAGGAAGGTTTGTATGTATAATAAATGCATAATATAGTAGAGAAACACTGATAAATTTAAAGGTTTCTAATGTGATGTCGTAAATAAGCACGTTTTTTTGCGCTTATATTGCAAACGCTGGCTGAACCCTACGAGATAGACCAAAATAATGTACTACAGTATTGTACAACTTACAAAAATCCACAAAAAAGTCCGCGATGGTATATGTCTATCTCTTAGGGATAACCCACCATAACCATTTTTTCACTGCACCCGTGCGAAGCCGGGGCGGGTCGCTAGTTGATATATAAACATAGTTTGAAACCCGGTTATGGACATACAGAAATTTTTACCCAGGGGAAAAATATTTTCCTTTTAAGAATCCGATATCACATATTTTTTAAATAAAAAAAAACACATAATTATCATTGGTTTTTCATTGCAAAACTTGCATGTTTTAGCGATTGTGTACATCAAGATAAACAACTTAAAATTTTTGTGACAATATATTTAATTAGCTTGTGCTCGCGATGTTATCTGCGTAGAATTAGCATTTCGATTAACTTATATTAGCTTGACGTATTTCTGAGATGAGTCTGCTCTTTGCTATACTGGGTACTATTTATTATAATTTTAATTGACCTTTAATATATTCTTATAAAACTGTATGACACGGCATTCCTAATATAGGCATGTTTTAAAATTATATTTTTATTAGTTGTATTTCCTATATTATGTAATGGAAAGTGACTTCATGAATTATCCATATTGAAGTCATTTTCCAAATTGACGACTCTGTATCTATTTAATACTGGGAAAAAACAGCCTTACTGAGTTTCTTGCCGGTTCTTCTCAGTACAAGGTCTCCCGCCCTAGATATGGGAACCGATGGCGTAGCTTTTCGACTTTCACAAGTGCTTGTAACAGCCTAGACTGAATAAATGATTTTGAATTTTGTTATTCTGATGAATAAGCTATATTATTGTTAGGTTTCAATAAAATCCAGTCAGTAGTTTTGATGTTAAAAAGTAACAAACATCCATCCATACAAATTTTCGCGTTATAATATTAGTAGGGATTTAGTTTAGTTTTATATTCTTAGCCAGTCCACCCTTTGATTTTTCGTGGCGTATCCAGATTTTGCGCACACCTTCATGTCTACGATATTAATCGTCTATCACATACAAATTAAAAAGATAAAATAACTACAAGTATCAAATTCAAAAACTCGTGTTATTTAAAAATGTAGAATTAATATAGAAGCAATACTCTTAAAATTTTATGTAAATCCGTATCAAATATACTCGTATTAAAGATATTTATATCTGTAACATATAAATGTCGATATAAAAGTGTCGGATAGTGTCAGATGGTTACTAAAGATTCTGTGTGTTTTAACTTTTCTTATAATCATTACATAGTATAAAACGAAGTCGCTTCCCGGTGTCTGTATGTATGTATGTAGATATGTATGCTTAAATCTTTAAAACTACGCGACGGATATTAATGCGGTTTCTTTAATAAATATGTATATTCAAGAGGAAGGTTTATATGTATAAAACATGCACATTGTAGTAGCTAGTGGAACACTGTAAATTTTTGAGATTTCTAATGTGATGTCGTAAATCGACTCACTTTTTGCGCTTATATTGCAAACGCTGGCCAAACCCTACGAGATTGGTCAAAATGATGTACTACAGTATTGTACAACTTACAAAAGTCCTCAAAAAAGTCCGCGATGGTATATGTCTATCTCTCAAGAATAACCCACAATAACCGCTTTGTATCTTTTACTTTTGTAACGTTGTATATAGAGACATTCTGTAATTATGTAATATAGGTAACTATTCATATTATGTAATATAGGTAACTCTACATATTATGTAATATAGGTAACTATTCATATTATGTAATATAGGTAACTCTATATATTATGTAATATAGGTAACTATTCATATTAGCATGCCACCCGTGCGAAGCCGGGGCGGGTCTCTAGTTAGTTATGACAGCTAAACGGCTAGACGAAATGTAGAAGACAAATATCAAGCGCCAAAAAACTTGTTTCCTTTTTTTTAATAATTATAGATATCTTATATATTGCTGTTATAAACATACAACACAGATAGCAAGTTTTGTTAAATTGTAATTTAAAGATCTATTGACCGTAACCGAAACTAGCCGATATTTTGAAATTATTGAATAATCGTAACCGTATCCGAAACCAGTATGATATTCTTCTTATATTCATATTCGTAATTTCAAATCTATAATTTGACAAATAATGTCAATTTTAACAGGTATAACAATGAGTTTCTTCATTTTCAGAAATAACCAAAAAGAAGTCCAATCCTCAACGGTTGTGCGCTACGAGCAGGCAGAATTAGTACAAGTTTTACTTGAAACATTATTAAACATTATTAAGTTCCCTTTATTGTTTCCAGTAATATAATATACAGGATTTGTTATTCCTGTTTCCTTAGCAAGGCGTGGTTGGCCAACGTCCAACCTTATTGTGTTGCGGTTATCGCGACAACTAACATTTTGTCGGTAATGTTCTTCACACGAGTTGTGGGGGTTGATACAAAACCAGTGATGATTTTTTAGGGAGATTTTCGGTAGTGACACTAATAATATTAACTGGCAGACAGTAAATTAGCTTCTACGGAACACCTCCTCGAAGGAGGCATCAATCATTGATTAGAATTTTATTTAAGTCCTCTCTTAAGATCTTTTAGAAAGACAAGTGCATGAAACGATTAAAATGAAAAAACATCAAACAATTTCAGTCGGGAAGATCGTTTCCGATTATCAACTGCATGATATTAAATGGTGATTAAAATAAACTCGATTTGTATAGTCGGTTACGTCGGGGTCGGTGCGTAGAAAACAAAAAAATAAGTCGGTAGTTTGGAAAAATCGCCGCATCACAGAGACTTGACATCGTAGCTCCAGTCCGCCTGCGACCCCGGTCGGTGGTACCTGGAGACCTATTTTTGAATTACGAATGCGACTTCGAAATCACCGATGTGACTAATAATCACCGATTTTCAATAATTCGTATTTTTGAATATCACTTACCTGACTACCTTAGTCACGGATGTGATTTCATTACGAGTACCCTCGCCCACTCGTAATCAAGTCATACTTGTGGAAATGTTATCTCTTCTTTTGTTTAGAGAACATATTGACAAGAATCTGAAGTTGATGTGTTGATTTTTCAGTCTATATATATATATATATATATATGTATATATGAATTTTATATATATATATATATATATATATATATATATATATATATATATATATATATTATATATATATATATATATATATATATATATATATATATAATATATATATATATATATAACTAATAAAAAACCACAATGGTTAAGCCGGCAATAACCGGCAGCTGCTACATTCTGCGTGGTACCGAACTCTTACATTTATCTGTGTACTTTATCTATGTTGGCAGCTCTGCGATCGACTTTCAAAAATTGGATGTTTAGGAATCCGTGATCTCAAAGTCACCGCTGACTAAATAGTCAGCGGAGTCGCATTCGTAATTCAAAAATAGGTCTCCTGGTCGAATTTCACTACTATGAGACTAATTATGATTGATGTAAGCAAAAATCGCCTTTAAGGTTATTATCTGAAGTTATTATCTGCTAGTAACATATATAACACAGAACTTACCGATGATTTACGTGTATTTAGTACAACACTGCATTGTAATTGCATTGATTCTCTATTACTGCGAAGCAGGAACGATAACCGACCTCATTTGCCACTTATTTCGCTACAATCGAACATCGTCCATCGAACCGCTGTTTTCGATCTCCCAGTTCATCGCTTTATCCCGCACCAATATTAGCTTTTCGCTAAACTTTGGCTGTTTGACGGACAGGCGCGTATTTCGGAGCGGATGATTACATTGATTATCTGTAGCATTATAATGTCTGTAATAATATATTCAGTCTTATCTTATTAAGTAGTACGGAAGAGTGATATTTATTATATTATGGCGAGTGTTAGTAAAAACAAAAGAAAACAGCAAGAATAAGAATATCTTGACTGCGTAAGAACAAAAAATCCAGAGAGTACAATATATGACAAACCCAAGGACTTACTATGTCACTTTCTTTCAAATTTTACCTTATTTTATATTATATTATATTTTCTGCTGTAAACTTTTCTTGATGTTCTCATTTCTTCTAGATAGATTAGAATCAGTCACATTATGTATCTCGATATTAACAAAGAAAATAACAGAAAATAGAAGAGAGGGTAAAATCTGAAGAAACTGACGTCACTGTACCATGCAGCAAAAGAATTTTAACAAGATTTAGATTTTTTGTATTTTTAAAATTGGTTCTGTATTTCTCATTGCGTAAAACTATATTATCATTATCACAACTTGATTCCGACCTGATCGAGGGTCACGAGTCTACCCTAAATAAGGATCAACTTATTCAGGGCAGGCTTTTGTACCTTTGGATTGGTCGAGTTTATACATACCGTGAGTTTCTTATTGACTATATGCGTATAGCCATTAAGAATAGAATTAGAAGACAATCTTCTAATGTTTTTCTTCACTGCAGTAACATCCCCCCTATCTATACTAATATTATAAAGAGGAAAGATTTGTTTGTTTGTTTGTAATGAATAGGCTCCGAAACTACTGAACCGATTTCAAAAATTCTTTCACCTTTGGAAAGCTACATTATCCCCGAGTAACATAGGCTACTTTTTATCCCGGAAAAATCGACAGGTCCCACGGGATGCGCAATAAAGGCTTCGCTCAAAAACTACTGCACAGATTTTCATGCGGTTTTCATCAATAGATAGAGTGATTCTTGAGCAAGGTTTGCGGTATTTTTTATCTTGGAAAAACGGATAGTCCCACGGGAAGCGCGATAAAAGTAGCCGTGGGCAAAAGCTATGACCCTTAACCCTCTATAGACCCAATTCCGAAATCCACGCAGGCGAAGCCGCGGGCAGAAAGCTAGTAATGAATAAGTATGAGACTGCACGCACTGCTAGACTAATCTTCTGAAGCTCTTAACCAATCCTTCACAGGAGAATGTGAGGACTCCTTCCTAAAGTATACACGCAAATTTACATTCTTACTATACTGTTACATGCTCTTTGTAACTTAGAACTTTTCCGATTTATTCCCGAATACAACCCTGGCGATATGCCGTTAGTTTCGCAAGCGGTCGAGTTGCCCCCTAAAGTAATTAGGAAGTCATCATCAACAGTACATCGCCGCCAATAATCTGGTTCGTTGCTCTATTAATATGGACTTCGTAATGGATACCAATAGGATATATTCCTATTGGTTTGACTATGCAATGTTGTATAACCAATGTTATACAACATTTCAGATAAAATTAAGACAGGCGCTTTTAATAGAACAAGAGAACTCAAATATCGGACTATTACTTGTAAAAATATAATAATTAGTTTGATATTTATTTATATTCATTCAAGCCGTAGGGCCCTTATGGCCAAGGCTGAGTTTAGTCGGTAGGTCGGTTGGGTCGAGCCGCCTCGATTTACCAGGACTCCGACGTAATCACCGCATCCCTGCTTGCCTGTTGCGGTGGTATCCATGAGGATTCTCAGCCTCCTCTCCTGAGGAAAAAATAAATTATTGGTAGTTAGTATGCATTATGAATGTGTAGGATAATGTAAGTAATGTTTATTTGTAGTAACTGATTTAAAGTGTTCCTGAAGTTTATTGATAGCAAACGTAGGCTATAGAAAGTCACTCTACCATTTTCGCAACAAAGGTATTAAATTGACGAGTAACGTGAAAAGACTAATCATAAAACTAAAAACTTAAATCAAAACATGTGTCTATGTTCTTACCACTGGAGTCCCGAAACGGTGTCCTCTATAAGAGCTAGCATTAAGAGGGACCCATACGGCATACTTTCTATTCAAACGTTGTCCCTTGTTTTATGTCTGGAAAATTACAGTAGAGTACAAATTTTTATCCACAAGTCTATGGCGTCTGTTGCCGTGTCCCTGTTTTCAATGTTTTTCATAATTTATATAATAAAAGAGATATAAGTGTCTTGGTTTTCTCACTTAGTTGCGGTTGTATCCACGAGGATTTTCAGCCTCTTTTTTTCAGAGGGCAAACATAAAATTTAAGTACCGTGTATTATAAAGATGTGATATAAGGTAATTAACGTAATTTCTAAAGAGCAGATCTAACTATAGATTTTTAATGTTTTTTTCCAGTTCGTCTAGAGAAGTGTCTCTTACTTTCCAAACAGGTGTAGTCGTTTCACCTAAAAAGATTTATGTTCCCTTCTGCATCAATTTTTTGACGATGAGTGCTTGTAATAATCATGCTGCATCAACTTCATTTTGATTTTACTTGGAAGAGATTCTCGCCATGAGTGCTCACCTGCTGATATTGCCGAGCACTACTCGACTGGGACTATGTCAGGATTATTATTACTACTCTATTTCGCACCTCTCCATGATATTTTCCCTATTTTTAATATCCAAAGACCACGAAAACCATTTCTTTTTCCGTAGCATCAATTTATCATCAGGTTTTCATCGTGAAACGACTTGAAGCCGTGAATGTCTTTGAATAGGAGAAACAAAGTTACAAACAGGAAAACTCTTAGTGCCTTCCGGCCATTACGGCAACTGAGCCCCGTCTCGGCTGGTTGAAAAAGTGACTTTTTCATTATTTCACTACGAGCTTTTCACTTTACTTATTTCTTGTAAGCAGCTGACGCTATGCCAGATTTTTGGTATAAATGCTGAAGGGTTAGAATAGAATTAGAATACATCATTTGTCTTAAATTTGGTTTAAACTATACGTAGATGTTTTGGGTTTTTCAGAACATTGCACATATAGCTAAAACAAATAACATACAAATATAAATTATACATTAATGATTTCTAATATATATTATATTAACTTTGTCATACCAAATCTTGACACAAAATAATAATTATCACATAATAATAATTATACAATATATATATATAAGTCTAGGAGTTTTATTAATTATTTCTCATTGATAAGTATTAGATTAAACGTATTTTTTTTTAAATTTTATTGTACAGTTTTATACACCAATAAATATATAATGGATATATTTATATAGTGTGTATAGTTATAAGAAGTGTCAATAGATCTGCGAATCCAGTGCTATCAAACATTCCAAGCGAAAAATGACGTAACTCATATAAGTAAATAAATTGCAATAATTTTGTTAGATTTTCATTTAATAATACCTATTAAAAAAATTCGTAAATAGAGTAAAATGTTCTCTGAAAGAGCCAGAGGCGCAATTCCTTTTTAAGTGCGTTATATGGGAACTTTATGTGTTCTAGTAATTTATTAAAAATCTTAATGCTCATTGCATAACAATTTTGAACAAACATGCGGTGCTAGGTGTGAGATCTAGAATAAGCCTATGGGGATGTCTAGTATTTCTCGGGTCTTTTGCCTCTACAAATGAAGTGTAATTACTCTTGACATGCTTTCCTACTTCGACAATGTATAGGGATACAACAGTTAGAATTTTCAATTTATAAAAGTATGGTCTGCAGGAAATATCTGGAGTCGTACCAGATGAAGCCTTAATGCAGCGCTTTTGTGCTATTAAAACTTCCGACATATCGACAATGTTACCGCACACTGTAATTCCGTATCTCAACACCGACTCAACATATGCATAGTAGGCCATAATAGCTGATTCTACACTTGTCATTTTCTTTCTTCTTCTTTCGCTTTCGGTTACTAATAAAGCGTCGTTTTTATTAAATCCTTTGCGTTCATTGAATATTAGGAAGGGTTGCATGCCATGATTGTAAATTAAAATTGTATGTGTAAAATAAAAACTTAAATTATTTCATTTTAATTTTTTTGCACATTGTTCAGATAGGATAATCGAATTCGATGATTCCTCAAAAACAAATTGTTTATAGGGTATAACTATTGGTCGATTTATCGATCATCCCATGAGGAGGTCAGTAAGACCTTATGGGATACATAGGAGCATTTTCTAGTGCTCAAATATATATATATATCGCAAAAATATACGAAAATATAAAAAATCAAGAGAATGTAGATAAAATAAAATAATGTCGTAAAACTATTATTATTCATGATCCTTCTCGGGTAGTAACAAGATTATGTACGATTAAGAAGGACCACGTGAAATATTGTTCTTGGATCGATCAGGGAAAATTCGCGATCGACACAAACAACAAAAGCGAAAAGAGGCCATTACAATACGTTACAAAAGTTTCATGTTGAATAGTTTGATGAATATGCCAAGTTAATATTTTTTCGGGGTTTTTTTTTGACGTGAAACGTCTTTAAAATCGCGCCGAAACATACGGGTACCAGGTTTAATGAAAAGGTCTATATCATCGTACCTTAATAATTATAAAACTATTAGTCTTAGAAACAAAAATATGGTGTGAATATTTCACTTATATAGTCAGCTCGCTGTTGTGACATTGAGTTTTTTATTAAAATTCTTAAAACACCGTCAATCGCAATCAAGTCAATTATTTAAAGCGATTTCCTAACATAGACGTTTCACGTTAAAACCAACGGCCGTGTGTCCCGGCACAGCCCCACCCGATTTTTTTAGTCAATACCTGGCAAGACGTGGCATCTTATCTTATTATTTAACTAGCTCGCTAATTCCCAATCGATCCCTAGGGGTCTATAACAACCTGCAAGGGGTCTACGTCAGAGAAACAAATTTGGGGGTCCATGAAATAAAAACGGGGGCCCACGACTGTCTCAATACCTGATGATTACTTTTTGAACTATTGAAATCGGACATTCCATTCAAAAGATATCATGAAATTAAAATAAAAATACATACCGGCGGCGGCCGGAGGCTAGGGAGGGCTAGGCTACAGGGAGGCTTTAAGATAAGCATACAATTTTTTTCTAATTTAGTATATCATTTTCATTTTAATTTGCATGCTTATAAATTAAATATCTGTAACTATTTATGTCTACTCGTGCGAAGCCGGGACGGGCCGCTAGTATCTTTATAAATTAATAATTAAAAAATAAATATAAACACTTACACCAATTAGCCTAGGCCAAACTAAGTTCTGTAAGGCTTGTGTTATGGGATCTAGAGTAACGGATTGACATGCATATATATTTTAAATAGAAATATATATTAACAACCGTGATTAAGGTACAAATGCTAGCATTCATCATACAAACATCTGCCCCCACCGGGACTCGAACCCGGGACCTCAGAGATAGTGACACCTTGAAACCGGTGTACTAACCACTCAACAGGTCGTCAATTGTAGTCTGTGTTATTTTGATTTATAATCTATATAATTGTAGAAGAGCATAAATATGGATGTTATTTATAAACCTTCGCCTTTATAATATTACTAGAGATTTAAACGATTTGAAACTTGTTTCAATACATTTTATTGACAAATACATTGAG
Organism: Scirpophaga incertulas; assembly: GCA_036419045.1. Lineage (NCBI taxonomy): Eukaryota > Metazoa > Arthropoda > Insecta > Lepidoptera > Crambidae > Scirpophaga > Scirpophaga incertulas. Next base: position 36,124,911 of record CM071627.1, read on the forward strand.
TGCATTGCTCAATAAAAGCATTGTCTAAAAGACGAATAACAAAGCTTTAGTCAGAAGACATAAAAGCTGATTGTATTCTTGGAAACACATGTTAGTTTATTAATGTCAATTCGTTAAGAGTTTCTAACAATTTACAGTCAGGTAAATTTTGTAATAGCTGTCAGCTACGAGATATGGATACATTTAAAATGACATTTTATGTAGAGGACCCTACGCTTGATTTTGCTTCGCAATGCGTCATTAAAACTTTAATTTCCTATCCAAGCCGTACAAACTTACTTCCACTAACAAAACAATTAATTAAGGTCATATAACTTGTCAATTTTCAGACTACAATTATAAATTGTTTAGTTAAGTTTTATTAATTAAATGCTAATGACTTTGTTATACAACTCCAATTCTGTGGTCTTATATAGAAGAAATAATGATATATTCGCTAAAAGCACACAATGTAAACTTATTTAGAAAGTTCAACAAGCATAAGCTATAACTACAGATAATAAAATACTTTAAGTGTCACAGTCTAATAGCAGGCGTAGTGACGTAACTTCCTTATGTGAAACGAAGTGACTTATTCAAAGGGATAAGCTATTCGATAACAGGTAATAATACCTTACCAGTATTACTACTAAAATATAATTCACATTTCAACCAATTGTTAAGAAAATTTTAAATCCTTACTTACAAATGTGAAAGTAAATCTGTGTCTATCTGTTGCACTTTGACGCTAAACCTTTTATAAATGGAATTTTGTACATAAATAATCTAGAGCCTGAGAAAAGCGGCAACATTTTAATGAGAAAAATAGCTTGTAAACAAATGAAATAGGATACGAAAGTTTCTATAGAAAGTACGTAATTTTAAAGCTAGAAAGTTGAAATTTTATTTTGATGCTTTTGATTATATTCATATACGAATAAATACGGCGTTCAAAGATTGTAAAAAATTTGCCCTAAAGAGGGTTAAAATAGGGGATGAAATATTTAATTTGAATTGGCTTACTAATTATTGAACCGATTTTGATGCAAGTCGATATAGGATAATATGATAATTTAAGTAGGACATATCGACATTTACTTTAAAAAAAAAGGCTAATTGGTGTAAGTGTAAGAAATATTTATTAAATTATTTATTTATGTTGTGACTTTTTTTATATATTCATCAAAATTGTTATATTCTATAGGTTAAGGATTTGTAATATTTAGATGTAATAATATAACAATCGCTGGTAGTCCTAATTACAATAAATAAACTATGATAACGAGGAGATAACCAAATCAAATTTAATAATAAATAAAAGCATACATCAAAAATGCAGTAACACTACATTAGCCCCTATAATTATCGCAAAGCTTTGGTTTGATATGACTATTCTAATCAGAGCTTTTGCGACGTGTTTGTTACGAAACAAGGGGTGGGTCGTCTCAAAATGGACTTGTAAGCATTAACTTTGTGTTTATCAAACGCACATCTGTGTAAGGACTCAAACCTCGTGTTGCTAGGAATAGGGAAAAGGGAAACCAGTTACATTCCCGGTACGCAAGACAGAGACGGAGTTTCCACGCGCGTTTTCCGCCTGTAGGCGCGATCTCGCTTGAATATTTTTTCCTTCAGTACTATTCGTGCTATTGAGCTGTATGCTTCGCGCTGCCGTTGTGTGGCGACGACGAATACTTTGTCAACCCCGAAATATAAACAATATCTTTATTCTTTTTTTCAGTACGATTTATATCATAAACTATTCGAAAGAGACACGTTAGAACAGAGAATCATTTATGTGTTTCTTTTTTGTTATGTCTTTTGATTGTGTTTACTTTGCTGATAAATAGCTGTAATGTCTTAAAATATAGTGCAATTGTTCAGTGATATTTGTGGATATTTAAACTTACCTGTTCTTGTTTAGCGGGTTTTTGTTTTGGTTCTTGCCGGCGACGCCGGCCGGCTGTCAAACTTGTTATCGATCTACCGGCATTGGAGGTGAGTTTGGTTTTGACAGTTCTGTTTGTTGTTTGTTTGTTTGTATTTGTTTGTTTGTTATTTTTTTAGAACATGTTTGACAGATCGATCGTTCACCAGTAGTCAATTTACCCCGATTTTATAACATCGTTACAAACATTCAAGGTTATTAGTTTCTTATTACGTTTTCAGATAGTTGTTGCTATTAATTAATAGATATAGGATTAAGACGTTGAATACGTTCCGTTATATATAAAAATATAAAGCTATGGATATTTATTTTACAAAAGATGCTATCTATCCAACGCATATACAGATATATGTTTAGAAATACATTATCACAAATTAATACATCATTAAAATACACTATTTCAATGAGAAAACATGTTACGGTTTCAAAAGGAACTTAATACAATTAAATCGCAATTGTCACTGAGGTTATGTCGGACTCTTCGCAGACCAGAGCGGTCTGACCAACATGACCTACCGACTAAACTCAGCCGTATGCCTAAGTCCTAAGAACTACATTGGCTAATCATAATGGGGACCGCCCCCTCATGATTAGAAAGCCTAGAATTAGAAAGAAACCATACTTGGACTTCAACGAACACTTAAAAAAAATAATTGGCCTGATTGGTCCAGGCGTTGTTGATTTGTTTATTGATAGACACTGATTTGAACAATAACTAGTGTCAGTATTGACAAAATACCGGAAACCATAATTTACAAATCTACATTTTCTAGATGTGTAACAGAGGTTTTTACCTTACAATAAGGGTAATTTTACTGCGTTCAGAAAACAATATATTTAACATTATTTTACACGTAAAGTACATAAAGGCGGACTTAATACCTTTAGGAATTTTCTGTCAGTTCATCTCAGGGTAGTTGAGAGTATGGAGGTAAAAGTATAATATGAGGCTGATAAGATATATACATAGCAGGTTATCTTAATCTAATTATAAACGAGCATATATATTTTTAACTATAAAACTTACTTTGGGTATATGTCAGTGTTTAAAAATAATATTATTTTATTCTAACTGTAAAAAAATACAATTTGATATGTATATTTAATGCAGCTTTGACATTCAATTGTTCTTGGACGTAGTAAAAGCAAGGAACACGTGTAATCTTTTGAGTAATCGGATAATGTTGGCTTATAACTTACGAGTACGTGCAAAACAAACCTATAGCAAACGATACGTATTTTGTAAGTATAATAGGTAATTTTTCTTTCTAGTTATTGTTTTGTTTTGACATTTAATAGTAGTTTATGTTAATTCAAAAAGAATGCGTAGTCGATTTTGAATAAGATGGTGTAGTAATCGGCTGCGAGAAGAGCATAGAGAACGATACAAAACAAAAACAGAGTTGAGAAAGAAAACAAAGGAGGAGAGACGAAATATTTGTTATAATAATAAGTCAAGTAATTAAAATAATAGTTCAATTTATTTAAATAAAATTATGACTGACGTAATAATTTATATACCTGCTCTCATCGGGTTTGAAGTAATTTTGAATAGAAGTTAATTTGTAAATATGTATCCTTTCTAGCAGATTTTGGGTAGCTTGAGAATATATATTATATATACAAAAAATACAACCAAAGTTTATTTTCTTCAAATTCTTAGAATTAGCTACAAATGTGGCAGGAGCCTCCTTTTAAGTTTGATGGACCTGTGTTAGGAGACTCCGCTCTTCATAATTACAATCTTAATGATATATTTCACAACGTAAAATTAAATTAAAAATAAACGTCGCACATAACCAAACATAACACACATTTGTTACTAATAATTATCAATAGCTTGTCTAGACTAGCAATCTCTCGACCTCTAGGTAGTATATATATATATATATATATATATACACGATTGTTATCATATCTTTCTGTTTATATGTTGTCGTGAATGTTCTTCAAGTTTTGCATTACGTTGTGCTGTCGTGGGCTTTGTCTTGTAAACATTTCAATTTATTATAGCATAGTGTATTAATATAGAAAATTCAATTAAATTATTGCAAAAATAATATTTTTGTGTTATTTAGAGACGGTTATAATTCAACGGTCCATTTTAAGTAAAGATTGGTGAATTTATTTTTAACTAGCGACCCGCCCCGTCTTCGCACGGGTGAAACGCTGATACTAAATACACTACAGTAAAACTGTGAACGTTATACATAATAAATTATAGTTTAAAAACCAAAAAACACGCTTTTATAATTAATTGAATTAAAAATTTAAAAATCAATCTGTAGTAATCAATTGAAAAAATTATATTATCAAACAAAACACGTGGGGTGCTTTGTTATTATTGTATGTATGTTATATTATTATACATATAAACCTCTTCAATCACTCTATCTATCAACAAAACCACATAAAAATCTGTTGCATAGTTTTAAAGATTTAGGCATACATAGGGATATAAGGACAGAGAAAGTGACTTTGTAGTATAGTAAACAAATCAAATCAAATCAAAATCAAAATAATCTTTATTCAACATAGACCTTTACAGGCACTTATTGACGTCAACAAACAAAACAAAAAAAAAGCTTAAAAAAAAAACAAAAACCTTGTCCGTACGTACGAATAAGGAAAAAAGAAATATTGACTCGACACCTGTTCGGAAATTGGGAGAGCCTTCTCGAGAAGAACAGGCAAGAAACTCTGAAGGTCTATTTTTTATCTCCTCTTTTCAATGTTAATAATTATAATAATATAATATAAAAATACAATATAATATAAGATACAATCATGCCTAATACGATTACAGTCGTATGTATGTTTACATACCCATATATAAATAATACAATATTATAAATAATGTTACCAAACATGACTCTATGAATAGTGACCCTATTCCCAAATAGTGTGATCATTTAGATAGTCACTTATTTTATAATAACCTTTACTCATGAGTGTCTTTTTGATATGGATTTTAAATTTATACAAAGGCAAATCAATGACACTTTGCGGAAGTTCACAATGTAGAGAAGTGATAAACATACCTTGAATAAAATAACTCTACGCCATTTCTTTACAAACATCTGAGAGAGGAACTTCTAGCCACTCTGTAACCGGGCCCTTTTCATCTCTGAGAGCCCTTGTATTTGTACTACGAGTCTTACGAAGAAATCCTCTTCCCTCACGAGGTAATCGTAGGCAGGTACTTATCTTCATTAGCTCCTCGCCATTAAGACGGTTTTATTAGTAAATCTGATTTTCCTGAATAAATATTGAGCATCTTTCTGATGCAATCCTTCATGACGTAATAAAAATCACAGTGAAATTTATTCTTCCGGGGATACAAAAGTAGAGTACAATAAAATCGATATAAATAACAAATACATTACGACTCTTACTTCTCTTTCACACAACACGGACGACCTCCATTGTCGAGTGGATAATACACCGGTTTCAAGGTGTCGCCATCTCTGAGGTCCCGGGTTCGAATCCCGGTTGGGGCAGATGTTTGTGTGATGAATGCGAGCATACCTTAGTCATGGTTGTTGATATATATTTCAATAAAGATTATTTATATATGTATAATATATGTGTGTCTATCCGTTACCCTAGATCCCATAGCACAAACCTTACAGAGCTTAGTTTGGGCTAGGCTAATTGGTGTATGTGTAACAATAATTTATTAAAAAAAAAACATATCTTACGTCTTAAATAATAAAGTATTATTTAGAACAAAATAACCCTTCACAATATAAAATGTAATGTAAATATAATGTAAATACTTTTGTAAGACCATAATTACGAAGGAATTCGTTATGGGGTCATTTTTAAAGGTAGACACTTTATACATAAAGATTGTTAAAGGTAGAGTTTTAAAGGTAATTGACACTATATTATTTTTTCCCCTCTGGAAAGAGGCTGAGAATCTTCATAGATACCACCGCAGGATTACGTCAGGCTCCTGACGAATCGAGGCGGCTCGCCCCGAAAGACCTACCGACAAAACTCAGCCTGAGCCCTTGGTCCTAATGACCTATGGCTTAACGTTACCACGTTTCTCTACCTCTACTACTCTACCTCCTGGTCTTTTTTATACCTAAAAGAGAGCAAGATGACACTTATGGGTTTGGGTTTTGATTAAATATAAATAAATATGACATTCAAATCTGTAAAATTTTTAACCTAAAGGGGATGAAAGTTTTTTTTAAATATCCTCACAAACTACTGAACCGATTTAGATAAAAGTGACAGTCTGAGACCTAGAGAGGGAAATGTCAAATTTTTACCACGAGAAAACATATTTTAAACGGCTGCCCGGGTTTGGGTGCAATTTGGTTAGAGGATTGTTGGAAGCACAGAGAAGAACATAAAATAATTTTTACATACATACAAATACTTATGTCTCCTTCCCATGGCGGTACGCAGACTTCACTTACGACTTTTTTCCACTTATGACGATCCAAATATACTTCTCTAGCTTCCTCTACTTTCATTCACGCTCATTGGTCATGGGTACTCTACTACCTTTATTCAGTATATCGCCTGTTCGGTCCAAGTATGTTCGTCTAGGTCAGAGGTTCCAAAACTTTTTTGTGTCGTAGACCCTTTGCCATTTCAAGTTTATGTAGACCCCCTCATCATCCTCTTGCCATTTCCCATTATCTGGGGTCGGCGCAGTAGATATTTTCCTTCCATTCCTCTCTATCAGCCGTCATTTCCATGCTTACCTTTCATTCTATATCATTCTTCACACAATCGATCCATCTTTTATCGGCTTCCTCTGCCCGTGTATCCCTCCACTTTCATATTAACATTCGCTTTGGTGACATGACTTCATCCCTCGCATCACATGTCCAAACCTATGCTAATCTACTTCCTCTCATTTTTATCAATGGCGCTCTTTCAGACTTCCTCTATATTACTCATTCCTTATCTTATCCATCCTTGTCACACCACACATCCATCGTAACATTCTCATTTCATTCGTATGAATCTATTTTCATCCTTCTTCTTGACGGCCTGCATTCACTTCCATACATGACGACAGGTCGGATGATCGATTTGTAATTTTCCCCTTCAGCCTTATTGGCATTCGGATCGCAACGTTGTAGCTGTGACCTGTCGCCATTTCATCCACCCTGCGTTAATCCTATGCTGCACAGCTCTGTCTATTTCGCCGTCGTCTGAATGAGGGAACCGAGGTACTTGAAATCTGAGCAGTAGAGTATAGCGCCATCTAAAGACATGGGCGGACTGGAAAGAGGGAAATCAACAGTACAGATATTCAGTTGGATCTGCTGCATCTGTGGGTTCAGTTCAGTTCAGTCAATCAGTGTTGGTAAGACCAGCGACTTACTTGATAGAATTAAGGCAATTCATATCAGTAAGTAGGTCAATAAACATACAAAAATTTATAGCATATATAATATTTTTTTTACTTCATAGGTACTTTTATAAATAATGTATATTATTTATATTAGATAATAGTATAATATAAGTAAATGGATACTATCAGTGTATTTTGAGATCCATTATTATGAACCCCCATTTTCATTTCATTGACCCCAAACTTTTTTTCGTTTACGTAGACCCCTAGGGGTCGATATAGACTACTTTGGAAATCACTGGTCTAGGTCAGTTCGTACCAAAATAATTTTTACAGTGGAAAATTTTATCTTCCCTTTTGGAAAAGCTAGTACATTGCAAACTTAACTGGGTTGTCACTTGGAAATGATCTGTACGCACACGAATCGTGCCTTGCATACAATATGCAAGTTTTGCGTGCATTTATTTCTGCTTAAAGAATATAATACAATTTGTGAGAATTTATTGTACACCTTAATAGGGGCTACGGGTTCAATGCCTCAGAGATGTAACGTTTCCTTCTGAACACCATGTTTCAAAGATCTGCTCACCTACTGTATCACCAGTACGGAACATAAATAATGTAGAAGTTATCACCGTTATTCATCACTTTATTGCACTCTAGCTTAAGTGGTTCATTTTCAGTATGCGTAAAAATTGAAGGTTAAATTTACGCAAACTGGGATTTTATATATATTTCACATCTATCTTATTATCTACACTCTACTTATCTATACTCATATAGTTTACGTTCGAATAACAACTGTTCTGGGAAAGAATTTGTAGCTATGTAGGTGAACTACACCCGCGCTAAACGGTTAGAACCTAACGGAAGAACTTAAGAACGAGACCTTTGGATAATTCTGTGTATTTTGTTTTGATTTATATTAAAATCATTTACGTTGTTCGAATTAAGAATATCGGTATGAAAGTTATGTGATATCTTAAAAATATGGCAAATGAAACATAGCTGAACATGGATATCTAAGCACATGGATAGAATCCGTGATCACGGATTACCAGCTCAATGCGAAAGTGTCAATGTTTATTATTCTGGATACCAGAAAAGTAGGATACGGATAGGATACGGATTTTACCGTGGGAGAGCTATGTTTCGGCACAAATTGGGCCGGCATGACCGGAGTGATACTACAGCCTCACAGAAAACTGGCATAAAATAGCGCTTGCGCTGTGTTTCGCCGAGTGCGTGAGGATACCGGAGGACCAACCCCCCCTCCCCCTTTATTCCCTTTTAAATGCCGGCAACGCATCTGTGACTCCTCTGGTGTTGCGGGTGTCGATGGGCAACGATTATCGCTTACCATCAGGTAAGTTACAATCTGCCCTATCTTATAAAAAAAAAATACGCGATCATATTTCACGAGACTTGTCTAAGTTGTTCTGGCAAATAACTATTTTTTATTATTTCTTTATTTGTAGGTTCTAATCTATGTTATCACCTCACATCGCCCTTAAGGAGTGGTGATTAGGCCTTAGTCACGCACGCTAGTCCAATACAGATTGGCTAATGTTGTATATACAGATTTACACAAAATGTTTTCCTTCATTATCGGAACGTATACATATAGGTGTGTATATAGGAGTATCGGTGACGTTTATTATGTCATTCACAATATTTCTAAATACGCACGCAGCATGAAAATTATACTTGTTCACTCATAAAGTTATCATTTTTATTATTTTTTTTACAAAATAAAGTGGTAAGAGGTCACGTAGTCATGAAGTGACGTCTAGTTATTTTGTCAAAGTATTTTACTCTTCAAATCGGAACATTGTAATGTGAAAGTCTCTCTACATTGTGACAGAAGTAAGAAAGAGGCTGTCGTCCAAACAACATTGTATCGAATTACACATTTCTACAAGATCCTCCTGCGGCATTGAGTTGGGTAAATGACAAGGTAATATCATACCGCAGGTAACAATGCACGAATCAGGCCAAGCTGATTCACGTCGGCAGCGACAGGATGGCGCAACACCAAAGGTTGGCAGTGAGCGGTTCCTCTTGCGAAGGAAGGCGACAAGGTTCGTCTACGCCATGCCTTGTTATTGTGCAATCAATTTCAAATTGCTTTGATGTACAATGGGTCTACCGTAAATCATGAAATTTCAATCAGAATATTCATCTGCGTGGCCTTGACTGTTTCTCTGTATTTCGACATACTAATGGCATAAATAATTTAAAATTAAATAGGGTTACAACCGAATATGGCCGTTTTTATATTTTAATTATCTAATTTGAGCAATTTATATCTCACGAAAGTATGTCAATATTGTGATTTCTGTTAATATTTTTATTTACAATTGTTTTTGATTTCTATAAAAATGTGCAATATTTTTTTATGTAATGTAGTGAAAATCGCGTGACAATAATATCTGAGTTATTTCCCGCGGGAATCGTCTAAGCAGTAAAGGATGTAACTATGCGTCCCACAAGTTGCAATAAGGATTGCAGCTGACGGTCATTTATGGAGATACCGTCCCTTTCAAGCATGACCCCAATACTGACAGAGTGACTATAGGTTTTCCACATATGTCCACGAATCCCAAGCCGGGCTCCGTCTGGACGAGTAGCATCTCGCCTGATACACACAGCACCTGCGAAAAATTCCCTGGGCCTGTAGCCAAAATAACACACATAGCATTCGCAATATTATCATTAGAACGAAACATATGGGAATGATTCCTTAAGTATATCAAAACGATTTCGATAGCATCGAATTGAATGTGAATGATACTTTGTGAAGTGAAGCTACTGGGGTCCCTGCGTTTATGTGAGGTATTCCATTCAAAGTGTTCTTAAATAAAACACCAAAATATTACAACGTTCGCATAAACTAAAGCTAAAGTTCCGATTGCTATGGCGTCCCGAACGATTGAAACATCCCTTGTTTTTATATCTGAGTCTGGACATCCCTTTGACAATATAAAGCTATCTTGTTTTGCGATTATCGCACACATTTTTTTGACGTGAAACGTCTTTAAAATCGCGCCGAAACATACGGGTACCAGGTTTAAAAAGTGGACCGTAACGAAAAGGTCTATATCATCGTACCTTAATAATTAAAAAACTATTAGTCTTGAAAACAAAAATGTGATGTGAATATTTCACTTATATAGTCAACTCGCTGTTGTGACATTGAGTTTTTTATTAAATTACTTAAAACACCGTCAATCTTGTTTTTATTACAATCTTTTACTTTAAAAGCGATTCCCTAACATGGTTTATTATTTTTAGGCACCGAATTTTGTAAATAAAAAATATGATGTTTTACAAAATTTGTTAATAACATAGATTTGCTTTTTAGTAAATGATTAACGAAACTATTTGATGATTGATTTGCAGTGTCCAAGCTTGCAAACGGTCAGGGGCCATCCATAAATTACGTCACACGGTTAGGGGGAGGGAGGGGGTTGACGAAGTGTGACATTGTGTGACAAGGGGGTGGGAGGGATCTTAAATTTCGTGACGTCACATTTCAAAATCTATAATAAGCTAACTGATAAAACACAAACTTTAAATTATTACTATAAGTATGAAAAGTGCTGTAAATATTAACTTTTATTGTAAAGTCTGTATACTCTCATAAATAAATAAAGGAATAGTATCTTCTTCTATTAATAGGGGTACTCCCGAAACGTACTATTTTTTTAATTGATTTTAGTAGGTGATTTTGAGAAATATAATAAGAAAATCATGAAATGACCATATACTTATTTAATATAAGTAATCGTTTTTTGTTTTGTTAATTGATTTGATGTTAATTTTATTAAAATGAAAATAAAACTGATTTCGAAACCGCTTTTATCATTCAATAATTTCTATAATTTCAAAATTTGTGACGTGACACTAGGGGGGGGGGGTCTCACAAATGTGACTAGCTGTGACAAGGACGGGGGAGGGGCAAAAAATCACGAAATTCGTATGACGTAATTTATGGATGACCCCTCAGTTGCGCATTGCATCACAGCGACACAAAACAATACATTTTCCTATCCACAACGCGTCGTGAACAAGCAAACGTATCTCGCATGGCACACCAATCAAATGGCCTCAGAGTCATTAATTCCATGACTAGAATTGCAGTCCGCAGAAATTCGAATAGTATTTAGAGCAATCCTAACCCGAGTCACGTGTGCGTATCCCCAGCCCGAATCGAGGTAAGCGGATAGAATCGGCCTTTACCGCTTTTGGATAGATCAAAACCGAATCGCGGTGATTGAATTCTGCTTTGTTTGTTAGCGCGTGATTTCTGTATAGCCCTAACCAATTTTGCAGGTACACGTTTCTTTATTCTTTGCTACCTTTGCACGGCTTCGCCAGCATTATATCAGATTTGCAAGAGAAAGATATATTTTCTCGGGTTAAAAATAATCTTAAGTTCTTCCTCGGGTCTCCGCCCATTCCTATATCAAATTGCATCGGAAACCATCCGGTTACATATTAAAAACTTGCCATTTTAATGTACAGGCTCCATTAAGCTAGCTGCTCGATCTTTGGGAAACGTATAATATCCATGTTGTCTCAAGCTTCCACGAAATGTTATTGAATTAAGGTGATGGTCAAAATTTGTATGGAAGGTGGGCCTGAGTAATGTGCAGCGACGAAACTTTACCAGAGAAGAGAATTTTTTTTTAATTATTGTAGATCATCTGAATAAAGATTAGATTTTAAATATCTCCCGTTTTTTTGTAATTAATAATTTAAATTATTTAATACTAGCAAGTTAATGGAATCTTTTTTTTTTTCTTTTTATTAATTTGCGCAAGACATGCTGTCAAAGTCGCATTGACAGCGGACGAGTGTCATCATTGGTCACAGACTATGTACATTCAGGCTGGCCAGTAACACGACATGTCTAGAACTTGATGCATTTATAATTACTAAATTACGTTTCTTTTGTTAACTATATAACCATTTTTCAATAAGATTTAAATAAATTTTATACACTTAATTAAAACATTTCAACCACGTTTTGGGATGTGTTTACTTGAATATCTAGGTACTTTCAAACATAATTCACAAAAAAAGGGAGGATATAAAAAAAATATTATAATTGTAGATTGATGAACATAAAATTACCTATCGATTGATATATCTTACGCCGCTGCACATGATTGAGGTCCACTTTTTGTCCATGTCCTTTAAAGAACATGTCAAAAGACTAATCAGTAACTAACTGGTGCACGCGGCTTCGTCTGTGCAGGATTTGTATTTCGAGTAGCTTATTAGCGTGGCGTATTTTTTTATCAATTGTAGCCTATGTGTGATTCTGATGTATAAGCTATTATTGTAAGGTTTCAATAAAATCCATTCAGCAGTTTTTATGTTAAAGAGTAGCAAAGATCCATTCATACAAATTTTGCACTTATAATTAGAGATCGGATAATCGGATGCATATTTACCTAAAGTTAGTTTAAGACAAAGTATGGAAACGGCTTTTTATTGTTTTGTTAAATAAAAATCCCGGGATTGCGGAATTGGATAGCCGGATGTTTATTTATTTACCTAATTTAGTTTTTGACAAAGTATGGAACTGTCTTTTTATTTTATTTCCATAAATAAAAATCCCGGAATTCCGGTACTGTAGAACATTTTGGTAATGCAAAACTAGTCGGTAATATGAGCTTATAATATCCTATTTAAAATGGGGCGTAAATATTTAATTGATTATTGTTTTAGTCAAACTAGCTCACTACTTTCGTATAACACTCTTCATGTAATAAATCGTACATTCATAAATCGCACGGGGAACTGAAACTAAACTTCATGTAAATACGTATGCATAGTTGTATAAATGAACCCGGAGTCTCGGTCTTTTGAAAATAAATACCACGTGCTAATTTAGTAATTTTCAAACAATATCACTACGTTAAATTTGCAGTCCCGTATTTTCCCGGGATATTTATTTAACAAAATGTATTTTAAAAAGCCGCTTCCATAATTTGTGAGCCAAAAATTAACTTTAGGTAAATATGCATCCGATTATCCGATCTCTACTTATAATATTAGTTGGATGTATAGTAGGATGTAATAGGTTATATTAGTTACAGTTATATAGGGACAGTATTCATTGGGCTATGTTTATACTTTTTTGTTATTTATTTTTCTATGCACATGCAATGTGTAAAGAAAGCATACATACAACTGTTATTGTATTCTGTATGAATGTCCTAATTTATTTATAATAATAATTAGTGCTCGAAATAGGTAGTTTAATTTTATGTACTTGCGATTTTTTGACGACCTCCATAGTCGAGTGGATAATACACCGGTTTCAAAGTGTCGCCATCTCTGAGGTCCCGGGTTCGAATCCGGTGGGGGCAGATGTTTGTGTGATGAATGCGAGCATTTGTACCTTAGTCATGGTTGTTGATATATATTTCAATAAAAATTATTTATATATGTATAATATATGTATGTCTATCCGTTACCCTAGATCCCATTGCACAAGCCTTATAGAGCTTAGTTTGGGCTAGGCTAATTGGTGTAAGTGTAACAAATATTATTATTATTATATATATATTATTATTATTTTGTGACATCAATAGTATGGATATGCCTGGAAACTTACTATTTTCAGAGATTGTAAAAATATTATATTGAACTTTCGAAATAGTATTTCATCTTTTAGCTTATTGTTGTAATAATAAGTTGTAAACATAAAATTTTACAATAAAAGCGTAACGAAACGTATAGCAAATAAAAACAGAACAAATCACGCTGATTTTAGGTTTATCCATGTTACGCTTACATTGACTTTCTTTCTGCAAGTACATAAAATTAAACTACCTATTCCGAGCACTAATAATAATATTGAGACTTTCAGAGTTTCTCGCCTGTTCTCGAGATGGCTCAACTGATTTCCGAACAGATGTAGAATCATATTTTTTCCTCGACTTTATGCTCGTACAAGACTTTTGTTCTTTATATTCAATTTTATTTTGACAACAATAAGAAGCTATAAAGGCCGGTGTGGAATAAAGATTATTTTTGATTTTGAATCTGTTACTATCAAATTTGCATGAGATTGATAGATAGTGACATATATTGCTGCTTTATTCAAATTCAATGTGACAATTCGGTGTATAAAACAGCAATGTATTTGCTCTATCTGTCATTGCCAATCAAAATTTGATAGCATCAGAAATTCATAATCCGGGTGCTGGAAGTCTTCAAGCCAAGTTAGGTACTAGCGTTCGCAGTACGTAGTGTATTGGTGTATAGGTCCTTATAGGTATGTCTAACTCTCTAATTACATAACTCTGTTACTATCAAATTTGCATGAGATTGACAGATATTGTACATATATTGCTGCATTATTCAAATTCAATGTGACAATTCTGTGCATGAAACAGCAATGTATTACTCTATCTGTCATTGTCAATAAACATTTGATAGCATCAGAAATTCATAATCCAGGTGCTGGAAGTCTTCAAGCCAAGTTAGGTACTAGCGTTTGCAGTACGTAGTGTATTGGTGTATAGGTCCTTATAGATATGTCCAACTCTCTAATTATATAACTCTGTTACTATCAAATTTGCATGAGATTGATAGATATTGTACATATATTGCTGCTTTATTCAAATTCAATGTGACAATTCGGTGTATAAAACAGCAATGTATTTGCTCTATCTGTCATTGCCAATCAAAATTTGATAGCATCAGAAATTCATAGTCCGGGTGCTGGAAGTCTTCAAGCCAAGTTAGGTACTAGCGCTTATTTGTGTAGGTCCTTATAGACATCAGAACATATTTACAGCGTGACACGATTCGTAACATACCTTTTTGCTAAATAGTAAATTAACCCGGTACTTTCGAAGATGGTGAATCCACTCGGCTACGGCGGTCGTTTTCGATTTAAAGATAATATGCGCAGATACACTATTGCGTCTACAATATCTGTTAGCTATCAATGTACTGTAATGACTCCATTGAATATTTATCGAAAGAGTTTGTACTGTCAAATTCATAGTCCGCGAATTTATCAATTTAAATTAAGAACGCACAGACATTTGACAGAAATACGGGGATCTTTTTGGATGCTTGATTCTGATATATCGAATAATTTTGGTAAATTTTTTGATAAACTCTCCGTTATTAATACGTATCTGACTTACATGATTGACGTCAATTCAAAGTAGATGATACTGTTTAAATAGCCAAGTGGTTTTCGGGACCTAGGTCTAAATTTTGGATATGTTGTTGGGTTGTATGGGAGCTGAGCAAAGAATGTGATGGTCGCAAAAAAAGTTAACAACGTATTTCCCCGCTAGGGGGCTCTGAAGTCTGTATTAGAAAATTGTGGTTTTCGGCAGAATCTGCTGATTTTTGGATATGTTGTTCTCCTTGACGAGCTAATATCCAAAAATCTGCTGATTCACCATCTACTTTATAAGCGAGAGAACACAAAGAGCTACTTAACCGTGTGTGTCGCTATTACGATTGACATAAGAACTGTCTCAACATGTACTGTGTGTGCTAGAGCACGGAGAAGGAAATAATGTAACGAATACACTTATACATAAGCCATTAAATACAAGACTATTTTAATGTTACATCACAGGGCATACAATTTCAAGAACAAGAAGCATTAAAAAACAATCCAAAGCGAATATCGCGTCTTTACTTTAATGTAACTTTAAACCTGTATTTACATGAGAGTCGCGTCTGAACTCAGAACTGTTTGAAAACTTCGGCTGCCTCGCCGGGTACACTTGAGTTCGCAGTTGGGTAAATAAATGTTCATCTGGCTATATATCAAATGGGTTGACTTAAAAAGTCCCGGTATAGTTTGTAGATTTTAAGTTTGACTCGCATATAATATTCCTGGTAATATTATAAACGTGAAAAATTATATGAATGTTTGCAACTGTTTCACGTAATAACTACTAAATGGATTTTAATAAAACTTTATAATAATATAGGTTATATATTAGAATAACACATAGGGTACAATTTATAAAGACTTCGAAAATTAAAAATATACTAGCTGGTGTCCGCGACTTCGTCTGCTCAGATGGTAGATGTTTTCCTACTTGACACTTATCGTCATATTTTGGACGATTTATTCCGGTGTTCCTATTAGTTGGATGAGATTGGATATATGATGTGATGATGACGATGATTCATTATTTGCTTAGTCTAGTGTGTCTCACTTTATTGTATCATCTACATAGGTTAAGTATTGAGAATAAAACACTTCTTGAGTCCCAACTGACTAATCAAAAAGTATTAATTTTTATTCAAGGTCTTAACACAAAGGTTTAATGAAAACAAAGAGTAATATGACCTTACTTACAGGGAAAAGAAAAAGAATGAATCTTAAATAATGTCATTTTAGAGTCATTGATTATATAACAAGCAGAGTACAGAAAATTACGCCTTATCGTCAAGTCCTACGATCAATCTGCTCTGCTCAGTACCGCTTCAGGTTGGCAATTCAGGCTATGACAGTGATCTTGTAGTACCAAGATCTCTCTGTTACATTCTGAATTGATCACACAGAGAAACTCCGAGCAAATTCCTCTCCACTGACCTTTGAGTCTCCTTATTCTCCATGGTAAGTGATTAAGGCCTAAAAGTAAGGTCAGGTTTCAGTGTCATGTATTACTGGCAACCAGACTTCCCTCTTACTTGCAGTGCCCCGACTTTTTTATAGGAATCAGACTGAATTGAGTTTTTATTGAATTTTGATATACGGGTTCTCATTTTGTTACCAATAAACACATTTTACCGGAAGGCCAAGTCGCGTCATTGATTACCTTTTTTTTTAGAGTGGTAATGCACCTTATGCACCGTGACACCGTGCGGCCGTGTGTGGGGTTCTCCGGTCTGACAGGACCGGCCTATCCACTAAAACTCCCCTGAGTTCTCTAGGCCCAAGCGGGGCACATGGCGAGGTGCGCTTTCGCGATTCTACCGCCATGTGCTCCGGGGCCGGCTCGACCTAGGTCTGGTCGAGCCAAGGGAGGGACTGTCCGAGAACCCCTGGACAGTCCCCCAGACGGAGAGACATCACCACGGCGTGCGCGGTAGCCAGACGCGCACGCAGCCGCGTCTTTGATTACCTGAGTTTTACCTATTTCTGCAGCAAAACGGTAATTTCATAGGAAGTCCGTGTAATATAGGCGAATTAAACTATCAGCTGGGAGGTCTGCTAGTTTTCCAATAAACAGGTATATAATATACAGATAAAAATCTGGATATTGTGTATATACATATACAAATATAACATATTAAGTTCTATGTACACAGACACAATAATACACGGCAATTCACAAATTTTAGGCTCAGGTGATAATAATACCCCAAATCCGCGGTGGGTCTCTAGTGTGTCCGAGAATTAGGCAACTTCGCTCATAAACATGATTTAGCCTTCGCCAACGAAACTAATAACATTAGGCCGTATTTATGATCGTGCTGTGATTTTGTTCCTAATTGTCGACGTATTTATTTATTTATTAGTTCATCTTCAAATGTAGGAATTCACTTAGTGAGATTTTCCGAAAGATAAATTAACGTTATTTCCAAGCATTGTAAAATCGCTATACGATTCGAATGTTCTCGAATGCTCCTTTTGTTTTAGCTGTGGCAAGTCATCAGGCGTGTGTAAGACTATCCCTGTAGAACATACCCACTAAACCACCTCGATGTCCATCTTGCTCGTAAGGACGACCCAGGAACTGGGGATCGACACGACCAGCTGCAGCCGGATTTAAACAGCTATGGGGGATTATTGTGAACATAACATTAATCCCCAGACGACCTAACGGAGGACTGTGTAGCCACCTTAGTTCCTCCCTTCTCTGTAAATCTTGAAACATTAGTCAAGGATGTAACTAGAAATAAAAATGTCTCGACTTTACCTTGTATTAATGCAACTTTGACTTTCATTGGATCGTGTGCTTGCATCTTACGTTTCTCTCTACTGTTTACTGAATTTTTGCAACATTTTGTTAATATTTTTTCACTACTAATATCACTGTCAAAATTCAACATATTTATTATTTTTTATGTCAATTTAAGATATTTTTTTATTAATTGTATGTTATATTTTGTTTGTTTTAAACTTAGTAAGTTTTCTGAGGCTAGTGTACAGACAGATAAAGGTTTCTAGATAGGTGATTCTGCTTCCAGTTCTTAACAAAGGCATAAAGAGCCTACAGCTCTAATGTTTGATTTTTTCTCTGCTATAGATATTAACCTTAGCATCATATTTGATATTAATTCATTTCGATAACAATACGCGTTATTGATAAATAGATTTTGACAGACAGACATAGAAGTTAACCTATAAGGAATCCATTTTTTTTTGTATGTAGTAGAGAACCCCAAAACTTAGTACATTTGGCGTTTTATTAAATTTTAAACGGAACGTGGCACTGATTTAATATCGTCGGGTTTTGTAGCGTTCAAGCTTAGAAAAATTGTAAGCTGAAGAATTGTGTCTACTTATTTCAGCGTGCATATTACATAAGATCTTGTTAAGAGACAGTGCGAAAATTTTGTTCAATTTATATGACCATTTTAGACAGTAATAAAACGCATGTAAGCCTTGATAGTAAGAAATCGAGACGGGCGTAGAAAATTCAATTCCCCTTCAACGTTCCTGTAATTGATTTAAGGGAGTACCGGGGAACGAGAATGTTGTGAATCGGATTAATTATGGATAAGTGACTTCGTTGAGTCGTCGAGCAAAACAACATGACGTTTACGGTTTTCCATATTCATGTTTTAGGAATCCTGTGGTTTAGGACGTGTAGCATCGTCAGCGATTCAAATGCAATTTGATCAATTGCAATTTGAAGTTACGATTATCTCTAATCACATTTTATATTAGGACCTAAATTGAATAGAATCGGTAATTAGTACTCTCATTCTCATTCATTCTCTTCTTCTTTCTCTTAAACTATTCCCAATTATATTTGGGGTCGGTGCAACATATCTCATCACTCGCTATTTCGACACTCACTTCCTTTTTCAACCTCCTTCTTCTTTTTAGTTCTTCGTTTGTTCTTCGGTCTTCCTCTCTCTACACGCTAATCCAATTTCATTCCGATAGCTTTCCTACTAATATGATCATTGTCTTTTCTTAAACGTGACCATACCAGGACAGTCTGTTTTCTCTCAATTTTTCAACAATTGGAGCTCCTTTACGGAGTTTAAATCCATGCTATTAAATCGAAAGTTTAATCTGAAGCAATTCGATTAATTTAACGAGACTTTATATCACAACCTTCTAGAATAAATTATGTTGAAGCTACATCTTTATAAGCGATTTATACTGTTGCAGTTTTATACATTTATTTGGAGAATCGTGATGAATTTGATTTATAGTAGGGAGGCGTGCGAGTAGGCTTGAGAGTTCCAAAGAGTCACAAGAGCTTTTAAATGAGAATACACACTTTTTTAAAGTTTGGATTTCGAATCTATTCGATAATACCGCAAATAACAATTCAATTCACAGTGCGAGCAGGAAATTCCTAACATACCCACTGTGGACTTTCAGCCGTTCAGATGATAAAGATGAAGGTTTTGTTTCTTGGAACGGTACAACGGAAACCGGCGACAGGTCCTGGGGAACCTCTGCTAATAGATCTTTATTCAATTACGCTGAAATTATTCGAAATGTCATGTTAATTGAACAATACAGTAGAAGAGCATTACGTATCAAATGTGATTCAGAAAAAGAAGTGTTATGATACGAAACAATAGGACACAGTTTAGTAACTTTATTAAAGCGTACGGAAATTGAATTGCCCAGTTACAATAAATGAAAAAAAAAATTCGTGTCGCACAGGATTTAAACCATTAAAACGAAAAATAGCTAATACATGATGCGTATTTATATACTTTATAACCAAGAGCAGAGTAGCCATTCCATTCGAACAAAGAATTCCAATGTCATGGCGTTAGTTTGGAACCACAACGAAGTCTATAATTAAAAGAACTCAACGTTTGTACATAGTAACAACTGGTTAAAATACATCACTGGCATGCCTTTGTTTGAAAGAAATTACGTCGCAATTATGTTCGTTTACGTTTATTAGCCGCCTCAAAGGGGTTATAATATGATACAATGTTAGTTGAAGCAGCTGAAGTGAAATTTCGCTTCAATTTTCTCTGGCGTAAGAGGTTTAAGTTTTCTTTGATATCGTGGCGGTATACTTTGATTTTCAATATTAAAATTACTTCACATTGCTTTGACACAACAATATACCTTTAGCGTATGTAGAATGTGTTATTTCCAATATTTAAGATAACTGCCGTCTACTTTTCGTTCATGCTCTATTCAATTCAATTCAAATTATTTATTTGCTATAGTAAATAGGGTTGCTAGTCACTGCTTTGTGGGTGTTATTAAAAGTCGGAGTTGTTTTTATGACATCATACTATAATTAATAATAGTGAAACTTGTATATGTCAATAGTTTATTGAAATTTTATGTTAACTACTTAATTAAGTAGTGGTATAGTATATTATATGTATAGTACTTTATTGATATGTTGGAATAACAAAACCCAATTTTGGAATAACGAGGATAAATAAAACAAAACATATATTAAAATAAAAAGAAGCTATAAATTTATCTTTTGATTTCTCTCTTCACCCAATTTAATATATTAGCTTTAAATCTTAATATATATAAATCTCATGTCACAATGTTTGTGCTCAATGAACTCCTAAACTACTTAACCGATTATAATAAAATTCGCACACCATGTGCAGTTCGATCCAACTTGAGAGATAGGATAGTTTAAATCTCAAATCATCATCATCATCATCATCATCATCAATTTTAAAAATTCTTTCACCAATAGAAAGCCACATTATTGCGGAGTGTCATCATCATCATCATCATCATCATCATCATCATCATCATCAGCGGACGGCGCGCGATGGCTTCGGGTTTAATTCAGTTCGCTTTCGTGCTCGCTTCGGGGATTATTAATATTATGCCCAACGAAGTGGGCGCGGGTCAGCTAGTAAATATATAAGATGTAATGCTCATTATCACATTACAGTAACAATTGGTTAAAAATGTGCTATTCTGCTATGTTATATATATATTATATATATATATATATATATATATAATATATATATATATATATCTTTATACTAGAAGATAGTATAATGTAAGTAACTAGGTACTATTCAGTGTATGTGAGATACATTATCGTGGACCCCCATTTTCATATGATGGACCCCCAATTTCTTTTTTCGCTGACGTAGACCCCTTGCATTTTGTCATAGACCCCTAGGGGCGATAAAGACCACTTTGAGA
Organism: Scirpophaga incertulas; assembly: GCA_036419045.1. NCBI lineage: Eukaryota > Metazoa > Arthropoda > Insecta > Lepidoptera > Crambidae > Scirpophaga > Scirpophaga incertulas. The sequence goes on from CM071627.1 coordinate 36,146,508, forward strand.
AATCACTGTTCTCGTACCTTTCATGGCGAAAGATCATGGCGCAAAACGTAAAGGTTACAACAAAACAATGACGATTGCAGACCAGAATCGTGAAGCCGTTTATATGCAATAAACCGAACGACTATCCTGATCGGTGTTGTGGAATCCTTATTTATTTATTCTTTTTTTTTATTCATTTTAATTGTTTGTATTGCCTCTGGATGAATTGCGTTAATACGTTGACTAATTCGACTAATTTTGCACTATGCAAAAGCTTGCTACGTAAATATACAGAAACTAGAAAAAGATCTGAATGAGGACAATCAAACTAAAGGATGGTATAAGCGGTCGTGGAAGAAAAAAAAAACAAATGAAAGATTTTTTTTTAAACTACATAATATAGTAAATACGAGTACCTACTTAAATCTCGCGACAAGCTTTTATAACATATAAATTGTGTCAAATGTGTTTTTGAAATGATGTTATAAGTTAACGGTAAAAGATTTAGTGTAAAAGTTTTTTTTTTAGCGCATTTAAATAAAAGCTTGTTTTTAAAGATTTTTATTTCCCGAATTTTATTTTAAACCTTTTTTTTCTAGTTATTCTTAGCAAGCCCTTTCATTTGATACCCATTTTGTAGGGACGAATAAAAGAAAGTTATCCGCCATTTTGGGTGTTCCGCCATATTGGATTAAGGGTGACCTGAGATTATTTTTCTAGTTATTCTTGGCAAGCTCTTTTATTTGATACCCATATTCTAGGAGTGCATTAAAAATAATTGGTCCGCCATTTTGGATACGTCGCCATGTTGGATTTAGAATGACGTCACACAGTTAATCATGCATTTTCATCCATAATAAACGTGTTTACATGACAATTTAAATACAAGCTTGTAAAATTCACAACCATTTAGCTGATAATAGATAATTACCAAACATCTCTCATATCATCGAGTCTTTGTGCTTAGTAAGAGCAAAGACCCATCCACATAATACAATAACCATTAAGGACCCTCGGTGTACGCAACCATTTAAAAGATTTTTTGTCGAACCGCTACAGTAATTCATCGGAATTGTGCGTGGGTGTAAAATTCAATTTGGTGCTTAGCTCGCGATCCTCTTCGGGCTTAATAAATACCGCTATTCACAATGTAGCGAATTCAAGACCCATCGGCCTCAGTGAATTTGATTGAAAATTCATAAATTATTAAGATTCATGTCGGGTTGATCGTAAATTATTATTAATAATAATAATAAATAACAGTTTAAGGCAAACAGATATAAAATACAAATGAATAACTAAAGTTATAAAATAAAATCTCTTCCATATGTTTAAAATTTCCTACTAGATTTCCGCCCGCAGCTTCACCGGCGTTATTATGGAGTTTCCCATATAAATTATATATTATCCCGCTGTAAAATAATATAATATTACTAGCGGACCCGACAGACTTCGTCCTGTCAAAAAGATTTGTAAAGTGGCAGTTTTTTGTTCCCACTTAATTTACAGATAAGGAAATTTTCCCTGAACTTTCTTTGCTATAAACCTCACGGAGCCCGAGACCTTTCCAATGAATGCAAAACCGTGGAAATCGGTTCGTGCGTTCTGGAGTTATAGCGTCAGGAAGGAAAACTTGACTTATTTTTATATAATAGATTACTTATATGATAAATTTTTCACTTTGTCTTCATTATATCGGATTTTTCTCATAGGAAGGAGACAAATTCAGATCTTAAGTTTTCCCTATACCAGATATCAACACAAATATTCTCACAAATGTCATAGCATTATACATAATATAATTAGATAAAAACAATTTCGCCATCTTCTGCAGTTGCCAGCTTACGTCATTGTTTTTTTAACAGCACGAAGTTCGCGCGGCCCGTTAGTATTTGTAATAAACATGAAGTGTCCATCTTCCGCAATTGACAACTAACGTCATTGTCTAGCTGGCCAACAGACGTTGTCCTGTCAAATGTCTCAAATGTCACGTTGTCTCACGTTGTCTCAAATGTTTTTAAATAAATAATTTAGCTGAAAAACAATATCTATATGACCGTATTGTGAATCTAAACCATTCTCAAGCCCCTGGAATACACACAAAAAATTTCATCAAAATTGGTCCAGTCGTTTAGGAGGAGTTCAGTCACATACACACGCACACAAGAAATATATATATTAAGATGTCCCTCTCCAAACATCCCCAAAATAAGTTACTCGTAGTACATCAGAATCCGTTCCGTTGTAATGATACACATAGCTTTAGCAATAAAAAAAATGAAATATGCAAATTAATATGAATTCCAATATGCAGTTAATGCACAGATTTATTCGAAGCCGAATATGAGCCATAAACTTTAATTCGTTTAGATGTTATGCAGCGGTGTGACTTAGGACTAGCCCACATCGCCTGTCAATCACATTTTGTGGCAAGTCTATGGAAATTTCTGTGCGAAGCGGCAATAACCTCAGGATATAAATAAAATTATGAACTCATTCGGTATATGCACGCATATTCATTTTATTATATTTTTCTGATTTTCTATTAATTAATATGTACTTAATATATAATGGTCCCGTACAGTGCGGTTCCAGAGGAATTTCCTCCCACCTTTTTTTTTTGACGAGGGAAATGCGACATTATGCACCTTCACACCGCGCTGGCTAGGCGCGGCCGTGGGTCGTGCCGGCTCTCCAGTCAAGAGGAGCGGCCTACCCACTAAAACCCTTCGGTGATCTCTTGTGCCCATAGCGGGGCGCATGTGGCGGAGTGCGCTTTCGCGATGTTACCGCCACAAGAGAAATTTCCTCCCACTTACAGTTTTATCCTGGAATGAGCTTCCGAGGTTTTCATGTAGGACTACTGCATGGGGTTCTTCAAAAGGGGAGTAAATAGGTTTCTAAAGGGTCAGCAACGCGTGAGTGACACCCCTAGTGTTGCAAGTGTCCGGTAACGACTTACCATCGAGCCGTAAGTCTGTTTCCCACCACCGTGGTATAAAAAAGAAGTAAACCAGAAGAAACAAGCAGAAATCCCTATCTCATTTATTTTCGCTAATAGAGATAATTGCAACCAAGATTTTTATGAAAACATGCACACACCTATTCTTCTTCATTCTCCTGCTCTGTTCCCAATTTTATTTGTGGTCGGCGCAACATGTGTTCCTCTTCCACTATCATTCGCCATTTTGATATTCACTCTCTTCTTATTATAGAATTAATACTCCTGTATGGACTATCCGTGTTATTTTCGGTCTTCCTCTCCCTATACTATCTGATTTAATGTCCATAAGCTATTTATAAAAACTCAATAATTTATTTATTAATTTATAATATTACGAGTAATTATAACTAGTGATGTGCCGGGTATCCGTATCCATATTCGTATCCGCGAATATCCGATGCAGAAGAAAGATTCGTATCCATGTCCGTATCGGTTACATTTTGGTGGATCTTTTACGGATCTATATAGCAGAGTATTCTTTAAAGAATAATTCATATTCTTGAGGATGTTTTCGTTTTGGCGTAAACGTGGCGTTTCGTTTATAATTGCAAAAGCATATTTTTGCAATTATAATAAAATTAAAAGTAGAATTATAGTTAATGATCCATTTCACGCACGAGTTCTCGTAATCCTGTTATGTTTTCAAACATCATCAAAACTTTATTTCACGAACCGTATCACTAACGTTTTCGTAACGCCGCTTTTAACTTTAAAGCCCTACATAATTTTAACACAAAAATAAACTTTGAAGCGTTACGCTTAGTACTCATAGCAGCATATAATGTAACTTTCAAAATAAACTAAGCTTGGTGAAATATTTATTTAGATTTCCTTATATGTATGGGTTGGTCGAAATAAGAAATTGAAATTTAACTCGTTTCCTATCGATAGTATTTATCTGAAAATTGGTACCTTAGCTCTAATCACTACTAATATTTTAAACGCGAAAGATCACACAAAACTACTCACACACAAATCACACAAAAACTACTCACACACAAATCACACAAAAACTACTGAATGGATTTTAATGAAATTTTACAATAATATAGCTTATATATCAGAATTACACATACGCTACAATATGTAAGCGAGGTTGCGTGCGCGGCTCGACCAGTTCTAGGTAGTAGCCGGCCCTACCGTACAATCTCGTACGAGGCGGCGACGGTTCTGGGACGCTCCCCCCCATTCGGCATCCTGGCCGACATGTACGCGGCGACGTATGCGTCGCGGCGTGTCGGCCGGGGGGGCGATGGGGGAGCGCCCAAGGAACCCGCGCACGAAGTGCCTAAGCGGGAGTGGCACCGACGGATTGTGGCGGCCTGGCGTGCGCAGCTCGAATTACGGATCTGCGCGCGCCAGCGGGCCGTCGGTGCCGCACCTCCAAGCTTGGCTCCACGGGAAGGAGGAGGTCACCTACCGATTGACTCAGATACTCACCGGGCACGGCTGCTTCGGTGAGTATCTGTGTCGAATAGGACGGGAGGGATCGACACATTGTCACCACTGTGCATCCGACCTCGACTCGGCCCAACATACGCTGGCGGAGTGCCCCGCGTGGGCCTCCGAACGCCGAGTCTTGGTCGCAGAGATCGGGCGAGATCTGTCTCCGCCAGCATTGATTGCGGCAATGCTGGCGGACGAGGGAGGTTGGAGGGCTGTGGCCTCCTTCTGTGAGGCAGTGATGCTCCAGAAGGAGGCCGCCGAGCGGGGTCGGGAGATGGCCGATCCCGCTCGAAGAAGGCGGCGCCGGGCTCGGTAGCACAGCTGCGGCGCCGCCGCGGGTCGCCGGCGGGCGCGAGTAAGTCGCGACTGCTACGGCGACCCGGGATGGACCACGCCCCTTCCGTGGCCGGGGGGCGTCGTCGGTGGAGGAGACCGGGGGAGGTAGTAAGCCTCCCCCGAGGAGGGCTCCCCTGTGTCGACGGGGGAGCGGAGGCTGGGGGTTCCCGGAAGAAGCTTTCTGTTCCCGGGGGCCCCCTACAAGCCTGAGGAAGGCCATCCCTGAGGTTTTTAGTGGGTAGGCCTCCCCCTTCTGGGGAGGAGAGCCCCACATAACCCCGGCTCGCCACAGCCGGGGTATGCAATTTAATGCATTTTCCTCAGGGAAACAAACAAAAAAAAAAAAAAAAAAAAAAAAAAAAAAAAAAAAAAAAAAAAAAAAAAAAAAAAAAGGTAGTAGCCGGCCCCGGAGCACATGGCGGTGCAATCACGAAAGCGCACCCCGCCATGTGCCCCGCATGAGCCCAGAGAATACCGGGGGGTTTTAGTGGGTAGGTCGGTCCTCTCAGAGAGCTCCACACACGGCCGCGCCTCGTCAGCGCGGCGTCATGGTGCATAAAGAACTTTTCCCCTGGAAAAAAAAGGAAATAATTTATAAAGATAATGTGTGAGTTGTCCAAAATATGATAATAAATCAAATTCAAATTCAAAATCATTTATTCAGTCTGGGCTGTTACAAGCACTTGTGAATGTCGAAAAGCTACGCCATCGGTTCGCAAATCTACGGCGGGAGACCTTGTACTGAGAAGAACCGGCAAGAAACTCGGCAAGGGCTGTTTTTTCCTCTGTATTAAATAGGTACAGAGTCGTCAATTTGGAAAATGACTTCAATATTGATAATTCATGAAGTCACTTTCCATTACATTATAATGTAATGGAATGTACTAAATTATAATTAATATAATTAATAAAAATGTATTTTGAAAACATGCCTATATTAGGAATGCCGTGTCATACAGTTTTAAAAGAATATATTAAAGTGAAATTAAAAATATAATAAATACGAGTAGTACCCAGTATAGCAAAGAGCAGACTCATCTCCGCTGGCAGCACCCGTTCATGACGCATGAACCAGCCATCGCTTCGCTCAACCATGTTTTAGGGAACGTAACGACCCGCCTCACACGACACTGCCGAAGAGATTTTAATGAGAGTATGACTACCCTTAAGTCACAAAAGGATACAAATTACCAAAAGCAGGTACCCGTGTAAATTATCACAACTAAAAAAAAACAAAAAAAAAATATTAAGTCTACCATCAAATCTACCAAAATTCTACCATCAAATCTACCAAAATTCTACCATCAAATCTACCAAAATTCTACCATCAAATCTACCAAAATTCTACCATCAAATCTACCAAAATTCTACCATCAAATCTACCAAAATTCTACCATCAAATCAACCTTGTAGTGATGTTTATTAACAATTTCGGTTGCGCCTAATATTAAAACTGTGTATGTGAATTGTCATCTCGATAAAAGCAGCTTCTAATAACTTGAAGATTAATTTACAAAGAAATATTTACCCACTACCTAATGCAAATCCTGCGCTGACAAAGTCGCGGGCACCCGCTAGTGACAACATAATTTAATATATTCAGTATCATTGAAAATTCAAGATGGCCGCCGCAATAAAATGACAGATTAAATTACGCTTAGGATCTATCTTAAGACCCCAGATAATGGGAAATGGGCAAGAGGATGATGATGATCTATCTTAAGTTTTTGAAAATGTGCTTTTAAAGAATAAACTGTGACTTAAACGTACATTCTTGTCAATAGATTCCTAAGCAATATAGAAACACACAATTTGATTTAGACCAACCTAATAACGTGAAAAAAGATTTTCAGGACAGAGGAATATAATAAGTTAACCCAACGTCTCTATTCGTCGTGAGCATTATCCGGAGAAACTCGATTATCCTCGAGTACTATCAACCCTGTTACATAACTTAGACATTACCTACCTAAGTACCATATTCGTAATATCGAATACGCAGTTTAACGTTCATTGCTTCGTCTACAATTATACGTTTTTTATGTGATATTTTTATAAAGTCTATAGTACATGTATTCCTGTGAGATTCGCAGTAAACCTGCAGTCCATCTAACAACAGTTATAGTCGCCTATACTACATGTATTCCTGTGAGATTCGCAGCATATCTGCAGCTCCCACGAAAATAGCTACAGTCGTCTATAGTACATGTGGTTCCTATGAGATTCGCAGCAAATCTGCAATCCATCTAAAAATAGCTACAGTTGCCTATAGTACATGTGGTTCCTGTGAGATTCGCAGCAAATCTGCAACCCATCCAAAGATAGAACATGTGGTTTCTGAGAATAATATAGTCATTTAAAAATTTCACAACTTTATGAATTTCTGTGGGCTATACAACTTAGTACTATAACTGAACGTTTGAGAATATACCCCTTAGACTGCCGAAAAAGCGCGTTGAAAAAAAAACTCATTGTGAAATAAATTGCCATCCGACAAATCGCGGAGTGCTAACGAGACAGATTACGGGACGACGGGATGCCTTAACTGACATCCAACGGGACGTTGACAAACAACGGGAGGCACTTACTGTCTCGGGTTGCCTTAGGATGAGCTAAGCTGACAGCTTTAATTTTTTTTAGCAAAGTTGAAGGAATGCGGCTTCAGGCAGATTCCAAAGGGCTGCCTGTAAGTACATGCTTCAAGTCTCAGGAGGTGGCTAGAATGTGCCGTCAGTATAATGAGCTCGTCAGGGGTTGCGCAGACGCAGATGTTGATAATGTTCATAATTTTAAGAATTCTTTGTTCAATAATTTAAAATATCTTTATTGTTTAATTGTAAATGCTGTATGCGTGTGTTTTCTATGTTATTTTTTATTTGTATCTATTTTTATCTATCTTATAGTGGTTAGTATTGTTATCCCATTTCTGCACATTAATAGTTGAGGTGGAACGCTTACGCTTCAATCTAAATTTCGGTATAACTTATTTTTGTATAAACTGGCTGTAACCTATTTTGTACTTATTATTAATAAAGGAGTAAAGACCCCTTAAGTCTCTTAAGTATAAATATTACCAATTATGACAGGAAACAAAAGCACAAGCACTAGTGCGTTATAGTAGAAATGGTATTAGGTACTGTCACTGGTTTAGTGTCACGGTCTTCACTTCAAATGATACCAAAATCAGTTTCAATTGATCGCCTTCGCCTGCGCTGGGCACTTATCATCATATTTTGAAGAATTCACACAATATATTTATCAATTTTAGCTTATGTGTTAATCTGATGAATTATAATATTAGTACAGTAGTACGAGTAGTAGTAGTCACAAGCCTGCGACGTACCCAATGATTTAGAAAGCACTTGTACTGACAAACAAGCAGACTACGCATTACCCATTTGTCGATATAGCAACAAAAAAAGCAATTACTTTATCGATATGCATCTGGGTACGTTACTATTTCAAAATAAAAGGAATAATATTTTTATTCAATTTATAGCCGGCTTATATTCATGAATTACTCGCTTAATATTATCTTGAAGTTCCAGCGATGATTGATAGAGCTCTCCGTTGCTTTCGCGGGCCCGTTTAGTGCTGCACAACATATCAAAGATGAATATAATTTATGGAAGATGAGGAATAACGAAAAAGGAAACTTCATTTAAAATAGCCAACGTTTTTTCATTGAGAAAAGCACAAATTTGACGTAAGCAAGTTTAATGTACATGTAAAATAAAAGTTTAACTCAAATATAAGGAAAATATTTAGTCGCGTCGTCCGCATTTTATAAAAAATGTATAAAGACATTTAAATGATATGGTGGTAGCGATTGCAGGGCTGCCTCCTGGCAGATTTTGATAATCATCATAATTTAATGATAATTAATAATAATAACAATTTTTATTACTCACCATACACATCATAGCAATCCGTTGTCTATTTGCTGTTCAGAACAAGGACCTAGTTCTCAACCTAAACTACTGTCTAAGGTTTATAAGTCATATAGCTTCTTGCTTGTCCATATGTGGCATTGTGATTATCCAGTGTGTAAATCATTAATTCCTCGGATAAGATCGTATTTTTGCTTTACTTAATATAGTCCAGCTATTCCGTTTTGTAATTCTAGATATTTCCTCAAAATCTCATCATAGGAAAATGTTTAACATGTTAATAATAATAATATTACATGTAATGTTAATTTATTTTTTATTTATGATATTTGGGTTTGATATTGTTCCGACTTTATGTGATACTAGAGAAACACTTTTTTTGCTGATAAGGACGTTTATATAAAAGGTATATTTTATTTTTATTATAATTTTTACTTTTTTATGTAATAGCGAAACAAATATTGCAAAGAATTTTAATCAATATACGGATACTTGAGTAATATATATTTTTTTAATTAACCAATATCTGCTCGGTTTTTTGCCAATACGTGTTTAGTGTTCCAAAATTTTAATTAGAATGTAAAATCGATCGCGTGGAAGTAAGATTTGTTATATGTTTATGATTATTAGTGGCTAAATATAGCGTTAATTACATTTATGTAAGGCATTATGATCTTGTTAATCCAAGAAATAACAATAAAAATATTTTCAATATATTACTATACTTAAATTTAATGTTTGTTTGACATTAAATAAAATCATTGAAGATTCCTTTGCTATCCAGTTCTGAGCTGTTGCGAAAGTTCCAAGACTCTAGCTCTTCGCAACAGTAGAATATCAATTACCGAATCCAACCAAACAAACAGACAGACACAAGAAAATTGATAAAAACGTGTTAAAATAAGGAATACGTGATTTTTCCAGCATTTATTTTCCTCAGTTTCCCCTCGTTAACACCACAAACAAAGAACCTTATCGTATTTTTCCAGTGAGTGCCCAAAGCGATTTACGTTTGTCGGTTACATAAAATTTTATTTATTCTCTTATCGATATATTTGTCCCCGGGACATCACTAAAACCTAACAGCGAGCTCACAATTTAGCACAGTAGGCTTCCATTTATATCCTTTCTTATCTCCCTAGTGCCTAAATTTCTGTCTATGTAACAGATGAATTTCTAAATTGTATTCAAAGATCGTTGACTGTGCAAAAATCTGTACAGAAATAAAGTGAATGGTGTAGTTTATTGTTTCAAAGGGGGGATATCTTGAAACGATTGATGGTTATGGTTACGTCTAATCTAGTCGTTAAGGGTGATAATAGGTTGGTACAGTTATGAGGATGTTGGATATAGTCTTTTTATAAAAAGGATTTATCAGTACATAGTATAAAACAAAGTCGCTATCCCCCGTCTGTCTGTCCATGTGTACTTATGCTTAGATCTTTAAAAATACGCAACGGATTTTGATGCGGTTTATTTTTAAATATAGAGTGATTTTTAACCCGGCGTGAATGAGGTGAGAAATTGTTACACCAGCTATGATGTGGGTATGATATACCCAAAATTTTGATGTAAAATTGTTGATACTATGATTGTGTAATTAGCATTAATGCTTAAGATATATTAATAATAGTAACTATTCAACAAGATTAGTAAACAAAATACGAACATTAAGTTAAGCAGCATTATTTTTTATTGAAATAACAAAATATCTAAATTATTTTCGAAATATATAAATTTAGGCAATTAATTTCTTTTGCCATAAAAATCTAACAAAATTCCAACTTTGGTAAATCAATATAACAATAGTGTCTTCTAATTATTATAAATAAAAAAGGAACTGAAATGTCTTGTGAGATCATGTAATAGAGCACCAAAATTACACCTACAAATCAACATAATTCCGTACCCCAGCCGCGTGTACGCATGTGTATTTGCCGTCGCCGCCGGTGCAACACTAACCTCGATACTGTACCTGACCCCTTGCATCTTTACCTCCAGGTACTGAAACACCAGGACTTGCATGGCAACAGTAACATTAAAATATCTGCGTTTAGGGTATGACATACCCAACCTCACTCACGCCGGGTTAAGGAAGTTTTATGTGTATAATATATGCATAATATAGTAGAGAAACACAGATAAATTTAGAGGTTTCTAATACGATGTCGTAAATAAGCAAGTTTTTTTGTGCTTATATTGCAAACGCTAGCTGAACCCTACGAGATAGACCAAAATAATGTACTACAGTATTGTCTTTTGTTATATATTTACATAAGCATTGCACCCGTGCGAAGCCGGGGCGGGTCGTTAGTTATATATAAGAAGATAAGCGATTATAATTACTTACGTAGGCAGCCTGCTTGTTTCTCAATATACAGCAATTAAAGTACTTCAGTATTGTTAAATTAGTATAAGAATTTCACCCGTGCGAAGCCGGGTGGGTCGCTAGTTTTATTTAAAGACGAAATTAGAATTTAGGCAACCGTCGTGGTTGGTTGTTGGCATCAGACTGACTCGATTGACGGACCTGGCGGAGCTCGGGAAATTGATTTCCTATGGGGTTACAAATTTTTATGCTCTGTTTAGTTAATAGTTGGTTTTCCGTACTCGCCTGAGCTAGGAACCACTAGCGATGTGCCGAGTACGGTTTGACTCGAGTCAGACTCGATTCCTGCTTTTGACTCGCCTACTCGAATACCAATTTATTTTGATTCGAGTACACTGGACTCGATTCCGGTACTCGAGTCAGGAAGAATCAGTTCGTACTCGCTAACTTGATTTTATTTACACGAGTCCTACTGACTCGAGTCTAGTATTCGAGTTTGGTTAACTCGCTTGTACTCGCAAATTGTTTACATAGGCAATGAAGTGGGCGGGCCTTATATTACAAACAAGTTTGAATCTGCAACTTTTTGTTTTGATTTTGTTCCAAAATCGGACTCTAGTTCTTGACTGGATTTGAATTTCCAGACTCGAATTTCTAGACTCGAGTCTAGGAATCAGACTCGGCACATCACTAGCAACCACTATGTTTTGGAATTTGTCGCTTTACTATTAATTAGCTAGTCACCCGACTTCGTTTTCGCAGGACAATTATCATATTTTGGCAATTCATAAAATCCTACTACTATTATAAAGGCGAAAGTTTGTAAGTATGGATGTTTGTTACTCTTTCACGTAAAAACTACTGAATGGATTTAAATGAAACTTTACCACAATATAGCATATACATCAGAATAACACATAGGCTACAATTTTTGAGGTTTCTAATGTGAGGTCGTAAAAAAAACACATTTTTTGCGCTTACATTGCAAACGCTGACTGAATCCTACGTAGTTTATAGGAGCATACTGCAGTAGCTACCTATAGGCCTATGATTAGGGCTCTGCAGTGCTTAGTTACCGTATTTCTTACTTATTACTAGACTAGACGGGACGAACCTGAAGTCCACGCGAACGAAGTCGCGGGCAAAAGCTAGTATCTTTATAAATCGTAGCCTATGTGATATTCTGATGTATAAGCGATATTATTGTAAGGTTTCATTAAAATCTATTCAGTGGTTTTTACGTGAAAGAGTAACATACATACATAAAAATATTCGAGTTTATAATATCAGTAGTGATATTAATAATGTTCCTGTGGCAGTTTCTGAGTTATTGAGAGTTCCAGATGAAGCTCGCTGCCATCTTTGGACTTATTTACTATGAGGTGACATGCCGGCAGGTAGTTCTCTGTCGTTGGCATATGAGCTGTCATAATGGCTTTACGTGATTTGAGGGGTTTCTCCCTCCACCTCGTGAGAGTTTTATAAGGAGAGGTAGAGATGCGGTGATTATGTCGGACTCCTGGTGAATCGAGGCGGGTCGACCCGACAGACCTATCGAGTAAACTCAGCCTCAGCCTTTGATCGTAATAACCCTACTGGCTTGAAGTGATAGAGAGCCGCACCTCAGGAGGCACGGTTCGCGCTGCCTTATGGAGAGGGCATATGCACTAGAAGAGTCGCGGTTCACCAATGTGGGACCGGCCTATGTTGACTGAGAACCTACTCGTGGCTAAGGAAAAGACTGCCGATTAGGGGATGACTGCCGATATTGACTGTAACTACGAGGTCCACTATAAGTAACACTTTAGTTATATATATTTATTTATATTTAGGTATAGGTACATTATGTAATAGTACAATAATACCTATATATATAGATATATTGGTATTTTATTTGCACCCACACACGGCCGCGCCTTGCCAGCGCGGTGTCATGGTTCATAAGGTCGCATTTCCCCCCACAAAAAAAAAGGTATTTTACTTGCATGCGTCAATACTAGTTATATTATCAAATCATTATTTGGTAAAGGAATCTTAATAGAATCTCACCCAATAAGTCAATGTTTGAATAAGCATTAACTAATACAGAAGCTAAGTATACCCGATTATTCTCTATTGGACAAAAAAAAACAATCATCAAAGAAAAACATATTCAATTTTTATTGTGATAAGGATGAAATTCCTTCGAATGTCTATCCTAAAGTAATAGGATAAATACGCGACAGCAATAGGTTTATTGAAGAACTACAATCCAAAGTGATCCATAAACTGTAAGGACCAAAGTGTTTTTTTGATGAAGCGAAGCCGAGCAGCGTATTTACAAAGCACACCCAAAACACACCTGCCATTGTTTACTACCTCTAATCAACTTAAGCCCTCGTAAAGTAATAACTGTCCCCTTAGGGAATTAAACTTCATAATCGTGATGAACTAAGAAACGCTCGAACAATTTTCCATTTTGGTATCATTTGGTAGAACTACAACAGTGTCCTGGAACGAAAACTATGATTTCACAGGTAAATATATTTGTTAACCGAAAATTATTATTCCCGGAAATGTAAGGAAAAAATATTATTTATTTTTTTCTTTCATGCTAAATAATGTATTTCACACAGTCACAACGCTGAAGCGAGAGTCTCACTCAATCGAACGCGCCGTTCATCGATTCATGCGCCCGCGCCGCTATAGTTTGAGTATTATTTAATAATTATTATTTATATGCACAATATGTATCTAGGATTTGTAAGATATATAGGGCCGAAAGGAGCTTTAGGTCATCCTGGCTTTACGCATCCTGGTGTTACGGGCCGAAACAGCAGGAGATGCGCACGGAACCTGCATACAGCACTCTGCCGCGCCCATTTTTTAACTCCTTACAAGTTTTTTACGTTTGTCTCCATTGACGCTGCGTCCCTCTCTCCATTCTGGGGCAAAACTAATAGGAGACTAAAGCTAAGGATACCCAAATCCGGAAGACTACACGGCTATGTCATCGAAGGACATAATCGAGCTCATAGTATGATTGATTAGGCCAAAGGAGGAGATGACTATACGGACGAGTGAGAGGGGAAACGCAAAAGATCTTAATAGGTCGTAGTGCGAAGGCCTCTCTTCGTGGGGGCTATTCTAACCCATAAGATAAGATATTCATACAAACATAACCTAGTAACGAGGATCATCCACAGCTTGCTCTTCGATACGGTCTAATTGAGTACAAAACGCCGACTATAAGTACTAGAGGGGCGATCGCACTAATAAATCGCAAGCGAAACGCAACCGAACCGTTCGGCTTAACCAATCCGAACGCCACAATATCACGTCATCTGACGTGATATTCTAGCTCTCGGATTGGTTGAGTGGAACGATTTGGTTTCGTTTCAGCTGCGATTTGTTAGTGCGATTGCCCCCCAGCGCCAGTTCTTAAAAATGGGCGTGTGTCTATTGAGACAGCTCTATCATCAGGACAGGACTATTGTTTGTAATAAACTCGAAACCGTGGTGGTCTGGCAATCCCAAAGCCAAACAAAGCTCGTCGATATTACTATGAGAAAGACTAGCGAGCAAAAACCTTGACTTGGTCTAATACGAGGTAAGCACATGTGGAATGTTGAATCGACATTGTTCCGATAGATGTTTTGCAAATGGTCTAATAGCGAAGAGTCTCGACCTTAAGATGCTCGCTTGATGGATGGATCAAAGGCCGGATACAGAAAGCGGTGATTCTCAACACGGCACGTACTGTCCGCAGATTCCTTTGCAGTCCCAACCACCAGTAACTTAGCTTTCGATGCGGGTGGCATACTAAATTTGTGTTTTTTTACAGTATTCATATATATTTTATATATATATTGTTTAGGACTTATGAGTTTCGGACCGCAGAAAAGGAAATTTAAAAAAGTAATAAAAAAAAAGTTTTTTTGACATTACGGTTTCGGTACTAGACTGTCACTTCGGATTTTTTCACGGCATTTTTATTGAGTTTATTTACGGCGGATTAATAATTGATCATTTACGTGTCATTTAGTTACGTGTATCAAGTGTATCATAGTGTATTTAAATATACCATTGGATTAAGATTTGCATATTGTCTTGAAGACGGGATTGGATTGGAAAAGTGGTCGGCCACGCGTTCTCCTATTTTTATACTACAAGTATTGTAATATATGATATATATTTATAACCACATACGGTAGGGCACATTAGTACACACAAAACACAGTTTAAGCAAAGCCAGAACTACGGACCGGTAAGCAATATTATTATATAATTAAATAATATAAGCAAATAACGGGCGTTCGGGAAAACGCAACATTTTTTGGTAGCAGAGCGTGGTTTACTTTTCGGTTACGGACCTGTTATTTTGTAAATTCTTTGATTTGTACTTATATGCGTAACAAATATATTTGACATCGGTGTCAAACGGGTTTACATTAAATTTAATTTGGGGTTATATTAGGTATTGTTTTTTTTTCTGTTTGTTTTGTATTTACTTTAATTATTAAAATGTCGGACGGTTACAACGAAATTCGTCGCATATTACAATGGTTGGTAAGCGCATTTTCTCTGGTGAGTAGACCAGACAGGGTTGAGGCCTTGAAAGAGCGGGCTTCAAATGCAAACAGATACATGGCGGACCTGGATCAAGCTTTACAAATGTGTTATGATAGGGCTGACATGAATCCAGACAATGAAACTTTGCAGGCAAGGTTGATTCAAGCTCAGGCAGACTACAAGCAATGCTTAGAATATTATGACAGCATTATTCAGGCGGTAAGGACACTGGATCTGGCCAGTAGTCCCACGGTTAAGGGTCAGTCAAGTAGTAATGCCTCAATTTATACTAGATTGCCGGATTTAAATTTGCCCAAGTATTCTGGTGGGTATGAAACTTGGATGTCATTTATTAACATTTTTGATTCTTTGGTACATTGTCGGATGGATATATCACTCTCACAAAAATTAAGTTATCTGTTGAGTTGTCTATCGGGAGACGCTCACCAGGTTATTTCACATTTAACCATAACAGATAACAATTATGAGACTGCAAGGGCGCTATTGATGGGCAGATATCAAAATATTAGGTTAATTGCGGATGCCCATGTGGCAAAGATATTAAATTTGCCTTATTTAAGGAATATCATGTTTATAAGGGATGATTTTTTAAATCCATTAAAGGTGGCCTATAATTGTTTGGAGAAATTAAATTTACCAGTAACGGAGTGGTCATTCTTGTTGCTCCATATTGTATTGAATAAGTTACCCTCTGATTTAAAATTAAGATTTGAACAAAAATATGGAAGCGGAGATGAGGCAAGCCCGTTGCCTAAATTTATTGACCTTTTGACCTTCTTGGAGGAAGAAGCACGGATTGTTGACAATGTAGGCTCACCTCCTGCAACGGCTACCTCAGGGCCATCTGGGAGGCCTGTGTCCAGTCAGGGAAGACCTGTATTCAGTCAGGGTAGGATTAGGCCACCCACTCGGGGACTAGGGTAGGTATGGCTACATCGGACCATACTATTAATAATAGGTTGCAATCCAAGCGCGGTTGGTTGCACCTTTTGTGGCATCATAGGCCATTTTATATCTAAATGCCAACATTTTATAAATTGTTCCCCTCAACAGCGGAGGCGTTTTGTGCAAAATCACAAGTTATGTTATTTTTGTTTAGGGGATCATCTTGTTAATAGTTGTGCAGTGGCACGGCCATGTATTCATTGTAACGGCAAACATCACGGGATGTTATGCCTGAATAGGAATGGTGGAGTTAGGCCTGCAGCGGGACGGATTGGTTCTCCTTCAGGAGGGGGTCAAAGCGGACAAGTACGGACTTCACCTCCTCATTCTGGACGAGCGTCGCCTCGACGGGTGGACGTGCGCGCGACACCTCCATATACGGGTGGGGGTGGCTTTAGGCCTACTTCACAGGCATCTCCACATACGGGTGGGGGAGGCACCGGGCCTATGGTACAAGCACCCTATGCAGCGGGCATAGGGCATATTCAAGCGGACGAATCCCGTGACGTCACTGCGGAACAGTATGCGTCTGCGGCTTCGTATGCAGCGAGAGCGAGGGGTTTCTCACCACCACTCGCGGAACGGCCGCGATTGAGGAACACGCCGCCATCTTTCGGTCATCCGGTTGGTTACCGGACACCGGATGCCAGTTGGCACCTGACTCGGGCACCATTGGGGCGCTCGAGACCCCCTACATATAACCCTCTGGCGCTGTCGGCAGCCCAGGTTTTTAATCGGGTGAATGCTTCATTTCATAGTGACGTTCAAGAATAGGTAGTCGCCGCCGCCTCGCCAAATGCAACCTTTTTAAATACTATTTTATTGCCTACCGTTGCGGTAAGGATTTGTGATATTAACGGTTTTTATGTTAGAGCACGGGCTCTAGCGGACACGGGTTCGCAAGGTTGCATGATAACAGTTAATTTGGCGAGACGGTTAGGCCTATACATATTTAATAATAATATTTCGGTTCGTGGCATAGGTGATGTGCTCGTGTCACATGTTTATGGTCAATGTACCTTTAACATTGTTGGAGAATCGGTCTCTCAACCTGTTATTACAGTTACAGCACTAGTGTTGCATGATATTTTAGGAGAACATCCACAGGTGGAATTACCTTCGGAAATTTTGAACTCGGCTTCTCACCTGTCTTTGGCTGACAGAAAATTTTTAAATATTGGAAAAATTGATTTGTTGCTTGGTACTGATGTGCTTGGTCAATTATTGTGCACCGGACGCACTATAAATTTAAATAATAATGGCTTGGTTGCTATACCATCGCACTACGGATATATGATTATGGGTCCAGCATATGATACGGTTTCTGATACGGTTTTTACGGGCGTTTCTCTTTCGGATTTAGTACAGCGTTTTTGGGAGACAGTAGAGGTACCCACGGTTTCACGGAAGGACCCGCTCGACGAAGAATGCGAGCGCCATTTTATCGAAAATGTTTATCGGTTACCGAACGGTCGTTTCGTTACTCGGTTGCCCTTTGTGAGCATTCGCAAACCGCTGGGGCAGTCCTAACTCACTGCTGAGAAACGCCTGCTTTCTATGGAACGTCGCATGAAGCGAGATACAGAGTTTCGCGACAAATACATTGAGTTCATGCGGGAATATGTACAATTAGGTCACATGTCCCTGGCACGGAGGGACTACTCATCGGAAGAACACTATTTCATACCACATCACGCGGTTTTTAAATCGGATAGCGGTAAGATACGGGTCGTGTTTGACGGGTCGGCCCCTTCCTCTAACGGTGTTTCATTGAACCAAATCCTGCACTCGGGTGCTAAACTACATAAAGATATTTCGGATCTTATTTCGGCCTTTCGTAGACACCAGGTGGTCTTCGCGACGGATATACGCATGATGTTCCGGCAAACGGTGATTGATGAGGCTGATAGACGGTATCAGCTGATTCTTTGGCGCGAGGACCCGTCTCACCCATTACGCGTCTACGAACTGAACACAAACACGTACGGTTTGAAATCTAGCCCCTGGATGGCTATGCGGTGCTTGTTGGAACTCGCTCAACGGGAACGCGTTCGATTCCCTCGTGCGGCGGACGTCTTAGAGTCGGAAATTTTTGTCGATGACGTTATCACGGGTGGATCTTCGGAACAGGAGGCTTTAATTTTACGTAACGAGCTCATAGCGTTATTGGCAACGGCTGGCTATGAACTACGGAAATGGATTTCGAACAGTCCACGTCTCTTAGAAGGACTACCAGCGGATCACGTTCAAGATCCATTGTTATTTGAGAATCCGGACTCTCCTCGTTCAACATCGGTTTTAGGTGTTCAGTATTTACCGGTTCCTGACATCTTTTCCTTTCGGGTTTTAACAATAACGGAAAAGATATGGACTAAGCGGCTAGTCCTGTCTACGGTTGCTCGTATCTATGATCCTAACGGGTGGATCGCTCCTATAATATTTTGGGCTAAATGTTTTCTACAACGGTTATGGTTGGCTGAGCTTAAGTAGGATGAGACCCTACCTACTGAACTCTTAACGGACTGGCTCGCATTTATTGATCAGTTACCCACTATCGGAAGGGTTGTTATACCTCGTAAAATACTTCCACCGGGGAAGTATCATGCGTCACTTCACGGTTTCTGTGACGCCTCGGAATCGGGTTTCGCGGCAGTCGTATATCTTCGGACGATACAGCCAGATGGTTCAGTAGCGTTACATCTAATCACGGTGAAGAGCAAGGTGGCTCCTATACGCAACCGCCAAACCATACCCAAATTGGAGCTCTCGGGAGCTGCGTTACTTACTCGGTTATTGAATCATGTTTGTGATACACTCGGGAAGCACATTAACATAGGCAACGTTTATGCGTGGACTGACAGCCAAATTGTTTTGGCGTGGCTCCAGACCTCGGTACATAGGCTGGAAACATTTGTTGCGAATCGGGTTTCGCAAATTCAAAACTCGTCAGTGAATCTGAATTGGCGGCACGTACCCGGCGAGTTGAACCCCGCCGACGTGGCCTCTCGCGGCTGTTATGCCTCCTCGTTGGTGAGTCATAACCTTTGGTGGGGACCTGCTTGGTTGACGGCACCGGAGTCGTCATGGCCCCCTACGGTTTTAATCGGATCGGATCCGCTGCCCTGTGTGCGTGTCATGGCTGTGGAGAAAGAAATCGTCACAAACCCTCTTTTACTGCGGTTTAGCTCTCTTAATAAATTACTGGCCGTTACGGGATGGATGCGTCGGTTTATAACGAATACTCGCAAACCGGTTGTAAGAAATACATCTTTGTTTCTGACGGCAGGCGAACGGCGTGCTGCTCTCATGTTTTGGGTACGACGGGTACAATCGGAACGGTTTTCTGACGAGCTTAAATCGTTACGGACGACGGGTCGGTTAAAGGGTGCCGTACAGAAACTTAACTTATTCATTGATGGCGAGGGATTACTTCGTGTTGGCGGACGGCTGCGCAACTCGAAGCTGCCGTATTCGGCTAGGCATCCCCTTTTGCTGCCCAAGGACGGACCCTTGACGCAGTTGATAGTAAGTGATCGGCACATTACTAACTCGCATGCAGGTTGTACGGCACTGCTTGCTATTCTTCAGCGGGAATTTTGGATACTATCGGCGCGACGGTGCGTCCGATCGGTTATATTTAAGTGTATACCTTGCTATCGGTTAAAGGCTAACACCATGCAGCCTATGATGGGTGACCTACCTAGCGATCGGGTTAGTGTCACCAGACCTTTTCACGGTGTCGGTACGGATTTCGCTGGTCCTTTTATTGTCAGGGCTTCTCACTTGCGGACCTCTAAGACTTACAAAGTTTATTTATGTGTATTTGTTTGTCTGTCAACGAAGGCAGTACATTTAGAAATAGTATCTTCGCTTAGTACGGAAGCGTTTATCGCGGCGTTCGGACGTTTTGTTTCACGGAGGGGGTTACCGAGTTTGGTACGGTCGGACTGCGGCACAAATTATCAGGGTGCTGACAGGTATCTTAAGGAGGTCCATGATTTTTTAACGAAACATAGTACGGACTTGGGACAAGCAATGGCTACTCAGGGCATTACGTGGAAGTTTGATCCTCCTGGATGTCCTCATTGGGGAGGCATCTTTGAGGCTGTCGTGAAGGTGGCTAAGACACATTTGAGACGTGTTATTGGGGAAACGGTTCTTACGCTCGAGGAACTTACTACGGTCTTTTACAGAGTGGAAGCAACTTTAAATTCACGGCCTTTATGCCCACTCTCTTCGGATCCCAACGATATGGAGGTTTTGACACCGGGTCATTTCCTCATCGGCCAGCCCCTTGCAGCTCTCCCTGAGTATCCCTTTGAGAATGTACCACTGAGTCGACTTTCTCGCTTTCAAATGCTGCAACAGATGTCACAAAATTTTAATAAACGGTTTTATTCGGAGTATTTGCACATGTTGCAGCAGCGGCTGAAATGGACAGATAAAACGGCTCCTGCACGGGTAGGGGATCTTGTCCTGATTAAGGATTCAAATCTTTCTCCTCTACGTTGGCGTAGAGGACGCATTTTGAAGCTTTATCCAGGCTCTGACGGTGTACCTCGGTTCGCAGAGGTCTCGATCGGCGACTCTGTGATGCGCCGTGCGGTGGCAACCCTGTCCCGTCTACCGGTAGACTAGCGAGATGAGGGTTGCTCATCTCGGGGTGGGGGATTGTTTAGGACTTATGAGTTTCGGACCGCGGAAAAGGAAATTTAAAAAAGTAATAAAAAAAAGATTTTGACATTACGGTTTCGGTACTTGACTGTCACTTCGGATTTTTTCACGGCATTTTTATTGAGTTTATTTACGGCGGATTAATAATTGATCATTTACGTGTCATTTAGTTACGTGTATCAAGTGTATCATAGTGTATTTAAATATACCATTGGATTAAGATTTGCATATTGTCTTGAAGACGGGATTGGATTGGAAAAGTGGTCGGCCACGCGTTCTCCTATTTTTATACTACAAGTATTGTAATATATGATATATATTTATAACCACATACGGTAGGGCACATTAGTACACACAAAACACAGTTTAAGCAAAGCCAGAACTACGGACCGGTAAGCAATATTATTATATAATTAAATAATATAAGCAAATAACGGGCGTTCGGGAAAACGCAACATATATATATATATATATATATATATATCCCAACTAATATTATAAATGCGAAAGTGTGTTTGTTTGTTTGTTTGTTTGTTTGTTACCTCTTCACGCTTAAACTACTGGACCGATTTCAAAAATTCTTTCACCTTTGGAAAGCTACATTCTCCCCGAGTAACATAGGCTACTTTTTATCCCGGAAAAATCGACAGATCCCACGGGATGCGCAATAAAGGCTTCGCTCAAAAACTACTGCACAGATTTTTATGCGGTTTTCATCAATAGATAGAGTGATTCTTGAGGAGTTTTGCGGCATTTTTTATCTCGGAAAAACGGATAGTCCCACGGGAAGCGCGATAAAATCTTCGCACCATAAACCGACTTCCGCGTATATGTAGCCGTGGGCAAAAGCTATGACCCTTAACCCTCTATACACCCAATCCCGAAATCCACGCGGGCGAAGCCGCGGGCAGAAAGCTAGTATATATATATATATTGTAAATCCCAACTAATATTATAAATGCGAAAGTGTGTTTGTTTGTTTGTTTGTTTATTTGTTTGTTTGTTTGTTTGTTTGTTACCTCTTCACGCTTAAACTATTGGACCGATTTCAAAAATTCTTTCACCTTTGGAAAGCTACATTCTCCCCGAGTAACATAGGCTACTTTTTATCCCGGAAAAATCGACAGATCCCACGGGATGCGCAATAAAGGCTTCGCTCAAAAACTACTGCACAGATTTTTATGCGGTTTTCATCAATAGATAGAGTGATTCTTGAGGAGTTTTGCGGCATTTTTTATCTCGGAAAAACGGATAGTCCCACGGGAAGCGCGATAAAATCTTCGCACCATAAACCGACTTCCGCGTATATGTAGCCGTGGGCAAAAGCTATGACCCTTAACCCTCTATACACCCAATCCCGAAATCCACGCGGGCGAAGCCGCGGGCAGAAAGCTAGTTCTGTATAAATGTTAAATGTAAGAATTTTATATACATAAATGATTAATAGTAGGTAAGTAAATATTGACATAATTATCAGTAATTTTACGTTAAACTGTTATCGTACATTAATATCGTTATTTGACAAATTCAGAAATCGTGTAATATTCATTTCGTCCATTACTATCATAAGTCATATTATAAGATAAATTGTATTATAAAAAACTATAATAAAAGAAACTAAAACATTGGTAAGACTTTTTTAAATTCTCTCTGTGACGGCACATTAGTGATCTATTAATTTTACAATAAAAAAAGGTTACGATATCTTTGACAATTTGTATTATTCGATTTTTGATTTGAGCGAACGATGCAGATCATTCATTCAAGGTTCGATTTCAAGCAAGCAAGAAAATACAAAACAAACATAAGATTTATTATTATACTCCTAGAAAATAATTACAGCGATTTTCGGCTTAGAATCATGGGTTGAAAACACTTTTAAAAATACAGGACACTTCAGCACACGGTAACATAAATTTGAAATAACACCATATTCTATGCTAATACAGTTTGTTTTGGAATGAATGAGAGCGTGTGGTGTAGAATTGATGTCTAGGAAGCTAGTGATCCACTGAAATGCTATAAAACTTACGACACTATAGTAAAAAGATTTAGTCGCACTTTGCCAATTATTACCCTTAGTCGAATCAAAAACGTATTACCTTCTTCCGAAATTATCTTTCATAATTTAGCACCTTAACGATTAGTAATGCTTTTACTAAAGTCGTTTTCATTAACTCTGGCTGTGAATGACTTATAGCATTCAGTGGTAAAAAGACTAAAGTGGTAAAGTGTTCGCAACAAATAAAGGATCACTGGCACGTCATTTTTCACGTCGCCACAGACTATTTGTTTTGCCAGGAATTTCACATTAAATGGAAAGCATTTTGCGGAGTTGAAGATATTCTTAAGCCAGGTAGCAGTTTATTTTTGTTTGTTTGTTTATTTCCTTAGCAAGCTTTTAGTCATTCCTTTCTAGATATTAAATGTCAGAGCATTATATATGGAATGAAATTACACACTTTCGTTCATTCGTTCTTTAACTGACAGTTAAAAAGAGACCTTCAAAGAAAGAGTATATTCCCATTTATAAGGTCGGCAACGCTATCTGTGACTCCTCTGGTGTTGCGGGTGTCTATGCCCAGGGGTTTTCGCTTACCAGCAGGTGATCCGTTTGCTCGTTTGCTGCCCTATCCTATAAAAAAAATGGTATGGTAGATTTTTTCCTACTTACTTGACGCTTATCATCATATTTTGGACAATTAAACGGGAATAGACCATCTGTGGACACGACGTCACGCGCATCAGCTTGTACTTTTATAAATTGTACCTTATATTAGAAACGTTCCCGTTTTTATATTTATTATACATAGTAAATGATTTAAAACACTAGGAAGGCACTAACCGCGCTATGATCTGATAGCAAATTGATTCGAAAAAGCTGACAAGTCCGAATATATCTGGACACATGGCAACACTACCCGAATTTGTATCTCGGATAAAGCTGTCAATAAAAGTGTAAGAATTCGTTACATTCAGAAAAGGCTAGTCTTTTCTGGAAGTATTTTATCAAAGCGACAAATCTCTCCTTGACTTGACCTTCCAGTAAAATTTAAGTTGTTGCGTACAAAATGTGTGTTAATCGTTATTTTGCTCTGCTTTGTTGAATTGTATGGAATTTAAAAGTGTAATTTTGTTGACAATTTGACTGTATTATTTTTTAAGTTTGTCTAATGTTTATTTCTTTTTAGGTAGAGCATTTTTATCGATATTTAAACTAACCTAATATATCTATTAATCTGTACAAACTTAAACTAAAAAAGCTTTTTGTTACATTCTTCTTTATAAACTTGATAGATTTAAAACCATAACTAAATGTCGATTAAAGTCATAATACAGTGAGAATTAGATTTAGAGATTAGTTTCTAAATCATCGGATAATATTATTAAAATTATTGTATTGATCATGATAAATCGAGCTGACCTGGCCAACCTCAAAGCTTCTTATAGTTGATGATGTGAGCTGTCATCAGCGATTGCTGGCCGATTTCTAAAATAGATATAAGCATTGACATTTATTCATTTTAACACTAAATGAAAAAGTGTGTTCAAATACTGGTGAATGTTAGAACTATAATCAGCTAGATCGCTAAATCTATGTGACCTCGTCTGACCATAGAAAAAAGACAACTGCTGGATCGCTTGTCGAAGTATAGATTTCGTTCAACCAAAACATCGTAACCGTCGCTTACTTATGACGTTTTGCCGAGCGCAGTGAAGCATGACGTTAAAGCGCTTTGTATCAAAGAGTTTTCACCGCAGAAGCGATACCAAATTTAATAAGCACATTGTACCTCATACACTTATGTTTTATAATAGAAGGAATGGCAACATTAAAGAAAACAAAATATTAGGACTTTATTTAATTATGACTACTATATAAATTTGTACTAAACAATAAAAAATTACGAACTAAACATTTTATAATCATCCCGTCTATACATATATTAACCTAAAGTCGCCACGTACGCTTAGGAATGGAGGAATATCTGCATGGCTTTACTCTACTTTAGCAAGCACGTGCCAGCGCGGCGTCAATAAATACAAAATATTGTTTACGTTATATAATTATAATATTATTATCCTTATTTCCACTTAAACAACTAGATATTTTACTCACTTAAATTTTCAATAATTATTTTTGTTCAGGTTTACTATTTAATCACTGTTTTAATTATTTTTATTGTCGGCCTATGAACGATACACACTGCGCGAATGGCGACGACTCACTTATCTATATACTTTGTGGACTCTACCTGCACTTCACTGGAACGTAGTGAGTGTTCGGGCGGGAGAATCTAGTACGTAGTACATATATATCGATGCATATGAGAGTATCGAACAAAAACTGTGACCAGAGGTCTTACCATGACCTCTTAGAGAAGGCTTAAAACAATATTGAAATAGAGACACCGCTCTTACAAAGTATAGCGCCATCCCGCTTGCATTTTGGTTTTATTCCTGTTTTAAACGATCATAGTAGGTCTACAGGGGCCTCATTAACAACGCTGAGAATAGTGTTAAAACAATAATGAAACAGAGATATAGCTCTTGCAGCATATAACGCCATCTCGCTTGTACTGCGGTCTTATTATTGTATTAAGCGATCATGGTAGGCCTACAGAACTGAAATAACAGTTTCTAATCAACGAGACAAAATCTCATGTATGATAGTCGCAAGCTTTTCTCTATTTTAACTTATGATAGTTACATAGGTTAGAAAAGGATAAAATTGTTACGGTTTCATTCGATATATTATATTCGTCTGAAACTATTCCCATTTCTCTTTTATGTATTTACACAAACAAGAATTTTCCGTTGATTAATTGGGAATATTCATGATTTTTATTTTAATGGTAAGGAACTGCTAAGGAATGGTCCATTTACAATGATAAAATGCATGTTATCTCTTTCTTACACAACATATTTTTGTATGGAGTCGCGTTATATATCGGATCTCTCTGTCTAACCGACAACTTCATAGCTTTGTAACTTAGTGGGTTTCTCTGATATAGAAATAGTAGATAGTTTGCTAAGAGAGTTAACAAATACTTTTAAGACGAGTGTGCTTTTTAAATCGAGAAAGCGAAGGATTCTAGAGTGAAATCGGATCCTAAGCGTTGCGAAGGATTCAAAGTTTATCACTTGAGGCAAAAGCAAATAATTCTAGAGTAAAATTCAAAGTATACCACTTGAGCTAAAAATAGTGATACTTCCAATGTGAACACTTTATTACTTTTTATGGGAAAATAATAAAATACATCATTAAAGGTTATAAAGTTATAAAATAATAGAAATAATAAAAAGATACAATCAAAATAACACTAATTTATTTAAACAATTAGATATGGAATATTATGCATAGTTTTTTTTTTAATTTTCTTGCTAGTTACTTGTTCATACGAAGCCCGGGATCAAATATTCGATTGAACTTTTTAGTGAATATAAGATGTGAATCAAAATCAAAAATGTATTCTTCAAATAGGATTTTTACAATCACTTTTCCGTGTCTATGAAGCTACGCCGTTGGTTTACACGTCTAATGTATGAAGATTCAACCCTAATGTAACCCTATATTCTGAATGTAAATAACTCTTAGATTTAGGGATCAAAGACTTATTTTATGTCTCTGTTTATGGGGATTAAACTAGCTCATTTCTAATATACGTGACTAACAATATATTTCAGTGTTGTTTGGCCAACAGAAAGATATATTCTGAGATTATAATAAAAAAGTGTATATACATACCTACTCGTAATGTCTATTAATACATATTTATAGTTGTTAGGGAACTTATTTCGTCTGTTGATCTAAATAAGTTTGGTTGCGGAAATGTATGAATATTTCCCGTGGTATTATTTATAGAAGGTGTACGATAAATAAAAACAACTTTTGTATGTAAATATCGCGCGAAAGACAGGAAGGTATGCGTCGCGGATAAAACGAATTGTTTACGTCCGAGCTAGGTGTAGGCTATTGCGTACTGGCAAGCGGTCGCCGGGAACGTCGAGTGTTCTATTCGCAGAAACAGGTTCGCGGAGCGATAAGCAACAATAGCAATACGTAAAGCGAATTGCACATCTTGTGCGATGCGAACAACTAATATATTATGCGGACTCGACCTCCTGACGTACAACAATGATATTTATGTAATGTAAATGCCTATATAAATATAATGTATTGTATAAGTATATTAATAATATGTTTTAATATATTATATAGATATTAGCTAGAACGTTTTTAGATATAAGTTGATAAGATTGTTGTTTTAATTATTATTATAAATAAATATTATAAGTGTGGTACGTATATAACATGTTTATATGTAAGTTATATAGGTACATCACATAAGTGTCTAGCAACTTGATTGCTTGTTTTATTTCTAGCAGATAGTGATATAGAAAATTGCGTCAAGCAAAATCCCAAATAAAACCATAAAAATAAGCGAAAGTCAATCCACAAACGCTCTGTTTGACTGGGTCGTAAAATGGAATAGTGATAGGGCACGGTCCTTTCTGAGGTCAGGTTCAAGGTCGTTACGTAAGGACACGTCGGAGTAAACCTTCGTTTGGACGTTTGAATTCATAATTCTGAAGATGCGTTGCCCTTTACAAGGTCATGATTTTTCAAAAACAATTCAGCAAATTCTATTAGGTTAGGGGAAAAAACGATTTTTTTTTTCAAGTTATTTACATTTCATTGAATGGCCGTTTTGTTCGATGAATTATTGTTATCTTGTAGTTAATCAAAAGGGCGTCTACTTCATCCATAACTAGGCGACCAGAGCGAGTAGGTACCTAGTCAAACTCAAATCATTTTTACCGACACTGATTTATCTCAATAAACGTCAGTATATATATATATATATGTATATATATATATATATATATATATATCCTATGTCACAAACATAGAATCTCACATGCACACGCAATCAGACTGCGACAAATTTTTATAGGAACCCGCGATTTTTTAGGTGTCCTCAATTGTTCCATGCGATTAAACTTGTTGTGACAGAATATAAGTAAATGGAAAATAGCTGGAAACGACATATTATTATTTTTGTTTGACATAACTCGTAGAATTGTGAATCTTAACTGGTGGTGAATTGGGCGCATTGTTATCAGGACGCAGGCTGTTGGTAAGGAAAGGTAAGGTAGTAAGTAATAGATATATTCCGGGAAACGTAGCATAGGTATTCGTCTCACAAGGTAGATCTTCAGTTTGACCCATTGACGGACCTATGCTGAAGCCTCAGATGGTCATGTTCAGTTCTGCAATGAGTGTGTTTGTGGGAGACACCTTTCCCGCTAACGACACCGGCGACCGTTCCGGAGTCGTTAGGCTCGAAACAAAGGAGTCGACGCAACTCGAGCGTGCCGTCTAGTGGCTGACGCTCAAGATCCACGTGTAGTGGAGGGTGAGAATCTACCCGGTACGTGACGGTACCGGGTATATGTTTGACGAGGGGTATGTGATGTGTGTGAGCGAGAGACGTGGGTGTGTGGCGTGAGGAACGAAGCGGTTGGTGGCCGGCGGAAGGGATTCGTTAGCGCGTGTGATGGGGTCGGGCGGGACTAGCATATGCGAAGCGTTTAAATGGTTGTATGACTGGATTTAGAACAGGTTCGTACACTCTTGGTGAAGACGTATACTGCCATGCATCATGACGTATCATGAAAATCAGTGGTGCTATGGAGAACTATTTTTGAATTACGAATGGTACTTTGAAATCACCGATGTGACTAATAATCACCGATTTTCAATAATTCTTATTTTTGAATATCACTGATGTGACTACCTTAGTCACAGGTGTGATTTCATTGCGAGTGCCGGTAAGGGCACTCGTAATGAAATCACGATATATATAACCATAACGGTTAAGCCGGCAATAAATGGCAGCGACTACATTCATATATATATAAACCTTTATATACCTATAATATATATTATATAAATAACTATAATGGTTAAGCCTTCAATAACCGGCAGCGGCTACATTCTGCGTGGAACCGAACTCTTACATATATGTGTGTACTTTATCTATGTTGGCAGCTCTGCGATCGACTTTCAAAAATTGGATGTTTAGGAACCCGTGACTGACTCACCGCTGACTAAATAGTCAGCGGTGATTTCGAAATTGCATTCGTAATTCAAAAATAGGTCTCCTGGTCTCTTTTTTTTAAATTGAGTGATATGTTGACAAGCAAGCAGACACCCACCTGTTGGTAAGTTGTTATAGTTGCTAATATTGCCAATAGTCTTTCGGGATCGATCGTACTAAGTACCATATTTTTCTTTTGCGAATGTCATATGTGCATTTATCTGATGCTTTTACGGTGAACGAACCTGCGAAGAAAACTTCATAGCTTTGTAAGTCAGTGTTGACTAAGATCCTAATCGTCCCCCTCTATGGGAGCGTATACCAGCTGTGACATTAAATATATATTCAAAGCATGCTGCCGTGATAATAGAACGGTTAATAGAACAGACTTATGATATAATAACAATATGATAAATATAATTTACATATGTTGTAACGTAGTGACAAAATATGGGTTTACTATTAAACTGAATCGATTTTTTCTTCCAGTTAGTAGTATCTTTGTTTTTCAGCGTCGAAACACTTGCTGTGTATCATAGTATAAGAGACAGGATTCATTCGCTACCTTTTTATAGATATAAAAATATCCTTGTATTTGAGTGCTTACTCAAGGGTAACCGAAATATCTTTGTAGCAAGAATAACATTTATATTTCACAATTGCTCGAAATAATTATTACTAACTGTATATCTTAATTAACTTGGTACTTAGCAAAGACAATGGATCGGAATAATTTTAGCTCACAATTACTTAGTCTCCTCAAGGTCAATAGCAATTCTACGATTTCTATAGATAGCTTATATAATTCAAATATTCGATTACTGAATCTAAATAATATTTTTTATCTATAGTACAAACACCAACTATATATAGTATATATATGAGCTATTACGAGGGTAATAATAATGGGTTTTTGTAATGCAATGCAATGTCTATCTAACTAAGATTATTCCCGATGTGCTTTTGTTAAAATGAATGACTTGCTTTTTTTGAGGGGGGGAAATGCGACCTTATGCACCATGACACCGCGCTGGCAAGGCGCGGCCGTTTGTGGGGCTCTCCGGTCAAGAGGGCCAGCCTACCCACTAACCCCCCCCCCCCCCGAGTTCTCTGGGCCCATACGGGGCACATGGCGGGGTTCGACCGCCATTACCTAAATGACATTCTGTCAAACTTTGTCATATAAGCCGTTTGCATATTCCACAGCAGAGATTCCATGACTGAATGAGATCAACTTAATAAAATATGTACTAGCTATCTTGAAGTTATTATTAAATTTGTAACATAGGCACGGTTATATTGTGAAGAATATCTTATGGGTTATTATTCGTACGAATCTACACAGTTTTGAGACGCCATAAAGAAAAAATAACCATGGACTGAACAGATATAGGTGGTTTATTAACGAGATTATTTATAATATTATTTTTTTATAACAATTGTCCTTTTTACATCAATTAAGCAATCAAAATATATCTTCAATATCGCAGAACGTTAAGTTATTAAATCAATTTCTTTCAAATTACTGGATTCTGAATTTTTGGGGTAACTATAAGATTGGTAAATCTCAAATAGACATAGATCGGCAAATGGCACAATGTTTCGTACTAAAATGGTGTCAGTGTCTGCAGAAAAAGGTTATAACTGAAACTACGTTGATTTTTAGTGATGATGGATCACAGACAATAAAGATATTCTCTACTATAACGAAATAATAAAACTTTTTTATCTATATATATAAAACCTATTACTTTTTAGTGGTTTTTCTGGGAACTAAAACTAAGGTCACTCGAGTCCCACTCCCTTAAAATTAAAAAGCACAATAAAATAAAAAAAGCCATATTCAGTCTCCGAGACTTTAACTTTATTTTATACTGTTTGGAATTGTTACACGTTACGACGCTTCGAGTGCCTCCTTCGCTGTTATGTCCAACATAAATTTCTGCTCCATAATGTATGGCTTTATATAAATATTTCATAAGACATTACCCCATATATCCCTGTAAAGGTATTCGTGTAGCATTCAGGTGTTGCGCAAATAGTATGCTTACAGTGTTTTTATTTACCATACCTTGAATATTGTGCGAGTTAATATCATGATGGAAAATGATTTTTACCCTCATGCTACATTTAAAAACCAATTCACTTTGTATATGACAATTGAAAACAAACACAAGTATTGCATATGACATTTAAAAACAAACACGCTTTACATGTGACAATTAAAAACAATATTTACATATGACTATATTTACATATTACATATTAATAATAATATTGACTAGGCCGAACTCTTACACAGAATTAATATTAGAGTGCCCAGGACTTCCTCACGTTCAAAAGATACTTTTTTGTTCCGTACTGTCGGACAAATTATGCGAGAAATACCTTTTTCCGGCGTTCTTGTAATTTTTACAATAAATTGCATTGAGATATAGATGTGTTTTGTGACTCCCTGGGAGTATATGCCATGCCTAATATAGGCATGTTTTCAAAATAAATTTTTATTAATTATATTATGTAATGGAAAGTGACTTCATGAATTATCAATATTGAAGTCATTTTCCAAATTGACGACTCTGTATCTATTTAATACAGGGGAAAAAACAGCCCTTGCTGAGTTTCTTGCCGGTTCTTCTCAGTACAAGGTCTCCCGCCGTAGATTTGCGAACCGATGGCGTAGCTTTTAAACATTCACAAGTGCTTGTAACAGCCCAGACTGAATAAATGATTTTGAATTTGAATTTGAATTCGAATATACAAATATAGACTAGCGTGTCAGTGTTTCCATAAACTATAGATAAGTCTTTTTTTTATTTTTCTTTACGTTTTAGTTTTTATGTGTAATATAATATGTATATAATGGTTTTACATCACATACCTATCAGTACATTTTGCAATATTTATATAAAAAATAATGGTACTTTAGGTCTGTTTTTATATGTTCTTTGATATTTTCATACTTTATAAGACTGTTTGCTACCTTAACAAATAAAAAAATAAAAAAAAGACGTTTAAAAACAAACACGCTTTGCATGTGACATTTACAAACAAACAAGTTAAATTCAACAAACTTTAAGCGGTAAAAACGACATGCATAGTACCTACACGTTCCATACAAATTATTATCCCCTATTTCAACCCCTTACAGCCCTTCTTTCCGATTAAAATACCTATGTCCTTTTTCAGTCTCTGAACTATCTGTGTACCAAATCATTAAAATCGGTTCAGTAGTTTTGATTTGAAAGCATGACAGACAGATGTCTGTCACTTGATGTCAGATGAGTTACTTTAGCATTTATTTATACTATTACTAAAGAATTAGTAAGGATTCCTGCGTCAGCTCATTTTATATTTCTTTTAAGGTTTATTATTTTATTTCTACTTCTTACTTAGTTTTGTGTACTGGTTTTGAAAGTGGATTGTTGTTATGTAATTAATAATACAAAAGAGCCATTACTTATGTACACAACATTAATTTTGGTATTTAAAAAACATAGGACGCAAATGGAATAGAAATAGGGCGAAGCGAGAATAAAATAGTAATTATATTTTGGGTTGAAGGAAACATATTATTCAGGACTATTTGGCCGTCTTAGCTTTGTACGATGTAAGATAATTTGGAGACCCGAACGAATAATATATCTCAAAGGTCAAGCACAGCCAAGGTCAATATTGATTGGATGACATTTGAATGGGGCGAAAAACCAGTTTCACTTAACCATCCAAGATACAAACTCTTCATTTACATTTAACATAAAAAAAAATAGTTACATCAGTTTTGTAACCCCAAGTCCTACTAGTCTTTCCATTTCATTACATTTATTACATAATCACATTGACAACATTTTAAATGAAGAAATAATTCATTGTAGACCACACCGGGTACTCAAAAATAATGAAAAGATAAGAAGTGCTGTTTTTTCAATCTATATTTAAGTCAATAGCCTACTTAGCTCTTCATTTATCATTTCAGCTAACGAGGATAGGCTGAGAATCCTCTCATCATCGCAACCAAGTGCCACGATGATTATGACGAATCCAGGCGGCTAAACCCAAAAGACTTACGGACTAAATTCAGCCTAATGAGTCATTAGGGGTCATTAGGTTCCTTATCACGTCAAGGTGATAAGGAACCGCACCTCAGGAGAGGCGCAGTCAGCGCTGTCCTATAAAAGAGAGCATATGCGCTTAAAAAGAGGCTAATGAGTAAGTGCTATTACAAAGTCAATCATTATTTAAATGATGCCAATGCTTGGTGTTGATTTGTAGATATTACATTCTAAATTGTAAATATTTGTTTTCCCCTATAAATTTTAAAGACATGTGTACATTGTATGATAACGACATAATTTATTGTAAATGTTGTTATTACTTTTGATAAAGCTGATAAGTTTCTTGCGCCCATTCTTCTTATCAGCTAAAAAATACGTCTTGAATGGGTGGTAGGATAAAAGAATTGTACGATTCAAAAGAGCTTTCTATAAAGTTAATTTTGATTTTGAAAAAGCAAGGTACACCCAAAAATCTTCGGCCTATATTGATAGAAATCTACTCGTAGCTATGCAGAAG
Organism: Scirpophaga incertulas; assembly: GCA_036419045.1. Taxonomy (NCBI): domain Eukaryota; kingdom Metazoa; phylum Arthropoda; class Insecta; order Lepidoptera; family Crambidae; genus Scirpophaga; species Scirpophaga incertulas. Next base: position 36,180,360 of record CM071627.1, read on the forward strand.
GCTGCAGAGAAGGGGATGACAACGGTTGCGACGGCTCAGACGTCGCCGCAAACAGGTCTTGAAGATCCTGCGTTAATTAATTGGGTGCGGTGTTCATTTTTTTTTTTTTTTGTTTCCTCAGGAGAGGAGGCTGAGAATCCTCATGGATACCAACGCAACAGGCAAGCAGGGATGCGTTGATTATGTCGGACTCCTGGTGAATCGAGGCGGCTCGATCCAACAGACCTACCGACTAAACTCAGCCTAGCCTTAGCCCTAGTGGCCTTATGGCTTGAACGGAATGGTTGGCGCACCCTCAGGAGAGGGCACGTCGGCGCTGCCCTCCGAAGAGGACATATGCGCGAAGGAAGGCTCGGTACGCCAAAGTGGGTCCGGCCTTGAAGTGACGGGGCCTACTCGTACATGTGCAGCGAGCTGCGAAGTATGGACTAACTAAGGGATGGTGGCGCAGATGCCGCCTCTCGCAAGGCTTGAAGAGCCAGCGTCAATGAGTCGGGAGGGTCAGAAATGACGTGCCTGGGTCGACGATATTCTGTATTACGCGGATTGACTGGGTGCGGTGTTCAACAAACCTGCCTCTTTTATGGGTCAGCGCTGCATCGCTCCCTCTCCTGAGGATGCGTTAGGCTGATTTTAGTCGGTAAGTCACACCAGTCGGACCGCTCCGGCTGGTATGGGATACCACCGTGCCACATTCCGTCACGGTGTTATCTTGGGTACGTTTCGAACTCTTTGTGAGAATTCTCCGCCTCACTCTAATGACAGAAAAAATAGTTATACCTGTAGCGGCGATTCAAAACTTACGATTTCGATGACAGATTGAAAATAGTCACGTTTTAACGTTTAACTAAATAAATTGGTCAGGGATTAACATAGTTATCTTGTTGATAAACAGGATCCAACTATTCCCACTGATTAACGCTATTATATTTGAATAACTGTCAGACATTTTACATTAACATTAATAATTAATTAATATTTCGTACATTTACACCTATTATCCTAGCCCAAAGTAAACTGTATAAAGCTTCTTTTATGGGAATTAGGGTAACGGATAGACACACATATATTATACATATATAAATATATTTGTTAGAAATATATTTTAACAACCATAGCTAAAGTAGAAATTTATCGCACAAGCATCTGCCCCCACCGGGATTGGAACCCGAGTCCTAAGCGATGGTGACACCTTCAAACCACTTGACTGGGAAGCTAGTCAGATACATTACTGCTTTATTAAATAAATTACTGTTTTATTATGATTCAATGTGACAATTATCTCAATAAAGCGACACAACATAATTAGCAAACAAAGACACTATTCGTCTGATTAGCATGATGGATGCTTATCCACATAATCTTAGGTGTGATAAGTGGTATGTTCTTAGCGTGGCCACGACGCTGAGTGGCCGTAATAAATCTCTCTCATCATTTCTCGACCATTCCTTGCCGGCCTTTTTGCTAAATTGTAACCTCCCGACGCCTAACAAGAATCTAAAAGTGGTACTAATCATTCGCTGAAGCGATTAATAAAATTGTAAATATGAATGGTTTGAGATTTACTCGTAATTAAAAACTCGATGAACCTAATATACAGTTCCTAAAAAGTATGTTGAAATTTTAATTTTATCATTTAAACTTCAGGTGAAGGAAATAATCATATTTAAACATTACAGAATAAAATATGCATTTCGGACCAGTGTCAATGATACTTGTGACTTCTAAACTACGATTTTTAATTCGAGTCAGTAAAATGACAAGTGCAAATGTCACTGATACAAAAAAGGGTGACCCACTACAACCCACTACAATAGTGATGTTCGGCAATCAATAGATTTAGACATTTAGTCATGCTTTATTTTATTAGGTATCAAAGCGTTTTTTTATTGTAAATATGTAATACATACCATATTAAATAATATGATTTGTGACACATGACACTGGAAATATCATTTTACTCACTCGAATTAAAAATCGAACTTTATAAGGTCGTATTCCTTTTGCGCCAACAACGACAATAACACTATAATGATGACATTGACTAACAACAATTTGGAACGGTTTATGAGCGCGATAACAGTAATTATATCATTGTTGACGCAAAAAAAGAACACGACTCAAACATGTCAAGTCCAAATGTCATAGTATTTTGACATTCTATGTCAAATTACGGATGCGTTCGGTTCTCGAAACTGTAATATGACGAAAAGAAACTACAATAAGGCGTTTAAAAAAATATGTACATTTTATATTTGAGGATTTTTAAATATTCGAAGTTCATATAGCAGTTACGTTATTTGTAAGGATCATCCTTCTACATACATATTTTTTTTTATTTGTCGTTTATTTAGGGAAAATTACCATTGTTCTTTGTATTTACACGACATTCCAAATCCATTGTATTTTTGGTGATAGCCTTATTACGGTGGTTTAAAGTTACGCATTACTAAGTGAGAGATTCGCTACGCCTAATTCTCTGGAAGTCCCAAGACACTGGTTGGCACCGGAAGCCTTGCAGGAAGAGTGCAACGTAGTATAAACTTGTTACAGGAAAACAATATAATAAAACACTAAAATAGAAATAAAGAATAAACAACTAAATGAAATTATATATTACGGTAATGAATTTAGACTTCACGTAAAACTCCTCCTCATAATAATGTTGAGAAGTAAGTAACAGAAAATACATTTCGTGTAGATGCCATGATCATATGATGATGTGTAGGAGTGAGTTACTGATAGCTCTTATTTATCCTTAATGAGTTTCTAGACTGTATAAACTACATTAGATAAACTATGCTGGCTTATTTCAGGTTGTATATGTAATATGTTTGCAGATTAATATGTAAGAAAAAATGCTAACAATATATTCGACTTGTGGATCATTTTACGTGAGTTTTCTATCTATATATTTATTTAACATTTTTTAATAAACTGTAAATTTACAATCACAAATTTATATGCTTAAAAACTATCAGGATTCTATTAGAAAATCTAATTTCTACACGTATGAGTACTTATTAACAGTGAATAGAGCTTAAATTAACACTTATCAGTTAAAGTTGTAGTTAGTCTGGTAGCTATAAAATAATATAACAATATCGCTTCAACTTGTCAACTAGATATGTAGTTGTACAGACATAAATTTAACATAAAACTTGTTATTTAATCGGCAAATTCTTTAGCAATTCCGCTTCAGCTCATGCTTTAAGACACAGCTTTTTGCTTATTTTTTCTAGACGCTCGGATAAGTTGGCGATTCGTTGAAGCTACTTCATTGAAATAAAAGACCTTTTAGTCGAAGCTGACGGGAAATGAATTAACTATATTCGGAGAAAGCGATGGTTGTAGATAGGTCACGACTTTATCCCGTAATAAATACGGTTTGTATTGTTTCAATTTTCTTTAGGCTGAATGACATTTGTTATTTTCTCTGTCGATTTCCACAAACAGTGACATATATATATATAGAAATTCTATACAACGATTATCAGAGGAAGAAACATATTATTATGTTGAACACTCAGTTTGTTTAATCACAACCTTAGGTTTATAATCAATTGCCGTACAAAAGATGAATGTTCATATTTTGCGACGCTAAAACTAAGAAAATGGAATATCGTGCAATTTTTGAACGTTCGACAGACTGTAATGTGCGTGCAACGGAACGCGAATCTGTCACAATTCAATCCTAATTGATACGTGGCAGTATGGCTTAGTACCTTCGCCTGTCCCTATGGACGAAAATTGACAACAACTAATTGATACGTTAATGTCAAACTTGACAGCGTCGAACCAACGTTTACTTTTGCTTCCCGAAGGAAACTCTTTCTCCGGAACGACTACCTATAAATTCATTAGTTCGTTAGTTTGTTTTGGGATAGTTTCATTTTATTGAGTTAATACTGTTAGTAGTTTTCGTCCTGATTTAAATTATATATTAATAAAATATGGTAAGTAGCGATACTGAAACTACTGAAAATGTCACACTTATACCCGCTAAGTAAAGAAAAGTAACTGTTATTTATATTAACTTAAATATTGAGTGTAACAAGGCACATGCCACTTTTAAATGAGATAAAAATTGTTAAAACATGCTCGAAGTGCAAAAAGATATAACTTTTATACAAAAATATAAAAGTCTATTTTTACCCCATAAACTATATTTTTAGGAAGTGTACTATATTTTTATGGCATTTTCGAAGAAATACTATATATTGACAAAAAATGTTGGCATCCTTAATTGTTACCAAGTAATGCTAGTTTCTTTGAATTCATTTGTTCGTGTGATCGCCTATATGTTTGTGTCAGTGTGGGTGAATGTGTGCATATACACATATATATATATATATATATATATATATACATATATATATATACAGGTTTACCCTAATTTACAGATCCTCCACCACAAATCACTACCACACAGCAATATATATATATATATTGCTGTGTGGTAGTGATTTGTGTCTGTAAATTAGTTTTTGTCTGTAAATTAGGGTAAACCTGTATATCACTAGTTGTCATTAGAACTGTTGTATGAGAGGTAGGTGTCAGGAACAGGAACATCGTATTATTGAGCATGTGTCAATTACAATAGATTTTAGCATTGCAATGTATGTTTTACATATAAATAAAATTGGAGCGTCGTCTACTATTATATAACAATTGTGCTTAAGTATTGATTGTAGGCTCGGTAGCCAATAAATATATGTACATTGGATTTTGTTAAGGGTACACTCCACCGAGATGTGTTATGAGCTTATGAGATATACCATATGCCATTTTATTACTAACAATTTACCATCAATCAAATAACAGAACATTCCTTTGTATTTGTTGTAAAAACAACAGGAGCCTTTGAATCATGGGTTCAGAATCGTAATCTATTATAATAACATTTACTAAATGCCATTATTAAAACCAAAATTTTGTAATCAATCAAATAAGTGAAAATATATTTAGTACGTTTAATTATTGAGTACGTATGTATTAATTAATTAAACATCATAAACACATCGAGTTTAGGCAAAATATTAAGTAACTTCAGACAGTCACATTAGTATTTGTATAATATATAGATTTTGGTCAAGCTAGTACAAAAATGCGCTGCCTATTAAAATTTTAAAAGTAGGAAAGTTTTAACTAAAAAAGTAAATACGAGTACTTAAATCTCGCGACAAGATTTTATAACATATTTTATACTAGCTGTTGCCCGCGACTTCGTCTGCGTAAATTTCGAGTTGAATGTTATTGATACACAAATCATATTAATATACGATTTTACCGATTAAAATATTTAGTGATTTATGAAAAAAACTAACATGCGTAATGAAACTGATTTACACTTAAATATTTTTTCTGTTCTATTATATGTATAGATTAAGCGTGAAGAGGTAATAAACAAACAAACTTTCGCATTTATCATATTATTTTGATAAAAACTGGTTTCGTTTCATCGTATTTTGGTTCCCTGTTCCATCTCACTGCCCACGAACATGCTAAACGTGGCCTTTGGGGTCTTATAACCTGTGGCTCTGTCTACCCCGCAGGGGATAAAGACGTTATCTTATGTATGTATTGTATCATGATGATGAATTGTTTTTAGATTTTAAATTTCCCATGTAACTTATGTAAGAATGGTGTACATTATAATTCGCAATATTATCATGCCTTGAGTTCATTAAAATGACGATAACTTTTTTTTTAATGAACCGATTTTGATGAAACAAAGTTTAGATATTATTCTGAGTTAAAACAAAGCAAATAGTGAAAGTTTCAAGCAAATCGGTTCAGTACTTTCGGAGATAAACGTGAACAAACATACAGACAGACAGACAGACAGACAGACAGACAGACAAAAAATTCCAAAAAATTTTTTTTGCTTTCTAATAATCTATTTATGTGCCCCTCTATCCATTTCAGTCAAAAATACTAAATGTACAGACAAAATATTTTTACTGTCTTATTATATGTATATTATATGTATTGAGTTCATTAAATGACGATAACTTTTTTTTTAATGAACCGATTTTGATGAAAGAAAGTTTAGATATTATTCTGAGTTAAAACAAAGCAAATAGTGAAAGTTTCAAGCAAATCGGTTCAGTACTTTCGGAGATAAACGTGAACAAACATACAGACAGACAGACAGACAGACAGACAAAAAATTCCAAAAAATTTTTTTTGCTTTCTAATAATCTATTTAAGTGCCCCTCTATCCATTTCAGTCAAAAATACTAAATGTACAGACAAAATATTTTTACTGTTTTATTATATGTATAGATAAATTGTGTCAATAGTGCTAAATTTGAAATGAAGTTGTAAATTACAGTTAAAGTTTATTTTATAATTTTTAAAAATAAAAAAGGCTTGTTGTTAAATAATATTTTTTACCTTAACTTTTTTTTCTATTTATTCTTCGAAGCCCTTTTATTTGATACCCATATTGTAGGAGTGCATTAAAAAATAATTGGTCCGCCATCTTGGGTACGCCACCATGGCGGATTTAGAATGCCGTCACACAGTTAATCATACATTATTATCCAAACTAAACGTGTATACAATTTTTCAGCTCAATCGGTTGAGGGCAAGTGCCTTAAAATTGAGTTGTAAGATTTGACCCGAACAAGTTAAATAAAAGATTGTGTGAATGTTATATTTTGAGTACGACGGTATTTCCTGTTTCTGTGGCAAATACATGTTATTTAAATAATAATTTAAGACGTTTTTTATACATCGCTTTTCACGACTCTTAGATTATTAATTCTTCAAAATACTAATTTTAACTACAAGAGTAATCAACCCCAGATAATGGATCCTGGCTCTAGAGGCTCGGCCGTTCATGATCATTGTGTTCTGGAGGGTGGGGAGTAGCGACTCGATGTATAACTTTGTTGGGACGATGCATTGGAATTTTGAGAATGAAATTTCGACCTAATCTGAATAGTCTTGAGGCACATTTCTGCAGGAAATTAAAGCGCGTCAAGAGATTGTTAGGGTAATTGGGGTTGATCAAGATATTGTTAGTGATCCAACAATGTGTTCATTCCAGCGCAATCAGCCTGGTTTCTATTTGAATTGGAGATATTCGTGTATATTGTTGATTTGATTCAAAGCAAATGAATTTATATAATCTATGGCGTCAAGTAAGTTTGCTAAACGTTACAACTAGGGTTTCTCAGTTCTCGAGCTTTTTTATTTTTCGGAGCACGGGAATTCTCGACCACTATTTCTCGAGAATTTTCGGGTTGTCGAGATAATGGAAATTAAAAAAAAAATGTGTATTTTAACAATAAAACTAAGCTTTTTATGCAATATTTAACAACATTTAGCAATCAACAACATTTATAATTAGTTTTAATTGACTTTAACTTAAGTAAGTATATAAAATTATTATTAAACGAAATAAAATCTAGCGAGATCTTTTATCATTATTTCTACACACAATTTTAGGACTAAATAGTCTTCATCTTTGGGAAAAACAAATAAAATATCTTCTAAAAACAATGCCATCATGTCACCACAATATAATTTAGTACCTTACATTATATACTTTATAATTTACTTTAGTCTTTGTCCGTACTACAAACTTTTCTTTTAAAATGTACAATTGAAACGACAATTTTTGAATTAAGTATAAAAATCAAACAATCAGACTAGCTTCATAATTACAATGAATATTAATAAGCTACAGGTAACTTATTTTAGTCCAACTTTTCAATATAAATTTTCAATATTTTGTTATATATAGATATTTTTGTTACGTAAGTATACTTAAGAATCTAATAAATAATTAATAATCAGACTAATTATAATCAAGGAATTCTCGATTCGAGAATTCTTACAGAGAAACTCTAGTTTACAACCTTTTTGTTGGATTATATAGTAATAACTTAATAACAAAACCTTGGAAAAAACTATTATTATATTAATCTATTTTTATTTATTAATTTGTTATTTTTATTATTATATTAGAATAATATGGGCTGTGGTGACAGATCATTTACATATTATGTGTATATAAAATATGAAAAATAATATAATATTGTATATAATTATGTCTTGAGATATGGACCGTATTAAAAAAGGTCAAAAGTGATTGTATAAAAATACTCTATGAAATTATGGATCTGATTCTAATTCCTAGACGAAGATACTTGGACCAAATAGATGATATACTTGTATTGAAAGAAGGCCAAATCAAGAGTAAGCCTAACCGACGAGCATGCATAGACGAGTAGTCAAGGTGCCATCAACTCTGGTTCGAGTCCCGTTGAGGATAGATGTTTGAGTGATGAATTTGTACCTTAGTCTTGGTTATTAATATATATTTCTATCAAACATATTTATATATGTATAATATATAAAAACACCGAAGTCGGCGGAGCCGAGTTCGTTAGTTTGATGATCACAAGTTATTTAATTTTACACGAACGCCAATATTTCAAGTTCATCGAACAAATTTGGTACTCACTATTTTCACTGTCCGGCTTCTAGCGCTTTCAAGAAAATAATGAAATAATTTTGCAAAAACACGTATAACGTGAAGTTTTTGTTTTTAAACTTCATTGCGAATGTCGCCACATAATTGTTTCTGTGTACTTCCGTTGTTTAAATACAGTCATATAATTTTCTCTCGTTTTAATAATGTTATAAAATAAACATCATTATAAAATAAACTATTTTCTATAAACACTGCGTCTAATTTTATTACCTAATTTAACAATAAATGCAAATATTAAAGATCCTTTTAATTTACGACTTATGCCGCACCATCTTCAACATCTCATCTTACGTCGGTTACATCGGAAGTGAAACATTTAGAGACTTAATATCAACTGCAGTGTAATTGATGTAATTGTAATTCATCAAATCATTTTTATTAAACTAAATATTAATTTAAGCTTACTAATTAATATTAATATTTAAAAATAGGCAAATTAAAAGTTTTGTAACTAATTAGGAATTTAGTTCTAAGTATTTTGACAACGTTTAATAACAAAGGAGATGTCCCATATTGGTTTATAGTAACTAACTCCGGTAAATTTGATATATTTGTATAGAAGGCTCTAAAAGAAAGTAATCGCCGAAAGTCATGTTATTTTCAAGACCCCCGATTTTTAATAATTCGTATTCTAGTATAATAAAAAATGAAATATCTTTAATGCAATAATTACACATTGCTTAAAAAAATTATCAACAAGCCTTTTAAAAATCTAAATACATACATAATTGCTTTAATGAACCGAATATTTCTAATTTTGAGAAGTTTTTAACTAACAAAATATAGGGACTGCTATGTTACTTAATGTATGTTATCTAGAGCCAGAAAAAAATATTAATAAAAAATCAACTGACAAGTCAGGCACCTGCTGTCAATGTCATAATTCAACGTAAAATATCAAATATAGAGTAAGATACCGGTAGTCACAGATAATAAAAACATCATTAAGGTGTTGCCATAATGAAATATTTCTTAAAAACATGTTTTATTTATTTAAAAATAATTGGCGGTGGTAAAAATATTTATTTTATTTGTTTCATACTTCATATTTTTTCTGCTTTCAATTTAATGTAGTTTGGTGTTTGTTAGTTAACGCTGATCACAAAAAACCAACCTCCTTGTAATAAGAGGACATCTCCTTTATGATCTTAACTCATCAAAATGTATTCAAACTCTATTAATTATTAGTATACAAAATAATGACAATTAACTGAAGACAAGTGATAATTATGAAACTACTTTTAATTTAATTTGCGACTGCAGCATGATGTCTATGCGTTGGCCTAGATCTCATAGCACAAGCCTTACAGAGTTTACTTTGGGCTGGTCTAATTGGTGTAAGTTTATGAAATATTTTATATTTAGAGAAGTATGTATGGATAGTAGCATGTGAAAACTGTGTTCTTTGCCTACCCCCATGGGAAAGAGGAAGTACATATATTGATGATATTCTTATGTATATTCTATGAATTTTAAAAGGAAACAGAAAACATTTACATTAAATTTGAGTTAGATATAGATTCGACTTAAAAAGAAAAATGGGTATTTATTAAATTAGTTTTCATATATCTCGTCCGCTTATAAACGATCGTTACAGCTTAGATCACGCGTATGAAATATATTTGTTAAATACGTGAGTTCCGATTTCTGTTTAGATAGTAAATAACTTTAATATGTTTTTTTAAACTTACTAATGTCTATCCAGTGGTGGCTGACGGCGAAGCGGAAAGTACATCTGAAGTTCACAGTAGGGCTGTGTATACTGAGTATACCTTAGTTAGCAAATGATATCAATAGCGTAAATTCTTGTACAGCGCCCCTAGCGGACTGTAACTGTACTATTCTCTTATATTAAACTGATATTCTGACTTATATAGTGTAATGTAGGTCTAATACCTATCGAAAACTAGCACACACATGGTAGTGTCACTAGTCGCACTATCGTCCAGTGTTGCGTATGCATTTATTCATACTTATTTGTAAAAATTTTAACAACAGAACATCCTCGATAAAATTTGTTTTTCAAACCTTTTATCGCTGTCAATTTGCTTAAAATCGCCTTGTTTCGAAGATGTACAAGTAGCAAAGAAACAGTAAATTGTTTACTCTGTGTGGCTGCATCTGGCCTGTATTGCCCCCGGCATTCTTTAATAGGAGTTTCCAATGCAGCTATCGTGAAGTCCGTAGATTCAGTATTCCTTTTTGAAATCGTTGCTAAGTCCAAAACTGCTCGTGCTAGGGTTGCCTATATTGTTGTTTTACCAGTAGTAGTAACATTTAACTGTACCAAAATTTATTACCTCTTTTCTTCCCGTTCAAGTAAGACTGACTAAGGAAGTTCACCTCTGCGTAAGTTCGGACAGTGACAATGTGACATTCACAACCCCAATAGTTTGAATAATTTTTATCAACTGTCAAAATTGAAAGTGCCTATATAATTGATTGTGATGTCATCAATGGGTATCATCAAATGATTGTATACATATTTATATGTTTAGACAATAGAAAGCAGATTTTAGTATTGAACCCAAACAATCAATGAAACAAATGGATTACACAATTAATTGACGATAGCGAAAAAGAAGAGATCAGCGACACGTATATTCTTAGTTACTCACGTCACAGATAATATAAATAATCTTTATTTTTTACATAGGCTTCTAGAGGTACTTATTGACGCTAAAAATAAATTAAAATGTCCGTATGAGATACGTAATAGAAAAAGATATTCTACACCTGTTTTGAAATAATAATAATAATTAATGAACGTTTAAAATAATATTTTCGGTGGCAACCCTACCTCCCATTTTACTCTCCCAACACCCTTTAACGAGAAATTTGGCTCGACTGCTGCCTCAGTTCGCGAACGCAGATTTTTTCCTTTGTACCCACTCTTTTGTCTTGTTACGTTTCGCCGTTGCAACGTTCCGTTTCACCAACCGATTTTCCATATTGGCTTCTGTGCGCTTTTGAATTCTATGCGGCTGAAAATATTTAAACGGGACGCTTTCCACGCTCGGTATAAAGTTCTTAGCATAACGATTTAATTTAACTACTCAAATTTCCTTTATTCATAAATCTAGTTTCTTCGTACAATGGAAAAGTGGCCAGTGTGTCCGCGCATAACTAAAATGTATAAGTATCTACAGTTGATCTTAGTATAAAATACTTAAATATCTAAACAAACAAGAACATACAGATACACTATTGGTAATACTTTATTATATATAAACAAGAGAAGGTAATATAATATTATATTTAAATTAGTGATGAAACGGATATCCGGTAACTATCCGGTATCCGGCCTATCCGGCCTATTTTCACTATCCGGCCGGATACCGGATAGTAGGGCACTATCCGGCCGAATACCGAATACTAGATGTTTCCCGCGATACCGTTCGCGCTGAGTGCTTTACGCCCTAAACTCGTCTATATCGCGCTTTTCTGTGGGAATACAAAAGTTTTTAAGCCTATCTATATTGTTTCTCGTTGTCTAATCTATCTCTGTATCAAATTTCAGCAAAATCAGTTCTTTAGTTTAGGCGTGAGAGAGTAGCAGAAAAACAGACTGAATTTATAATATTAGTAACGGATTATTTTGCACATACACACACATATATGAAACGCGATAAGCGGCCGAATATCCGGTGGCCGGATATCCGGCGCTCCGGCCTCGTAGTTAGCCGAATATCCGGTATCCGGTATCCGGCCAAATCACTATCCGTTTCATCTCTAATTTAAATAGCAGATATATTGACCTTGACTGATCTAGAACCGATTCTTTATTTTTTCCCTCTGGAGAGAAGAGGCTGAGAATCCTCATAGAAGCCACAGTGATTATGTCGGACTCCTGACAAATCGAGGCGGCTCGACCCGAAAGACCTACCGACTAAGCTTGAGCCGTTGGTCCTAATGACCCTATGGCTTGACGTGATAAGGAAGACCGCATCTCAGGAGAGGCGCAGTCAATCCGAACCGATTCTTTCTGATTTTTACTGCCCTGTTCTCTCCTGCGGCTAGTTATTGAGGTAAACAAAATTGCGTTATGCTGCTGTCTCGTTAAGGTATACAATGGAATCTAACGCATAATATCGCAATAGAAGAAACAAGACACATCCGGTGGTGGTTCTGCTTTTTTTCTTGCACTAACTTGATCTAAAATTAAACCAAAGACGCCTTAATTTTTAAACTATAGACGAAATCACGCGTAGAAGATTAAGTAAGTCACTTTCTTTAATAGTCAAATCGAACGTTATTTAAAGTTATGTTTTTGAAATTTTTCAAATTCGAAACTCTTTTTTATTTAAATATTTCAGCTCACGCGCGAATATTTATTGCAAATTCCTCTTATGCGATCTCATTCACACTCAAACGATTAGTGCGAGACGAACAACGCAAGGTCATTGGGACCACTATACACCTTAAGCGACTTTTGAAAGACTTCGGTCGTAGCTGTCAATCAAATGAGTCAAACCAGAGACACACCTCGAAAAAACACTAAACTACTATTTTTAATTCGAGTCAGTAAAATGACAAGTGCAACTGTCACTGATACAAAAAAGGGGGACCCACTACAACCCACTACAATAGTGATGTTCGGCAATCAATAGATTTAGACATTTAGTCATGCTTTATTTTATTAGGTATCAAAGCGTTTTTTTATTGTAAATATGTAATACATACCATATTAAATAATATGATTTGTGACACATGACACTGGAAATGTCATTTTACTGACTCGAATTAAAAATCGAACTTTAGCCAAATTCTATTATCACAGATCAAATACAATTGTGTGAATTGTCCAAAATATGACGATAAGCATCAAGTAAGTAAGAAAAATGTACCATTTATGCAAACAAAGTCGTGGGCACCATCTTTATAAATTCTAGCCTACGTCTTATTCTGATTTATAAGCAATAAATGGATCGTTTATTTTGAAAGTGTTGTAAGTCCATTCATGCTTAATGTAATGTATTTTTTTTTACAGGATTACTGGTAAGTCGACCCACATCCGTCGTGAGGTGATAGTTTTGGTCAAAACAAACAATTTTTAGCCCATATTGCCTTATCCAAAAGTTACCCGTTTTCAAGATATTTGATTTTTTTTTCTGAGAATTATAAATATTTTACCTAACTATTGTACCTTTTTGTGTAGCTTGATAAACAGTGATGTTTTTAGTACAACTTGCAGGAATAGCTACTAGTAATTTTTTTAAGAGAGATAGAGCTGAAGTTAGAGGTTTTAGGAAAAAATACAATGTAAATTTTAGTTCTGGGGTCGTACCAACCGTTGTCTTGTATAACTTTGATAGTTTTATTTTATTAATAGTTTATTCTGAATGTCTTTAATACAAAATCAATAAAAAATTCTAGCCTAATGGCTGGAAATAAAAAAAAATGCCATAACCTAAGCATTAGTGACCTTTAGTAAAAAAAACCTACAATATCACATATCTTGAAAACGGGTAACTTTTGGGTAAGGCAATATGGGCTGCAAATTGTTTGTTTTGACCAAAACTATCACCTCACGACGGATGTGGGTTGACTTACCAGTAATCCTGTATATCTACTCCGTGTTTAATTTCTCAAAAAAATCCCACATGTACAACTTAAAACAATAGAAACAATGTCTGACCTCATGTGATTTGCCTGTATTTTTAAATCAACAAATATAGTTAACCCTTAATTTTCTCGAAACAAAAAAAAATGGACTTACACCACTTTCAAAATAAACGGTCCATATATAAAATCCATTTAGTAGTACTTTTTACGTGAAGGAATAAACATCCATATTTACAACCTTTCGCTTTTATGATACATATATTAATAGGGATTTATATATGAAGAAAGTAGGCTAATTTTACATGTACCCGTCGTTAAAAGCAATTCACAAAACGCTTTTGTTTTGTTTCAGGTAACAACCAAGTTAATATCTCGAGAAATCGTCGGAAGCTCGGGACGCCGAGCTCTTTGGACACAGTCGTTTATTTAGTGTGAAGTTCGTCGACAATTTATTATAGCCGAGCCTTTCAATTTCTTTGCACTTAACTCGCTTGAAGTTTTAAACTTTGGACGTTTTGCCAACGGCTGCACCTGAGGTCTGATTTTTCCCCCCTTCATTTTACTGTTGCTTGACGCATTGATATTGTTAAGACTTTCGTTGCTAATAAATTGCGTCGGAAAATAGCTTAAAGAATATACCATCAAGAAATATGTATTAGCGAAACAAATTAATCCTGTACTTCTATTTATTTTATATATTTATTTGACACCCAAAATAAACTACAATCGATTAAAGCTACATTTTTCTAAATAATATAGCAGACTAGACTATATTCCTAGGTATTGTGTGTACAATATGAACGGCACATAACAAAAGCAGAACACATATGGCAATATAAAACTTAAGTTATTATATAACAGTCACATCTTAAATAATAAGTTCATCGGGCTCTTTTTGAATTTTGTGAGAGTTAATCCAAAAATATCGTTTGTCTTTTCGGGCGGTATACTTGTGAATCAATGGCGTAGCATCTTTGGTGTGAAGTGATTATAAAAATCCTATTTAAAGAACAAATGTTATTTTTTAAGTCACTCGTACATATGAAAAACAAATCAGTCCCGATTCTGTATGCCGTGGTCAGCAAAACTTGTTTCGCTCGTCTCGCCTTTTTTCATCTGCGCGCCGAGTTTTTTATTCATCCGCCATCCGCTCATTTCCCGAGCAATTGTCTTCCCTCAATTGCCGTGCTAGCTCGTAGGCATTGCTTCCCGTTGTTTTTTTTTTGTTTTCATTCGAGTCTGTTACCGGCGTCGTACATATTTTTTGGATTCTGTACACAAGCCAAACACGGAACTCTATAGGAGCACTTCATTATCCGTCATGACCATTTTGCTCAGGAACGCGTAAAGTTATTACCAATTATACCATATATTCAAATTTGGAATGTGTTGTATTGCACCAAAAAAGTCAAACTTATAACTTCAAAAAAATACAGTCTTTTATTTATAATTTAACATATGGAAGGGATTAAAAACCGATAGGTATCTTACCGTTGATCTAGAATCGTGAAACTTGGCCTGAAGGAGTCATGAACCACAAGTAAAAGAATAAATCCAAAAACCGTAAATATTTTGTTACATTATAAAAAATAACGGTACTTTAAGACACGAATCGAATTGAGTGAATCATAACCTCCTTCTTGTTGATTTGAAATTAAGCAATGTAATTTCGCACAAGTAAGAGAAAAATACAAAAACCATAAATTTGTAATAAGATCACAAAAAAATCGATTCCAAACTTATTGGCCAAACTTGTAATTAACGAAATATAACCTAAAACATGTTTTAAGATAATGATAGAAAGTCAGTTTTGCCGTCTTTGTTACTTATTACAGCCTTGAAATGCTTCCATATATAATTTTTAGTGAACATCGTGACGAGAGAGAGAAAAAAAGTTAGTATCTTTCATAAAGCAATGGCATTATGCCATACAGCATGATCTTGAGTCAAAACTCAATACCTACGTAAATCTCGTGGCTATATAAGCCAGTTTATAATTTATTGTAAAGATTGCTGAAAATTCGCAATTATTTCTTGCAAGGCCTCATTTAATAATTTTCTTTGAGAAAATATTTAAAGAATATATGAAATCCAAAGACAAATGGTTTAGTCTGTGATTTATCTATGCATCAATCTGTACGATTTGCAGATGAAATAATATTTAAGGAATTTATATATGCATTAAATTGAGAATATTAAATTTTTTACTAAATAATTAATTTTTAATTAATTTATTTTAATTTTAAAAGTTTGTTTGAAAAAACCAGCTTGTATTTTTGAATACTCTTATAGTTTCTATATCCAAGTCTTATTGTAAAATTTATAGGCAAAGTTGAATCCATTACTTAGAAATACTTATACTGATCATGCGGCGGATATTTGGCGCAGCGGTTGTGTGATTACCTACTTCGCATCGTGGGTTCAATTCCCACATGGAACACATATTTTGTATCAACTACAAAAAATTGTTCCGTCTGTGCATGTGACATTACAAATTGAAGTGTGGCGATTTTTATTTTAATAAAAATATTATTATATATATAATAATATTTTTAGATATAAATATCTATTAACAGTCATGGACTTATACTGCATTGTTATTAGAACTAAAGGTGTACACCAGATTTTAGATAAATTCGCCAACAGGACGAGGGTCAAACTTCTAATATTAGAATTAACCCAAACAAACAGAGCTAGCTGTATAAACCGGTTAAAAAAACTTGACCTTAGCTTAATTAAGCCGCAGAATATACGATCCAAATCTGTTAGTTAATACTTATTTTATTACGTCATTATTTCATGGAATTAGATCGACAAACACAATTGTCGTACGCGATAACAGTACAACATAACAATAATCAATCGCATATCGGATAAAAAAATGCTACTTAAAATGTAAGAAAGAAAGAAAAATATTTTTATTGACGACACACACTACAAAATAATCTTAAATAAAAAACATTAAAAATGTATAATGTGTCGCCAAATAGGCCCCAACCTCAGCACAAAGTAACAGCGGCAAGGTACTTAATACTTTCCTTATAAATTACTATTAAAATATTTTATATTCACATCTTTATTTAATTAAAAGTACACTTTTTAATGAAAAAATAGTTTTCTAGTAGCAATATAAAATTATAAATTATTTGTGTAATAATTTTCACATTCAATAGAGTGAATTGTTATTTCCAAGGATTGAATGAATGAACTAACGCTATAAGAAATGAAAGGTTTTTGGTGTCACAACCAGAAACTTGATAAAATATACAACATTTCAAAGAAAATAATACATTTTTATGCATTTGTTAAAGTTAACATGAAAAAGTTACTGCAGCAAACTTTGCTTATACGACACTCACATAATTCACTAACTTGTTAAGAGATGGCGCCACTGTCGACAAATCGCTGCCTACATTCTAGCGGCCTCACTTTTATTGAAATTTCATCCTTTAAATTAATAAATATAAATACTATCCTTATCAAGGATCAAAGAGCATACATTTTTGCAAATTTTAATAGAAATGTTTAAGAATTAAAAATTGATATCAAAAATCAAAATACAATTTTATTTTCGCAAGCCTAAGTCACGGGTTTGACGTTATCACAGCCCGTTGCATATATACGCGGTGAACTGTAAGCCTGTCGGGAGTCCCCTTCTACGCAGGAAAGCAGTTTCGGTAGAACTGTTCAAACTCTACTGCTCTGAACGCGATGAGCTTTTAATTGAGCACGTTGCGTTGTCCCGTGTGGAGTAACAGGAACTCTTTGGGGGCGGAGTAAACTGTGAAAAACACACCCTCCCTGTCAGATTGCTTTGCGGCCCACGCGCCCGAGTGCGATTATTGACAACACGACCCGTCAGCGGTCAGTCAAGTTCAACCTGAAAAGGTACTAACCTGAGGTCGCGGGATCCTCAACATGACTGCGTAGAACATTTGACTCCCTTTTTGTTTTTTTTTCGTTCTTATCCGCTCGACGATCTTTGATTTATCATTTAAATTGCGTATTAAATAATCACCTGAGGTCGCGGGATCCTCAACATGACTGCGTAGAACATTTGACTCCCTTTTTGTATTTTTTTTTCGTTCTTATCCGCTCGACGATCTTTGATTTATCATTTAAATTGCGTATTAAATAATCACCTGAGGTCGCGGGATCCTCAACATGACTGCGTAGAACATTTGACTCCCTTTTTGTATTTTTTTTTCGTTCTTATCCGCTCGACGATCTTTGATTTATCATTTAAATTGCGTATTAAATAATCATTTATTATTTAAGTAATAATTTATGTGTGTTCATAATTTTCTTTATTTGATTCTAATTATATTAAATACTAGCGGACCCGGCAGACTTCGTCCTGTCAAAAAGATTTGTAAAGTGGCAGTTTTTTGTTCCTACTGTAATGAAAATCACCGTTCTTTGTTACAAATATATGTAATACTACAAACTTGTACACTGACTGTTCACTTTAAAACTAACTCGTCGACTGTTGCTTAAGAACTAAACTGTGCTTAGATACTAGGTCACATTATATACCTTCATTTTGCCGCCATTTCATTTCAGTCCGCATCAGTGGCGCCAAAACCACAGTTTCCTTTTAGTCAAATCAAATACCATTTAACATTACAAGTGCTTGACTTATTATACAATTTAATACCTTTTTTATATAATGAAATCATAACATTCGGCCATCCTACAAAGTGTTGCCTCCTGGCAAACACCTAATAGTAAACTAAATAGACACATAACAAATCGAAACATTGCTTAATACATTTTTTTTTTAGCTTAATATGATTTACATGTAAATAATGTAATGATAGTATTTATTACATTTTCATTTTAATATATAATATGAATGGATGGAAGTTATGTATTTATACAATGCAATTAACCACACTTTGTTACTTATCATAATTAAACATAATATTAAAAACCAATCAATTTTCAAAAATATCCAAACATGAAAACACAATCATAACATTGTCGATAATTTTCCTTTTCTGGTTTAATTTGATACATATGTTTTCATTCATTTATATAAAACTATGTAATATTGTCAATAATAAATATGTTAATATATGACAGAAATTATTATATAATGTGCCTTAATAATAATAATAATTTATTTGCTAAAACATGGTTACATAAGATGTTACAGTTTATTTGATTTCCAGCATATTTTATTGAATTTCAATGTGCAAATATTATACATTTTAAAATATTAATCAGGATTCAGTACTATCAAAATCGTCATATTAATTTAATTAAAAATTATTACAAATAATAATTAATAAAATAAACATGTCATAAGAAATATTAAAAAAAATACATTATGGTCAAAATAATATTATTAATATTCTAGTAAAATGTCAAAATAAAAACATTCATTCACATTAATATCTCTTTATAAATTAGATGCATATAGACGTCAAACATAAAAATATTAGGGCACTTTATCATTTAGAAAATCATTTATTGAATAATACATTTTGTTCATTAAATATTTAAATAATTCTGTTCTGAATTTAGTTAAGGTCAATTTTTTTATGTCAGAAGGTAACTTATTATACAAACGAATAGACATACAATATGCATTTTTTGAAAACACCTTAAGTTTTTGGACTGGAACATATAAATCGTCTCCTTTTCTACCTCTATAGACAAAATCTTTTTTTTGTTCATATAAGTGGAAATATTTTTTTACAAACACTCCCATTTCAAAAATATATAAAAATGGAATTGGTAATATTCCAAGTGATTTAAACAAAGGCTTGCAAGAATCCAAGTAACCTGCACCACAGAGTGACCGTATACATTTTTTTTTTGATTTTAAATACTTGAATTGCATTTACTGAATTACCCCACAGTATGATATCATAACGCAATACAGACGAAACATAACCATTACTTGAAATTGAATTACTTTTTCTTTTTATTTTTATTCTTAATTTTATGGAATAAGATCGATTCTCGCACGTCACGCAACGAAATTACCTGAATATTTATAACTATATTAATTGGCTATTATATTAACCGTTACTACTATTTTTATCGACGTTACTACAACTACTGTCATCTGAATTGTGTAATTCTAAAGCTTTAATACGGATCCATGGCCGCATCCTATCTGCGGCTATTACAGGTTCATATGTTTTGCCTTTCTTTGTAAATCGTGAAATCTGTGTCTCCTTCGTCACTGGAACTACATGATGAAGTTGAATCCCTTCGCCTCTTTGGTCTCTCCACCCGCCTTCGACGCATAGGCGGACTATCTGGAGGAGTACCGGCTTCATCTTGTGACATCATTGTTACAACCCACTGGGAAGGATACACAATTTTCGACATAATTCATTCAATAACAAATCCAAAATCAAAGAGTGGCTTTAAGAGACTACTTTTAAATTAAGTACTAAACATTAAATAAAAGGTACTGTGCAACACCCACAGCACATTTTCTATAGATTGTAAGTGTCCTTTCAAACTAAGCTTAATACTTTTTCTGTTAAACTTCTATCGCATCATTAGAATTGGAACCTAGCACAAGTAGCCTTTTCTTTTAGCCTTTTATCATATTATACAACTAAGTAAGTTACTTAGTTCACTTATACATTCACATCCATTACACTTTATCCATTTACTCATACACTAAAACATACAACGTACCTTATATATTATAATACACTGATACGAACACCCATACACATCTATCAGCATTACGTAATAAACACCAGCTTTTATGACATGGTACCGGTTATTGTGATAATGATTATAGATATTTTAATTAAACATTATTTAAAAAAATATTTATTAATACTAAAACTCACTAACATATTCACACACATACCTTATACTCATACATTAGCACATAGAATATCTCTAATCTTAATATATATAAATCTCATGTCACAATGTTTGTGCTCAATGAACTCCTAAACTACTTAACCGATTATAATAAAATTCGCACACCATGTGCAATTCGATCCAACTTGAGAGATAGGATAGTTTAAATCTCAAATTATCATCATCATCATCATCATCATCATCATCAATTTTAAAAATTCTTTCACCAATAGAAAGCCACATTATTGCGGAGTGTCATCATCATCATCATCATCATCATCATCATCATCATCATCATCATCATCATCATCATCATCAGCGGACGGCGCGCGATGGCTTCGGGTTTAATTCAGTTCGCTTTCGTGCTCGCTTCGGGGATTATTAATATTATGCCCAACGAAGTGGGCGCGGGTCAGCTAGTATATTATAATACACTAATACGGACAGATATATACACCTATCAGCGTTACGTAATAAATACCAGCTATTTTTTTAATACGAATATGATAGACACCACAAACATATTAAATGAATTAGATCGTGCAGAATTTGCCCGCTCGATTGGTTGTAATATTTAATCTTTACCGAACTTCCTTACGAAGCGGGACACATATAGCTTAAACATTATTACACAAAATATTAGGAGTATATGTATCACTAATTTAGACGACTTATTACTTTCGTTAGCACAGTTGACATTCGAGGTAGACATTTTAATACTCACAGAATGCAGACTCAATTTACTAAAACCGATCCCAGTCATACCTAACTACACCTCTTATCGCACAGTTAATAACCTAAATCAAAATGACGGCGTTGTCATTTACATAAAAAATTGTCATCTAGTAACGGTCAGTGAACTTGGTCTAGTGGAAGGAACCGGCTTACAACTTAAAATATGCAATTATATAATTCTAGGTGTGTACCGGTCACCGTCAATACATAATGCAACAAATTTTATCGACTCACTCGATAATCATTTGGCTTATATCGCATCATATAAAAATATTTTGATAGCGGGTGATATTAACATAGATCTTATAGTCGCACAAAATGAGATAACAATGGAGCGTAACAATAGATTAAACTACCTAAACACCTTGTCCTCGCACGGATTATTGCCAGGTCCATACTATATCGACCAGGGGGGGATAGTTGCCTAGACCACGTCATGCTGAAACTCGAGAACAATAGCAATAACTCGGTTATTGTAGCGGTTCTAAACCATCGGCTAGTCGCCATAATTATGACGAGGAAAAAATATTAACTATAAGACCATAACTGATTACGCTGCTGCTTGTAAAGATTTATCGGTAACAGATTTATCTGATTTAAACAGCTACCAGGACCCGGATATTTATGCACAATCATTTATTGACAGGATAAGAAATATATTGGCTAGTAATTCCAAAATGACACTAAATAACACCGAATATAAAATAATTAAACCATGGATAACGCAAGGAGCTCTGAAATGCATTAGGTTAAGAAATAGTATGCAACTAAAATTAAAATCTCATTCTCACAACGAAATATTAAGAATAGCATATAAACGCTTTAGGAACTACTGCAGTAATTTAATTAAAAGGCTTAAAAGACAATACAACAAATCTCAAATTGACATTTCTATTAAAAATCCAAAAAAGTTATGGTCCACGATTAACAACATTTCCCAAAACTTCAAATGCTGAACTACTTTCGATTACATCGGATCCGCAAACGTCTAACGATTACGTAAATATTTTTTTTTTTTGTAAACGTCGGCTCCAAATTAGCAGAAACTATTATCAGTAAACACAATATATCACAATGCACTTCCATAAGCAACAATAACATTTATATACAGCCAGAGTCATTTGTTTTATTGGATACCGATGTAATTGAAGTAAATAGCATAATAATGAGTCTGTCATCGGAAAGTGCAGCTGGTTGGTATGGCATACCTACCAAATTTATAAAGTTAGCGAAAAACATACTTATCCCCTTTTTAACAGCCCTAGCAAATCTTTGTTTTCACGAGGAGGATTTTTTTTTCAAGGCGCTTAAACGCTCAATAATTACTCCCGTGCATAAGGATGGTGATTAGACATATGTCGGCAATTTTAGACCTGTAGCCGTACTGTCTGCAATATCCAAAATAATTGAAAAGCTAATGCATGCCAGACTAGACAGCTGCCTTACTAAATATAACATACTATCAGAATCTCAATATGGCTTTATATGAAAACTCTCCTGGGTTTTTAAAACACTCGAATATTTGATAAACAGAGATCTGATCAACAGAACATACATTGCACTAGTAGAATCTATTATTGCCTATTGCATTCCCGTGTGGGGAGGAGCTGCTAAAACTAGATTTATTGATACTGAGCGAACACAGAGGTCCCTAATTAAAGTAATGCACTTCAAACCCTATAGGTATTCCACAAACATGCTGTACATTGAAACTGGTTTATTATCTGTAAGAAAATTATGTATACGGAATCCAATCCGTATCCAACTTTATTAAATGGGAGACGCAATGACGTGATCGCTACAACTTACCCAACGCGTACAGGATTCGCTAGGCGACAATTTATTTCCCAATCGCCTTTCGTATATAATAAAATTTTACATATTTACCCAATGCTTTTGTTTGATTACAAAAATGGAATAACAAGTTGGTTAAAATCATTGTCGTACGATGAAGTTGAAAATTTTCTGAAAAGAATTGCATAGTTGAATAAAGGTACCTACTAAAATGTTACAATGCACATAACGACATACAACACACACACTACACACAATCGCATACAAACACAAACACACACTTTCATACTTAAATAAACAAATACATCTCAAGTTAAGTTTTATATAATTTTGTAAGTAATAACCTACATTTATACTTGTTAAGATCGATTATACCATGTCACCCCCAGGGTGGAGCAGGACATTCCCAACTCAAGTATCACGATTACTTACTGGGAAGTCCTATAGAAAATAAGCAATGTAATATTATTTAATAAACCATTATTATTTTTATTTTATTTATTTAAAAAGTAAGCATGAAACAAGTAATATATCTTATTTATTCAATTACTGAACAGTTTGTTATCCATCTGACAAATAAGCATACCTGTTCTATAACCCAGTGAGCACAGCTAGTGCGTCCCCTAAGAACCATTGAACAAGCATGGTTTAATAGTCATAAAAACTAAGTAAGCATAAAACATGTAACTACGTCTTATTTATCCAATTATCAGACAGTGAGTTATCCATCCGACGACTACTGGCTCACTCAACAACCAACAGGAAGCATACCTGTTCAATAACCCAGTGAGCACAGCTAGTGCGTCCCCTAAGAACCATTGAACAAGCATGGTTTAATAGTCATAAAAACTAAGTAAGCATAAAACATGTAACTATGTCTTATTTATCCACTTATCAGACAGTGAGTTATCCATCCGACGACTACTGGCTCACTCAACAACCAACAGGAAGCATACCTGTTCAATAAACCAGTGAGCACAGCTAGTGCGTTCCCTAACAACCATTGAACAAGCAAAGTTCAATAGTCATAAAAACTAAGTAAGCATAAAACAAGTAACTATATGTCTTATTTATTCAATTATTGTACAGTTTGTTATCCATCCGACGACTACTGGCTCACTCAAAAACCAACAGGAAGCATACCTGTTCAATAAACCAGTGAGCACAGCTAGTGCGTTCCCTAACAACCATTGAACAAGCAAAGTTCAATAGTCATAAAAACTAAGTAAGCATAAAACAAGTAACTATATGTCTTATTTATTCAATTATTGTACAGTTTGTTATCCATCCGACGACTACTGGCTCACTCAAAAACCAACAGGAAGCATACCTGTTCAATAAACCAGTGAGCACAGTTAGTGCATCCCCAAATGACCACTGAACAAGCATAGTTAAATAATCATAAAAACTAAATAAGCATAAAACAAGTAACTATATGTCTTATTTATACAATTATTGTACACTTTGTTATCCATCGGACGACTACTGGCTCACTCAAAAACCAACAGGAAGCATACCTGTTCAATAACCCAGTGAGCACAGTTAGTGCATCCCCAAATGACCACTGAACAAGCATAGTTCAATAGCCATAAAAACTAAGTAAGCATAGAATAAGCAAATTAAGTCTTATCCAATCATCAAACAGCGAGTTATTAATCAGACAACGTCTAGTTCACTCAACAATTAACAGAAAGCATACCTGTTAAGTAAACCAGTGAGCAAGTATTGTTCATATTTTGTCCAAAAAAAAAAAGTAGGTAGGTACATTTAATTTCTATTGTAATTTTGGTTTAACAAAAAAAAGTAAAATTCTTTATATTTCATTCTCGATATATATAGTTTATTTCATATGCGGCAAGGTAAAACCGATATGTGTCACTGCTATTAGAGAGTAGCCCTGATCAAACATCAACACGTTCGATTTGAGTGCACAATACTACGTGATTACTGTTAGGGGGTAGCCCTAACCAAGCACCCACGCAACACTATGCTTAATTCACACATCACGCCATCAGAGGGTAGCCCTGACATAACGAGATGCGTAAACCTCATTTTGCCCAATGCAACAAACCAATCTAATAGTACTTAATTAAACTTTCTGTTATTTACGTAGAAGTTTTCTTCTTTCTACCGCCTTTTGGTGGAAGTAAAACATTATGAAAACGAGTGTTATACATTTAATAAGATTCTTGTAAAGAAACAACAAGGAAGAATCAAATTGGATAAGGCATAATGCTTTTAACAAACCACATTTTCTTTTTCTTATTTACTTATCTTGTACTTGTTGCGTATCCCACTTCTGAGATGTAATGAAAATCACCGTTCTTTGTTACAAATATATGTAATACTACAAACTTGTACACTGACTGTTCACTTTAAAACTAACTCGTCGACTGTTGCTTAAGAACTAAACTGTGCTTAGAGACTAGGTCACATTATATACCTTCATTTTGCCGCCATTTCATTTCAGTCCGCATCAGTGGCGCCAAAACCACAGTTTCCTTTTAGTCAAATCAAATACCATTTAACATTACAAGTGCTTGACTTATTATACAATTTAATACCTTTTTTATATAATGAAATCATAACACTACTTATTTTGTAGTTAGGGCAAAAAATTCTTCTGTACAGAACCGTCACCCTGGCGGTAGGGCACTTTGAATAAAAAATAATTAATTGCAAAAAAGGTCCAAATGAACTACCCTATAATAACATTTTATGACAATTCAATTTTGAAACGTGACATTAAATGAACGTGAAATTTCAACATTATATAGCGTTAATAAACCGCAAATTGACTCCTTGACGTTAATAACACACATTGCTTAGACAACAGTGAGTGCTTGTAATATGAATTTTATACAATAACAATAAAGCTCAAATCGACTGCTCGTTTTTATTAGAAAACGTTTGTATGGAAAAAAGGTCTGATTTTAGGAGTTTTCCGATAATTATTCTAAGTAAAACCATCCTTGAACTTCAACGAACATTTTAAAAAAAGAATTGGCCAAATTGGTCCAGGCGTTGTTGAGTTATGCCCTTACCAACACATTTTGCGTTTTATTTTTATATATAAGATTATAAGTAGCTGACAATTTTCATTTCATTTAGTGTGTAACAAATTAAAAAAAAATCATTTATGGTTCCCGAGAAAAGAGATCTACGTTTCTATTTGTAAGCACTGTACTTTCAAAAGCCAGTTGATTTGGGTATTATTTAACTAATATTTACAAAATTTGCTATGCAAGCCGACTTTCTTCGTAATAGATAATAAGGTTAGAGGTTTGTTTTTTTTTAATTTAAATGATTGGATTTGGAATTCCGAAAAAATGAAGAAGCGTTCTCACAATATTTATAAAAAGGTTAAAAGTACGATACATTCATTTTGTTTGTACGAAAATAGATTTTGTTACATTTCTCTTCACTATTGTGAATTATGAAGTACCTACATAATTGCTGCCTGAAGCTGATGCCGGCGACTTCATCTGCGCTGGATTAGTATTTCGAGTAGCTTTAAGTATAACACTTATCTTCATATTTAAGACAATTCACACAATATCTTTATAAATTGTAGTCTATGTGTTATTTTGATGTTAAGGCTATACAGGGCGTCCCACGGCCATGCCACACGGAGGGAAAGTATATTAAATATTGAACGTAGGATATTTTACTAAAAGAAGACATCGTTTTATTTTTAATAATAAGTAGAACTGCATTCACAGATTTTTTAAAAATCGCCTACTTCGACCGGGAATCGAACCCGCCAAATGTGATAGAAAAATTACATGTATTTTATAATAGCGTTTGAAAGGGCTACTCATAAGCATTATTTTTTCCTAAATAACCTAGCATATTAAATGAAACTAAGATTATAAAATTTTTCATTTTATTCAAAATTTTGTTCAGGGGAATTTCCTCTGACTTGGCCATGCTTCCAACAATTAACATTATCATTTCAAAGACCTACCCACTTGAGATATGTGAGATTTCCGTGGTGTGAGTACATAATAAAGTAATACATTAAGTGTAGTATGTACTTGTATGCATTTCTTCATGTGCTCACAATTAGCATGCAACTGGCTGATATTAGTAAAAATAAATAATTCGAAAATGGAACACGTAAATTTTCAAGCGTCTGTTCTTTTGTTTATTGTAAGTTTCATTTTCGTCTATTAGCAATTTTTGTGTTAATTTACTTACCATGGCGTACCAAAATAATTTGGATTTAATAAAAGCATACTTTTTAAATCACAAAGACATTATAAAATAGAAGTAATTTTTCTATCACATTTGGCGGGTTCGATTCCCGGTCGAAGTAGGCGATTTTTAAAAAATCTGTGAATGCAGTTCTACTTATTATTAAAAATAAAACGATGTCTTCTTTTAGTAAAATATCCTACGTTCAATATTTAATATACTTTCCCTCCGTGTGGCATGGCCGTGGGACGCCCTGTATAGTATAATATAAGTAGGGATTGTGTATACTACTAATATATTGAACGCGCACAAACGCGGCCACTAGCATATTTTTTTTTTCCCCTCAGGAGAGGAGGCTGAGAATCCTCATGGATACCAACGCAACAGGCAAGCAGGGATGCGTTGATTATGTCGGACTCCTGATTCTGTCGAGGAGGCTCGACCACACAGACCTACCGACTAAACTCAGCCTAGCCTAGACCCTAATGGCCCTACGGCTTGAATGGAATGGTTGGCGCACCCTCAGGAGAGGGCACGTCAGCGCTGCCCTCCGAAGAGGACATAAGCGCGAAAGAAGGCTCGGTACGCCAAAATGGGTCCGGCCTTGAAATGATGGGGCCTACTCGTACATGTGCAGCAAGCTGCGAAGTATGGACTAACTAAGGGATGGCGGCGCAGATGCCGCCTCTCGCAAGGCTTGAAGAGCCAGCGTCAATGAGTCGGGAGGGTCAGAAATGACGTGCCTGGGTCGACGATATTCTGTATTACGCGGATTGACTGGGGGTATTTTCTGTCATTTTCATACATTTTATATTGAGTCGCCGCACACGGTTGCCGCCGGTGGCAGCTTGCTTCTTGTGGCCCGCACCGGCCACTAAACGCCCACACAAAATGCCGTCACGCGCCGCTCGCGCGAGTATGTGCCCCTCTCTCCCTTTCAATAACTACGGTTTCCTCTTCTACGACTTTTTTTTTTTTTTCTTAAGGAGAGGAGGCTGAGAATCCATCATGGATGCCAACGCAACAGGCAAGCAGGGATGCGTTGATTATGTCGGACTCCTGGTACTGTCGAGGCGGCTCGACTACACAGACCTACCGACTAAACTCAGCCTAGCCTTTGGTCCTATTGACCCTACTGGCTTTATTGACGAGAGGGCCGCGCCTCAGGAGAGGCACGGTTAGCGCTGCCCCATGGTGAGGGCATATGCGCTAGAAGAAGGCACGAATCTCCAAAATGGGACCGGCCAGTATTGACGGGATTCTACGACGACGTCTTTTTACTAGCTTTTATATTAGCTTCACTTGTAACTATGTAAGAAAATCTTGGAATCTTAATTTGACCCACTTTCCGGTCTCAGATTGAGCTGAAATTTTGCATGCACGTGTAAGTCGGATGACAATGCATGGTTATGTGTGTGAAGTCATTCTAAATACAACATGGCGGCATTGCCAAGATGGCGGGTCAATTATTTTTAATGCACCCCTACAATATGGGTATCAAATGAAAGGACTTGCAAAGAACACCTCGATAAATAATGTGACGTCACTCTTAATCCAATATGGCGGACTTTCCCAAGATGGCGGACCAATTATTTATAATGCACCCCTACAATATGGGTATTAAATGAAAGGGTTTGCTAAGCTTGCGTTTTTAGTCGGAAAATAAATTAAAAGTTAAAAAAAAAATTACATGTATAAGCTTATCGTTAAAAGTATTCTATAAGTAAGTAAATCTCGCGACAAGCTTTTATATGTAAAAGTTTATTTTGATTATTTACGCATTTAATAAAAGCTTTATCATAAGTATCACAATTAAACCTTCTTCGTCCGAGTCCATTATGAATGCCTGGGTTAAAAAAGTAGTAACTACCGACCACAAGTGGCGACCACCAACCACAAGTAGCTGTAGCGCGCTTCAGTTACTTTTGTAGCTGCGTCTAGCTTCTCGTGGCGGCGTTTGTGGCTGTAGCCCGTGGCTCGTGTGCGGCGACTGTAAGGATAAAAAAACATAGTCAGATTTATAAATGTGTTCAGACATGTACATAGCTAAATCATTCTTAATTTATTATTGAAAAATAGTATTTAAATCAGTTTGGACTTTGGAGGAATAAATAGGGGACTACGAAACGTTGATTTTGTCTTTATTTGTATGTATTTCCTGTCCGAATGGCTGTTGTCCTCCTTATCGCTCTCTATGGGCGATAGCGTGATAGCATTAGATTTTATACATGTCTAATTTTAAATGTCGTAGTCATGACATTTCCTCTGAGTATACATTGAAAATGATGTAATATTTATGATGTTTCATTTTAATATTTAAAATTAAAGTGTTATTGCCATCTGTGGCTCTTTATTTTTATTTGGAAACGTGCACTGCTCTAGTTATGTGCCGTTATGTTGTACACACATAACTAGGAATATAATAAACTAGGAAATAAGGAAATTAATTTTGATTTAATTTGATATTCTGTTTTGTGTGTCAAATAAATAAATAAATACACAAAATTGTTTATTTATCGTTACAGTTTTTACATCGATACAGAGGGCATTTACTCAAATTATCTCATGGGTGCCATTGTTCACAGAGAAGCACCAACTGATAAATAAAAAAAAGAATCATCAAAAAAAAAATCACCCAGTTGAAAATCCCAAGGCAACAAACACAAAAAATACAGGAAAGTTAAAAAACACGTAAATTTTGAAGGCGGTTAAAAATACAATCAATAAGTATTAATTTTTGGTTAGCACTTAAATCGCAACATAATGTTGGTCCTTTACGCCACTTGCCTATTATAGTTTCTGATGCGTGTATAAAAAGGCGACCTTTATCTGAGCTATAGTGTTCGAAACATGACACTATAATCTATTGGGCCATTCCACGCAGGCCAGGTGCTACTATAAAGATAAGAGCTGCATGACCTTAACGCTTTTGTATGTACAAAATAGCTGGCACAGAAGGGTGACGACGCTATAAAAGATTTTCGGTTCAATATTGATACACACACAAAAAAACACCGGTCAAGTGCGAGTTGGACTCGCTCATGAAGGGTTACGTAGCAGCAAGTTACATTTACGATTTATGACGTAGGTAATTTCTTTTGTTTTATCACTCTCTTATTTTAAAAGTTACAGAGAAGAGAATAGAACTCTAATATAAGTTTAATTTACCAATTTTCAACAGTACAGTTCTTATAGTTTCAAAAACAAATATGGACCAAACATACGGATGGACAGGCAGACAGACGTGACGAATCCATAAGTTCCGTTTTTTGTCATTTGGCTATGCTACCCTAAAAACCGTCTGTTGGGACATGCAACATCAAAAGAGTATTTATGGTGATTTATTTTACGGTGTGACACATTGGCTATTTCTTGTTTTTGTCGTCTCACTGGCTGTTGTTTTAATTCTAACGAACCAATCCGCAGAAATCCCAGCAATATAATATGAGTACATACACGCTTCAACGTCAAAGCACGATTCGGACACTCGTATTGAAGGTTCCACAAATAAATATAAAGTCTTTCCTTGAGCATATAATTAAGCATTACTTTTGTGAAGTAAATTTAGGTCAGAAGTAAGGCACGACACAATATATAACTAAATATATTTATTAATTAACACCACAAGTTCAACTCAACAAGCACATCGATGTTTGCACGAAGATTGATTCACTATATGTAACGTTGATTTTAAAGAAACTTCCGACTCGGTCGGTAAAGTCGGCAATGAGAAACTCAGTCATTTCAAGACTGTTATTTGACTACTATAATTTATTTCCTCATCAATAATAGTCAATCGATATACCAACAAAACATTATACAATATTATTTATTAAACGCTAACATTTTTATATTTTATTACAACAGTTGTATATTTTAAAAGTCATCAAAATGGCATACACTATCGCTCAAAAGTATTTGGCCACCTGGTAAAATATATTATGTAAAATTGTGATTAAGTGAAACTACTTCATAAATATTTTAACTGTTTATTAGCATTTTTTTCGACATAACAATAATACATTTTTTTATATTTTGGACGCATCACAATGAAACCTAATATTTTTTTTATGTATTGTTTAACAAGAGATCGGATAATCGGATGAATATTTACCTTAAGTTAATTTTTGGCTCACAAATTTAGGAAGCGGTTTTTTAAAATACAATTTGTTAAATAAAAATCCCGGGAAAATACGGGACTGCAAATTTAACGTAGTGATATTGTTTGAAAATTACTAAATTAGCACGTGGTATTTATTTTCAAAAGACCGAGACTCCGGGTTCATTTATACAATTATGCATACGTATTTACATGAAGTTTAGTTTCAGTTCCCCGTGCGATTTATGAATGTACGATTGTTTTATTTAACACTCGACTTTCTTCCTCTAAACCTCTATATACCCACTCACAAATCACACGGGGAACTGAAACTAACCTTCATGTAACGTCGTTTTTAAGCTCATATTACCGACTAGTTTTGCATTACCAAAATGTTCTACAGTACCGGAATTCCAGGATTTTTATTTATGGAAATAAAATAAAAAGACAGTTCCATACTTTGTCAAAAACTAAATTAGGTAAATAAATAAACATCCGGCTATCCAATTCCGCAATCCCGGGATTTTTATTTAACAAAACAATAAAAAGTCGTTTCCATACTTTGTCTTAAACTATCTTTAGGTAAATATGCATCCGATTATCCGATCTCTATTTATAACTTAAAATGCAGGTGGCCAAATACTTTTGAGCGGTAGTGTATATAACACATTATCAAAACAATAAGTTATCGGAGCACATGTCAATGGTTTTCAATTTCGTTTGTTAGGCAATGACCTCTACTGTTAACTATAAACGGGATCGTGACATCGTAACCTCTATAAATATAGTCACCATACCCGGTGACTTCACTCATTCAACCCTTCGGATACGAACATAGCAATGCAAATGCCCAGGTTTGTTAATACACTTTTGCTATAATATAATTAACAGGAATTTTGAATTTCTGTCGTTCTTTATAACAGAACATATCTGTACAGAATATATCTCTTATAACAGAACATATCTGTCGCAGCCAACTGGTTAAAATAGCCGTTCAATCAAACAGCTAGCCCTTTGACTGAACAACGTCATTTCAACAACGTCGACAATATAATTTCGAACTATACGAATAATAAAATGTACATAGATTACAGTTATTATGTAAGTATATAAATTTATAGATACAGAGATTATTTTTCTAACGGAATAGAAAAACATGTAACTGACATTTCACTCTGGAATAAAAAATACAATATGAATATGTCGCAACCAAATGGGTAAAATAGTCGTTCAATCAAACAGCGTCAGCGTAAATTCAACCATACGTCAAGCTTATTAATTGAATATTTGAGTCGCTCAAAAAGCTCAACACTACAGCTGATTCAAAAGCCGCCTTCTAATTTAATTAGTTCAGCGCTCACCACCGCAGCGCTAGATGCGTTTTGTTTTCAATATGGCGTCAACTAGCCGGGGTTTGTGATTGTTTCAAGATATTTTTCGGAAAGTAAGTAGTAAATATACGTTACACGTGTTATTAAATACACAGAAATTATGAGGTCACTTACGAGTAATACGAGTGAATCAAAATTTAAACAAATATTCGAGGAGAAATTACGGGACTATGAAATGATTCTTGCTTCGTTTTTTGAGTTTGTAATTTTTTGTTTGGTGCAATAAACAATATTATGATTAATAATTTGTTTTTCATTTTTACTTATTTCATCAAACTTTTGGTCACTTCTTAAACTTAATTCAAAAATAACCTCCCAAGAAGTTACAAAAAGTCTTCCTATTCTCTCAAATTAAGTACTAAACTAATGGTCACCTTAGTTAATTTGCCATCGTCGTCTAGCTGTAATGTTGAAAGTTGCAATCAACAAGTCGGCTAAACGACGTATACTTAGCTGTTTGATTGAACGGCTATTTTAACCAGTTGGCTAAGACATAGGTATATAACATTCCGTGATGACTACAGAATATTTGATAAAATAATATATAATTAAATGAAATAATCCTAAGTACTGGTCTAAGACATAAAAACCTAACTTAAATTATCTCATTTTAAAATAAAAGTCAATCTTTAAAATAACAACTCTTATCAGTTGTTACCTATCAAAATGGTGGACTGAGACACAGGCTTAAATTAGATTAGTTCAGCCACCAGTCTCTTCAATCTTAAACAGTAAAGTAGTTTTAAGGTCTGCCATTAGGTTTAAGATCATTTTTTGTTATTGTAAGATTGTGGAGAAAAATAAATAAATAAATAAAATAAAATAAATAAATAAAAAAAAATAAATGAATGGTCGTGTGTTAGTTAAATACATTAATATAAAAAAAAATTAAACTGTCAAATTAGGAAACACTAACTATACTCGCGACTTCGTCCGCGTGGAACAAAAAAATTAATTAGTTTATTTAGTTTTTTTTTGTTTTTGCATTTTAATTTTAAGTGGGATGCGCGTGAGCTGCTCACGGTGCTGGACAGTACTTGGACTTTGCAACATTACCAATTCGAAATTTCATTCTAAAGCTTAAAGAAAGCCTTCTGACGGTAAACATTTTGTGCCGCGTCAGATAACGGCGGAATCGTTTAGAGCACTTTATCGTTTTGGGCGAAACCGAAAGTGTTCCGGGCTAGTGTACGGGTTCTATATTTAGATAATCGAAAATAAAAGCGTTGACATCAATTTTTCACTGCAAATTACGAGTTGTATCTTCATTTTTTAGACCTGAGTTAGCGACTAATTAAAATTAGCCTTTACGTGCAACGGATTTATATCGTGATTTCATTAACAAAAAACAAAACTATTTACAAATTTCTGATATAAAAAGTCAAGAAATATCTTAAAACCATATGTATCACATCCCGTATTCCATCCACATTGAAGAGTAAATAAGGCCTATACTAATTCATCACCAGTCTGGGCGCTCGTTCGTCATTCTCATAACTCGTGCAACTAACGTCCGTATTCTTAAAAGGAAATATACTAATATATGATCGTCGCTTCTCCACGCATCTTTCTCTAACTTCACCGTGTATAGGTAAGATAGAGAAGGACGTGAAGCGACAGCGATAACGATATATCAAATTTGTGTGTTCAGAGTACAGGGCCAGAGCGAGCTGGTCAATGGACGTTGTTACAACTAATTTATGAATGAACGCCGAGGAACAGATGTTTCCGGATTGTCAGACGATTGTTTCACATAACACAGTAATTGAAATGAAGAATCACACTGCAAAGCGATTGCAAGTTTTGTTTATGAATGATAATAACCACTGGAGTTTATCTTAACACTATCATAGACGATAAAAGAAAGGATTGATTGGTATCTCTTTGTATACATTTTTAAATACAAGCTTTTATGAAATGCGCAAAAAAGAACAAAATAAGCTTTTATATACAAACGCTTGTCGCGAGATTTATTTACTTATATAATACTTTTAACGACAAGCTTTTATATGTAAAAGTTTATTTTGTTCTTTTTAGCGCATTTAATATAAGCTTGTATAATAAAAAAAAATACTTTTAATTTATTTTCCGACTTAAAAACCAAGCTTGCTAAGCTTGGTTTTTACAATACTACAATATCTATCCCATGGGATAGATATTGTAGAGAATGAAAACAGGTTAACCGATTCTTCGAAATGTTGGTTAGTTGAAGGTTATTTGTGTAAAGTGTTGAACATTCTGCGTATGATATACTAACTCGACTGCAGACTGCAGCAAACTGTAGCAGCATTTAAATAAGTCTAACTGAATTTCTAACGACACGGTAGAATAACATGGTTACGAACTATCCTTTTGCTAACCCCGTTAGTACTGTTAAAGTGTGCACTCAGCTTTAATAACGTTGCGAATCCATGAGGGAAATGGACACTGTTCGCAAGGCAAAGGAGATAATTTTTTCTTGTATGGAGAATAGGCCCACTACAAAATGTAACGTTTATTAATGAGACATACGTTAAATAATTTCTTATTAACCCTAGATATTATAGGAACATTAGCTTGTTTTTATCTAACGGGAATATTGAGAAATCAATTAAAACACGAAGATTATTAATAACCTAAAAATTCTTAGTATGTAGTTAGTAGCTTTATTTTGATTTGTATTCAAATTGTTTTTTACGTAAATGCTATTTAACACTTTTTTATTCTTGAAAAATACAATCTTCTTTGGCCACTACCAAACGCCCGAAATCGTATTATTTTTTTGCATTCTAAATACTGGATACGGGAAAGAAAACGAAATCAAGCCGTTTGAAACGTAAACACAGAATTCGGGTGAAAACAAACCGACGTCAATTGGATGTCAGTGTAGGTACCATTCTGTTGCTGTCAAAAATGATGACGCGTTCCGTTTCACGACGATACTGAGACTGACGAACTAATAGTTAAAATAATCTAAACTAGTATTAAAATTATTATAGAGAGTTCAATACTTTTAAATAAAATAAAAAAGAAATAATACACTATCCTTTATCTATTATTATATTTATATATTATTTGTATATATATTAAATCATCTTTCATTTTGATTTAAAAAATTCCTTTAGCTCAATGTCAAAAGTCATTACTATGTTTAATTAATTGATTTTATTATTCCCGTTTCATTTTTACTCATAATATCGTGCAATTGCTTTTAATAATAAATTGATATTTTAGAGTTCAGTAATATCAATAAACGTTGCCGTTTTCTAGTGGGCTTAAAAAAAATATCTCCTTTCAAACGTACATCGACATAGTTTTCTTACTTAATTCCACTAGGGTAACGGAAGAAATTCTATATAGCCCTACTAATAATATAAACTCGGAAGTTTGTAAATATGTATGTTTGTTACCCTTTCATGTAGAAACTACTGAATGGATTTTAATAAAACTTTACAATAACAATAATATCAGAATAATCCATATTTTCAATTCAAATATATTGTGTAATGTTATATGTAGTTTTTTTTTAATTTTATCAAAATGTTTATAAAGATAATAATTTTTATTTTAATTGGCCGTAAGCAATAAAAGTAGGCGTTAAAGTTATTATTGTCGTTTGCACCTCTTAGTTCGAGTTATTATGTCTAGATGGCGTTACTATATTAACAAATTTAGTCAACCAATAGTGTGGTACAGCGCCATCTGTCGAGTATTTGAATATATAACAATAAGATCGATGTGTTATCCTTATTCTATATAATATAAGAATAAGCGCCATCTATAATCTGTTGTCTTAATTACATACTATTCTAGGCTTACGAAAAGCAATGTATTTAATATAGTTAAATAATCTCTAAATAATGGCAATTAATGCAATACATAGAATAACCAATATTAAATAAAATCATATTCTCTTTTATTAAATACAGTGCGTGTATTTATTTCACGGTTCATAATTGGTATGACAAAATAATACAAGTGAAAACTGTTCACTTGAATTTATTGACAGAACACATCAGCTTGTAGACGTTCTAATAAGTGCGGTTTTGTTCAAATAGACACAATACTTTAAGCACCTCTAACGTAACGTACTCGTACCAGCGTTATTACGTTTCATTATTACTGTCGAAATTGATTTAATTGATTGGGTGGAAACAGAACAGTATTATAGCAATTTAGAAACAAATGGCGTCTTAGTCAACGCAATTAGAGGTGATTTGAAAATCACTTTCAAGTCAGAGATATTATTGAGGCTGGGTTTAGTGTCACGCTGATTGTCTCAGCGCATAGGTTGTCAGCGCTGAGGTTTGGTGGGAGACGTTTCAGTATCGTACTGACGGGCGATCGCACAAATCACCGATTTTCAATAATTCTTATTTTTGAATATCACACCTGTGACTACCTTAGTCACAGGTGTGATTTCATTACGAGTGCCTTCACCCACTCGTAATCAAGTCATACTTGTGGAAATGTTATCTGTGTTTTGTTTGATTTTTCAGTCTATATATACAATATACATTTATTAATGTAGCACACATATATATATATAATCGATGCCTCCTACGTATACCATTGTAAGTCTCAAATGCCAATTTTTCAGGAGAGGCATTTTAAGGTAATTTATGATGCAGTAATAAGGTCGTTGAAGTTAGGGAAACGAATTTTTTTCCACATATAGTAAAAACTTAGAGTATTCTTAAGCATAGACATTTATTTCTTAATTATTGATAGTTTTTGAGTTATTGTTGTTACGATATTTTACTCCGAATTCAAATAGTTTTAAATATCTTAAAATGCCTATACGATTATTTACTTAGTATAGTTTTTGGTAAAATCTATAGTAAGAGTTACTTACGCCATTTTACAACAACTATCATCTTTTGCTATTGCACGTATGTTACATATGTTACAATTCCAACTCCCGTAAAATATTAATTTTAACATTCTCAATCCTTACAAAAACTACAATATTCAATATTGACTAAAAGTCTTTTCTACTTTAACGAAAGGGATTTATTAAAACAAGTTATCTATGTTTGTACTTTTTTATCATTTGTATTCTAAAATCACCAAATCACAACATCAGACTTTTTAAATATTATTTTTATAAATAATCACTAAAACAATTTTTATATTGTACCATTCTTATTTGTACCAAATAATCACATAATCAGCCTTTTTAAGAAAATCAGTCTAAAACAGCTGTTTAATCTACCATATAATTCGTTTTTGTAAATAACGTAACACTTACCTAATACAACACTTTCTAATAAACAATCATATTTTTTATAACAAATAAATGAACAAACTCTTTTCTTTTTAAAAAGAATCAAATCTAATATTCTTCTTCTTAATTAATCATAAAATAAAAAGGCCTTTCCTCGGCATAAAATAATCATTTTAAATCAAGTTACATCTTTATATGAAATTAAATTTTATTGAATTACATGAATTAACATATCTCTTACTCACTACTTCTGAATTCAATAAGTTTACGTAGAGGATATTGTTTTTTGAACTCTGATTTTTTTTTTACATTTTTTAAAATATTTATTCTGAATCAGTCTCAGCATTAAGATTAGAAGAATCTACAAGAAGATTCTGATAAAAGTTGTGATGCACTGCTGGAATGATACCACTACTGCAAAGACTAACCAAGTCTTTTTTTTTTAGTTTGGATATTGGTAACACCTGGTTATAAAGGCGGGGAACATCAGTGTGATCTTGTTGTCGTCGCCTCGTATTAGTTTTAGTCACAATTGTCTTATATTGAGACTCATCCAAGTTATACTTAAAATGGAGTTTCATAGGCTCAGAAGGAAGAACTTTAACTTCTTTTATTTTAGTCCACTGTACTATATCACCGCCTAAACTTTTGGTCCAATTTTTTGAGCTCAAAGTGGACTTAAAATCCAAGAAATGTGTATGGTTTAGCTCTACAACTGTGTATGTTTTTCCATCTTCTTTAGCCCATCGTACTAATGAAAACCATTCTAAAGGACTATAGATACATTTATTTTTAGCACATCTTTCTATTAGAGCATGAACGCTGTCTCCTTCTTGCTGGGTATGCCCTTGTTCCAGAAATGTGTGTTTGATGGTAATATTATATTTCTGGGATAACAACATGTAAGCAGCAAACACTATGCGATTCCGGTTTTGCCCGGCACAATTATCTGACCAAAATCTAAACTCAACAGCTCCTGCATCTACACCTTTTG
Organism: Scirpophaga incertulas; assembly: GCA_036419045.1. Lineage (NCBI taxonomy): Eukaryota > Metazoa > Arthropoda > Insecta > Lepidoptera > Crambidae > Scirpophaga > Scirpophaga incertulas. Next base: position 36,219,690 of record CM071627.1, read on the forward strand.
ATATAAAATCTGAAAGACAGCTTGAAACCTCATTGGAACCGCGTTTGCCTTCAGCTTCATGCCACATATAGCATGTTGCTGTTTTGCAGCCAGATTAAACACGGTAAAATTCATGGTATTCAATTTTCTTTTGTAATAGAATACGCTTATTTCACCATAAGGAGTATTCAATACTTTTTGGAAGTCAAAAGTAGCAGAAATAATTTTTCCACTTGAAGATAAAGCGTCTCTTTTATCCGCTGCTTTTAAATTACGAGCTGTATTTTTATTGAGAATATGATTAGCGTAGGCTTGGCGATCCAAAACAGTTTGAGATTCATTCGTTTTGTATTTGTGACATACATCACACTGATCCTTTTTGGGCTTAAAAAAACTTAGCTTAAAGTTATCATTTGCAATATTTTTGTATTGACGCTCTGTTTCAGCTTTAGACTCGTAGGTATTTGGATTGAACCATTCATTGTACATAATAAATAGCTTATGAAAGTTCAAGTCGCTGTCCAAGTATAATCTAGAGGTATCTTTACGAACATAATGAGATTCTACTGGTTGCAAATGTTTAATATGGTCGCACACACTTTTTTTAACGTCCTCAGTTAATTTACGAGGGTGATTCTTATGCTTACCTCGATTATCTGTTGTCACAATGCCTGTTGATTTGTTGGTCTTCTGTATTGCTGTATACACAAATTGTTCACTAATGGACAGTGTTGATAGAAACTGTTTTTTGCAAACTCTCAAGTGAGTTTCATCTGAACTTTCTATTGTTGGAAGTGGTAATTTATATTTTAAAGTATATTTACGCCGACTCTGTGTGTCAACGTATACTCTTCTCTTAAGATTTTGGCTTACTAAATTAGATATATAAACCCATTGTTCACGATGATCGCCTAATTTCCAGAAAGCTTTAAAAATTTTTTTTCTTTGATTGTTTGTGATTTTTTCAAAACATTTCAGTCGACATTTACATGGTGATTTAATGGTTTTTTTTTCATTAAGTACACCTTTGCGAGTTTTGTATGCTTTACCGAGGTTTTTTAAAGTTTTTCTTTTCACATCAATCCACTCGCTCATATGTCTCCTTCGTATATTTCCCTTGTCTTTTCGAATTGACTTTTTTCTACCATGCGGAGTCACAACATCGCTTGCACAACACGGCAAAGGCGTGTTTGCTTGGGGTGTTGAATAGCCAGAAAAATTTGAGAGTACAGAGAGCGGTTCACGTATTTGAACCCCAATAAAATATGGACAAAAATCGTTATTACAATCTGTATCTAAATGGTTTATTACACATTCAGGGGAAGATGGATGAGGTGTGTGTGGAGACTTGAAACATTTCACTGGACTATTTTGCTTATTTATAATATTTCCAAGACAGAGTGTAGCTGCGCATGCATCATTTTCAATCGTATCATCGTCTCGAAAGAATTCAAGGGAGAACTCAGCAGTATGCATATTATTTTCGTTTAAAATTTTCTCTGGAATGAAATGAAACGCTATAGGGACATGTATAGAAACAATGACACGTTTATATTATTTTTACATAAAGAAGTTGAATAACAATCAATTATTATTAATTACTTTATTATTTCCTTTACCTTCGTCACATGTAAGTCACTGGAAATCATATTAGAAAGTGCTTCGATTTCTATTAAATCAGCTCCGTCAGGTAAAGGCGAGTCTGAAATAATAAAAACAAATATTAAGTATATATAATTAAAGACGAATTTAATTATAAATGAAAGTTACGATACCAATAGATATATATTTTACGGACGTAAACAATAGTAAGGTTCATATACGATACCGCTCGTGTCAAAATCAACCACGATAATAATCGTATACGTTACATACGATAATTTTTTTTATTTAACAACACCGTATAATATGGTATGTCGAATATACGATACATTTTTAGTGTAAAAAATAAGCGTAAATTATCGTATGTGTTAAATACTATAGTTTTGAATAGGTTCAAATAATAAATAAGACAATATTCAACCAAATGCAACAAATGTAATTTTAACTTACCTAATAGTACTCTGTCAAAATCTTCTATATTATTCAATAAAACATCCTCTCCGTTGTGGGAAAGAAATACTGAAGAATCTATTTCATTCTTTAAATTGTTCATATTTAATGCTATATTGCATAGTTTTCGACCCCTCGAGTTCAATTTAAAGTGTATATTTTCGGGTTCTTTAGCCATTTTTTAAAAACCTTGGTAATATATTTATAAACATCAAAACGCAATCCGCGGGAACAAAGCACGCGCGTGCTCGCTTGCGCCCAGTATAAACCTGTATGTGACCGTTACCATCAGCGCCGCGCCCCGTGCCCGCGCGCCTCTCCCGTGTATTCGACTGTCCAGGACGTTACGGTAGTATACGCTGCTGCGACGTATTACATACGATTAAATACGTGTAAAAAAAGTTTTATTTAAAATGATATTAAAGTTTTTGTTGGTGGATTCGTTAATATATCTAATTTTATTATTGAAACTACTATAAAATGAAAATTGCTGTTTTGTGGCATACGATAGTATACGTAGAAGGCATCGTAATATCCGCAATGGTTAAGCCGGCAATAACGGCAGCGGCTACATTCTGCGTGGAACCGAACTCTTACATTTATGTGTGTACTTTATCTATTGCTGGCAGCTCTGCGATCGACTTTCAAAATTGAATGATTAGGAATCCGTGATCTCAAAGTCACCGCTGACTATTTAGTCAGCGGTGATTTCGAAGTCGCATTCGTAATTCAAAAATAGGTCTCCTGATCGGTCAGGCGACTGTTGTCACATTGTGATTCGACATGGCTTTACGCGCTGCCGAAGCGCGAAGCGCTTAGCTGTCAGCGCCGACTGACGTACGCGCTGATAGCTAGGTGCTATTCTAATTTCTAAAACGCTTCTTAGAAGTTCATACGTCTTGACTGTTAACGTGCGCTCAGCGTGACTGTAAAACCAGCTTAAGTATTAGAAATACATATGTTTACCGGGTCTCAGCACTGGTCTCGGATGATTCGGAAGACACGGAGACGATCCCTTTCGAATTTCATATGTATCAGACGCTCCTACGGTGAAGGAAAACAACATACGAGGAACTTTGTATGATAAGTGTGCTGATTTTACTAATTAGTTTGACATGACTGCTGTAATTTACTATAAGTTAAACACCTATAGAAAACGTTAGCAAAGTTATTGTCAAGCCGCAGATAATATTTTTGAAAATTGATGTAAAACTTAAACGAACCGTGACCTGTACGATGATAATTCCTTCTTGCCTTAGTAGCATCCATCATCTCCTGCCAATAGCCAATCTATTTATGCATAGATTGGTTAATACTACCTTTGGTAATGCGAGAGAGGAATAACATGGGATACTCGTGTGTTAGAGCGAGATGGAAAACCCAGACCATTCTCGTATACGCAGAGGCGTATATCGGACCAACGTCACTTGCTACAATTACCGCATATTTTTATTAAACCATACGTAAATTTGGAGTTTTATAGATGCAAACAATTATGATTTCTTATGCGATGCATAGTTGTTATTAATCTAGGAAATAACCACAGAATTATACATTTTACATGTACATTCAATTGATTATTTCTTTAAATGTAATGTTTTTAGAAGTCTGACAAAATAGCATGCACACATGTATAGGACAAAAGCACTAGAAATACATAAATTTAGCGTAATAATAAATAACTACACGTAGTTGTTGTATTTTTAACCTCAATTTTATAGGGTTTTACCAGTTTCCTAAATAGTTGCTTGGCTCTGTGAGGCGCAGTTCCATCAGGGGCTAGTTGAAAGCTCCGCTGTTCTTAACTTCTCTATAGTGCCGAGTTTTCAATATCTTGTCTCTACACAAATACATATAACACGAGCACTGATCTTTTTGGGTTTTTTTATTGATTTAGAAATCAAATGATTTCGACCATAACGACCACAAAAGAATTGTATGTCGACTATGAACTGTAATTAATCTCAACTAGTCCTTACTATAAATGCGAAACTTTTTCTGTCTGTCTGCCACGTTTTCAAGTCAAGAAGACTGAATCGATTTTAATGCAATTTATTTTGGAGATTGTTTGAGATATTCGGGAAAACACTCTGAGAACGAAAAGACAGTTAATGTTGTGGGTACATATTTTCTATAGCTTAATCCGATATAACTTGGGGAAGTCAAAGGCTAAAAGTTTGTTAAAACTTGACTAGATCGATTACATCGATTTTTGTTTTTTTTTGCCGGATATACAAGAGTATAGATACCGGAATAAGCAAAGTAAAAGTAAAAGGAATTTCAATTTTTAACTGACGTTACAATTCTAGCTGGCACGCTTAACATCACAATAGCTTCACAAATTAATGTTTACACAATACCAATTAGTGACTTCAAATACACCGCAACGAACGCGGCGATAACGAATTGTAAATGTTTGTCATAAAACAAAGAACTGCTATGCTGTTCTGTTAGAGTTAAGTCATCTTACAATTCGTTTCAGACATCACTTTCGCGATAAATTTCATGATTTTCCCGAAATCAAGGTGGAAGGGACTGAAATGAGAAAAATCTAGCTGTGAAATCATTAGGCATATAATGATTCCTAGTTATAGGTTTCAATTGTTTGGTGCCTGCAATTTCGTCTGCGCAAGACACTTATCATTATATTTTGGACAATTCATACAATCCTTCTTTACTAATATTATAATCGGAAAGTGAGTTTGTTTGTTCCGCTTTCACGCCGTAACTACTGAACGTAGTGATAAAAGTCCGGATTAAATAATAGGCTACTTTTTATCCTGGAAAAGACAGATCCCACGGGATGCGCAATAAAGGCTTCGCTCAAAAACTACTGCACAGATTTTCATGCGGCTTTCATCAATAGATAGAGTGATTCTTGAGCAAGTATTTGCGGCATTTTTTATCTCGGGAAAACGGATAGTCCCACGGGAAGTGCGATAAAACCTTCGCGCCATAAACCGACTTCCGCGCATATGTAGTCGTGGGCAAAAGCTATGACCCTTAACTCTCTATAGACCCAATCCCGAAATCCACGCGGGCTTTCGGGATTTTGATGAAATTTGGTATAGACAATCTTTAGACCCTGAGACAGAACATAGGCTACTTTTTATTTCGAAAAAAAAAGGGATAAGGGGTTGAAATAGAGGTTGAAAGTTAGTATGGGATTTCTTAATTTTAAAAGATACAACCATGAAACTTTATATTTAAGCACTTGATAAGAAATCATTAAACATTTGTTCGAGCATTTTTGAATTTCCACCAGCTAGGGGGTGAAATAAGGGTTGAAAGTTAGTATGCAAGTTCGTCAAATATCACGTCATAAGAAACAAAAAATCGTTTGTTCTAGCATTTTGAAATTTTTACCAGTGTGGGGGTGAAATAGGGGTTGAATTGAAGATAAGACCATAAATCTTGGTACCTTAGACATAAGGGACCAGGATTGACGAAAACTTATTTCACGCGGGCGAAGCCGCGGGCGGAAGCTAGTTGGTTTATAAGAATCATTATTGAACATAGTATAGGATTTTTCAGGCACTTATTGACCTTAATAGAAATGTACATATAGCAACACGTGATGCTGTACATGTTGGCATTGACATAGCTCTCATGTCGTCTGCAATAGCAGCGCTTTGCCTTATTAAAATGTGAAGCTTGACGTGTGGCTCACTGTAGAACAGGGGTCACCAATTAGTTTCGCTCGGGGTCCATTTTAAGAAATGAAATGACATTCGCGGTCCACATATTTAATAAAAGAAAAATGATTATTGAACAAAGGTAATTACGGAAATTACAAAGGTATTATTATTTATATATCAATGAGAAAAGTGACATTTTTTATTGTCGATTATATTATCTGTGTGAAGTTTGGAGTGGAATTGATGCAAACTATTGACATTAAATGCTGAAGATGATGATCAGTATGTCGAGATCGAAATATATTCTTAACGAAGTTCATAATCGAAAATGTTGCCTTGCATATGTTGACCCAAACAAAGTGAGAAGTTTCAAAGCTAATTTTTGTAATTCTGGATATTTATTACCACACACAAAGGAGAACGGCAGGCCATGTTTATGCATTATCTTTTACATTTAAAAGACACTATTTTGCATATATCAGATTACAATTTCAACTTGTCTTAAATCAAATAATACAAATTAAAAGCAGTACAGCAAAACCGGAAACAAAACGCTTTACGAAAACAAAACGCAACACGATTATCAGTACTACATAGATTAAATGAATTTTCATATACTAGCGTACCGGACAGACTTCGTTCTGTCTAAAAGATTTGTAAAGTGGCAGTTTTTTGTTCCTAATTATTTTATAGATAATATCGCATAGCCAAACAAATTTCAAAAAAAGTCTAAAGTTACTATTAAATTTTGTGACTATTTAATTTTGGATCATGACATTAAATCCTCCAACGATGTATTCTGTGCTCCAACGTACACACGCACAATGTTTTGATAGATATGATTGAATTTCAACTTTACATAGCGTTACTAAAGCGCAAATTGACTCTTTGATGTTAGGAACACACCTACATTGCTAAGACAACAGCGAGTGCTTGCAATATGAACTTTATACAATAACAATAATAAATAATAATAATAAATAAATAAATAAATATTTGTTACACTTACACCAATTAGCCTAGCCCAACTAAGCTCTGTAAGGCTTGTGCTATGGGATCTAGGGTAACGGATAGACATACATATATTATACATAAATAAATAATTTTTATTGAAATATATATCAACAACCATGACTAAGGTACAAATGCTGGCATTCATCACACGAACATCTGCCCCCACCGGGATTCGAACCCGGGACCTCAGAGATGGCGACACCTTGAAACCGGTGTACTATCCACTCGACTATGAAGGTCGTATTAAGCTCAAATTGACTGTACGTTTTAGTAAGAAAACGTTTGGTGGGGAAAAAGGGCTGTGTTTAGGGCTTTTCCAATAATTATTAAAATTTTAAGATTTGAAACCAGCCATGAACTTCAACGAACATTTAAAAAAAAGAATTGGCCAATTTGGTTCAGGCGTCGTTGAGTTATGCGCTTACCAACACATTTTGTGATTCATTTTTGTATATAAGATTTTGAATCTTTATTATGTGATGCAAATGGTAGCACAGTGTTTTCTTAATGCAAAAAACTTTGCTTTAAACTATACTTTGACTGATATCGAAGAATTATCTTTCTCTTCGATTTTGAGTACATCATTATACGTTATTATTATTGATAAGTTAGATATGCAGAACAGTAACTAATATAATTTTGATGCATTATCTACCTATTCCAATGTCAAATATTTTTGTTGCTGTTCTGTAACTCATATTAATTCTTAGTAAGATGTTTTGAAAAATATATATAAGGCTTAAAAATAATCAGTTACAATTTTATTTCTATAGTTTAGAATTAATTTATTTATTACGGAGAATGCTCAGAGGAATTATTTGGACTAATCCCTGCAACTACTTTCCGACATCGTTCCACGCGACAAACCTTCCATCCTCACCATCTCAATACTTGGCAGTCCACCACTGTGCGTTTCTCTAGAAACTTTCTGCCTCGCACAGCTAAACTGTGGAATGAATTGTCGCCTGCAGTGTTTCCGAAGCGTTACGATATCCTAACCTTCAAGAAAAGAGCGTACTCCCATTTAAAAGGCCGGCAACGCGCTTGTGACTCCTCTGGTGTTGCGGGCGTTCATGGGCGGCGGTAATTGCTTACCATCGGGTGATCCGTCTGCTCGTTTGCCCCCTATCTCATAAAAAAAAAATAAAAAAAGAAAAATTAATACGTCACATTAAAATTATACATTTGCACTACGAAAACCACTGCTATTTTGAACGGTATAAGAGTGTCAAAGTTAATCAGTCTAAGCCAAAACATGAAAAAGTAAATCAGTATTCATTCAATTACAACGTTTGTATCGATTATCCTAAACAATTGCCATTTATACAAATTGATCTGCACTAATATAGTTTCATTGATATCTAATCGATTTAACTCGATTGATTCAATCAAGAGTGATAACGTTATCGATTTATTAACTCATCGCGAACGCACGTGCCACTGCGCACGATACACACAGATTACTTGTTCGGTGAATTGGATTATTCCAAAGCTACAGACTGCTATCCAACGAACGTCTATATTTGTTATTGTTGCTATAGAAATTCTATTAATATTTTTATATCATAAATATTTATGTCTCTTATTATCATAGATTTTAGATTTTTTTATTATCATAAATATTTTAAATGAAATTACACAGATATACTACTGAAGTAACGTTTTAGACGAATAGGATTTCATAGAAAACAAACTGATTCAAAACAGTGTTTGCGTGAAGTAGTTACACAGTCAGTTTGGAAAATACTCAAGAGACGCCATATTGACACGAGAGATGAGGTCGTTATTACCTGTGACGCAACCAGTTTTGTTTTCGATGACGACAAAACGACGGTGTGTTTTTTTATGTCAGAAGGAGCTCCATAGATGAGGGTGAACTCCAAATGTGAAGATAGTTAGTGCAGGAAATAGAATATATGTACAACTGGCCAGTTTTATCTTGCCGACTTGCAGATGTTGCTGTTTCTCTACTCATTTTATTAGGCCAATGAAATAAACTTATAAAATTAGGATTCTATTTTAACGTAAATCGCTCACAATAGCTTAGAATTACTTAACACTAGCTAAGGTAAACAATAATAACAAAAATTAGCACTAGTTTTAATTATGAAAATACCCTAAAAAACTACCCTATTCCCGCAGTACAATTGCGTGGTACTAAAAATAAGATAAAATTATTTAGTACTTAAATTTTATTCGCGAACTTTTAAAGAATCCACGGTTACAAAATATATATTATACCTCAAAATGTACTTTTAAAATCAACAAATCACTCACCAACTACCTTGCCAAGTAAACAATGCTTGCACGTTTTAATAAAAACTAACTAAGTTAGTGATCACACAGAAAAGTTACCGACAAATATCTGCGTTCCGAAAGCAAGCATAATGCCCGTGGGAGACAAAGCAGATGAGCAGGACGTGAAAGTTAATAACGAACTCGGACAATTCTTGGCGAGATAAGCTTGTTTGTGAAGTCGCAAGTTGCGGAGTTATGCCGTGATGAGGCACATTTTTTGGCCTAACTCAGTTACGTTGTTCTTCAAAGGCTTCTTCTGCGTTTTCATTACAACTCTCTTGTTCTATTTTTGTATAACTAATTAGAACAAAGTCTATTAAAAATGTTATTATTGTTACGACAGCTGTTTTGTCTCTGTAATATCAATGGAAATATTTGTACAAACTGTTCGAAATATTTGATTAATTAAAGAATAATATTTAAATATTGTTTAGTCAAATCTAAAATATGTGTAATACTTGTTTTTCTTCGCATTTACATTGTTCCTGAGAAATCAAACATCTTCACCCAGTGAAAAAATCCAGTGGTACAAATGTATTTTTCTGTTCCGTTCAAGTATTTAATTATGAGCTGCGCAAATACTTTAGAAAAAATGTGAGGATTAGTCATTATCATTAAATAATTTGATGCAAAAGAGAAAAAATAAAACATAACAAAGACACGGATGACTAGTCTGTGTAAATATATGTTTAATTAAATAAAACATAATCTATTTCTAATCACTTCATGTAACAGAATAATATAAAAACAAAAGAACGTTTTATCTAAATATTCAAGCAGATCTCACGACGTTATACAAATCTAAAACTTCAACTATTAATTCTTCTTATATAACATTCGGCGTCGGAGTAGGTATCCTGCAAGTTACGGCCTTGTGGGACGTGATAGTCAAAATATCGATCTAGACCTCATTAACAGTGGTAGCCTGGAAACTACAGTTGATAATTAAGCACGTAGTATCTATTATTAGTTACTGTGTAATCGGTTCAAGGAAGACGAGGAGTAGAAATAACTGCACTATGCTTGTAACTGTTTTGTTAATACATATGTAGTGTCTAGAATCAACGAATTTGTTTTCATTTAATATATGAACAGTAATAGGTGCCTTTTTTTAATATTTATTGGATTTAGATTCTTTTATACTATGATTAATCGTAGTAGCATAAACGCAACATTGTTATTAGTAGACGTGAACTTTTTTCGTCATCGCCCACACTAGAATTTTTATCCTGCCTCGTGGGTGCAGTCACAAACATACAACCCGAACAAATTATAGGTCATACAAATTATTTGTCCTGTGCGACCTTTTAACCCGCAACCCGCTGCGTAGAAGCTGATCACCGCTGCGTCAAACTTGTCATCAAATAATTTATTTATTTATTGAGAGATAACAAACAGTTACAATATATATAGTATGATTTAGTTTACAATATCCAAGCATGCTAATACTGCAACCAACAACGTTATCCACAAATTAAAAAAAACAAAAATAGTGCGCTACATTTGACCTCGGCACCACACAGCACACACACACACACATACTCACACACATATATACATACACCATGAACATCAACCAATTTTTTTATTTTTTATGTTTAAAATAAAACAAAACAAAAAAATAAAAAAAAATAAGTTAAATATATGAGCATATAAAAAAACAACATTTAACTAATATTAACTATAATTATATGATTAGATATTAGTGCTTGAATCATCAAGTAATATTCTTAACAACTCCAATTTAAATATGCGTTTAGACAAATTAAATACATTTACAGATACAAACAGAATTGGGTAAACGACATTTTTTTAAATTCTATACATAATAAGAGTACTCTTTTAAGTGAGAAATATTGTAGAACCAACAGTATACCTGCGCCTATTACTTTTGAAGATACATCGACATGTTCGCGGCGCTGTCGCGGGTCGCTCAAAAACGCTCCATACTAAAAACACTGCAATCGTGATGTCATACTCAACTAAGTAAACTCGCCTAATTTGTATGAGCGTATAAACAAATTCTAAAATAATTTTGTTATTTGTACGTTTATAGGTATACTATACGAGCTGCTGTTGTAGATAGACTTTATAACTATTTTTAACTGTCGCAACCTTAATGTTTCTTAATTTAACCTTAATTCGAACTTTAATTCAAATTCCTCTTACCTCAAAGTATGAAAATGTCTGCAAAATTGTTATCGGTTTTAATTACACTTAAGGGTTTGTGCTCTTTTTGTAAACATGTGCTTAGTTGCGAAGAAGTGCAAAAATGTAACCTTTTATAAGCTTGGAAAAAAATTAAAATAGGTTTTCGATGTGTTAAAAACACTCTCGTGTTAATTTAGCTACTTTTGTTGATAATTTAGAACAAATGTGTTTTTTTTTTGCTTTAATGTCATAGCACCAATCTTATGACAATCACTGATATTAATGATTCCCATTTTCTTGCGCCGTGTGTCCCTAAAGATTCTCAACTATTCCAATCAGCATTCATGCGTGCGAGTAGGCACATAAACAACATGACTTTATTTTTCTACGGTCTAATTTAAACATTAATAATTATGTAATAGGTGTGCAATTTGTGCAAATGCTTTTCTCTGTGCCTCTTTTGTTTTACCATACATTTTTTTTAAAATAATCATTAATATATTTATTTAATTTAAAAAAAATAGACAAGGAGATTTGTTTCCGTGTAAAACAGTAAAGTTTAAAATCACAATTAAAATGAAATCACTGTCAAAATAGAGATTTATTTTCTAAGATCATTAAACATTACAAGCTATTTAAAAACCTTTTTTCAAACAGTCAATTCATTCACATTCTTCGTTGGGAAATCTTTCTAGTCCCAATTTTAAGTTACATTTCAATATTTACGACCGGCCCCGGCTTCGCATGGGTTGAATGCTTATGTAAATATATTTACTACAAAATGTACGCGTGTGTTTTTTCAATATAAGCGCAAAAAAACGTGCTTATTTACGACATCACATTAGAAACCTCTAAATTTATCAGTGTTTCTCTACTATGTTATGCATGTATTATACATATGTATAAACCTTCCTTAAGAATCACTCTATCTATTAAAAGAAACCGCATCAAAATCCGTTGCGTAGTTTTAAAGATCTAAGCCTATGTATATAGGGACAGACAGACGGCGGATAGCGACTTTGTTTTATACTATGTTGCATTGTTGTTGTTGTTTTATACTATGTTGCATTGTTGTTGGTATAGTACTGTAATTGCTATTAGATGTTACAAAACGTTATGTAAGTTAAATTATGCCTTCCTAAAGGGCCAAGCGACACAAAATGGTTACTAAGAATAATTAAAATTAATTTAAAAAGATCTCATATATAAAATGTATAAATTCAGTATATATTATGTGAATATTAATTATAGTAGAGTTTAAATTATAATGTAGATGTTATTATCATATCAGTATGCAGATTTAATTATAATTGCATGACATTAATTCTAGTTCTCCAAGAGAACAATTAGCTATACCTAACGGTAACTAAGTTATAAGTGCGAATAAATTTATAAGATCTCATGTCAACACTTAGTATGCTAATAAATGATTTGATTTGATTTGATTTGATGTAGTGATTCTGCCAATTTTGATGAAGACGAAACCAGTAAAACGATCGTTATTATTAATACATTGCATTACTGAACAGTATTTTATAAGTGACTTTAACATGACTTAGGTTCATTAAAAAAACCTTCAAAAATGATTCTCATTTCTCTCCTCTCTCCAATCCTCTCTTAGCCTCTCCTTTGGTATTGCGGGTGTCTATTTCCTTACTCTCAAGTGATCCAACTGCTCGTTTGCCTCCCTATAACATAAAAAAAAAACATATGTCATATCTAAGAATCTTACACAGCATGCTGTCACTCTCTTTTCTTATAATAACTAAGCGACAGCATATTAGGTACTTAGGATTGTCGTAACACGAGATATGAGTTAAATGGCCGCAAATAAACTAAATGCTCTCCATTCTCCATCGCGATATGTCCAGAAGTCGGTTGTCAACTAATCGACCGTTACGCAATCATGTTGCGTGAGTCGTCGCAAAATCTAGAACCGGTTTTAATCTGGAGCGTGTACCGATAGACTGCGCGACCCGTTTTCTTGCTCTGTCTAGTTTAGAATCTTGTTCCTTTTTTAATTGCTGTATATTGACAAACAAGCAGGGTACGTAAATGATTATAGTCGCTTATCTTCGTACTAGCTGTGCCCACGACTTTGTCCGCCTGGAATAGTTATTTTGAGCATCATATTTATTTTTGCAAACAACCACCTCAGCCCTTACCTACTACTTTGTCCGCGGCAATTTCTGTTATTATCTTAGACAATTAAGTTTTTAAAAGAACATAATTATTTTAAAGTACTTCTGCGTAAATTATATTTTTAGTTTTATTTTCTTGTGGCAGAAGAACATATTGGTTTTCTCCGCAACCCGATCTTGACAACGCGACATATCCAAATTTGATTACCATAAAAACGATTCTAGTAAGTTAACTATAAAATATAGACATATACTGTCGCGGACATTTTTTTTAGATCATTTTAGGAAGAATAATTCTTTCGCAGCGCATGCAACGGAAGCGCTCAAAGATGAATAATTTTCCCCGTTTTGTCTACATTTTCCATTATTTCTTCGCTCCTATTAGTTGCAGCGTGATATTATGTAGTCTAAAGCCATTCTCGATAAATGCTCTATTCAATAAAACAATATTTTTTCAATCCGAACCAGGAGTTTCTGAAATTAGCGCATTTAAACAAACAAACAAACTCTTCAGCTTTATAATATTCGTATAGATATATGACTAGCGACCCGCCCCGGCTTTGCACGGGTGCAATGCTTATGTAAATATATAACAAAAGACAATACCGCAGTACATTATTTATCTATCTCGTAGGGTTCAGCCAGCGTTTTTTTAATATAAGCGCAAAAAAACGTGTTTATTTACGACATCACATTAGAAACCTCTAAATTTATCAGTGTTACTCTACTATATTATGCATGTATTTATACATATAAACCTTCCTTAAAAATAACTCTATCTATTTAAAAAACGCATCAAAATTCGTTGCCTAGGTTTAAAGATCTAAGCATACATAGGGACAGACAGAATGAATTGCAAAACATGTTACTAAGCGCATAACTCAACAACGACTGGACCAATTTGGCCAATTCTTTTTTTAAATGTTCGTTGACGTTCAAGGATGGCGAGAAAGATGGCGAAAACTATCGGAAAAACTCTAAAGCAGCCTTTTTCCCCATACAAATGTTTTCTAACTAAAACGTACAGTCAATTTGAGCTTTATTAGTTTTATTTAGCTTTTACTCGCTATTGTCTAAGCAATGTAGGTGTGTTTCTAACATCAAAGAGTCAATTTGCGCTTTATTAACAAAATGTAACTGTTAACAATTACAATTATTGTATAACATACAATAATTAACATACAACTGTTACAATTATTGTATAACATTTTTTTTCAAGTCAGAGAGGTTGTCTAATTGTAACCTGTCCGGTTGCTCTATAGACAGCTCGGGTAGTGACCCCGACTTCTCGAGCCTTCGATGCCATTTGCCCCTAACCTCCGTGGCATCGATGTCCTCTCCTTCCTCCTCCTCTCCTATTATAGTTGTGGTAAGGCTCGGCTCTAATAAGGATAGCCTTATAATTTCCGGGTCTGTGCGAGTTGGTACCACCATTCGGCCCATTTCGGTCGTGAAGCAATCACGCGTTTCGATTGAAAGGTAGAAACAGCCGCTCCTTCATGCGCCCCTCCTTTACCTCTTGTGGTGAGGAACCTCGGTGGTATTCGAGGCCGGCGGAGTGTTTGGTCTCAGTGAGTTTGCTGGGCGTGACGGATTGACACGCGGTACAGGGAGACCTGGTGGAAATGGTTACCGTCGGCCACCTGCCGGTCAGTAAGGGACTCGAACCCAGGAATATCCTACCTGGGAGGCTGTCCCACACAACCGGCGAAAATCCCGTCATGCGGTCGCCGTGCCGGAGTAGGAGAACGGAGTGGATCCCATCGACTGCATACGGGGGCGCACCGGGGGCCCTTCCGTGTCGCGTGTCAGCTCCTCATACAACCCACTCTCTCACTGTGTACTGTAATCTGCCCTTTCTTTGTCTACCGCCCGGATCCTCCCCACATTTGACCCTTTCCCAAAAACTTATAAATATGAAGGCCAATAAGAAGAAGCAAGTTTTTACGGCGGACACCCAATCCGCAATTAAAATGGATTTCTGAAATATCAGGGGCCTACACAGTAATCTCGATGCCGTCCACCACCATCTCGAGACGGCTCGGCCTGCCTTGCTCTTCTTAACGGAGACGCAAATATGCGCGCCGGACGATGTTTCGTACTTAAAATACCCGGGCTACGAACTGGAACACACTTTCCTACGTAAAGCCGGAGCGATATTTGCTGTTGCCGCCTTCGGGGTCTCGAGCATCGGGATCTGTCGTTGACAAATGGCTGTAACATACGGACGGACAGACGGAGAGACAGACAGACATGACGAACCTATAAGGGTTCCGTTTTTTGCTATTTGGCTACGGAACCCTAAAAACCACAATATACATCGCCGACATATAGCAAAATACATACATACATACATATATGTCACGCCTTGTTCCCAATGGGGTAGGCAGAGACCACCTCTCTCCACTTGCTACGATCCTGGCACACTTCTCTTGCTTCCTCCACTTTCATGAGTGTCTTCATGCATGCTCGTCGGTTGCGAGTACTCTTAGTATAATTTTTAATTTGTAAATAATGTTTTCATAATAATATAATATATATAATTTTTTTCTGGACTTAAATTTGCCGTAAATTAGAGCTAATCGGAGGCTCACAGGCTTACCCCTTACTTACCTGATATTGAATACCTACATCCGACAATATACAAAATTCTATAAGCATCATCATCATCATCATCACTTAGCCAATCATAGTCCACTGCTGGACATAGGCCTCTCCCAATTTGCGCCACAACACCCGGTCCTCCGCCTTCCGCATCCAGTCCCCTCCAGCGACCTTCTTCAGGTCGTCAGTCCACCTGGCGGGGGGGCGTCCTACTTTACGGCTGCCGAGTCTATAAGCATATATGTATATTTTTAGCAAGCAAGCATATTTTATACTTCATAGGTATTTTTATAAATAATGTATGTCTTTATATCAGAAGATAGTATAATATAAGTAAATACATACTATTAGTGACCCCCGGACCCCATTTTCATTTCATGAACCCCTTTATGTCGCTGCGGTAGACCCCTTGCAGGTTGTCATAGCCCCGTAGGAATGTAGTGTAACAGATAGACATACATATATTAACAACCATGACTATCGTACAATGCTCGCATTCATCACACAAACATTTTTTGGATTCGAACCCGGGACGTTAGAGACGGCGACTCCTGAAATGGTGATGAAATCAAATAAATAAATAAAAAGTTTATTTAGCTCACACAATGAAATTAAATGCAAATTTATAAAAAAAAAAACAACAAAAAGTGAAGCTAAAAGGCCGGGGCTCTTCGATTAGCTTGCCCATACGAGCAACACCGATTTTCAGCCCTCGCCTTAGGAGGTATGCCGAGGAATTTATATTATTAGCACTTACAATAGGCTCAATCATAGTAACTATATTTACAGTTTTATTAAATTAACAATGACGCAAAAGATTACACATTTTGTGACATAAAAAAGAAAATTATTAAATAATTGTACAGGATGCTGCAATATACTCTAAAGATAAAAAAGAAAAAAAATTGTACATGACGATTATGATAACTAAAGACAGAATATATTAAAGTTAGATTAAAGTTGTCTGAAACATCAAGCAAAACCAAATTATAAACTAAAAATGATGTCCGAAACAAAAAAAAGAGAAATTAATAAATACAATAAAAAGCAAACCGTAATAAAGTAATCGTTGTAAGAGCTTTCCTAGTTTTTGTAAATTTAATAAATAAGCCTTCAATTTTGTTTTGAATGAATGTTTGCTTAATTTTTCATTTCTAAGTGGTGGTGGCAAATCATTCCAGCACTTCGTGGCCTGGTATCGGAAACTGCCCCTAAATGCAGAAGTTCTATGCGGTATAACAATGAAAGAAGCCGCGTTACTTCTGGCTGGATACCTCTGCTGAGACTGACTCCTGCATTTGAGCTTTTCATGGAGATACACTGGCCTTTTGTACTTTACAAATCAGTGTGCCAACCACTTGACTAAGAAGGTCGTCGATGGAAATAATTTATACTAAAATGCAGTTCATATCATATTAGACAAAGCAAATCAAACACAGCATCAAAACAATAGCATTCCAACGATATGAAACTATAAAAGGAAGGTCGCGGCAGAATGCACGTGGTAGTGCCATAATGAAAGGTATTGTGATGTGTAAGTCCCGAGGGACTATTTGTAATTGAGTTGTCAAGTACACAGTACAGCATCGGATGAGGGCGCGTGGTTCTGACAGCATAGGTACTTGCATTTACAAGCGGCAACGGTAATTTGGTGGATTTGTGTACTTCGACGCCACATCAAGTTTGCTTTCAGAAATTTACTCTAATCGTACAGTCTTAACGTCGGTTTTAAAGTAAACATGTTATGTGTGGAGTATTGCTACCTGTACAGTCAACGCTTTGGCGACAGGATCTGAGATATGAAATGCGTTACGTAAATGGTTGGGTAACGTATTGTCTGACAGTTTAATAATGTAGAGAATGTCATGGGAGAGCTATGTAATTCTGTTAGGAATGTGCATTTATATTATTTGTCTTGATCCGGGCTCTATATAATACACAGTTGTTGTGCAAATTTTTTTTTACCGGAACGCGTATTTATAATTATATAGACAGGTCCGATCCTGGGTAGGCGGCCGTTCTGTGCGATCTCATGTTCCAAATTTAACGACTGGGTTATATATATAAAAACCGGTTCACGTATTTGTTTCGGTTCGGTTAGAGTTCCGTTTTACGGTGCGGAAAAACAAGCCGGTTTGTGCCGATTCGGATTCGGTTCAAACCCCCAAATCTTGTGTTTATAATAATAAACTCCAATTCTTTTTAAATTTTTTTTTTCAATCCGTCAGCCAATTCTCGTTATCAGATATCATCTTTAGTTCCGGAACGCGTTCCTGCCCAAAAAGGAAGTAATAAGAAGAATAAGAATAGAATAAGAAGTTCCGGAACGTTCCGGCTCAACAACACAACTGTTTATACAGTATGTCCGCTCATCTAAAGACATTTTCGATCAATATAATCAAAACAATCTTTATTAAACATATGCCCAAGGTTATTGACGTCAAATAAATATGAAATTTAACGATACAAAGCGCTTATGAGTTACATAACTCAATTTTAATTCGAATGCAACGATTTTTCGAATCGATTCGATCAACGATTCGAACTTGGGCAGGATCTGACCGTTTGGCTAAGTATTGTTTATTAATTGATCCGACATGTGCATGCGGTGAGGTTGACGCTGATATAAACCATATTTCCTTTAAGTGTTATACATTTGACAGAACTTCTTTTATTGATTCGCTAATTTCTGCAGACGTTCCTTTTCCTACGTCCATTCGAAGCTTACTATACAATATAGTCCCAGATATTAAACTTGTATATCTATTTATTAACAAAAAAGCTGGTAACATGGTGAATGGGGCCATGCATACGTTTCTGAGTAGTCAGAAAATATCATAAAAGGCGCGACTAGCAGTGCATGAGGGCGTGCTGGTCCCAACATTAATGTACGGAAGTGAAAGTTGGGTATGGGAGAAACGACATGAAAGCAGCATAAATGCAGTAGAAATGAGAGCTTTGCGGAGTATGGCAGGAGTAAAACTGAGTGACAGGGTGTATAATGAAGTGATTAGAAAGAAATGTGGTTTGAAAGAGGATATCGTGACAAGAATAGAGAAAGGGATGCTTGGGTGGTTTGGGCATGTGGAACGGATGGATGAAAGTAGACTGACCAAAATGATTTATGAAGCTGGAGTGAGTGGAAATACGGGACGAGGAAGACCTAGGCGAACATATTTCGAACAAATCGAAAGTGTCCTCAAAAAAGGCCAGGTCAGAAGTACCCGCAATCGTCGAGCATGTATGAGGAATGTTATGAAAGTAGATGAAGCGAAAGAGATATGTAAAGACCGTAGCAAGTGGAAAGACGTAATCTCTGCCTACCCCCATGGGAAAAAGGCGTGAGTGTATGTATGTATGTATGTCCTATTTGTTCCAACTTACTTTATCACATTCGTTAATCGTTTCCTGCTTTTCATTTAAACGATTTAAATTAAGAACTCCCAATGTTATCAGTAACCTTTAATTACCCACAACTGCATCAAAAGCGAGTTATCCTGCTTCACTACAATCCTTTAGTCGATTCGAAGAAACTTGTATATGGGGTACGACACGGCGATTTTGAGCGTCCGAGCCACTAGACGCCTCGCTCAATTTGCGTCGATTCCTTTGTACCGACTCTAACTACTCCGGAACGGTCGCCGGGGTCGCTAGCAGGCTAGGCGTCGAACCTTCCGTTCGTGCGTCTTCCACACACTCAAGATAAAGCTGAACATAGCATCTGCGGCTGCAGCATAGGTCCGTAAAACCCTGTTTTCACGCCATAGACAAAGAAGAAGAACAAAAGTTACATAACCATACGCAGATACGTACAAGAAAAAAAAGTTACTGTATCTATTTGAAAACTGGAAGAGCCTTCTAGAGAAGAACAAACAAGAAAATATGAGGGTCTAATTTTTCATCTAATCTTTTTTAAACATTAAAATAATACAATTACATATATATTTATTTTGTTAATATGTAACACAATAAACATATCAGATATACATATGTCCGATAAAGCGAGCTACAGTGTCACAGGTAGTCAGTTTGATCGTTTATACCGTTGCACAAAAGAATAATTTTCTATGTAGCGCTGGAGTACTATAATTTAATTTCCACCGCAAGAATGCTCATGGAATGTTATTACAAAATATATCTAGGAATTTTCAGCTGATCCAATTCAACTACGTCGGGCCGATATCTCAAGAGGGCCGGTAGCGCTAGAATCCAATAGCTGGCAGCTTTCAACAGCTCGAATTCTAAGCAAAAAGCTCTTGAAATATCGCTGGAGTATTTGAAGAATTATTATTGAAAACCTGAACAGGGTTGGTAACGAGAATTTTTCTCGTATAGTACCGCTATAGTAATATTTATTATAATTATAATCTCTATAAAACTATATGATATATTAGATTGCAAAGCTTAAACAATAGGTCTTTAATTATGTTACTGCTATTTTTAATTCATTTTATATTTTTAAAACTAAATATATATTGAATTAGAGTTCTTAAAATGTCGCACCAAGTATGCTTTATGACCATGTCGATGCTTTTTTTTTACTTTTGGGTAATATAAAATTAATTTCCACCTCTTAATATCTGCATAACACTTAATGCAGTGTCGAACACAAATAATCAATGCCTATTTAATTCAAAACAAAGTTTACAATTGGTTAGTCTTAAAAATATGCAAGAAGCTCGTTTTGACAGGTGTCATCTATAAATGACACTTTTGACAGATTCATCTATAATTTTGTTTAAATTCCGAATTTTGATTATGTCGCATTAAAATTTAAGTGGCGTCCCTGATTATGACAGTAAGTTATATCCCACGTTCTATCTCTTAATATAAATGTGTTTTCGAGGAGACACTATTAGCCAATGTAAATACGTTTTGTATTAAGACAAGGCAAGTACTTACATGATTTCAAACTTAACTAAGTTACAAACTTCGCGACAACAGCCATCAACTCAAAGCCTATCATCGTAAACATTAATAAGTTTCATGTCTGTCTCCGAGCTGGGAAATGAAGATTTATTGCCGCTATTACTATCTATTACTGATGCAAGTCAAGTTCAAGGTCAACTCACTCGACAGCTGAGTTGAAAAACGCGTTAGTGACATCGAAGTCGGACGGTCTCGAAATAGGTGCTGTAATGTCTTCACTCTTGATTCGATTTTATAACTCTTACTGATGATTAAATAACGCAACATTTACATTTGTTATATTATGTTCTAAATTTAAATGTTCTTTGTAGCTATTTTTAGATTTAAGGTATAACATAAATAACTAGTAAGAACTAGCAGCAACTTTCAGCTCTTCATATTATCATCTTAGATTCACAGTTTCGTCCTTTTTTTATACTAAAACATATTTTTTGTTATATTTAAACTCCTTTTCAGCCCTTTAGGGATTGAGTTTTACGAAACAGTTTTCATAATTCAATTAGTCGTATTTTACAATTAATCTGCTTCTAAATATAAATAAATGTGTTTTTGTAGAAAAATATTTGCAATTGACTTCGTGTCTTCAAGATACCATGTTAGCGCCTTCACTAATTCGTCAAAGAGTACTGAAATGACAGGAACATAGCTTTTGGTGAAAATAAATGTTTTACTTAAACAATAATTTTATTGAGTGGTTATTAATTAATTATATATACATAAATTAATAGCTCACGCGCACTAAGTAAACAAAATACAGAGTCAGAGGAAAAAGGACCTCCGAATTCAATTGCTAAAACTTTCATACCTAGCCGTCAAATATTTTTAAGCGTTCCTAATTTAAATTGATGATTCGCGGAAAATGAGTTTGGCATTACAAAGTCTTGCGATAAATAAATAATAAGGTTATCATAGAATCTAAATATCGGAGCGAAGCGAAAATTCTTGAAAATGCATTGTACACGTTTTATATTGTTAATCCAAAGTTAATTACCCCTTCTGCCATTGGCTATTCTTATATTCTTCTCTACTACTTTGTTAACTTAATTTTTTAACATTGTTTCAATAATAAGTATTTCTTATTAAAATACCGTATTTTCACATAATCTCTGTAAAAGAAAAGAGAAAGTATTACATTTAAACTGTTAAGTCCAAGAAGTTCCAATACAATAACAATACATGAAATATTGTACTCAGATTTCTCTCTTCATAAACAAACAACGAATTCCAAAAACAAAGATTCGACTTGGATCGCTTCACATAGGTGTGTCTCAGATGAATCCGAGAACTCCTAATCCTCGTTCAATAGACTTCGAAATTCCTGACATCTCATACAGAAGATATCTTACAATATCAAGTTTTCCGTTCGTTAGAACTCTTTGATACTAATATGGAGACGTTTGCTGATTAATATTTTAAGTTATACGAATTGTTTCATACAATTCTCTACATTAGAGCCTAGTAACTTTTGGTATATCTATACTAATATTATAAAGAGGAAAGATTTATTTGTTTGTTTGTTATGAATAGGTTTCGAAACTACTGGACCGATTTCAAAAATTCTTTCACCTTTGGAAAGCTACATTATCCCCGAGTAACATAGGCTATATTATATTAAAAAAAAATTAGGGATCCTTACTAAAACTCCAATAATGTAACCCAAGGTGTAAAAAAATGACCTGAAATGTTCCTTACGTCGCGTGCGCTGCTAAAACTATTGATGATAGAACAAAATCTCATCAAAAATATGATGATAGACAGCATATGTCTAAATGTTATAGTTATGTCACAGTAAGCGGTTTTTTTTCTAATAATTTAATTTATATGCCGCCGCTTGAGTATGTGTGTGTATGTACCCGTGCGAAGCCGGGGCGGGCCGCTAGTTGGTTATATACACAATGATAAAGAATAGTTTTACAATCCTAGACCAGTCTGAATAAAAGCTGTCAATAATTCAGGAATCTTATAATAAATCTGTAGAGCGGTCAATTCTGTACATGAAATATATTTGCAAAATAACTATCAGGGGGTGATAACTAATGCTCGGAATAGGTAGTTTAATTTTATATACTTGCAGAAAGAAAGTTAATGTAAGCGTAACATGGATAAACCTAAAATCAGCGTGATTTCCGGGACCTTAAATAATGCAATGCAATGGAACTTATGTCATTTTATATAATCATGAAAATTACACTTATTGTTTATTTGTAGGAGTGAGTAGAAGGAGAAAAAATATGTTCAGATGTTACAGATATTTATTGCAAGTTAAAAAACAAGTAAAAATAAACATATATTTATATTGACATTAAAGTACATAGTGTTGTTCCGATGGTGTAATTATTCGTCTTCGAATTGAAGATCGCCAACATAATCTTCATCGTCACGTTTATTATAAAACTAGCTTTTGCCCGCGACTTCGTTCGCGTGGACTTCAGGAGACCTATTTTTGAATTACGAATGCGATTTCGAAATCACCGCACACTATATAAATAGTCAGCGGTGACTTTGAGGTCACGGATTCGTAAACATCCAATTTTTGAAAGTCGATCGCAGAGCTGCCAACATAGATAAAGTACATACCTACATAAATGTAAGAGTTCGGTTCCACGCAAAATGTAGCCGCTGCCGGTTATTGCCGGCTTAACCACTATGGTTATATATTATATAATAATATATATATATGTGCTACATTCATATATATATTGTATATATAGACTGAAAAATCAAACAAAGCACAGATAAAATTTCCACAAATATGACTTGATTACGAGTGGGTGAGGGCACTCGTAATGAAATCACACCTGTGAGTAAGGTAGTCACACCTGTGAGTAAGGTAGTCACATCAGTGATATTCAAAGATAAGAATTATTGAAAATCGGTGATTATTAGTCACACCGGTGATTTCGAAGTCGCATTCGTAATTCAAAAATAGGTCTCCAGGTTCGTCCCGTCTAGTCTAGTAATAAGTAAGAAAAACGGTAACTAAGCACTGCAGAGCCCTAATCATAAGCCAATAAGCAGCTACTGCAGTATGCTCCTATAAACTACATTTAACGATCTTTTTCCTTTTGTGGGTTATTCCTAAGAGATAAACATATACCATCACGGACTTTTTTGTAGACCTTTTTAAGTTGTACAATACTGTAGTAAATTGTTTTGATCTATCTTGTAGGATTCAGTCAGCGTTTGCAATGTAAGCGCAAAAAATGTGTTTTTTTTACGACCTCATAGAAACCTCAAAAATTGTAGCCTATGTGTTATTCTGATGTATAAGCTATATTGTGGTAAAGTTTCATTCAAATCCATTCAGTAGTTTTTACGTGAAAGAGTAACAAACATCCATACTTACAAACTTTCGCCCATATAATAGTTATAATAATAGGATAATACTATGATTTTCTCGGCATTACTGGGTGTCAAGGAATTTCTTTTCTTATTCATAATCCTTTTTTTTTTTCAAGGTGATTACATCTTATATTAACAATATTAGTATTGTTTTCTGCTCGTTATGCACCAAAAATTACGTTCACAATAAGAATTGTTTTATTTTCATTGTACATAGCTTTCGTAAGTTCACACACATTTAGCAAGTTCTCGTAGGTGCTTGGCATTCACAAGTGCGCTTGGTCCGTGTATGTTTAGACAACATTCTCCTGAGAATTGTGGAAAGCGGGTTAGGATTATGGAATCTTAAGGGTATAGGAAGCCTGAACTCTGAGTTGAGTCTTGAGCACCTGTCTAGTTAAATAGGATGCGATTTCAATTATTTTAAGAGGTGTTTGATAGAGAGATTATGCGATCTGAGATTTAATAAACGTGAATATCATATTTGATAAACGAGATGTTATTTCTT
The DNA here is from genome assembly GCA_036419045.1 of Scirpophaga incertulas. Lineage (NCBI taxonomy): Eukaryota > Metazoa > Arthropoda > Insecta > Lepidoptera > Crambidae > Scirpophaga > Scirpophaga incertulas. The sequence continues at coordinate 36,244,346 of CM071627.1, forward strand.
GAGGTTGCAAATTTAGATATTACTTACTACCTAACCTGTCGTGAGGTCAATTCCCGCACGGGACAGATATTTTGTATGGCCTACAAAAATTCTGTCTAGGTCTGTTCTGTTCTAAGTGTTTTTGCATGTGAGATTTCTGTTTCTGACTGCACCCACGATACAGGATAAAATTCCTAGTGTGCGACTGTGTATTTAAAAAAAACCGCAACGTTTAGAAGTATTTTTAAGCAGGTGAATAGTTCACCATACTGAGCACTATGGGATATGGAATTCTTGTCCACATTTATTGGTGTAATACCAGTAAAAGTGGACAAGAGTGATATCCCAACCATGCTCTCAGCATGGGTAAATCCCATAGTTCAACGAAAACTGCATTCTATTACGATTTCTTGTTATTTCGAATTTCTTTACTTTTTACACCCCAATATTATTGCACTGCCGCCCTCCGCTTTAGTTATCACAGTGGTGTGATTTTATAGTGTCTCATCTTTTCTATAAATAGCATTTGTGTTAAAACCATTTCCTCTTCCTTACATGACGCAACCGCCGATGTCTTTAATGGGAAATGATATCAGAGTCAAAGCAGTCTCGGCTTGGGTTACACGCTGATTGGGTTCATTGGATTGGTCGACCCGTCCAGGACTTCAGATTCAATAACAGTTTCCATGGAAACTCGGAGCTGGTGTCAACGAACTTAAATATTAGTTCAGAGAGATTGAATTTGTGAATATGATAATTTTTTCAACACAATTCCTCATAAAGTGGCTCTAATCCCATGGCAATTAGGCACATAATGACACCTATAATCAAACTGTGACTTTTTCATTACTATTATTCACAAGTGAGTAATAGTTTTTTTTTTAATATTATTGGTTGAGTTACGCTTACATTTGCGCTAAAAAGCTATCCGCGAAAAGCCCAAAAAAAAGAAACCTCATTTTTTAGTCTATGACCGATGCGCGCGCATAGGAAAACTAATTAATTTTTCCCGCCATTACAAAATTTATTAGTCTATGGCCGATGCGCGCGCATAGAAAACTGATTAATTTTTCCCGCCATTACGAAACATTTTTCACAATTCGTCTCGTTTTCTCTTTTGAAGTTATTTAGTTAGTTATTAATTAAGATGTCTGCAAATACAATTTATGAAGAAAATGGTTTTTTATTTAAGTATTATTTTATCCAGAAGTGTGTTGAAAAACGTTGTATGATACACGTGTGTATTGATGATTACCGTCCTCGGCTCCTTAAGACCCTCGCCTGACGGCTCGGGCCTCAATGCGCCTCAGCGGTAATCACCAACATTACACACTTGTACCATAATGTAGGTACTATTAATTATTTAAGCATTTGTGCCTTAGTCATGGTTTTACATAACAACAAATATTTCAAAATCAATCAAAAATATTGATAGTCGTATAATATATCTACCGTTACCCTAGATCCCATAATACGCAACTTACAGTGCTAACTTTGGGTTGGTTTATTGGCGTGATTGTAAGAAATATTTATTATTGTTATTTATCTATTGTAAAATACCATTCATTTACTTCTTTCTTGCCAATGTATTTAAGAATCTACTGTTGTTGTCTTTCGAGAAGTTAATAAAGTTATTGGAATAAACATGGTCCCAATACTCAGGCCGGAGTCATTTGGGTGTACCAATTCTCTTCTAGCGTATTCGAGTATGCCCTCTTTTATAGGATACCGCGTATTCTTCTGAGGACGCACTCATTCTCCATCACTCCAAGCAATCAGGGTCGTTGAGACGAACAGGTTTGGCTGAGTTTAGTCGGTAAGTCATTTCGCTTGAGCTGTTGCGGTGGTATCCATGAGGATTCTCAGCCTCTCCTCTCCAGAGGAAGAAAGGAGGAATCAGAATACCAGTGGAAACTGCACTGCACAATGAATCTCGAATCAACTTATACGTTTAAGAGCTTTGCGGAAGTTAAATTTTTTTCTTCAGTAGATCCTCAATTTATCGATAAGGTACAAGAGATACAATTAAAATATGATCTGAGCGAGTATTTCGTTTTGCCACGAGACAATGTTTATACATTTATGTAAATTGTTAATATCTTCAAGTTTACAAATAATAAAAGGAATTTGCTTCCGTTTACAATTTACAGCAATAAATCAAGTGATTTAAAAAGGTAATGCTTACATGCATGCGTATAATACAGGTTAATATATATTAGAAAAAAAAATTACAATCGTAAGACGACGGACCGGGTCGTTAGTTATATAATGGAGTACAAAGGCGGACTTAATGCCTTAGGCATTCTCTACCAGTCAACCTTCAGGTGATGCAGAGATATAAAGAGGTAGATGCACAAAAGACAGTAAAGATTAGTAGTGGTGCGTTTTCCGAACGCCCGTTATTTGCTTATATTATTTAATTATATAATAATATTGCTTACCGGTCCGTAGTTCTGGCTTTGCTTAAACTGTGTTTTGTGTGTACTAATGTGCCCTACCGTATGTGGTTATAAATATATATCATATATTACAATACTTGTAGTATAAAAATAGGAGAACGCGTGGCCGACCACTTTTCCAATCCAATCCCGTCTTCAAGACAATATGCAAATCTTAATCCAATGGTATATTTAAATACACTATGATACACTTGATACACGTAACTAAATGACACGTAAATGATCAATTATTAATCCGCCGTAAATAAACTCAATAAAAATGCCGTGAAAAAATCCGAAGTGACAGTCAAGTACCGAAACCGTAATGTCAAAATCTTTTTTTTTTATTACTTTTTTAAATTTCCTTTTCCGCGGTCCGAAACTCATAAGTCCTAAACAATCCCCCACCCCGAGATGAGCAACCCTCATCTCGCTAGTCTACCGGTAGACGGGACAGGGTTGCCACCGCACGGCGCATCACAGAGTCGCCGATCGAGACCTCTGCGAACCGAGGTACACCGTCAGAGCCTGGATAAAGCTTCAAAATGCGTCCTCTACGCCAACGTAGAGGAGAAAGATTTGAATCCTTAATCAGGACAAGATCCCCTACCCGTGCAGGAGCCGTTTTATCTGTCCATTTCAGCCGCTGCTGCAACATGTGCAAATACTCCGAATAAAACCGTTTATTAAAATTTTGTGACATCTGTTGCAGCATTTGAAAGCGAGAAAGTCGACTCAGTGGTACATTCTCAAAGGGATACTCAGGGAGAGCTGCAAGGGGCTGGCCGATGAGGAAATGACCCGGTGTCAAAACCTCCATATCGTTGGGATCCGAAGAGAGTGGGCATAAAGGCCGTGAATTTAAAGTTGCTTCCACTCTGTAAAAGACCGTAGTAAGTTCCTCGAACGTAAGAACCGTTTCCCCAATAACACGTCTCAAATGTGTCTTAGCCACCTTCACGACAGCCTCAAAGATGCCTCCCCAATGAGGACATCCAGGAGGATCAAACTTCCACGTAATGCCCTGAGTAGCCATTGCTTGTCCCAAGTCCGTACTATGTTTCGTTAAAAAATCATGGACCTCCTTAAGATACCTGTCAGCACCCTGATAATTTGTGCCGCAGTCCGACCGTACCAAACTCGGTAACCCCCTCCGTGAAACAAAACGTCCGAACGCCGCGATAAACGCTTCCGTACTAAGCGAAGATACTATTTCTAAATGTACTGCCTTCGTTGACAGACAAACAAATACACATAAATAAACTTTGTAAGTCTTAGAGGTCCGCAAGTGAGAAGCCCTGACAATAAAAGGACCAGCGAAATCCGTACCGACACCGTGAAAAGGTCTGGTGACACTAACCCGATCGCTAGGTAGGTCACCCATCATAGGCTGCATGGTGTTAGCCTTTAACCGATAGCAAGGTATACACTTAAATATAACCGATCGGACGCACCGTCGCGCCGATAGTATCCAAAATTCCCGCTGAAGAATAGCAAGCAGTGCCGTACAACCTGCATGCGAGTTAGTAATGTGCCGATCACTTACTATCAACTGCGTCAAGGGTCCGTCCTTGGGCAGCAAAAGGGGATGCCTAGCCGAATACGGCAGCTTCGAGTTGCGCAGCCGTCCGCCAACACGAAGTAATCCCTCGCCATCAATGAATAAGTTAAGTTTCTGTACGGCACCCTTTAACCGACCCGTCGTCCGTAACGATTTAAGCTCGTCAGAAAACCGTTCCGATTGTACCCGTCGTACCCAAAACATGAGAGCAGCACGCCGTTCGCCTGCCGTCAGAAACAAAGATGTATTTCTTACAACCGGTTTGCGAGTATTCGTTTAAACCGACGCATCCATCCCGTAACGGCCAGTAATTTATTAAGAGAGCTAAACCGCAGTAAAAGAGGGTTTGTGACGATTTCTTTCTCCACAGCCATGACACGCACACAGGGCAGCGGATCCGATCCGATTAAAACCGTAGGGGGCCATGACGACTCCGGTGCCGTCAACCAAGCAGGTCCCCACCAAAGGTTATGACTCACCAACGAGGAGGCATAACAGCCGCGAGAGGCCACGTCGGCGGGGTTCAACTCGCCGGGTACGTGCCGCCAATTCAGATTCACTGACGAGTTTTGAATTTGCGAAACCCGATTCGCAACAAATGTTTCCAGCCTATGTACCGAGGTCTGGAGCCACGCCAAAACAATTTGGCTGTCAGTCCACGCATAAACGTTGCCTATGTTAATGTGCTTCCCGAGTGTATCACAAACATGATTCAATAACCGAGTAAGTAACGCAGCTCCCGAGAGCTCCAATTTGGGTATGGTTTGGCGGTTGCGTATAGGAGCCACCTTGCTCTTCACCGTGATTAGATGTAACGCTACTGAACCATCTGGCTGTATCGTCCGAAGATATACGACTGCCGCGAAACCCGATTCCGAGGCGTCACAGAAACCGTGAAGTGACGCATGATACTTCCCCGGTGGAAGTATTTTACGAGGTATAACAACCCTTCCGATAGTGGGTAACTGATCAATAAATGCGAGCCAGTCCGTTAAGAGTTCAGTAGGTAGGGTCTCATCCCACTTAAGCTCAGCCAACCATAACCGTTGTAGAAAACATTTAGCCCAAAATATTATAGGAGCGATCCACCCGTTAGGATCATAGATACGAGCAACCGTAGACAGGACTAGCCGCTTAGTCCATATCTTTTCCGTTATTGTTAAAACCCGAAAGGAAAAGATGTCAGGAACCGGTAAATACTGAACACCTAAAACCGATGTTGAACGAGGAGAGTCCGGATTCTCAAATAACAATGGATCTTGAACGTGATCCGCTGGTAGTCCTTCTAAGAGACGTGGACTGTTCGAAATCCATTTCCGTAGTTCATAGCCAGCCGTTGCCAATAACGCTATGAGCTCGTTACGTAAAATTAAAGCCTCCTGTTCCGAAGATCCACCCGTGATAACGTCATCGACAAAAATTTCCGACTCTAAGACGTCCGCCGCACGAGGGAATCGAACGCGTTCCCGTTGAGCGAGTTCCAACAAGCACCGCATAGCCATCCAGGGGCTAGATTTCAAACCGTACGTGTTTGTGTTCAGTTCGTAGACGCGTAATGGGTGAGACGGGTCCTCGCGCCAAAGAATCAGCTGATACCGTCTATCAGCCTCATCAATCACCGTTTGCCGGAACATCATGCGTATATCCGTCGCGAAGACCACCTGGTGTCTACGAAAGGCCGAAATAAGATCCGAAATATCTTTATGTAGTTTAGCACCCGAGTGCAGGATTTGGTTCAATGAAACACCGTTAGAGGAAGGGGCCGACCCGTCAAACACGACCCGTATCTTACCGCTATCCGATTTAAAAACCGCGTGATGTGGTATGAAATAGTGTTCTTCCGATGAGTAGTCCCTCCGTGCCAGGGACATGTGACCTAATTGTATATATTCCCGCATGAACTCAATGTATTTGTCGCGAAACTCTGTATCTCGCTTCATGCGACGTTCCATAGAAAGCAGGCGTTTCTCAGCAGTGAGGTAGGACTGCCCCAGCGGTTTGCGAATGCTCACAAAGGGCAACCGAGTAACGAAACGACCGTTCGGTAACCGATAAACATTTTCGATAAAATGGCGCTCGCATTCTTCGTCGAGCGGGTCCTTCCGTGAAACCGTGGGTACCTCTTCTGTCTCCCAAAAACGCTGTACTAAATCCGAAAGAGAAACGCCCGTAAAAACCGTATCAGAAACCGTATCATATGCTGGGCCCATAATCATATATCCGTAGTGCGATGGTATAGCAACCAAGCCATTATTATTTAAATTTATAGTGCGTCCGGTGCACAATAATTGACCAAGCACATCAGTACCAAGCAACAAATCAATTTTTCCAATATTTAAAAATTTTCTGTCAGCCAAAGACAGGTGAGAAGCCGAGTTCAAAATTTCCGAAGGTAATTCCACCTGTGGATGTTCTCCTAAAATATCATGCAACACTAGTGCTGTAACTGTAATAACAGGTTGAGAGACCGATTCTCCAACAATGTTAAAGGTACATTGACCATAAACATGTGACACGAGCACATCACCTATGCCACGAACCGAAATATTATTATTAAAAATATGTATAGGCCTAACCGTCTCGCCAAATTAACTGTTATCATGCAACCTTGCGAACCCGTGTCCGCTAGAGCCCGTGCTCTAACATAAAAACCGTTAATATCACAAATCCTTACCGCAACGGTAGGCAATAAAATAGTATTTAAAAAGGTTGCATTTGGCGAGGCGGCGGCGACTACCTATTCTTGAACGTCACTATGAAATGAAGCATTCACCCGATTAAAAACCTGGGCTGCCGACAGCGCCAGAGGGTTATATGTAGGGGGTCTCGAGCGCCCCAATGGTGCCCGAGTCAGGTGCCAACTGGCATCCGGTGTCCGGTAACCAACCGGATGACCGAAAGATGGCGGCGTGTTCCTCAATCGCGGCCGTTCCGCGAGTGGTGGTGAGAAACCCCTCGCTCTCGCTGCATACGAGGCCGCAGACGCATACTGTTCCGCAGTGACGTCACGAGATTCGTCCGCTTGAATATGCCCTATGCCCGCTGCATAGGGTGCTTGTACCATAGGCCCGGTGCCTCCCCCACCCGTATGTGGAGATGCCTGTGAAGTAGGCCTAAAGCCACCCCCACCCGTATATGGAGGTGTCGCGCGCACGTCCACCCGTCGAGGCGACGCTCGTCCAGAATGAGGAGGTGAAGTCCGTACTTGTCCGCTTTGACCCCCTCCTGAAGGAGAACCAATCCGTGCCGCTGCAGGCCTAACTCCACCATTCCTATTCAGGCATAACATCCCGTGATGTTTGCCGTTACAATGAATACATGGCCGTGCCACTGCACAACTATTAACAAGATGATCCCCTAAACAAAAATAACAAAACTTGTGATTTTGCACAAAACGCCTCCGCTGTTGAGGGGAACAATTTATAAAATGTTGGCATTTAGATATAAAATGGCCTATGATGCCACAAAAGGTGCAACCAACCCGCTTGGATTGCAACCTATTATTAATAGTATGGTCCGATGTAGCCATACCTACCCTAGTCCCCCGAGTGGGTGGCCTAATCCTACCCTGACTGAATACAGGTCTTCCCTGACTGGACACAGGCCTCCCAGATGGGCCTGAGGTAGCCGTTGCAGGAGGTGAGCCTACATTGTCAACAATCCGTGCTTCTTCCTCCAAGAAGGTCAAAAGGTCAATAAATTTAGGCAACGGGCTTGCCTCATCTCCGCTTCCATATTTTTGTTCAAATCTTAATTTTAAATCAGAGGGTAACTTATTCAATACAATATGGAGCAACAACAACCACTCCGTTACTGGTAAATTTAATTTCTCCAAACAATTATAGGCCACCTTTAATGGATTTAAAAAATCATCCCTTATAAACATGATATTCCTTAAATAAGGCAAATTTAATATCTTTGCCACATGGGCATCCGCAATTAACCTAATATTTTGATATCTGCCCATCAATAGCGCCCTTGCAGTCTCATAATTGTTATCTGTTATGGTTAAATGTGAAATAACCTGGTGAGCGTCTCCCGATAGACAACTCAACAGATAACTTAATTTTTGTGAGAGTGATATATCCATCCGACAATGTACCAAAGAATCAAAAATGTTAATAAATGACATCCAAGTTTCATACCCACCAGAATACTTGGGCAAATTTAAATCCGGCAATCTAGTATAAATTGAGGCATTACTACTTGACTGACCCTTAACCGTGGGACTACTGGCCAGATCCAGTGTCCTTACCGCCTGAATAATGCTGTCATAATATTCTAAGCATTGCTTGTAGTCTGCCTGAGCTTGAATCAACCTTGCCTGCAAAGTTTCATTGTCTGGATTCATGTCAGCCCTATCATAACACATTTGTAAAGCTTGATCCAGATCCGCCATGTATCTGCTCGCATTTGAAGCCCGCTCTTTCAAGGCCTCAACCCTGTCTGGTCTACTCACCAGAGAAAATGCGCTTACCAACCATTGCAAAATGCGACGAATTTCGTTGTAACCGTCCGACATTTTAATAATTAAAGTAAATACAAAACAAAGAATTTACAAAATAACAGGTCCGTAACCGAAAAGTAAACCACGCTCTGCTACCAAAAATTGTTGCGTTTTCCCGAACGCCCGTTATTTGCTTATATTATTTAATTATATATAATATTGCTTACCGGTCCGTAGTTCTGGCTTGCTTAAACTGTGTTTTGTGTGTACTAATGTGCCCTACCGTATGTGGTTATAAATATATATCATATATTACAATACTTGTAGTATAAAAAAATAGGAGAACGCGTGGCCGACCACTTTTCCAATCCAATCCCGTCTTCAAGACAATATGCAAATCTTAATCCAATGGTATATTAAATACACTATGATACACTTATACACGTAACTAAATGACACGTAAATGATCAATTATTAATCCGCCGTAAATAAACTCAATAAAAATGCCGTGAAAAAATCCGAAGTGACAGTCAAGTACCGAAACCGTAATGTCAAAATCTTTTTTTTTTTATTACTTTTTTAAATTCCTTTTCCGCGGTCCGAAACTCATAAGTCCTAAACAAGTAGTATATGTTTTATAAAAAGTTTTTGAACATTAAAAGACACATTGAAGCTTAAAATATATTTGTTACGTTTGACACCCGACAACGAATATAACAAATATTTATCGTTCAACGTTATTTATTTATAATGTTATTTTATTTCCCGTCGATAACGTTGCACGCTTTGATTGACGTATCCTGTCTGGCTCGGGTCGTAAATAGTGTCGTAAAATCATTTTATACGAGCAATGGATGCCACCACCCAGCGTCTGAGTGTTATCACTGGTTTACGAGAGGTGCACGTGACACTATCCGCCACGCAAACTTGTAGACATTTCTTTAAACCGAAAATTAGCAAATCGGCGTCTGCATAGCCAGATATTAGCAATAACTACAGATTATGATAATAACAATTTTTATTTCAGGTTTCACATCCATTTTTGTTAGTAACAATTTTACTTATTCTGTTGTAAGGTAATAGCACACAAATAAACACAACATATACACAATCGCTATGCCAATCCGTGGGAAATGACGCTAGAGCGATTCATGTATTCACAATCCAATCCGCAAGCGATCATGCCCAGAATGCTGTTGGTACTACTACGCGCCGCATCAAGGACGCGCATCTATCACGTACTATGGCATAAAAACTATTTTTTTTCGGGAGAGGAAGGCTGAGAATCCTCACGAGGAGCACGAAACGTACCCAGGATACCCCCGCAACGGCAAGTGTCACGGAGGTTATGTCGGACTCCACGCGGCCAGAGCGGTCTGACCACGTGACCTAAATGCAGCCTGTGCCTAAGTTCCAAGAACCATATAGGCACATCGTGAGGGCGACCGCCCCTCAGGAGAGGGGCGATGCAGAAAATAAAAACAATATACGCGGTATTCTACGAACATCCCCGATGCACTACAAAAACGCGGCAGCTCCAACAGCACCCTGAACGCATTGTTGTACTCGACTTGGAGTGCACTGTAACCTTTTGTTTATTATAGTCCGTGCATAGGCTACAAGTGTAAAAAGAGGTGCAGTAAGATCTAAATAGTGTCAGTTTTACTTCTGCAGAACAGTGAGCAAACCTACGCACTATCATGTTCCGATATGAAATTATGAACTTTTGACCACAAGTTTGAATGGTTTGAATTGGCGAATTGACAGTTTGCTATTGGAACCATTTGACTTAATTCTTTTATGTTGACATTGAGACAGTTCCTATGTCAAAAAAATGTAAAAATAATCCCTACTTACTTGTACGGTGTACACTTGAGTATGAATGTGATGGGGTTGAGTTTGGTCGGTGTGCAGAGAAAGATCACCATAAGTTAAACTGACGTATATTGTCGAATAATAATAATAATAATAATAAAAGTTATAAAAGTAAAGAGTAAAGTTAATTGCCTAATGCTTCCTCTGTGGCTGTTAATCGCACACTACACTTACTTATTACACAAAAAGAATATTAATAAAGTTAAGCATTACAACTCAAGGTTGCAAACGCAGCTAAAATTATATGACATAGTAAAATATTGCTCAGTACTTAAAAGGTAACATTGCACAGTAAAATATTGCTCAGCATGTCAGCAAAATGATATGTACAGTATGAGACTGTACATTACTAATATTATAAAAGCAACTGGATGGATATTGTATTCTGTCCATGTCATTCTGATGTAAAAGCTATGTTATTATAAAGTTTCAATAAAATCTATTTAATAGTTTTTCTTATAGGGAAAATTTATGATTTACTAAAAAACCCCATTACTCTCACAGAGTATATATTCAATCACTCAATTACATAATTACTGTTTTTTTTACTTTTCTAAATACCTATCCTATAAAACTCATGCTTCTAAAACCTCCAAGCACCACCTCATCTTCCCAATATCTAATGACAGAACTCTTCCTTCTTTTTAACTCCTAAAACTATATTAGAATTTTGACAAACAGGTAACCATAAAGACACAATTCCAAACATCCGTCCATACAAATTTTCGCGATTATAACATTAGTACGTATGAAATTAAGAATCTACCATGGAATCAGATGATTTCATACAGTCATAACTAGAGATCGGATAATCGGATGCATATTTACCTAAAGTTAGTTTAAGACAAAGTATGGAAACGGCTTTTTATTGTTTTGTTAAATAAAAATTTTCACCATTTCTGTTTTTTTATTCAATTATTTAATTGATTATTGTTTTAGTCAAACTAGCTCACTACTTTCGTATAACACTCTTCATGTAATAAATCGTACATTCATAAATCGCACGGGGAACTGAAACTAAACTTCATGTAAATACGTATGCATAGTTGTATAAATGAACCCGGAGTCTCGGTCTTTTGAAAATAAATACCACGTGCTAATTTAGTAATTTTCAAACAATATCACTACGTTAAATTTGCAGTCCCGTATTTTCCCGGGATTTTTATTTAACAAAATGTATTTTAAAAAGCCGCTTCCATAATTTGTGAGCCAAAAATTAACTTTAGGTAAATATGCATCCGATTATCCGATCTCTAGACATAACATAATGAAACTATAGTTTTTATAGATATAATGCAAACTTCTTTATACTTGTAAAGAAAGTTGGGTTCAGACTATTTATCTGAGGCCAGTTTCTAACTGACGACTCTGTAAAAATACAGGGAGAAAAAAATAGCCCTTGCCGGTTCTCTTGCTGGTTCTTACCAGTATAAAGTCTTCTGCCGTAGACTTATGAACCAATACGCAGCATCTTTGACGTGTAAAAGTGATCATAAAAATCCTATTTGAAGAATAAATTTTGACGTGACAACGTCTATTAAATTGGTACGGCGTGGAGTCATTCTCGAAAACACCGTAACGGCCGAATCTGACGCCACACGGAGTCCACGCTTAATTTTATTGTAACTATAAACTTCTGTATGAAGATGAATGAATGTATGTTCATATGTATGTGCAATCATATGCTTATTGTATTTAGTGTGCAAGTGCACATTACTCATAATAATTAATTTATGTATAACTTCAGAAGCAGAAAATTTAAACAAACTATTAAATAAAAATATAAATGTTATACATTACTTTATTTTAAATAATTTCATTGCACCCAGAAATAATTACCATGTAATAGACGTTGTCACGTTCATATATCGGCAGTAGACGGAGTTCTACAGACAACCAATTTTTTTTGATATTGATTTAGAAATGGGTTTATCACAACAGCATATCACTGCCGGTTGTGATGATGTGAATGTGAAAGCGATGGATGCAAACAATTGGATCAGTATAATTTCGTCTATAAATCAATGATGTTATATATAAATAGTAGTGTAGTACAAATTCGGGCAATTGGTGTAATTTGATATAGCCGCAAAGTAATATGACTCTGTAAAAATACAGGGATAAAAAATAGCCCTTGCTGGTTCTTAAAAGCTCGTGTTTCTAATATTTGTAGGGGTTATGTGAATTATCCAAAATATGACGATGAGTGCAAACGAAGTCGCGGGCATCAGCTAGTATTTAATTACTTTCTTGACTTAATACGTATAGCGAGCTATAACTAAAAGTAGATATACATTACGGAGACCAATGAATTTGCAAATTGAGATCGCACGATAGGAATATGTTACAAAACACTAGAGATTTTTTATAATTTAGATGAAAAAAAAAGCCTGGCTGGCTTCACAAAAAGGATTTATTTAGAGTAAAAAAACCGGTCAAGTGCGAGTCGGACTCGCGCAACGAGGGTTCCGTACAAATTTGTCGACATGTAAATTGTTTGTTCATTACTAGAATTAAATCTCAAATATTTTTCCTGTTTTTCCCAATTATGTTGTAATTTTTTTTTGTGAAATAACTACAAAACGGTTTTTGGGGTTTTTCCTTTACTTGTGCTACATGACTTCTTGCCAAATTTCATGTTTCTAGGTCAACGGAAAGTACCCTATAGGTTTTGATTCTCTTGCAAATGTCATAATATGCAATATAAATGGAACATAAACGGCCATATCTTTTTATTGCGTTGATTTAGAAATTTGATTTTTTCACTGCTTTGCTCTCAAAGCAGGATGATTTGGATAGACCTGAGTATATATATTTCAGCTTGACATCTGAACGCGGTTCTGAGAAAAAAGGCTTGAGGGAGGAGGAGGGCCTAGACGGAGGGACGGACAACAAAGTGATCCTATATGGTACCATTTCTACTTTTGGAGGTACGGAACCCTAAAAATCATGGCATGTTCTTGTCGCATTGTCGCATTCTGATGATGTTACTATAATAAAAAAAAGGTCACGACCTTAAATGTGTGTTGTAAAATTTTAAGTGTTTCTGTATGATATTTTTTCTACTTTTTTTATTATAATTTATTTACATTATTTATGTATTTTATTATTCATCTCATATTTTTATGTACATGTTTCTTTGGCAAATTCCACACACATACAAGCATTGATATTTGGGTTTACTTACTTAAAATTGAATAGCACAGTCAGTTGTGCCCGCGTTTCACGCTTGGGTGACGGCTGAAAATCGGTGATCTTGTCGTCAGACAATCACACACCGAGCCTAGGACCTTCTTCTGCACGTAGCCTCAGAAAATGTTATTTCTGTGAAATTGTTATTTCTCAGAAGTTAGCAGCGGAGAGGGAGCGGGAAAACGACCTTTACGCCGCTCCCATTTGACGCAGACGGTTAGGTGGTAGAGGGCGAGCATTTACAGCCCCTTAGGTGGCTCCTCAAGCGCGCATGTCCACGGTAATCCCCCACAGGCGCTAATACCCGACCCGTAGCTGGCCGTGACTCGTGGACAACCGAGTGATCTGGAGAAATCGGGCTTCCAGTACCCAGATCGCCCTAAGTGAGGACAGAATGGACTTTGAGGTGGTTTAGTGGGTATGCCCTGCCTCCCGCCGGGTGAGTCCCACACACGCCTGTTAATTAGCCATTGACAGGTAGGTACGGTGCGTAACAGCATTTCACCTCGTTAACAAAAAAAGGGCCCTTCTTCTGCACACACATCCGTTTCTGCTGGAAATTTCTGTCTTTTTTTTTTTTTTGTTCCCCCTGAGGAAAATGCATTAAGTTGCATACCCCGGCTGTAGCGAGCCAGCGGTTATGTGGGGCTCTCCTCTCCAGAAGGGGGAGCCTACCCACTAAAAACCTCAGGGATGGCCTTCCTCAGGCATGTAGGGAGCCCCCGGGAACATCAAGCTACTTCCGGGAACCCCCAGCCTCCGCTCCCCTGCCTAGAGGGGAGCCCTCCTCGGGGGAGGCTACACTACCTCCTCCGGTCTCCTCCACCGACGTCGCCTCCCGGCCACGAAAGGGGCTTGGTCCATCCCGGGTCGCTTCATGTAATATATATAAATGGGCGTGTTGTAAGAAAAAAACTCATTATCTATCTATTTATATATTTTGGTAAATTGATTTGGCAATTTTATATTATTTGGCATTTAACCCCATAACGCTTTAAGATCCCATTCTTGGGCATTACTGCAACAGAAATATTTTGGTACCAGTGTCCAAGAGACGGTATTAAATTAATACTTATTATTATTTAATACCTATCTACATTAATATAATATAAAATAATACCTTCATCAGTGTAGTGTAACCATCTGTTTAAGTTAGATTAGGCTCATGTAACCATTATTAACATTTTTCGTATTATTATTATTATTTAGAATTATTTATACTATCTTTAAGAGTTGATTGTTACTCTTTGCACTATACTCCGTGTCAATATGGGCTGTAATTGCCCGAAATAAATTAATTTTAATTTTTTTAATAACATTAATACAAAATTCTCACCTGGAAATAAATCTCGCTTCATAATACGCTTCATAGTAGACGACGAGACATTGTTTTGTAAATCTGATAGTAACGTCCTTTTTGTTTGTACACACGGAAACTGTTCATTATTGGGCAGAATTTAGTAATTCTTTTTCAGAAACTAATTAAATCTATTAACAATTGTATCACTATTATATATGTTTAATATCTATTGATATATGTGAAAAATTTGCATAATGCTTCTGTGTTTATAAAAGAATCAAGGAATAGGTTAGTATAGAAAAATGATTTAAAAATCTACGAGGACACTAACATTTCCCATTACAAAATGTAAATCTCTTGCGTAAACTCAATATATTCGACCACTGAACTTCTCTTAATAGCTATATGGAGCATTGAGCTTTTAGCATAAAGCTCAGTGAAATTCGCGCAAAACTTCCTAACTAAACTTAAAGTTACGTAACCAGTCGGAAACCATACTAATAATTATGGCGTGTTTGTAACTGGCCGGGTTGTGCAATAAACCTGCAAGGGTCGGGTGCCAGTTTAAGCGAGATAAGTTTGTGCCGTTGGAATGAAAGCCTACGACGCTCTGTGATTTTAATTGCGCTTTGTAACAACTTGCTTGTCAAGTGCAACTTAGTTCCTAGTTACACTTTAGTGGTTTAGTATTTCTGTGAGGCCATTGCTTATATTGCGTCTTTTAAGAAAGTCGGGATGAAAACTTAAAAGCCATGTATACAACACTTGTATACACGAATTCTGGACCTCTGTTGCCTAACAATGCCCCTCACTGACGCCTTGCCGCGAGAGCTTCGATCGTCGGCGGGTCCTCCCCCCATAAGATGAGGGGGGGGACACGCCAAGGGGAGCTGCATTGCAGCGTGACAAGGTCATGGGAACTCGTGAGAATACTTCCACGACCCCGTCGGCGTCGGCCCGCATTGTGCGGGCCCCTCTCGCCTCCCCGCTAAAGAGGGGGGGGAGACCGTCGATCCCCGGGGCATCCGGGGGATCGTCGACTGACGGCGACCTTTGTGTAGCAGGGACTGGCCTTCCCGGGCCGGGGCCCCGCTGGTCGCCGACAGGAGGACGGGGCGAAGGAGGCGGCATGCCTGTGCGCCAGGGTCCCTGGCGCGCTCCGCCGCCTCCTTCTGCGTCATGACGTCGACGCAGAAGGAGTTCACCACCGCCCACGTGTTCTCTCCCTCCAGCATGGCACACACCACGTTCTCGAGGGAGAGGACCTCTGTTGCCTGCCTACTACATCTTAGCGAGCAAATCTAAAATCGAGAGGATTCTACGCGCCATCAAAATCAGAAATTGAAATTGATTAAAAAATCTGGTTTGTTTGATTTTTGATTCCATATAGCATAATAGGATAGTTTGATAAAATAAAGGATAGTTCCATAAAGGATCCTTTGATTCCATAAAGGATAGTTTTATATTTATCCAGTTAGACATTTGTATATACAAATATTTGGGAAATGCTATAACTCGGATTTGCGAATGGCTGACAGCGATGTGTAAACGATATGTTACATTTCGAAGATTTTTTTAAATCTCACATAGCAAATGAAATCGCTGGATTTAGTACCACACATTGATGTGGGAAAGCTCACTGGCCAGGAAACAGCAGCACGTGGGCCGTGTCTGGATTAGGCGACGGAGCGGCTCTACGTAACAGCTGCTTAACTCTCGACAGCTTTGTGGCGATACTGTTCATGTGATACCACGAGTTATTCATACGAGAGAATGAACCTTTATTTCAAGTCATGTATCATTTCGTTATCTTTTTTATAGATAGGTAAGAAATCCATCTCAATTATCTCAATTGGTCGGAAGTGACAGTGTGGAGTCAAAATGCAAGAATAGCTTGTACAGGAGATAGAATATACAAAGCACTGACCACCTTCACCTAACCGCTTATCACAATGATTTCTTGTATTGATACCCCACTCACACGCAGATACATTTTTTGGCTGCGGTCTAGTGTTAGCTTTAGCTAAGAACTACCTACCAACTGCACTCTTTATGTTTAAAGAATTTGGTTTTCATTCATTCTTCAAATTTAATAGTTCAAAAGTCTTGCTAACGGAGTAATTGCCAATTTTCTATGTTTTACGATATTCTTTCAATTTGTTCATATGCCACTCCTTACTCTTTATTTGGATCATCTTCTCTATCATCCTTTCCCGTTATTTACTTTTTCTTTTCCATTAATATTTCTCTTCCATTCTACATCTCCATATCGTAGAATACGTATTATCAATTTGGTGCGTTTATATTGGACTGATTTTTATATGTTTCTACCGTCATCAACTATTTTCTATTATATATTCTATGTCTTTTTATTACTTGTTGTCCAACTCAACTTATAAATCGAAATTCAAATTTACTTATTCTAAGTGGGTTTGTTAAAACCAAGCAGCTTAGACGGGTATACAGCTTACTCGTACATCAATCAATTATCACCCATTAGTATGAGGTCGCGAGAACTCCGTAGAGTCAAGTGACTTCCAATAGCCTATAACAGTTGGAAATAATAATTGCTTCTTTGTTTTCTGTAGTCACGAAGTGTTTACAGATTTTATACACTACTTTTGAGAAAATGTCTTACATGGTTTTTGGCTTTACTAGTGTAACAACAATTTTTAGCTTATCTGTAAGTAGAGATTGTAATTTTAGGTGTTTTACTTTATGTTTCAAACTATATCATATTGGATCAATAGAAACGATAAAACAGTAAAAGCCTTTAACACAACAGTGATTGTGTGGAGAATCACTAAAATCACTTACAAAAATGCTATTGCTCTAACAAAACGTAGGGTAGGCGCTGAATGAGCCGGCGAGGCAATGGATCGGAATATCAGACAAAGGAGAAAAGAAACATCGCGAGGCGTACAAAGTGTTGGGGGCCGGGAATAGTGTTGTTTCTCTAAGCATCATTTGATATAAAAATTGCCGCTCGTTTAGTCCTCTTTCTGCTATTATGCGAAACATTTTCTTACGATCTCGCGATATTGTATATCTTTTCGCCTCAAGTACTTATTTAGTTGGGTTTGTGCTATGAATGAATGGTGTTTTGGAAATATGTATCTCTTGAATAGTAGCTCGTTCATTTATCATAATTAGAACAGCTGTTTTTGAAATAATGAAATTGGTTGGATAGTTTTTGAATGGGCAAATAGTGTTATTTGCTACATTAACCTGCTGGGCCAGAAATGTCCTCAAGTGACAGATATACCGACGCCGCAGTTTTAGTAGGTTTCCTAAAATAGGTTGGATACTACCAGGCGTCTGTTGACTGAAATTAATGAATAAATGACATTAGTAAACAATTTAATTAATGAAACTTTTGAATGGATAAATGAAATACGTTCTTCACCCGTAACGTATAAAGAAATCTGACCAGTCTAAAATTAGAGAAAATTGAAGAAGAAACTTTATAAGCATTTAATCGTATATTTCATTTCGCCAATAGCAATATAAATTTTGTGGATAGTCTAAGCATAAAAGCTATCCAATTTGTAACTTAGTTGCATGGAGTCTTCAAAGCTTGCTCCATTTGCCAGTACATTGTATGAATAAACTTGGAAAATTCTTATTTTACTCCATGTTTTCTTAGTAACTGTCTATTTTATCATCCATATCTAATACTGGATTTATTAGGGAAATGGGATAAATTATTAGTAAATAGTCTTTACAGTCCTAATCATAAAGTAGATATTCGTTTATGGGCACTTCATTCTCTAATTACTTTTTAGTCACATTATAATGACGGCGGTGGTCGATCAGAACTGGGGAGGCGTTATACTCGTACAGGTCCAACTGAACGGTTAATACTAAAAAGATGCTGCCTTAATTACAGTTGATCAGTATTATCAGCAGTTTGTGAAAAAAGTACATAACCAAAATCAAAAACTTATTCTTCAAATAGGATTTTTACAATCACTGTTGCACGTCAAAGATACTACACCATTGGTTCACAAGTCTACGGTGGAGAACTTGTAGATATATAGATAAGAAGTTTATTTGTTGCAACACACACATCCATACAAATTACATGGAGTTGGTACAAAGTACAACGAACAGACATTAGAAAATATTAGTAATGAACGTGTGTGCAGCAGCAATATGGGTCTAGGCTCGGTGTATGATGCCTGACGACAAAAGCACCGATTTTCAGAACGCGGGCACCAGTAACTGCGCTCTTCAGACCAGGAATAGTATAATATATGTATGTGTGTGTGAAATAGGGAGAGAGAGAGAGATAGTTGAGTAAGCTTGATACATATATACATATATATCTTAAATATTTCTGCATTAACAGTGTTCAAGCTGTAGTTGTTCTTTAAGGAAATGAATATATATATATATAACAAGTAAATAAAAATATAATAATAATAATAATAAAGGCGTAGGGAAGTGACGACCCCATCGTCCGCTGGTGGGGCATTTAATGCCCCTTAACTGCCATAAATGCCCCATCAGTGCAGTCAGTCTCCCTCAGGGCAGCTTGGGGCGAGCTGGCGGTTTGTTGCGTCACGGAGGGTGCCGATGTGCTTCAGAGGGGCGTATGCCACCCGCCTCTGTCTTGCCTTAACCAGCCGAAGTCGAAGGGTGGAAGTGTAATAATGTCATAACGCCGACGGCGCACAGAGAGGTATTTGACCCAAAAAGCTGGCCAAAATCACTTTTTTTCAAATTAGTGCTACCCCTTCAAAGCATTTTTTTTTAAATTAGTATAACCCCTCCATACAATAACAATAAAGACAAAGCTCTAGCGCCGCCCAACACGGCGTAAGCTCAGTCGGAAGTTACCGTTCTGTTAAAGTGTACGTGTGATTGTTCGATGCGCTCAGATTTTAGTGTTCGAAAATATCTCCTATCTCGTGATTGAACGATTTTATGTTGGTTTTCACTATGGATTCTGAACAACCAGGTATGTATTATATTTAGTACATAATTTCAACAGATAATTTATTATATTATTTTAATTATATCCATAAGATGTAACCACGAAAAAAAAACTCGTATGAAAACACATTTTGAGAAATCAAAGGACTTTTTAATAAGTTTCTCATCATTTCTAAGTCAAAATTTCTATTGTATGTTGTAAAGTAGACGTTATAGGATGTAATTAAAAACAAAACAGCCGCCCGAATACGCCCGCCTATTTTTCGTGATTTTTTTTCTGTAAACATATAAACTTTTACTTAACGAAATTTTACTTATATTTTATGTATTTTTGTTATAGGCTCGTCTGGAGTGAAGTTTTTGTCTCGAAATGACTTGTTCGATATAATAGAACGCTCAAACACCTCAATTTTTAACGAAAAGTTGAATTTTATGGAAAAAGAACTGATCAATCAGTATGATGAAAATGATCAAAATATTGCTAATATTAAGCAAAAATTGTCAGTTATAAAACATCAATTTAAACAAAAATGGACAGCTGCTCGAAAAACAAAGGCCAGATTCCTTGAAACCAATGCGGAGTGGTTCAAAGGATACATATCGCTACCAAATCGACAATGAGATGTTACTTATGTGGCGCCACGTCATCACAATTTAATGATTTGGAGAAGGTAATGCCATGCAAAAAGTAAAACATGGAATTCGGCTTGTCTTTGTTGCATGCTCGCATAAGATTTTTTGAAAGCATTTTACACGTGGCTGTAAAAAAATGGAATATGCGCCTTACTGTTGAGGAGAAACAAATAGTCGAGAACAGAAATAAAGTAATCCAAGATAAGTTCCGCGAGCAACTTGGTCTATTTGTGGATATACTAAAAGCAAAATTTGGCAACACCAATGATGGAAACACGAGTAGACGCTTTTTTGTTAACTATAACATATCTGCAGCAATTACCGGAATAGATTTAAATTTAATTTACATATTTAAAATTATTTTAGACACATTGTGCTGTGGTTTAAAGATAAACATAGAGAAATTTGAAAATTATTGTCAAGAAACGGCTAAATTGTACGTTTCTTTATATAACTTTTACCCTATGTCTCCGACCTTGCATAAAATATTGCGCCATGGGGCTGAAGTAATAACGGAAGCCATTCTTCCAATAGGACAATTGTCTGAAGAAGCTGCAGAAGCACGCAACAAACATATTAGAATGTTCAGACACAACTACACCAGAAAGTTTTCCCGGGTAGGCTCCTCTTAACCTCTGACCCTGTCCTGACGGGCATGAGGAAGAGGAAGAATAAAAAAAAATACAATTTTCAGCTGATCTTGTAAATTTAGGTATTAGTAGAAAGTGACATTTCAAATGTAAGTTTTGAAGATGAAAATGAAGAATAAATGATTATATATATTACGTATGCCTTTTTTTACCTTATTCAAGCAAAACCTTAAACAAAACATTGTTAGGCAGCCATTAAAAGTGTAAAATATTTTTGGCCAGCTTTTTGGGTCAAATACCTCTCTGTGCGGCGTCTCGATCGCTGTGGCAGACATACCTCTCTACACCCTTAGCCGTTCACACCAATGTTGATCTCTTCGCACCAATATTGGTCTGCTTTTTTAGGGGGCCTATTTAGTGAGCGGCGAGTCACCACCTGCCATATTTAAATCAATTAGGAGGCTTTGAGAAGGCAGGTGAACGGAGTCTCTTCTATAGTCCGGTTCTTATTACCATCGAAATTGAAATGCAATAGTCCACAGGCTTTTTGACCACTAATGACAATAGTTTCTGTGCATCTAACTGGGTGTAGTCTTTAGCTGCATTTTACATGATGCAGATAGAGATTGGACCCAGTTGGTACACTCCACGCACACTTTCATTAAATTTCGCTTAAAAAGCCTCTACGCGTTGGATCTGTATCCCCGCGCACGCCTTATAAAGGACCGTGTCTTATAAAGACGCGTGCTTTAAGCTACAATAATAATAAAATGTACTGGAAAGACCTAGCAAGAAAACCAGCAAGGGCTATTTTTTTCCCTGTATTTTTCGTCAATTAGAAGCTGGCCTGAGATTAATAGTCTGAACTCAACTTCATGTACAAGCTTAAACAAGATCACATCATATCTATTACAGCTGAAGTATCTATTGAGTTATTAAAATTAAATAATTAATTTAAGTAATCCTTAACAATATAATTACCTTTTTCATAAAATTTAATTATTATAATAAATTAATAATGAATGTAAATTATTTAGATTGGAAACAAAATTGGAATTGTTAAAATTGTGTTATAGTTTTTAAGATATTTCAGGTTTGTTCTTATACACTCTTTGATTTGTCGTTTTAAAATGTATATCCGGATTACCTGTATCAGTCATTTTCGTTTTAATATCCTCGTACAGTCAGTAACACGTCAAGTTGTACATTTGCATTACGAATACTGCTGTTATTATAAGCGATAAAAATACTATCGCAAAGCAACACGCAGTGTCACATGTTGTTGTATCTACATTGTCATTTTGTGATTCAACCATAAACATAGACTTACTACTTGTAGTCTATGGACAGAAGTATGTTCATTTCACTACTTCGTTATCTCGATTTTGTATCATCTGCTTACGGTATAAGATGATCATGATGTTTGTAAAAAATCCCATCGAACCATAAAAAGTTTGTGAAAAAAAAATACAGATTAAGCAATGAAACCGCTCCCACGAGTTCGCGGAACTGCACCGCCTATAACAATATAGCAAGAGTACGTACTATAGGACAGTCGGCGAATTGTGCCCAGTGGCAACGATCGCCCGCTGGTCACGCCGCTCAGAGGTCAAGAGTCTCATAGATCAACGGCGCAGACACGACACTACGCTCGAGAGCTATCAACATAACAAGGGATGACGAAGCATGCCCCATATTGTCGATGACATTCGATGCTCGTTCGAAAACGAAAATATTGAGGTTTTAACAGCTCGCATATACATTTATGATGTTAATGAAATTAGATTGATGTATTACCTAATGGCAAGTGACGATATAGCTGAGTGATTCCCAAAGTGATCGATATCGACCCCTAGGCATCTATGACAACCTACAAAGGGTTTACGTCAGCGAAATAAAAATTCCGGGGTCCATGAAATGAAAATGGGGGTCCACGATAATAGATCTCAACAAACACTGATAGTACTTATTTACTTACATTATACTATCTTCTGATATAAAGGCAAATAAAAAGCATTTACAAGGCATTTATAAAAGTACCTACGAAGTAAAAAATGTAATGTTTTTGTGTTATAATTTTGTAAGTTGTAGGATTCAATATCAGGTAAGTAGGGGATCTACCCAAATCCAATTTATAGCACGCTCCATTAGACCATTTATCGCATTTTTTTACTTTAAATAGTTATAAAATAAAAGAGGGGACATATTATATAGCATACTGTCGTGTGGGTGAGTGCCTAATCTCTCTCTCTTTACTTGTTCCTACCCTACCATTATTATTATAATGGTGACGAATTTAGGTAGTTAATAGACAAGAATTAAGTAAGATAATAGAAGCTCCACCAAAACGATTATACATAACAATACAAAATGCATATGTCTCTATGTAACTATATAGTTACTTGAATCCCCTTACTATAATAACTTAATAGAACGTTAAGATTGTAGTAAAAGTTAGATCAGCTAAGAGACCATAATGAGGGGGGTGGGATTTTCGTTCTCATTAAACTTCATAATGAAAATTGCTCTGCGGAGTTGTACCAATGGTGTCTTCGTTACCTTTTTATTGTTACAGCACTCGCCATCAAAATAAAGTTCATTTGTTTAGCAGTCAGCTCTGTTACAGAGTTTGTTTCTTCCACGTAAATGAAATGAAAAAAAAAAAATAATAATTTATTTATTTAATTTATGTAAATTTCACTGTGAAACGTGCACCAAGTTAGGCTGTTTTCCGAGTGCAATAATATGCCAACTTCAAATGAGGACTCTTGATAGCTGAGCTCTCGTCATTAGATGTCCATGAGTGATGGTTATACTTACCATTAGGTGGGCCATTTGCTAATCTGCCACCAATAGTGATAAGAAACTAACGGAAATAATCATGTTGCAACATACATATGTTTTCTTTACTCTAAATGATTATGGTATGGCTCCTAATCGCTGGTGTCTTAACCGGTCGATCATGGGGGCAGTATTTCGTTTTGATCTTGATGTTTATGTATAAGGTATGTTGTGATATTCTAGTTAGCACTACATAGTATAAAACAAAGTCGCTATCCGCCGTCTGTCTGTCCCTGTACATATGCTTAGATCTTTAAAACTACGCAACGGATTTTGATGCGGTTTTTTAATAGATAGAGTGATAAATGACGGTTTATATGTATAATAACATCCATTAAATAGTGGAGAAATACTTATTTTTAAGGTTTCTAATGTGATATCGTAAATAATTGCATTATATACAACGTTCACAGTTTTTCTGTAGTGTATTTAATATCAGCCGTGCGGAGCCGGGGCGGGTCGCTAGTTATAAATAAGTTAAGAACATTACATCTCTATCACCAGTGCTCTATTTTTGCCAATGATTTGATAGGTATATATTTATTACATTTTTCTTCGAGTCATCTGTTGAATTTTACTCTGTGTCATTGATTGCACTCATGCCCGCCGCGTCCGATGCCCTTGCCCTATCTGCGATGCGTTGAGGCAGGCCCGCCATTTTTAGTTCTTTTTGTAGCGAATTGTAGTGTGTACAGACATCGACACGCCAACCTTCACAAGTGCTCTGTGAAACTTACCGTTATTAAACGCAACATGAGAACAGTTTCAAGGTTCAAGTGTAGTTTGGTGTGATGCCATGTGTACGCGAACAAAGTACCAATTTCAGTCTTGTAGATTGCATATTGTAATGTGATTTACGATGTTCCGCGATCAGAAATGATTCATGATTTTGTCTGGTATGTAAAATATTTCTTTAATAGAGGTGAAAATATGTACAACCGTGCTCTATATTTAGTAACTGCATTATGATGTAGATAGCGCTCTCTGGGTTATATTCTGGTTGACACTGATATCTACTTTTACTTGTTCGTTTCGTCTAAGTAGGTTTTAAAATTGAATTTCTGATGGTTGCGCAGATTAACATTAAATTAGTTTAGTTGAGTATTGTCACTCACGATCGTCACATCCTTTGACAACCCGATCCTATTCCCTCACTTACCTTAGGTTCTGGATATTCAGCAAGATGGCATGAGCACACAAAACCGCAAAACCGCACGCATCAACCGCAGATTAATTGTCGGAAAAGAAGTGAAATACAGATATATAAAGCAGTAAAGTGTATCAGTGATCGGGCCCAGTGATTGTAGTGATACACAGTCAGTGCTAAAGTGCAAATCACAATTTTCTGAGACCAACAAATCGGCCGAACATACCCACCGCCACGACCAGAAATTTGTGTGGTGAAGATCACTAAGGTACTGTGCATTTCTTTTTCCTTACGAACTGTTTTTCTTGTCATTTCTCCGCAGACAATTCATATTCCTATTTTTTCGAACGTGATATGACAATACTCCAAATGAATACAGTCCACTTTTCATAACCAGTTAGCAAAAGAATTATTTCATCAGCGCTCATACATCTGACATGTGTGCCTTGGCTAAATTCAAGGGTCATTTAGGTTATGTTTTGAGCGATTCCTCCGAACCGCTCATGAGCATCCCGATCCATTGATCTGAGAGTCAGCGATCATATACTATTCTACATCGCCTTCAGTAAATATTTAGACAGCAACACGTTCTTAGCGACCCTCCCAATCAATTGCAGGACCTAAATGCCGTCTGAGCCGTCGCACTCCTTGCTATCCCCTTCTCGGCAGCCATCTACTTAGCCACGAGTAGGTTCTTATCAATATAGATCGGAGCTAATTTGGGTGTACCATGCCGCTTTCAGGGCATATGCTCTCTTTTATAGGGTTTTGACGGCGCCTCTCCTGAGGTGCGGTCTTTCTTATCCCGTTAGGTATAGGGTCATAAGGATCAGCGGTTCATGCATCAGTTCTGAGCTTAGTGGGTAGGTCTTTCGGGTCGAGCCGCCTCGATTGGTCTGGAGTCCGACATAATCTCCGTAGCACTTGGTTGCGGTGGTAACCATGAGGATTCTCAGCCTCTCCTCTCCACAAGGAAAAAAATCCGCCAGGGACAAAATTCGATTACGATACGGTGAAAAACATCGAAGCTACAAACTACTTGTTACTTGTTAGTAATTAATTAGAAGGTACATTTGATGGTAGAAAACCACATTTTATTTACTGAGAAGAACCTCAGCTTGTAACCATATTTTATTGTATACTCCACATTATAATCTATTGTGAAATGTCAATTTTATGTTCCGTCGGCAAACTTGGATAAAATAGTTATAGTTTACTAGACAAAATTAGAAAAAGAACTAACACGAATCAAAGTGAGCACGAAAATTTGTCACCCGCAGGGAATCACACTGGGAAAAGTTATATTGCTACGTCACCGCGAGGGTAAAGCTAATATAAAAAATACACGAAGACTAGAAACAAATGCTATTTCATTCCCATCTCCTTTCCAAATATTACAGGGCTCGTTGCCGGGGGTAAAAGCTAATTTCCGCTTCTCATTCAGTCGTAAGTTTTTATTTTCATAATTATTCCTTTGTGTATCTGCGACGAAGACAGGCTCATTAGGGGAGAGTGCTCGAGGATACTCGAGCATGTTGCTAGTTGCCGCTTCTGCTGAGTACAGAGTCAAGTGAAAATTTTGTATTGTACAGTTTGCTGTTATTCTTTTTATATTATTTTTGTGTTTAAATTGTGGGCTTTTGATATGGGTAGCAGACAGATGCAGAACTGAAGTTGTGTGAGAATTATTTTGCAAAGGAATATAAATAAACACAATATCAAATAAAATCAAAAATGTATTCTTCAAATATGATTTTTATAATCACTTTGGCACGTCAAAGTCAATTCACAAGTCTAGAGCGAGAGACCTAGTACTGGAAAGAACCAGCAAGGGTTATATTCTTTTCTCGGTCTATACAGAGACGTCAATTAGAAGCTTGCGTCAGCAAAATAGCATGAATCCAACTTCC
This sequence comes from Scirpophaga incertulas, assembly GCA_036419045.1. Classification (NCBI taxonomy): domain Eukaryota; kingdom Metazoa; phylum Arthropoda; class Insecta; order Lepidoptera; family Crambidae; genus Scirpophaga; species Scirpophaga incertulas. The sequence continues at coordinate 36,271,197 of CM071627.1, forward strand.
TTTACAAGTTTCAACAATTTCACATTATATCTATACACAACTAGTTCCAAGGTTCTCAGGAATCCGTCTTCAACAAACCATGTTGACGAACTTTTCCCCCCTCACGATTTGCCTATATGGTTCTCAGAACTTAGGCACAGGCTGAGTTTAGTCAGTAGGTCACGTGGTTATACCGCTCTGGCCGCGTGGAGTCCGACATAAACTCCGTGACTCTTGCCGTTGAGGGGGTATCCTGGGCACGTTTCGTGTTCCTTGTGAGGATTCTCAGCCTTCCTCTCCTGAGGAAAAAAAAAGACGAAATTTAAATTTTATTTCTTAAGTTAAACATTTAATAGGCAGCAAGTAAATACGTATAATAATTGTGTGACAAGCTGTTACAACATTTAAATTGTGTCAAATGTGTATTTAAAATGATGTTATAAGTAAACAGTAAAAGTTTTAGTGTAAAAGTTTATTTTTTTCTTTTAGCGCATTTAAATAAAAGCTTGTTTTTAAATATTTTTTCCCTTTGGAGAGTAGAGCCGAGGTAAAGTAGAGTAGAGGTGATTATGTCGACTCCTGCCTAATCGAGGCGGCTTGATCCGAAAGACCTACTGACTAAACTCAGCCTAAGCCGTTGGCCCTAATGACCCTTTTTTTGTTATTGCTGAGGAAAATACATCGAATTGCATACCCTAACACCCTGGGAAAGGCGCAGTGTTATGTGAGGCTCTCCTCCCCAGAAGGGGGTAGGCCTACCCACTAAAAAAACGCAGCGATGCCCCTCCACAGACGCCTGCCGCGAGCGCTCGATCGACAGCGCATCCGACATCGCCGTCAGACGCGCCGAGGAAAACTGCCCGCGGCGTGACAGGGTCGTGGGAACCCGTAAGGACACTACCACGACCCCATCGGCGTTGGTCCTAATGACTCTATGGCTTGGATCAAATTAAAAGGAATTACAAATAAAAATATATATGTATACCATAAAACGACAACAATATAAATGACAAATTATAGATTCATAATATAAATATATATGGAAATTGGATTATTTAACATATAATGTTTAACTGACCTATTATTGACCTTTTTGGAATTGACATTTCTACTTTTTCTATCTATTTTTTTTACTATTACTTGTTTAATATTAGCATTTTAAATTTTATCTTCACAATTTCAAATGTTCAAAGTTAAAGCAATTAGAATTATAAAAAAGCAACTGGCGCCCGCGACTTCGTCTGCTAAGGATTAATATCGAGTAATTTACATTAGTGTAGCGTATATCTTTATAAATTGTAGCCTGTGTTTTTCTGACGTATTTATTATTTAAGCTACATTATTGTAAGGTTTTATTGAAATAGTAGTGGTTAAAATAATAGTAGTTTTTAGGTGAAAGAGAACAAACATTCATTCATACAAACTCGTGTTTAGGTATAAAATTATTTATATTTATACAAAATAATTAACATTATGTCCTTTTGACATCGAAACGTTTTTGCATGAGATAAAACAGGATTTGACTGTTGATAATTAAACAATATTGTTATCTAATGTACCTGTTTTTGTGTTTTGATACTGACCAAAGATTATATACATCGCAACTATTCTCATCTTTCTGTTATACAAGAATATATCATAACTAGCTTTCTGCCCGCGGCTTCGCCTGCGTGGATTTCGGGATTGGGTCTATAGAGGGTTAAGGGTCATAGCTTTTGCCCACGGCTACATATGCGTGGAAGTCGGTTTATGGCGCGAAGGTTTATCGCGTTTCCCGTGGGACTATCCGTTTTTCCGAGATAAAAAGTACCGCAAAACCTTGCTCAAGAATCACTCTATCTATTGATGAAAACCGCATGAAAATCTGTGCAGTAGTTTTTGAGCGAAGCCTTTATTGCGCATCCCGTGGGATCTGTCGATTTTTCCGGGATAAAAAGTAGCCTATGTTACTCGGGGATAATGTAACTTTCCAAAGGTGAAAGAATTTTTGAAGTCCAGTAGTTTCGGAGCCTATTCATTACAAACAAACAAACAAACAAATCTTTCCTCTTTATAATATTAGTATAGATAATACTTTGTAAGGTACGAGCTTTGTTCTAGAGAAGAAAGAGCATAATAAAAACTGTATATCTATCCATTACCCAGCAAAGATGCGAGTGAGGCGGCAGCTGTAATTATAACAGCGCCGACGTCACAAAGAGCTTTTGTTCAAGAAAGTATTGTCTGCGACAAAGACGGCACATTTTATCGGTGCTGTAATGAGATTCAAACTGTTGCTTGCGTTTACTGACGATCAAGAAAAAGTTTAACATTAAAGTCATTATTAGCCTTGGTATTCTGGTAGCACTGAAATAAGTTTACACATGTAATAGCTTTCGTTTCTTATGTACTTGAACTCAATGGATAACTCATGGATTTGTTACTCTGAAAGCTTTTGATAGATAGATAATATCTTTGTATACATTTATTTTCATCACACACAAACATAGTAACATTAAAAGACTTAAAATTATATTAACTTAACAATAACCCTTAAAACTTACATTAATGTCCTCTCCAATGTGATACATCTTCTACGTTACTTTATTTAAATAACCAATTACATTTATTAAGTTCCATATTACCTACCAACCTCAAATTATGTTCCATTATAAGCTTACATAGTATTTCCTTAACGAGGACTAAGACATCGTGACCACATCTGACCCGTGGTCAAATCGTGACCATGGCACTTCCGCAATCTGGAAGATGTAAGGGCTGACTGGCGCTCTTAGTAAGAGTTTGTTTGATTTTTAATTAAATTTCAAGTTGATAGTATTTTCACCGATTGTATAGTTATGTGTAAGTAAGTACATATATTTTTTATTAAATTAATCGTGTTAACGATAGTGGAGCACAATTATGTGGCTTTTTACATACATTCTACTTTTTTTTTTCTCGATGGAGCAATGGGAGTTTCACGGGTCAAACAATTCGACGAAGTAACTGTTCCTTGCTCACTAGGTACTGACAGAACACCGACTGTCGCTGGCGGATGCATAAAAGAGAAGTGCTGATAGTGGAACAATTAAGGCCTTTTAAACACACCCTACAATTTAATTAATATTTTTTTTCATCGATGGGTGTTTTAATATCTGAACACCCTGACGTTACTCAGTGTATGTGTAAGGTCAAAAAACGCGCTTGTGAGTGTGCGGTGTGAGTTATGACGTACTTATACAACAGCATATAGCATTGTTTTATCACTTCGTTCAACTAAAAAAAAAAAAAACAAGCTTAAATTTACGGCGCAAAAAATAATGAAAACACTTTTCCGTTAACAACAATATTGTCAACTTAATAACATAATTTATATGATATAAAAACTTGTCGTGTATCATGTACAAAATCATAAAAACAAAGTCTCTCATTTTCCAGTTACTCCCAATAAGTCCTTTCATTTGATACCCATATTGTAGGAGTGCATTAAAGTAGTCCGCCATCTTGATTGCTCTTCTAATCTTTATAAATTGTATTATTCTAATATACAAGCTATATTATTGTAAAGTTTCATTTAAATCCATTCAATAGTTTTTACATGAATGAGTAATAAATAATAAGAACAGAAGGGATTTATATCTAATGACACAGCTCATTGGTTTATTCATTCAATCGGATCATTCATTTTTTATTCGACGATTCGGTAAGCCGTGCGACGTAGTACCCACACATTGAACGGTGGAACCTCCGCTTGTCAGTAAACCAATTGCGAGCCAGAATGGGATTATCTATTGTGATTTACGTATAAAATTATTTTTGCATAGAGCATAAAAACCTTTTGTCGCTTCAGAATTTAAAATTAAAAAGGTTATACAGTATGCAATCGGATTATGACAGTGAATAGATCACTGCCTCTACTGTAAGCTATCGTTTTCGATAGATATTTGACGTATAGTAAAGTACATAAGTCATGTCAGTTTAATGGAATAGAATAGTACAATTACGTTCCGCTAGAGGCGCTGTACAAACATTTCATAAACGATATATATATAAAATAAAGGAGATGATTTTTTTGTTTTGTGATACGCATAACCACCATTGTTTATGATATGTTTAAATATTTTTTTTTCTGATATACATATAGAGTAGCAGATTCTATCAGGCTGCGGGTCTTATAAGACCAAAGCTGAAAATCGACGCTGCAGCTAGCTGGAGCATTATGTCGAGCTAGTAGTTTATTGACCACTACACATGGATTCATCCACTTCACATATATATGTATACGCGTGTATGTATGTGTATTTTTTGTTTTTATTGTTTTTTTTACTACTTAAATATATGTGTGTACGACGAAGTAGCAGACACATGCTATTGATTTTGGAAAACAGGCTCATTCAAGTACAAGGTCGCTCGGAGTGCGGACGAAACAGATTAAAACTGAAATAAAAATAAAACTTCCCTTTCGTCCCGCTTTCATTGTTCTCAGGACGGATTCGGAATAAGTAGCTGCGGATCAAAAATATTATTCTGAGAACTCCAAAATAAACTTTCGGTTTCGTTCTCGTCTTTGTGCTCAGATTAACATGAAGCATCTAAGCAACTCTCAGGGCGGTGGTGGATTCCATGAAATATTTTAAAGCATATTCTTATTTATCTACTTAAATTGATTTGGTAATTTATCCATACTAATATTATAAATGCGAAAGTAACTCTGTCTGTCTGTCTGTTCCGCTTTCGCGCCAAAACTACTGAACCAATTTAAATGAAATTTGGTACACAGATAGTCTAGAGCCTGAGAAAGGACATAGGCTACTTTTTCATGCAAAAAAAGGTTGTAAAGGGTTGAAAGGAGGGGGTGAAAGGTTGTATGGCAGTATTGTAAAAACCACTGAACCGATTTAAATAAAATTTTATACACAGATAGACTAGAATTGGTACGTCGGTTGGTCGGACGGACTACGTTTGGTATATACGGGGTAACCACCCCGTATATACTAATCGTAAAACCCGAGGACCCAAGGAAGGAAATAAGATAATTTTACCGACGGAAAACATATCCTTCCTGTGGGAAATTCGAATATAACGCGGGCGAAGCCGCGGGCGGAAAGCTAGTTAAAATATAATTTTCCTTCAGGGGTTCTTTTAATTTCTTTTGGTAGCCAGCTGTGTGATGGGATGATTCTGTCATGTTGGCTTACGTATATATATAACAGTGATCGTTGTCGCAGACGCACCTTTCTACACCCTTAGCAATTCACACCAATGTTGCGCCCTTCGAACCAATATTGGTCTGCTTTTTAGCGGATCCATTTAGTGAGCGGCGAGTCACCACCTGCCATATTTAAATCAATTAGGAGGCTTTGAGAAGGTAGGTGACCGGAGTCTTTTCCATAGCCCGGTTCTCATTGCCACCAAAATGGAAATGCAATAATGCATTAATGTATTAACCAGTATTGACTATAGTTTCTATGCATCTAACTGGAAATCGTCGTTAGCTGCATTTTTTATTATTGATTACAGTTTTCGCTTGCTACGATCGAATCATACTTACCCTAGCTTCCTCAACTTTCATTTAATCTTTGAAGTATACTCATCTGATACGAGTACTTGAATGCTGTAGAACAATATAATTCTCCAAAATTTAAAACAATACAAACATACAATCGTAATTTTAGATTAACACTAGAAAGATATACATAGAAACGACTGCATGTAATTACTACGGTGAGAGAACAAGAAAATATATAATATCTAGGCTGTATAGTAAAATAGTCTCAGAGAATAACTCTAAGAGTTTGCGCATGTTCAAATCCAACCTAAAAAAAATGTCGATAGATGCTGTTTTGGCTTGATATACCTAAGTAATAACTGAAATTTAATTTTTGTTTTAGATACGGCGTAGCTGTGGAATTGTAGGGCTAGAGCGTTTGATAATTCCATAGTTATGTCGAGCTGCATGTATTTATTAAAGGATCCTTACATATGAGTATAATTATATATAAATGAGTGCAAATAACTTCGCCAACAAACTGTCTTTACAGTTTGGCTTATATGTAATTTATGTAACATGTGGATATTTGTGGATAAATAAATAATAAAAAAAAAACGCTTAACTTAGCCATCCTTCAGGATATTGCTAATTTGGTCTAAGTATGTTCTTGTAGGTCGACTCCTATCAAATTATTCATATTTGCTTATAAATTTCATTTGTTAGTTATATCCAAACCGTCTTAACTTTCTTTTCTCAAATGATCACTACATCCTTTTTTGCACCGCACATTTCCCTGTCCACACTATTTTGCAATTAATCATTCATCATCACTCTAGCTATTCCTCTTACCGCTTTCATTTTCACTGAACTAATCCTGCTTTTATGATTCTTTTGCCACATCCAGTATTCACTCCCATACCTTGCCTTTTGTTACGACAAAGTGGTTTAAGATTCCTTTTTTTATACATGTTGAGAAACTAGCAGAGTGCCCACCTGATCGACTATAGCTAGGGTTGCCAACTCTCGAAAAGACCAAGCCGGGAGAATTGTACGTTTGAGATATTTTTTATGGGCTGGATCGAAAGAATTAATTAATTTTAAATTTATAATTATTTTGTTTTCGAGAAGCATCTAAAATTTGTTGGTTTTTCACCGCAAAATAAATGTTTATGTACGTATGTGTTCGCATCTCACGCTAAAGTCCAACCTCGTCATACAATTTTTTACAATCTAAGTTAATATTTAAGACGAACAGATTTAGGCCGGCAGCGAAACGGTGGGCGGTGTTGCTGTTTTGATGCATTTTTAGAAATACCAAGTAATCGTTGTTCAAATTAAATTTAAAATTATATTTTTCTTAAACCACAATAATAGTTTTGAGATTAATCCTAAAATGTCTCTACAAATCTAATTATTAAACAATGCGGCGTTTGGACGATCTCATTTCTAATAATCGACTGAATCGAAACTACCACTAAAGTTTAAAGTCAATTTCGGAAAACATTTACCGCGAATCGATAACTGCCCACTATTGACTTTGAGAGCTGCCCAGGTGTCACTAATAAGCGCTTTGACCGCTCGAGCGAAAACGTTTGTAGCTCTATTTGTTTCATTGTGGCTTTCATTATTGGCAATTTCGATACGTTAACTAACTCAGAATGTGTGCAGTCCTCTGTGTGTGGTCTTTTTAGTGATCATAAACTTTTCCTTTTGTTTGCCGTTCAACATTTGAATTTAATTATCAAATACCACGTTTCTTGTCATCATTTGAAAATAAGATTGAAGAACGAAATTTCATGATTTTTATACGATCTTTAAATTGTTTAGGTTCAGTCATATCCAACAATAAGGCTTAATAAGAATTCATCCCATAATAATTAAAATAATACGCTGCGAGTTTTGCTGTAAAATAAGAATAATACAATACAAAGTTTAATCCGTAATCTTGAGTTTCTAAGTTTAACATATTCAATTTAATAAAAGAGTATTTCATTCGTAGGTTATATCGAGGAGTTTGTATTTGAGCAATAAATTTAAATCTGTAATAGCGCCATAAGAAAGAAAGAAAGAAAGAAAGAAAACGTTTATTGGTGCAAACAATACATATATAAGTCACACATATACTAATGTTTAAAATTAGCCCAATTAGGCTATTGCCTCAGCATATGCCACAGTGACAGATGTGGCACTGTGGCGCTGGTATTCTGGCAACGCCTACAAGCAATACAATTATACAAGGCACATGACATCAAAAACAAACAACAAAAACAAACAAAACACGATCCATCGCTAAGCCAATAATGTTTTAAATACGAATTTTACCACTTCTATGTATATACATATATGAATTAGGCTTTATGTAAAAAATAATGTTTAAAATAAATTGCGACGTACAAAATGTGTAGCATTAATAATAAATTCTTATTATGCTAAAAATAAAATATGAAATACTACAATACGCAACACAGAACAACTAGCCATTGTAATACAAGATATTAAAAATGAAAATGTAAGTATATTTTTAAAATTTCTGCAAGTGTAATAAATACATTTTAACAAGCTTATTAAAAGAGGTAATTGTGTAAACCATAAGATAGTGAATTATACGCCTAATTGATACTGTCCAATCCTCAGTCTTATGGCGTTCATCTATCAAAGCAATCGAAGCGAAAGGACTCAAACGAGCTTTAATTACGTTCGAAAAGGGAACTGAAAGGACGACGAGAATCACAACATAAGGACAAAATGACCTATAAAACTGTAACTGCTATATTTATTTATTAAATGTTCTTTGTAGATATTAATTTTTTAATACAGTTAAATTGATTTATCTTTCAAGGTCAAATTGCGTTTCTGTAATAGTTTTTGTAAGTCTATGTTGACACGACTGATTCTCACGTCTTTATTTCAATGGTAATAAAGTTGTAATTAAATGGAAAGCTCCTGCTTGGAACGAAAAAGTTGTAGTGAATAATACACACATGACAGATCGTCACATAAAAGGGATGTTCAATCTGATTGACAATCGGATAAAATTTGATTTTTATATAGATACAATAGATTTTGATCGGTTGATTAGAGCATCTGATCGAAACATATTTGCAATAAAAAATAAAGCAGTATTTTTCGGAATCTTTGTTGTATAATTGTATTGATCCAATTAAGTATTAAATAAAAATATTAACATAATCTGATCTCTGGGATCCCGGGTTCAAGCCCAGCGGGGGCAGATGTTTGTTTGTATGATGATGCGAGCATTTGTACCTTTGTTATGGTTGTATATATATATATATATATGTGTGTGTATCGATGCGGTGATTATGTCGAACTCCTGGTGAATCGAGGCTCGACCCAACAGACCTACCGACAAAACTCCGCCTAGCCTTGGCCATAAGGGGCCTACGGCTTGAATGGAGAGGTTTGCCGCACCCTCAGGAGAGGGCACGACAGCGCTACCCTCCGAAGAGGACATATGCGCGAAGGAAGGCGCGGTAGACCAAAGTGGCTCCGGCCTGTGAATACATGCCGTACATTTGCAGCAAGCTGCGAAGTACGAGTATGTACTGATTAAGGGATGGCGGCGCAGATGCCGCCTCTCGCAAGGCTTGAAGAGCCAGCGTTAATGAGTCGGGAGGGTCAGAAAGGACGTGTCTGGGTCGACGATGGTCTGTACTCGCATCTTTAAAAGACACGATCCTTTATAACGCGTTCGTGGAGATACAGATCCAACGCGTAGTGACCATTTAAGCGAAATTTAATGATAGTGTGCAAGTAGTGTACCAACTGGGTTCAATCTCTATCTGCATCATGAAAAATGCAGCTAAAGACTATATTTATCCAGTTAGAGGCACATAAGCTATTGTCATTAGTAGTCAAATCGTACGTGCACTATTGCATTTCGATTTTGGTGGTAATAAAAATCGGGCTATGGAAGAAACTCGGGTCACCTGCCTTCTCAAAGCCTCCTAATTGATTTAACACATTGAGTGCTGACTACGTATATATACGTACCTGGTATCAATGCCTGACGCCGACTACGGATATGTACGTAGGGGTTCTATGCGTGCCACAGTAAAAATTATGGAAGCTGGCGTCTTATGCAGGGCGTTAATTTAAAGACCGGCACCTCAAATAAAACAAGCATTAATAAACGAGTAACTTTATTGATCACAAGTTAGGTATAAATTTCAATTTCAAAATGAATGAAATCCTTCAAAAAAATAACAAAAAATTCCCTTTTTTGGTAATTAAATTAGCGCAACTTCATGTTTGACGGTAATCAACAACAGAAACAAAAAAAATAAACATTCTAACATTATTATTTATTCATAATAAACAAAAAAAAAACAATTTTATAAGTTAGGAACTTAGTGTTTTAGGAACTTTGTAAAAACAATATTACTCAACAGTTTTTATACATATTACACAAACATAGAATCGGTGTGATATATTTTGAAGCATTCCACAATGCATAAGGCTGGTTTTCCTGGGCACACAGGGCATGAGCTCTCTTTGCGTTTTGTACAAACTCTACAGGGCTTTCCAGGAATCTTCTTTTTTTGGGTTGCAGGTAGTTTTTCCAAGTAATGAAAATTATCTGGAGAAACCCGAGACAACTGATTTACTGGACAACTTGATTGTGAAGGTACATGAGATGAGATAGGCGTTTGTGATGTGGAAGATCCTGTATAACGATACGGCATGTCTAATAGATGTGTGATAAACTCTTTACGAAATTTTATCAATCCCATTTTGCAATTACGATCTTGTTTACGAAGAAGTCTGTACGCATTTTGCACGTAAATATCAAATATATGAAGCCTTAATTTTTTATGCCATCGTAATGTTTTCCTAGACAAGAATAATATAAGGTCATTTGGTCACTTCGATCGACTCCAGACATGCCTAAATTATAATCAGCAATAATGTTAGGCTTACATGACAATTTACCATTTTGGTTCGTACATTCACCATCTCAAGCTTGTGTTTGTTTGAAATGACTAAAACATCTCTCTCTCCATTTGCAGATTGTTATACCCTGACATGACTGAAAGGCCAATTCCCCTTTTTTCAGACGTGCTGCAGTTACGTTGATGGATTGTCATTTCTGTTATTTCGCAGGGTCCCACATAAGTGGGTCTCTTTTTGACCGAGATGACTTGCTAAATCCACAGAATTATAAAAATTGTCTGCGTAAAGGACATGTCCTTTCTCGAGATAACCATCGAGAAGATCAAGAATAACCTCAGTACTGTAATGTTCCCGGTGCTGGTTCTTTGTAAGAGCTTGATGAAGTAGATGAATCACTTTCTTGTTCACAATCTGGCCGATATTCGTCGTCGGAACCAGGCGAAAAATCACCACAATCAGAGTCTGATTCCATGAGCAAGTTCGAAATTTGATCTTCATTTATAGGACGATGACGCCACTTTGAATTTCGAGACATTTTTAGGAAAAAGAGCGTCGTAACGAAATACTTCCTCAACCGCTTGCGCAGCGACACTAAAAATGTGCGTCCGCGCAGCGGGAGAAGGGCGGGAAAGGGGTGCGAAAGGACAGGAGCGTGTCAAGAGCAAACTGTAGACATAGATGATGGAGGATGACGTATACGTATAAGTACGTACCTTGGCACCCTGGGTAATTAATTTATTTCCGAAGCCAACTACGTATATATCCGTGGAATACCAAATGTATGGTGGCAACCAACTTTAGCCATGCGAACAAAATCGGCATTCAATGGGTTAAGTATGGCAGGTGATAACTTGCTGCTTACTAAATGGGCTCTCCAAAAAAGCAGACCAATATTGGTGCGAAGAGAGTAACATTGGTGTGAACGGCTAAGGGTGTAGAGAGGTGTGTCTGCGAAAGCATTCGAGACGTCGTCAGCGTTATGCCATTATTACACTTCCACTCTTCGAGCATCTGCTCTAGCGGCTCCACTCTGCCCGGCCGGCTAAGGCAACACAAAAGCGGGTGGCTTGCGCCCCCTTGAAGTACATTGATACCCTCGGTGATGCAATTCACCAACAGCTGGCCACAAGCTGCCCTGAGGCAGACTGACTGCCCTGATGAGGCATTTATGGCAGTTCCAACATACAGGCTTCAAAAAACTAGAGGTTCGTTCTTAGGGAAATCTGTAACTTTTTATAACACACTTTTATAACACACTTTTATAACCAGAGAACTTCCAGAAAATATTACTGCTTTACCGTTTCATGAATTTAAAGCACATATCAAATACTCTAATGAAAAAAGAATATTACAAGGCTTTTATGTAATTTTTAAGATATTTAATTTCCTGAATAATTAAACATGCTTAGATGTAAATTTTACGATATATAATATGATATGATATATAATATATATAATACGATATATAATGATTCTATAATAAATGATTTTTTTTTTGTACCGGACATATACATATCAGATTTGTTTAATGCGATATGACTTTTGTGACGGAAATATACAATTTTAGTTGTTTTAATTTGTATTGGAGGTTGGGTTCAGACTCTGTATCTGAAGCCGGCTTCGAACTGACTCGACTCTGTAATGATACAGGGAGAAAAAAAATTGCCCTTGCTGGTTTTCTTGCTAGTTTTTTCCAGTACAAGTTCTCCCGTCGTAGCCTTGTGAACCAATGGCGTAGCATCTTTGACATTCAAAAGTGATTGTAAAATCCTATTTGAAGAATAAATTTTTGATTTGATTTGTTAAGAGGCATAAAATGCCCCACCAGCGGGCGATGGGTCGTCACTTCCCTACGCACTTATTATCATCACCATTATTTTACATATAAATGGTCTAACAGGGAAGAGGAGAGCATGGTATATCTTTACAATGCTTTAATGCAGGAAACAATAGTTAACGTTGATTAGTTAATCAACACTGGCAGACTACAGGGCCATCTAATCAAAGAATACCATCAGAGCTTTATAAATTTAATCGACAGTAGTGGTTGATTTGTTTATCAGGAAAGTTTTGAACATGAAAGAGGATGGGCATGTAGAGAGAGGAAGACCGAAGAAAAGATGGATGGACTGTGTGAATGTTGATATATTGGAGAAGAAGAAGGAGTAAGTGTCAAAATGGCGAGTGATATAGGAGAGTGGAATAGGAAGACATATTGCGCCGACCCCAAATAAATTTGGATACAGGGCAAGAGAAAGAAGTGGTAGGGGAGATGGACAAGGACGGAAAACACAAAGTAGTCCAATATATCCATAATAGTGGGTCAAAATGCGAAGACTCCTACAAGCAGTCACACTAGTCCTAAGATAAGATAATGTTCAGTTATTTTTTTGTTTATTCACATTGCATATAGCAAAACTTGTCGGTTAAAGATAATTACCGGTTATTATAGTTCATTCTGCGTTACACATACAGTTCTGTAATTTAAAATGTATTTGTATTTCAACTGTCGACTGTAAATGAGTTTTTAATGTTCCGTTTCACATTCGTGGATATTGACTGCTACGTGAGCGATAAGTGAACTGTTATTTATTAATGAGGATTAAAACCTTTTTGGTGGTCCAATTGTTGAAAGAGGAAATTAGGTCTCCATATGAAATGGTTTTTTCGGTTCTTTTTGCTTTTACAATGAAAGCGACAAATTTACAGATTAGTTAGACTGAATAGATTTACAGGCTACTATCAGTCATAATATGATGAGGCGTAACCATGCCCCGTTACACTAGCAGCAGCCAGATGGAACTTTAGATCTTCGTCTGATACGGATTCCTCCGTAATAGAATCTATAGCGGAGAGACATTATACGAGAATCGTCAGAATTATTTTTGTCGTCGTGCTGACCTTAACCAAGAGCTTAGCGTCTCTACCGCGATCACTACAAAGTCGTAGTCTTTCAGCAAGGACAAATATGTGCAGCGCTTAAGAACTTGGCCTTATCCAGTCACTGGACGAACTTGATATTGACATACCTACGATTAAAAATAATAAAAACATACCAACATATAGAAGTAATAACGTTAAACGTAGTGTAGCTATTACTCAACGAAATAACATTAAATATCCTCATTAAAAAAAACCTTACTCGTCTCTCCAGCGAAATGAACCGCGGGAAATACATAAAGATTGCTGCAAATTATCCGAGTTAACTTGCTGGAAAATCTTCCCATTACAGTGTTCCACTGAGTGAGTGCTTGTGTATGGAAAATTCGAGAAAGTTTTCGCCTCTATAAATCTCGCTGCTTTGTCTATTGTAAGCGGTCAGATATCTATTTCAGATATCCCTACTAATATCCCCAAAGGCCTTATTCGGGAATCCCTTAATATAAAAAAATTCTTTGTAAGAGAGAATCAATAAATATATTATTATTAAAAAAAATATTATAAACGAGATAGTTGGTAAGTATGGATGGATGTGTGTTACTTTCACGTAAAAACGACTAAATGGTTTTTAATAAAACTTTACAATAATATAGCTCTATATTTTTCTTTTTTTTTTTTAATTTTGTAAATGGCGTCCGCGGAAGATCAGCGTCGTGGTGTACGCCCGACATATGCTGAGCGGAGACCATTTTGGTAACAAAACTTGTATGCATGTTTGTCTCTTTATTTTCCGAACCGTTATTTTGTTTACCAAATAAACGTTTTCTTTCTTTTTTTCTTTAACACAGGCTATCCATACTAATATTATAAATGGGAAAGTGTGTCTGTCTGTTTGTCCGTCTTTCACGGCAATACGAAGCGACGAATTGACGTGATTTTTTACGTGGAGATAGTTGAAGTACATAGGCTACTTTTTATCCCAGAAAAATCGTCAGATCCCACGGGATGCCCAATAAAGGCTTCGCTCAAAAACTACTGCACAGATTTTCATGCGGTTTTCATCAATAGATACAGTGATTCTTGAGCAAGGTTTTGCGGTATTTTTTATCTCGGAATGACGGATAGTCCCATGGGAAGCGCGATAAAACCTTCGCGCCATAAACCGACTTCCGTGCATATGTAGCTGTGGGCAAAAACTATGACCCGTAACCCTCTATAGACCTAATCCCGAAATCCATAATTTATAAAGATATTGTGTGATTTATCTGAAATATGACGATAAGTGCAGTCGCGGGAACCAGCTAGTTAAAAATATACATCTTAACTAAAAAAATAACCATAATAACACTTTGTAAAATATAACACATACCTACAAGTTTTATTTTCCAGTTAATGGCTTTTCTATAGATATTTTACTCCCTGATTCTGAAAATGAAAACTGTTTTTTTCTATCAGCTTTAGTTTTTGTCATATGATGTTATGTGCAATTTATTATAAAAAAAACATGAAAAATTTACCATAAATTTAATCTTCAAAAGCGGCTAAAAATGATCTATTTAATGAATTTCTTGAATGAGAAGATTGAGGTAGGTCTCTCTAAATTTTCTCTAATAGGCCAGTCTTTCTAAGTCCTGAGTAAAAATAGACAGTTTTCACAAAGTCTGTAATTGATTTCTTGATTTTTTTCGTAACATATTCACCACAAATAAAACAAAAACACTGTATTATTTAAACTACTTCTCTTTGACGTACACATGGCTTTAAATTTAACTTGACTGTTAAGAATACAACACTCAATTTGTAAATATGCACTTAACCTGAAAACAAAAATGATAAGCTGATTACTAGAAACTAAAGTGAAAACGGGTGGTAGATCTAAATTTAAGGTATCGAAATATATAGGAAAATGCAAAAAAACCTTTGGAAAATTATAAGTAGTATGTGTAATCTTGCTTGTTTGCTTGCTGGAATGTGCGAACACTGAGCGAAGACAGCCGACTAGCCCAAGCTGAAGCAGAACTGCAGCGCTACAAGCTACAGATACTCGGCCTAAGCGAAGTGCGCAGAAATGGATTCGGAGAACTGAGAACGTCCAGGGGCCATACATTTCTTTACTCCGGGAAGGAAGATGAAGAGGGCGTACGCGAAAACGGCGTAGGATTCCTCCTTTCTGATGCTGCGAAGAAGAGCCTTTTGGACTGGAAACCCATCTCAGAACGGATCATCACAGCCCGGTTCAACAGCAAGGCCCGAAAGATAACCGTCGTTCAGTGCTATGCGCCCACAAATCTGGCTTCAGAAGAAGACAAGGACGATTTCTATAACTTACTTAACCTGACCCTGAAGAACATCCGCAAACAGGACATAGTGATCGTCATGGGGGATCTGAATGCCAAGGTTGGCACAGAGAACGACGGCTGTCAAAGGCACATGGGCAGACATGGGCTAGGAGTTCGTAATGAGAACGGAGAACGATTCTTGGAGTTCTGCCAAGATAACGATCTCACCATCGGAGGCACTTTATTTATCCATGGAGAACACCACAAATATACTTGGAACTCACCCGATGGAGTCACTAAAAACCAAATTGACCACGTTGCCATTAGTTCAAGATGGCGATCATCGCTGCTTGACGTCCGCAATCGCCGTGGCGCTGACATCGACAGTGATCACCACCTAGTCGTGGCGGAGGTGCGGCTTAAAGTAGCGGTTGCTCTTCGGACTGAGGCAACCCACAAGATTGGTAAGCGGTTTGAGGTTAACAGGCTTCGAGATGAGAATACGCATGCCGCATTTAAAATTGAGCTCCGAAACCGTTTTTCCGTCCTCGAAACGGACTCTACTTCTGTCGACACGGAGTGGAATCACATCAAAATGGTCTACACAGAAACCAGCTCCGTAGTTCTTGGACACAAAACAAATTCGCGTGAGGACTGGATGTCACAGAGAACCTGGGACCTAATTGGACAAAGGCGTGAACTTCATCTTCAACTTCTGGCAGCCGGCGACGAAGCAGCACGGCAAAACCTTAAGCAGCAATATAGACTGATACGCAAAACCATTTATCGCAGTACTCGCCGTGATCGCCGTATATGGGCTGATAATGTAGCGGAATGCGCTCAACGTGCTGCTGACGCCGGTAATCTTAGAGAAATGTACAAGGCAACCCGAACCTTGGCCGAAAGCCGGACCCAGAGGAAGAAAAAGCCATTAAAAGACAAGGAGGGCCAGCTAATCGTGACATCGGAGGGACAGCTTCAACGCTGGTGGGAGCACTTTAAGGAGATCTTCCGAGCCCACACCGAACCCGGTACCACCACCATACCTTCTTGCAGCCTGCCCGCACAATGCCTTAACATTGACGTATCTCCCCCCACCAGAGAGGAAGTAGTAAAAGCTATTCGCTCACTAAAAGACGGCAAAGCTCCAGGAGCCGACCGCATTATGGCAGAAATGCTGAAAGCGGATATGCACACTGCCGCGAACGCGCTGACGCCGCTCTTGCAGAACATCTGGTCAACCGAAGAGTTACCTGACGACTGGAATAAGGGCTTACTCATTACCGTTCCTAAGAAGGGAGATCTCAGCGAATGTGGCAATTGGAGAGGCATCACTTTGCTCTCGACCCCATCTAAGGTGCTCTGCAAGATAATTCTGGACAGAATTTCGGGAGCTGTTGAACCTCTCCTTCGCAAAGAGCAGGCTGGCTTTAGACCCAACCGTTCATGTACGGATCAGACCAACACCTTGCGTATCATTCTCGAACAGGCATCAGAATGGCAGAGGGAAATGTATTTAACCTTTGTGGACTTCGAAAAAGCCTTCGATACGTTAAAGTGGCCATGCATTTGGGATCGATTGCATGAAATAGGAGTCCCCGAGAAGATCATCAATCTCATCAAAGCCATCTACAAGAACTATTCTTGTAGAATTACACACGACGGCCTCGTCTCGGAGGATATACCGGTACATGCGGGTGTGCGACAGGGATGCCTACTCTCGCCTCTCCTCTTCCTCGTCGCTCTGGATGGAATCATGCACAAGACGACCACCAATAAGCGCCGCGGCATAGAGGGGATTATCCAGCGTTCTGGAAGACCTGGATTATGCCGATGACCTTTGTCTGCTGAGTCACACTCGCGCCGACATGCAAGCCAAGCTGGACGACCTACGACGAGAGGCTGAGGAGACGGGACTAAGGATCAACATCCGGAAGACTAAGGAAATGAGGTGCGGGGCGACGAGCTCTTTGCCGTTGCTCATTGGCACAGAGGCTGTGGAGAAGGTCCACAAATTCACATACCTCGGGAGTGTAGTGTCAGAATCTGGGGGGACCGAGGAGGACATCACTTCGAGAATCGCCAAGGCGAGAGCAACCTTCGCACGGCTGCGCCCTATATGGCAGTCACGGAAGCTCACTAGAAGGGTCAAGTTAAAGATCTTTCGATCAAATGTTAAAACCGTGCTGCTTTATGGAAGCGAGACGTGGAAGGTCACTAAAGACATCTCGCATAAGCTGCAGGTGGTAGTCAACCGTTGTCTTCGTCGTATTCTCGGTATCTACTGGCCCGAGAAAATCACCAACTTTGACCTGTGGGAACGCTGCGGTGAAACTCCAATCGATCAACAAATTAAACGTCGCAAATGGAAGTGGATCGGCCACACGCTCCGAAGGGACTCCGAACACATACCAAGGCAAGCCCTAGACTGGAATCCCCAAGGAAAGCGTAAGCGAGGCCGCCCTAGACAGACCTGGCGACGGACGATCATCGCAGAGGCGAAGAAAATCGGGAAGACCTGGAGCGAAGTCAAGCGCGAAGCTCAAGACCGACCGGGCTGGCGACGCACTGTGGACGCCCTCTGCCCCATCTAGGGGACATAGGACCTTAAGTCAAGTAAGTCATGTGGAATCTTTGTTCTAGAGAAGAAAACGCACAATAACACTTTATAAAGACTATATTTATTCAACCAAGATGTGAGTGTGGCGTCACAAAGAGCTATGGGAGCTATATACTTACAAGTTACTCGAAATAATAATGTCGTAGGCGCGTGCATCAACTTTTTTCCCACAGGGGATGTTAGTGAATCCTCATAAGGGGTGCGTTACTATTGTAGTCTTTGGTGACGCAGAAGACCTTATCGGCTTTGAACTAAAGCGCCCGCCCTTCAGAGCGGTGAGCGGTGCATGTGTTGGGGATAGAATTAACTACTCAGCGTAACGACATGAAACTGCTCCTTCACGCTTCTTTTGATCACGCTTCACTACACAGAAGGACATAGTACCCCATACACTACATGCTTCAAGCCCAAGGTCGATCAGTGTTCTTTGACTAAGTCATGCTTTATGGCAAGAAGGTCTCATTAAAGCTGAGGTGGACAAAACTAGTAAGTACTATGACTTGACACACGAGGTAGCCATGTGACATATTGTTTTGACGAACATTGTTCCGGTAGTTGTGTCTACAAATGATCTGATAGCGGAGAGTCTCCATTAATCTCTTAGTGAAGAGAACGTCGCTTGACGCATCGATCAACTACCGTATAGAAGGCAGTAGTTTTCAACACGGCACCTATTGTTAAGATTCTGCTTTCTGCTGCCCTGCAATACGATGCAGGGGGCATACAACTTTTTTTTATTATTAATGATAAGTTATTAACTGGTAGTAGGAAAAAATATATAAATACATACACATAACATACTCTTAATTTTTATTAAGTTAACGTCAGCTGTGATATGAACTGCGTTGCTGCCTGCATTCTCGACTATAGGCGTAACTTCCGTTTCCGTTTTCAATATCGTATCTCTCTGACTTTACTGAACTTATAGGATTGACTGGCCTTATAGGAATAAATGGAGTTTTAAGATCGCTGAATGTGTTAAATGTAATACGTTCTAAGCGTACAACGAGCAAGGAATATTTTTGTGAACAAGGCTAGCAATTTCTCACCGCACAATAGTCAATTAATCGCATTATCATTATAAAACACATACAAAACAAACACACTTAAAAATAAACACACTTAACTAAATTTAAACAATGCAAATCTAATAAATAAATATCACCAAATATCCCGAGCATTTGTTTTCCAAATAAGGTAATAGCTAATTCCACCGACAATCTACGCGGTCAATTACGTAACCACTTACAAAATCGGCGCAAGCGCACCGCGGACCGGTCGGATGAAAGGGAAAGGACGAGAAATTGTATTGAAATCGAGAGGGACGGAAGCTAAGTCGCGAATCAGGTTTGAGAATTGCACTTTTTCTGAGAATGCTGTCTCGTGTACTCTACCTACATATTAGGTTGGGCACAAATCGATTTATGTTTATTATTAATATCACACATTTTTCCTATAAACATTGATAGATTAGATCCTCACTATCTACAGTAGAGTATATGCAATGCCTAAGTTAGCTCTAACTTATATAATGCCCGTTTTAAAATCTGTTTATACAAGTCTTGAACAACAATTAAGCAACAGGTTTTTTAATATTAAAAAAAAACAAATGTCACCGCGCACTAGGATTTTTATGCTGAAATGTTGGTGTAGTTACAAATATACAATCTCACGCGTACATATACTTGAACTGGATCAAATTTTTGCAGAATATATATAAAATATGTTTCCCGTACTGGAAACGAACCCGCGAGCTGTGGCACAGTAGACACACCCAACCGCTGCCACTAATCGTTTGTCTAAACGTCCCAAAGTCGAAGTGGTCTATATCGACCCCTAGGGGTCTATGACAACCTACAAGGGTCAACGTCAGTGAAAAATAAATTCGGGGGTCCATGAAATGAAAATGGGGGTCCACGATAATAGATCTCAACAAACACTGATAGTACTTATTTACTTTTTTTTATTTTTATTTCTTTATGTAAAATAAGAGGCAAACGAGCAAGACGGGTCACCTGATGGTAAGTGATTCACCGCCGCCCATGTCACCAGCGGCGCCAGTGCGTTGCCTACCCTTCAGGTAAGAATGCTCTTTTCTTGAATAACTCAGTGTTGTAGTTGTTGGGGAAAACCGCTGATGGCAACGCGTTTTTTTTTTTTTTTTTTTATGTGATAGGGGGCAAACGAGCAGACGGATCACCCGATGGTAAGCAATTACCGCCGCCCATGAACGCCCGCAACACCAGAGGAGTCACAAGCGCGTTGCCGGCCTTTTAAATGGGAGTACGCTCTTTTCTTGAAGGTTTGGATATCGTAACGCCTCGGAAACACTGCAGGCGACAATTCATTCCACAGTTTAGCTGTGCGAGGCAGAAAGTTTCTAGAGAAACGCACAGTGGTGGACTGCCAAGTATTAAGATGGTGAGGATGGAAGGTTTGTCGCGTGGAACGATGTCGGAACGATGTCGGAACGATGTCGGAACGATGTCGGAGTCCAGATATTTACTGTGCGTGGCAGAAAACTGTTTTTAAAACGCATTGTAGTGGAACGCAAACCATCCAGATGGAGCGGATGATAGTTCCGGCGAGACGATCGGTTGCGAAAATCAGCGGCTTCTATTAAATTGAACAACTCCTCGGAACACTCCCCATTGTGGACTCTGTAAAGTATGCATAGGGAAGATTGATCGGCAAGTTCAGGATCGTCGACAATCCGAGATGCCCTACGTTGGATTCGGTCAAATGGAGATAGTTAATAACCCGGAGCCCCGGCCCAAAGGTCCATACTCCATGTGAGGCCGCACCTGTGCCTTATACAGTTTGAGGCGGTGAGCCGGCTTGAAGTACTGTTTGGCCCTGTTGAGTACTCCGAGTTTTTTGGAGGCTATTTTAGCCTTGCTCTCCAAATGACCGCCAAACTGGACAACACTCGAAATATCGACGCCCAGAATGCCAATGTTTGGCTTGGCACAAAGGTGAGTGTTTCCGAAGAGTGGCGATGCGACAAAGGGGGCTTTTTTAGCGGTGATCGCGCAAACTTGAGTCTTAGAAGGGTTAAACTGGACTAGATTTAGTCCCCCCCCAATCGGCATATACAATGCATTTATAAAAGTACCTATGAAGTAAAAAATGAAATGATTTTGTAAGTTAGAAGAAGAATGATTCTGTAAGTTGTAGGATGTAGGCATTCAATATCAATATGAGGTAGTGTAGTAAGTGGGGGGTCTACCCAAAACCGTAAAACATGGTAAAAGGTCTATGACACAAAAAAGTATGGGAACCTCTGGTCTAAACTATGTAGTTTAAAATTATATCATCGTTGTAACTAATTAAGTCGCAAAATTGTTTGTAATACACAAATCTTTATTTAAATAAATTAGAAAACTAGACAAACTGCGTTGCTTGTCATATTCCTCTCGAGGCGTCCCGATTTTCGAACAGGTGTTGAATCAACTTATGTTTAACGCAATAATTAGAGACCGGATTATATACAACATAAATAGCTTGTTATATGCATGCAGATATGCGTAAAAATACTTGAAATATGCACGAAAATTGACAGAATATGCGAAATTAAATGATACATTTTAGAAATCTCCAAAAAATGCAATTCAAGATAAATAAGTATTCTTTTTTTTTATTTCTAAATCAGCATACAATTAGTAAATTATTTTTTCATTGGCGATAATAGGTACAGTAACATTATATCACGTAAGCAATCAAATATTTTTCTAGTTTCAGTGGTAAGATTGTGTCTACGATCAATTAGAATATTTTTGTAAGTGGAAAAGGTTCATTCCACATCTACTGAGGTAACTGGACAGAATTTGAACTTGGGTGGTAATATAGCACTTATAGAATGAAACTACAATACAAACTTTGAATACCTGGGTTATTGTTCAATATGTTTTCAAACTTTTCTTTAAGTTTATGCGGCAATGCCTTGGGCAACGCGGAGTTCATTTGGCGTATGTTATTCATTCATTCATTTGGATAGATTCATATTCATTATTAGGATTTGTTTCAAACTTTTTGATACTTTCAGGTATATAGGAAAAATGAGCCCTTATATTTTGTGACTGTTATTAAATTTGGTCGCATTTCGAAATGCAGGGCAAGTGTAAAATATTGTAATATGCATCTTAAATTGATCTTAGGTAAAATATACTATTACCGCTGAGAATGGCTAAAATATGCAAATGCATATGCGAATATGCAAATGCATATAATCCGGTCATTAGTAATAATAGATAAAGCACTCACAGCAAAAAAAGACATCATTTTAACAGATAAACTATTCAGTGACATCTGTCAGACCGGATTTGCCTAGATTGATATGACTAATAAAATAGGTCCAACCAAATAATTGCTTAGTTGTAACATATTTAAGAGAGATGCAATTTGGACTCTACCCCACAAACTAGAGAACTAGAGACTGAATTTCTACTTTAGTCTACTAGTCTGCACAAACCCTTAGTAGAGTAATCTTTTTCTAGTCATGACTACGCCTCGCAGAATAAATCCCACGTTTTTCGATCGTGAATGTCGATTATACGCGTGTATTAAAATTCCTTCTCGGTACATATTTATGGTAAACGCATGATAATTAATGGTTTTACGCAAATAGACGTATGTGTGATACAGAATAGGTCACTTTTCAGTAAATCCAAATAAATACTTAGTTCAATAACATCATAGTATTATTAGTGTGATTTGATTGGTGATGAGCGATTCTCAGAATTTAAAAATCACGACCTCCAATTTCAGAGTTTATCATAGAGTACAGGCATTACACAGTCGTTGAAGATTGCACTGTATTGTCACTTCAGAAGAGCGATAACTTTTTGTGTTAGGCCCAAAGAAACGAGCGTGTGAAGTCACAGGCCCCAAGCAGCCCAGCAACAGGGGACGTCCTCGTTGTGCAAGTGGCGTTTTTACGCTTCGTTCCGCTCTTGTTTGTCCGTTGTGATTAAGTTTTTTTATATTTAATTCGAAACTTATCGAAGCCCATTGTTTTGTATTGGCAGTTAATGCTGTACCGGCATTATTGATCTTGAAATAAATGTAGAAATAATAATCCTTGTTGTTTTAGGATAATTATATTATACATTTGGATAATATTACATTATATTTATGAAACTTATTCGACTTTATTTATTTTGTATTTAAATGATATTATGTCACTTGAACTCTATCTTGAATCCCTATCAGCGAGCTGATATGTTATGCGAATGATACAGCTATTCTTTTCACGGTAAATCTTGGTATAAAATCCAACATTTCGCTGTTTCTGGGCTGCATACGCTCAAACTGGTTAAGATGAAGTAGCAACAAAAGTGTAAATTTTTGTAGCTACTTCAATACTGAACTGCCGCCTTGAATGAGTTTGCTAGCTTTCTGACTGGAAGAGACCAATGTGTTAGTTAGAGTGGGTGACCACGTGAGCGATTTAAGACCAGTGGATTTCGACGTTCCTCAAGGTAGTATCTTGGGGACGACTCTATTTATTTTGTATATCAATGATAATCAGTGAGCTGACTGTACATTTTTGTAGCTACTTCAGTACTGAACTTCTTAGCAACAATGTAAGGTTTTAGTTGCAAAGTGTCCAATTTGCTGGGTTCATGATTGCTACTAATATTTCTTTGCTAGCTTACATACAATTAAGAATACTGTACCACAGAATTATCGTAGCACGAAATAAAGTTCTAGGCGAATATTCGCACTATTTATTAAACCTTACATTAAAGGAATAAGGTCTATAATAAGGACGCAGTTGTAACTCCGATGCTAGACAATTATTTCGGGGCCGAAATATGGGTAATAATGTAAGGATTGCGGTAAATAGTGTAATAAATGTTATTTAAATAACGCGTTTGGGTCAATGTGGTCGTAATAGTTAATGCGAAATGTTATTAACGATATTTATATGTTTGTTTATTTGTTGGTTGTTGCGTGCGTTTGTCCTCGTGCTAATAAGTATGATAATACATACGTACATACACGGAGAGTCAATGGTGCGGTGGTCTCGGCACTGGTCAACGAATCAGATGGTTCGAGAGGCCCAGGGTCGATCCAATGTGTTTTTCGAATTTCATATGTACATTTATCTGATGTTACGGTGAAGTAAAACATGGTGAGACAACCTGTATATACCTGCAACCAATTCGCATTAGACCAGCGTGGTGAAGGCACAATCCCCCTATTAAAGTTGGTGTAGGCTCGTGCTCGCGACAAATTTAAAGAAAAGCGATATGGGGGTGTCAATACTTGATATATATAGATTATATAAGTATATTAAGATTACTCGCTTAACCATTTTTTTGTCTGATTAACGCCAAAGAAGGAGAGGAGAATGGTGTGTAGACCGGTACCTATCTATCTATCTTAGGGGCCGGGGTGGCTACCGTGAGGTGCCAACGCACTTCGACCCATTATGGGTCTTTTGTGCTACCCCATTAGTTCCTACTCCTTAATGTCGTTAGACAGTTACTTGACCACCGTCAGTCCAATCAATCGTGCTCAAGAGCCTGATTATGTCCCTTGGTGGCATTACCTTAAAGTCGTTGGGTTTTGGGTATCCAATCCCTATCAACCTTTGCCTACTTCCGGCCAGAGCATCGCAGTTGCACAATAGATGTGTCATGCTAGACCGGTACCTAGGACTAATAGAATTATTTTTTAGGTTTTAGTACATTTTTTATATACCTACATCATTTTATTTTTTATTTTCGGTAAAACTGTTTAACTATATAAAATATCAATTTAATTTTCTGTTTTGTAATGAAGAGGTTGTGAAAAGAAAAGTGGAGCAGCCAAAATCAAATTAAAATTTAAGATTGATGCAGTGGAAATGAAAGCTTTGAGAGGAATGACCGAAATGACAATTAAGGTTAATTTTCAAAATACAAATGGGCGACGTGAAAGAAGAAGTAATGACAAAAATAGAATAACTTGTAGTCATCTAGAGGCTGGCTTTAGATAAATAGTCTTAACCCAACTTCCTTTACAAATTTTACAAGTTCACGTTATATCTATAAAAGTTATAGTTTCATTATGTTACTCTATAGTCAATAATATTATAACGAATGTTATGAATATTATTTGACTGCTGGCATTCGCATTGCTCTTTCCTATTTCTGCAGCAGTTCTTGCAATGTTACAGAAATAGTCAATTAGTTCAGAGGTTCCGAACGAGGCATTTTAAAACACTCGGAACTTTCTCGAAACGAACTCATTTGTATCATTAAAACAAAATCAATCGTCAAAGATGGTACGCTATTGGACCAGACCTTTTACTGGAAACACTATTTTTTTTTCTCCTTGTGTAGTTACAGAGCCGTCAATTAGAAGTTGACCTTAGATAAATAGTCTGAACCCAACTTCCTTTACAAGTTTTAACAAGTTCACGTTATATCTATAAAAGTTATAGTTTCATTATGTGACTATAGTTAATAATATTATAATGAATTGAAATCTATACTACGTACCTAAGGTCCAAATCGTAAAATCATTCAATGTTCAATCGTAAGCACGATCGCAGAAAAAAAAACTAATCAACTTAGACACGGCGATATACAAATACTCACAAACCAATTGTTAGCTGTGAATCGAGATCCTTGAATGTTACTCCATTCACTTTTAATAACGAACTGCTGCCGCGTTTCGTAACCGCATCTGGGCCAAGTACGCTTCCTTTCATCTCTTGTTGTGCGTTTAGTTAGCGTTTGCGTATTACGAGAAATGAGCACATCAATACGGGAACAAAAACAAATTTCGGTTTAACTTTTCAAGAAAGATTATTCTCGAACAATTTGACGACCTCCGTAGCCGAGTGGTTCGTACATTGGTTTCAAGGTTCCAGTCCTGGTGGGGATAAATGTTTGTGTGATGAATACGGGCATTTGCACCTTAGTTGGTTGTTGTAATTAATATTTCATCAAATTTATTTACTAGTATGGGGCGACGTTTAAAAAAAAGAATATAGCGCTTTCAAATAGCTAAGTGTATCGTCCCAAAAGCGAAATAGGACCATAGTTCGAAGAATCGTCTGCAGCTCCATTCTTATGTATAGGAGTCACTGCTGCTAGTTTCCAGCTCCAAGATCAGCTGGGCCAAGGCCCAGAAATGAAAGAATTCACTCGTCGTTTTCAGATCTTACATTAGCATCTAGGTTCTATCAAATATCTAATTTATATTCCCCGTAAACATTATTTCGTCAATCCTGAAACAACCTGTATACATTATTTAAAAGAATCTAAGTATGTATACATATATTTTTTCTTTATATAAATCCTATAAATATATTGATTATTCAAATTAAACTCATATTAGGAGCTGCACTTGGCACCTCTAGATGTCAAATATAGCTTTTTTGATAAAATTACGACACACTTCCTTTTGTATTTTTTCAAAATATATGTCTGTAGGTAGTGTCAAATCAAATCAAATCAAAAATTTATTCTTCAAATAGGATTTTACAATCAGTTTTGAATGTCAAAGATGCTACGCCATTGGTTCACAAGTCCACGGCGGGAGACCTTTGTAAAACGTGATTACTACAATGATATTTTTTACAGTAACTTGAAAAGCAATTCGAATACTCGGGAGAAGTGAAGCGATACTTTTAAAACAGGTAAGACTTCACGTGTCTATTGTTTTAATTGGCCGAGCTGTGAGAAAGAAATATTATTTGAAATAGAACTTTTTCAAATCGACGAGAATCAGCTCCCTGGGATATACGTCTGCGGCACAGAAGACCTCAACAAATCAATTTTACATTGTGTTCTCCCGATTGTGTGAGGCTTCAATTGGTCTATCGGGATCGTGAACAGTATTTGGGTCATTTGAAGATGATTTTTAATTTAATAAGGAAGTTTTTGGAAGGCTATAATCATGTTTAGTAATTAATATTATAGGTGAAGGTTCAACTGACTTAAACTTTCTGTTATTTCAGTATACAGTTTAAACTCTATATAGTGAAAAGACCAAGTATTTTATTATGTTGTGAAGACTTTTCGTTACACGGAGAGTAAAAATAAGATACTTATTAAATAATTAATAAGCAATATTTTGATGAAGTGAATAAAAAACAACTATGCTAGTATCTTAACTGTATCCTTCGTTGTGTTTTATTCATATCTTGAGATACAGTAGGATCGTCCTTCTGCCTGTAGATAATATTCTTCCATATCCGTTTCCGTTTAGCCATATCACTTTTTTACTACCTTTTCTATCGTATGAATTAATGACACTTTTTCATCAACACACACACTCTTTTTATACTCGCTATGCTTACAGTTCGAAAATTCAAGCGCAACTACGAATACAAAACAATAATAACTTATTGTTACCTATAAAACCTATAAACGATAAAGTAAACATATGCTAAGCAATAAACGAACACATTTCTAAGAATTCTATTGTATGCAATATTTACGACTCTGTATCAGAAATGTGTTAAAAGGTCAGCGAAATAAATGTTTATTGGGGTCTAAATAGCGATGTATTGTTCCGCTATTGAGACTAGTTACCACGCTGTAATTAGTGTTTTAATACCAGGATAATAATGTAAACCCAAAAATCTTTGCACATTCTATGTTTTAATGAGTGTTTCATTAAGTAGAATTTCGCTATATGGAGTTTACACTGTAGATATTACTCGGTCCTTCCTATTCACTCACTCGCCGCTTCAATCGTTAGAGCTCCGTAGCCGAATGGCAAAAAACGGAACCCTTATGGATTCGTCATGTCTGTCCGTCCGTCTGTCCGTCCGTATGTCACAGCCACTTTTTTCCGTAACTATAAGAGCTATACTGTGGAAACTTGGTAAGTAGATGTATTCGGTGAACCGCATTAAGAATTTCTTAGAAAAATAGAAAAAAAAAAAATTTTTGGGATTTCCCATACTTAGGACTGAAACTCAATTTTTTTTTCATCAAACCCATAGGTGTGCGATATTTATGGATAGGTGTTCAAAAATGATTTTGAGGTTTCTAACATATTTTTTTTCTTAACTGAATAGTTTGCGCGAGAGACGCTTCCAAAGTGGAAAAATGTGTATCCCCCCTCCCGTCACTTCTAAAATAAGGAAATGATAAATGAATGATAAAATATTATATGATGTACATTACCATGCAAATTTCCACTGAAAATTAGTTTGAACGAGATCTAATAATTAGATTTTTTGATACGTTATAAATCGTAAACCGCATTTTACCATTCATTCAATCAACTTCAATATAATAAAGAATAAATAAAAATATTTATTTAGAGTATAGCGGTACGGAACCCTACGTGCGCGAGTCCGACTCGCACTTGGCCGATTTTAAACTAAAGTTTGAAGTGAGACACCTTGTCTTTGTCTTTTTATTTGATATAATTGATATAAGTAATTTTGTTTAAATTTGCTATAAGTTTAAGCCTCAAAGGGGTAAAATAACAATAGGGTGTTGAGGTAAAGCGGTAAAAGTATAGGGGTAGGTAGATTTTTATTCGGGATCCTCAGATGTGACTCTCGATCCTGAGGGTCCCCTACAACGCCTGAGGACGGCCATCGCTGAGGTTTTTAGTGGGTAGGCCTCCCCCTTCTGGGGAGGAGAGCCCCACATAACCGCCGACTTTCCGCAGCCGGGGTATGCAATTCAATGCATTTTCCTCAGCGGAACAAAAAAAAGAAAGGGGTAGGCAGTTTAAATGGAAATATGCAAGAATAAAACTACTTTAAAAAGAGCTTATTAAAGTATTTTGTGTTATTTTCAAAATAATTAAACGCAATTTAAAAAAAATATTCTCCACAGCACAATTCCATGTGCACGAAGTCACGGGCACAGCTAAGTATGCTATAAATTTAATCCGAACAATGGTTTCCTCTCTTTCTTTTTAATACTTAGAAATCCTTACACAGAAGTACATTAGATCTTAATTCGTGAGACAGTAAATTGAAAATTCCCATATTATGTTTTTTTTTACCACCGAATGCATATACACGGAACAACATAAAAAGACAAACTTAGAACAACCTATCTCTTGAAGGTGACTGACAATTTTAGTATCAAACTCATCCCCTCGTCGACTATATATTTCCCTTTGTAACTGGCTATCGAGATACTGAAAGCCTCATGGGGGAGAGAAAAATTGAATAAGCGAGTGCTTATCATCATGACCCAGTAACTGACAATGGCGGCCCGTCGAAACGTTCAACGTAAATATGACTTCGTTCGACGCGGCACAGTGTGATTCGATACTAGTCTCCGCCCATGGCTTCGTCCGCGTTATATCGGATGTTTCAAAAGGAAAGATATCTCGCGGTAAAAGTAGCTTACGTTCTTCTTTTCCGACTTTGCCCTCACTAAATTGTATTAAGCCTGGCCAGAAGTTATGTAACTCCCGATAGCTTCTATAGGTCTGCGTGGCACAAGTCTGCTGTAACTACGTTAGAGCGATTAGCGATTTGAATCATTTTTGCAGATGCATGTAGGCTGTCTTACGATGTTTGCCTCTTCTAATTCTTGTACAGTATCGTACTGAGATTCAAAAATTTTATTTTTAAGATGGCCCCATAAAAAAAATCCAATGGCGTCATGTCGGGTGAACGTGCTGGCCATTTAATAGGACCATATGTACCCATCCAACGATCTGGAAAATGTTCATCTAAAAACCGCTTACTTGCTGTACTATTATGTGCATCTTGTTGGAAAATTATAATATTTTAATTACTTAAAGAAATGCTATCATCCATTTTATCTAAGACCATATTCAATATGTGATATTTCTCAGTATATAGCGTTCCGTGATAAATCTTAATAGCAAAGACTTTGTTATGCAATATCGCACACCAACAATAGGGTATGTACTTCCTTCTATATTAGAAAATATATAAAAGCATATAACTATGATAGCTTATGCATTAAATAGTCGGAACCATCATGTTTAAATGATGTACATAAAATAACAACAATAATATAAAAATTAGTTTCAAAAGTATTAACTTTTTTAATCTATACGTAAAACAAGAGCGAAACATAGGCCGCCATGTCGTGACGTCATAAGGTACTGTAAACTTATGCGTGTCAATGTCATTATGAATCAGTACGTATAAAGTCGCAAAACAATAAAAAAAAGAAATTTGTAGGTTGCTTTTTTAATGTAAGGAACGTTATAAATACGTAAGTTAAAATAAAATCGCACGTGAATCACACTATGGAAAGCAGTTTTGTAAAAGGAGATAGTACGAATGAGAATGTACCGTGGGAGAGCCATGCTTCGGCACGAATTGGGCCGGCTCGACCGGAGTGATACCACGGCCTCACAGAAAACCGGCGTGAAATAGCGCTTGCGCTGTGTTTCGCCGAGTGAGTGAGGGTACCGGAGGCCCAACCCCCCTTATTCCCCTCTATTCCCCTATTCCCCCTATTCCCTTTTAAAAGGCCGGCAACGCATCTGTGACTCCTCTGGTGTTGCGGGTGTCCATGGGCAACGGTTATCACTTACCATCAGGTGATCCGTTTGCTCGTTTGCTGCCCTATGCTATAAAAAAAAAAAAAAAAAATTACCAAAAATAAATGCAGTAATGGTTCGGAAATTCTTTGCTGCAAATCCCGACTTTTGTTCTGCCGAGTTACGGAGCATTAAAACATCGATGTCAGTATTACTCTTTTATTATTATTCCTTTATTAGTTGTTTATATATAAAAGATAATAACTCATTTTTAAATTGTGGATATAATAATACATAGCATCAAACATAGAGCTTTGTTTATTATTTACATGCCGTATTGACGTCATCGCTACAGAGTAACTCGAGCGGCGCCTTCGTCTAATTACGCGCGAAATTTGAAAATATTAAATTTTAATGCAATTTTTATAGTAACTTAACGAGTGTATAAAGTTTTTATATTTTTAGTATATGATTTACTGACACGCAAGATCAAATTAAGATTCTTTTCAAAAAAGAGATTAATTCCCTATTAAAAGCGTACTTGATTATGGGTCTCTGTAGTTCTAAGTGGATTTGTTTGTGACCAGTAATGATTATTTTTCCTATTGTACATGCCATTATTCGAAAAATTGCATTCATCTGTCCAAATAACCTGATTTAGAAAGGAATGGTTTTCAATAGATCTTGCCACAAGCCAACGACGAAATGCCAACCTGCGGTCTTTATCTCCTGGAAGCAATGCTTGCACAAGTCGTCCCTCTCAGTAACATTTAATCTTGTGTTTTTTCAGTACCTTTCTGACAGTAAATTTATGTACGCCGATGTTTCCAGCAGCTTCTTGTAATTATGCTTTTGGATAAGCTTCAAAATATCCTAAGACGGCAATGGTTACAAATTCATTTATTATTGTTGCTTGTCGCTTTCGTACCGGATTAAAGCAGCCCTCTTGTCTTAAATTTTTACAAGTTTCTCAAAAACTTTTCGATTTGGAATATTACGGCCAGGATAGCGTTCGGTATACCACTTCAAAGCGTTTGCTGAGCTTCGGCGATTTACAAAATACGCTTCGAGTAAATCAACTTTGTGCGTATTGAATAAGGCCATGATGAATTTTTATTAATAATTATAAGACAAACAAAATTTTGATAAAAATTTAAAGACACTAACTACGTTCGAAATTAGAATTTTTAATTTTTTTGAATAATTTAAGTCTTGAGACCATGGAGGTTTTAATTCAACACTACAAAAATAAAATTAAAATTTTGAATTAGGAACTCTTTTTATATATATATATGTCTACTCCACGGACTCGTAGTCCGTGCCTTTTTTAAACTATCCTCGTTTGGATCTGCTACGTTACTGTACGTACAGCGTCATATTATCTTATAATACTATTCTGTGACTTAACATTAACGTGAGTGGCGCAGCACTTACTTATCTAACAATAGTACTTTCTTATCTAATAACTATCCTAATTTATACCTACATACAACCAGTTAACAATACACTTAATTTCAATACTTTATACAATAAAATTAATTAATCTAATAATAATAAGCTATCCTAACATAATTAAATTAACATAATTAAAGGAACTCTTTTTGTACGTGTATATGGAATCACCCGTGAAACCGTGTATGGATACTTTAAGCTAACAATTTGTATAGGAAACTTTTTATTAAATGACTAACTTCTGCTGCTCAGATTATTTTCTTTCCATAGAATGAAATATTCCCAACATGAAATTGAATCGATCCGCATCAAAAAATTTTTTCATCAAAATGACTAATTTCCAAGGACAACTCACGCTTGACCAAAAAAATTACTATGCCAAATTTATTTTCACAAAAAAAGATGAAATGGTTCTTAAGACGGTTTCCTTATATCTTCAATGGTTTAGGATTTCCCCATACTGTCCCAGTTAAAAAAAAACACTCTGTATACATATATTAATATATGACAGTACAACGATCTCAAATTCAAATGTATCTTTTTTATGTCTTTAATGTCTTTTTTGATGTGTTAATGTTGTATAATTCGCAATGACATTTAAGGGTCTTATTGCGTGAAAATAGATTGAATTTTCAAACAAGATGCAAAGATAGAAAAATAAAATGGCAGACAATTTAAATTAAAATCGAATTACTTTATTAGAAAGTAGAAAGTAAGCAATGTTAAAGTAAAAACAAGGTGTCACAAAACAGATCTAAACTCAATTAGTGTTCATCAAAAACTAACAAAGGACTCCAACAGGCAGAACGCCTGAGCGTCACGGACTAATAAATTATGATCAAATTGTATCGTTTTACAAATTCTAAATAAATTTGAAATGTGCTACAGAAAAATGCCATCCATATTTTATCAAAGATTCTAATTGGGTTTTTGTTATTATTTTAATCTACACTAGCGACCCGCCCCGGCTTCGCACGGGTGCAATGAAAAAATGGTAATCGTGGGTTATCCCTAAGAGATAGACATATGCATACCAACGCGGACTTTTTTGTTGAACTTTTGACGTGAAACGTCTTTAAAATCGCGCCGAAACATTCGGGTACCAGGTTTAAAAGCGGACCGTAACGAAAAGGTCTATATCATCGTACCTTTATAATTAAAAAACGATTAGTTTTAGAAACAAAAATGTGGTGTGAATATTTCACTTATATAGTCAGCTCGCTGTTGTGACATTGAGTTTTTTATTAAAATACTTAAAACACTGTCAATCTTGTTTTTATTTCAATATTTTACTTTAAAAGCTATTCTCTAACATAGACGTTTCACGTTAAAACCAACGGCCGAACCCACCCGATTTTTCAAGATGGACAATACTGTAGTACAACATTTTAGTTTATCTACGAGATAGGGTTCAGCCATCGTTTTTGCAATATAAGCGCAAAAATACGTGCTTATTTACGTCATCACATTAGAAACCTCTAAATTTATCAGTATTTCTCCACTATATTACAATGCATATATTATAGTAGAGGAGACCAGGATGCTAAATGTGTATTTACTGGAGCGTCGTAGAGACCTATTGGAATTAAAAGATTATATTTAGGAAGAAAAAAAGATTATAACATGTGTATATTTTTAACGGTGGGTTTAGCAGCTACAGGTTTTCAAAAATTTTGAAGTCTAAAAAAAGTCAAATAGAATTCTCGATCGTGTCAGATATTGATAGCATAATTCAAATGTGACACAAGCCTATTTGCCACATTTAATTTATTCCAAAACAAATTATGACTATTCAAAATTTTATTTTTCGAATTACCGTATTTTGAAATCCTCTGCACGTAATTGAAAAATTTAAGAATCAGCAGATTCACGTCATCAAACTAAACCATATATGTGTTAATCTGACGTGCACGATTAAATTCATATAACAATTTTTTTTAAACTAGTTCGTCACTAAATGGCGCTCTGAAATTTTGTAGGGTTATTCAACAAGACGAGAGGTATCTCCCATATCTTAATCTGAGACGCCGGAGTAACTGCAAAAATCCCCTCTTGGCCTCCCATACATATAAACCTTCCTTAAGAATCTCCCTATCTATCTATTAAAAAACCGCATCAAAATCCGTTGCGTAGTTTTAAAGATGTAAGCATACATAGGGAGAGACAGACGGCGCATAGCCACTTTGTTTTAGTAATGTAGTGATGTAATAACTGCTGAACTGAGCAATATAGAAGTAAGAGTGTTTTGTTTCCTTCTGGAAAGAAGAGACTTTGAATCCTCATAGATACCAACGCAACCGAATGATTATGTTAGTTAGTTAGACCAATGATTCCCAAAGTGGCCTATATCGACCTAGGTGTCTATGATAACCTGCAAGGGGTCTACGTCAGCGAAACAAAAATTTCGGAGGTCCATGAAATGAAAACGAGGGCCCGCGATAATGGATCTCAACATACATTGATCGAAGTGTCTGGGACTAAAAAACCCTAGCTCGTTGAACTAAACAAATTGTTAATAAATTCTTAGGTAACTGTGTAATATAATAATAATATGTATATTACGTTTGCTGATTCCGCGAACCGAACTGTACCTATTATAATAACATTTTGTCACTTGTATCATAATAAATGATTACTAGTTTTTAAATGATTGTATGCGCGTGTCCTGCAGTTGTTTTTTTTTTAGTTGTGATAATTTACACGGGTACCTGCTTTTGGTAATTTGTATCCTTTTGTGGCTTAAGAGTAATCATACTCTCATTAAAATCTCTTCGGCAGTGTCGTGTGAGGCGGGTCGTTACGTTCCCTAAAACATGGTTGAGCGAAACGATGGCTGGTTCATGCGTCATGCTGGTGAACGGGTGCTGCCAGCGGAGATGAGTCTGCTCTTTGCTATAACTGGGTACTACCCGTATTTATTATAATTTTAATTTAACTTTAATATATTCTTTTAAAACTGTATGACACGGCATTCCTAATATAGGCATGTTTTCAAAATAAATTTTTATCATTTATATTATGTAATGGAAAGTGGCTTCATGAAAAATCAATATTGAAGTAATTTTCCAATTGACGACTCTGTATCTATTTAATACAGGGAAAAAAACAGCCCTTGCTGAGTTTCTTCCCGGTTCTTCTCAGTACAAGGTCTCCCGCCGTAGATTTGCGAACCGATGGCATAGCTTTTCGACATTCACAAGTGCTTGTAACAGCCCAGACTGAATAAATGATTTTGATTTTGAATTTGAATTTACACTTATAGTACCTATTTACTAACATTATACTATCTTCTAATATAAAGATATATATTTTTTTATAAAAGTTCCTATGAAACAATAAAAAATATTATAAACGTTTATAAAATTTTGTTAGTTGTAGGATGTAGGCATTCAATATCAGGTAAGTAGGGGGTCTACCCAAAACTGAAAAACATGGCATAGGGTCTACGACACAAACAAGTTTGGGAACCTGTGAATTAGACTATCTGGGTTTTATACGCACTGGTTGAATTCTCTCCAACTATCCCAGGTCTTCCCAGAATAGCTTCGTATTCTGTAAATAATTAAAATTTTGTTTTTCTAAGGATCTCTATAGGAGTAATCACATTTTGACGTGACAACGTCTATTAAATTGGTACGGCGTGGAGTCATTCTCGAAAACACCGTAACGGCCGAATCTGACGCCACACGGAGTCCACGAACGGCGTAACGGCCGATCTGACGCCACACGGCAACGTAATAAAAATATAAATGTTATACATTACTTTATTTTAAATAATTTTTCCTGTAAGTTAACATTTTGAATTAATATTCGGAATATTCGAATTAATTTTGTGTATTAAATATTGTTAGTGTTCATAGATAAAATTGTTAAATAAGTCAAGTGACATATTGCTATTAATTATTAATTCATTTTGTCCTTAAGATTTTGAATTAACATTTGGATTATTCAAATTAATTTTGTTTATTTGATATCATTTTTTGACGTGACAACGTCTATTAAATTGGTACGACGCGGCGTGGAGTCATTCTCGAAAACACCGTAACGGCCGAATCTGACGCCACACGGAGCCACGCACATTACTCATAATAATTAATTTATGTATAACTTCAGAAGCAGACAATTTTAACAAACTATTAAATAAAAATATAAATGTTATACATTACTTTATTTTAAATAATTTCATTGCACCCAGAAAAAAGTACCATGTAATAGACGTTGTCACGTTCAAATATCGGCAGTAGACGAAGTTCTACAGACAACCAATATTTGTCTATTTATTTCTGTATAGAAACAACTCTTTTAGCGTCCACAAATTCTATAATTACGAATGTGCTTAAAATAATTTCGTATGATTTTTTCTAAAAGGAACTCGAATTAGTTTGGGAAGAAGTAACAGTTATAATTTCGACAAACAATCACAATATATTTCTGCAGCCAGCGGTCCGATTTGTCATTGCTTGATTATGCAAATCTGACTTAAAGTTGCGAGGAGAGTAATAATACGCACGGAGCTATTATGTCAGTGAGATTTCAGCGATTTCACGCTATATTAACATTTGTGCAACTGTATGCGCAAAACAAATAAATAACGACTCTGACATAAGTCAAAGCTGCCATAGCTAGCGCTCCTGTTTGATTTGAAACGCTTAATATTAATTCGGACCGCAGAATCTATTTATCAACGTGACAGATTTTTATCACTTGTCATTCGTTTTGTTGCGTTCATAGATGAAATAGAATTTGAATATTGCTTCTTCGAGGGTTTGTCTTTTGTTATTTATTTTCTGGATTTCTTAGTTTTCTTTATAACTTTAATCTTATAGTTAGTCACAATTTACTGTGGTGTTGTTGTACGGGTATAAAATGTCACAGTTATCGTGTTATCGTATACACTTTGCTGTTTCAGAACATGACCTCCTAAACTTTGTACATCCATAACTTGTGTCCAGACTTCGTAGAATTACGTCAACTCAAGTTTCTCTTAGGAATCCCGAAATCCCTTTAGTTTTGTTAGATGTGTATACATTTGTTAAAGAGTTTTGTAAGTGATCTTTGAAAATCTTTTAAAGATTTTTAACGAACTCGCTTTTTGTAAGTTATCAGCAACTGTTTCTAGCGACTGATGATATTTCTTTGAATTTTTTATATAGCAAGGTGTGACAATTAAGTAATAACACCTGATTTTATTGCCACGCTTGTGGTAAACCTGCGACGTTAAAATTCCCTGCCCTTTCCCTTGTATCCTTTCCCTCTTTTTTTATTCTCTCAGTAGAAGAGAGGCTGGTGGTTATGTTAGACTCCAGACCGATCGAGGCAGCTGGACCTATGTGACCTCATGACCAATCGATTAAACTCAGACTAAAGTCAATAGTTCTAATGACCATTGACCTTGAAGTGAGAGCGACTGCTCCTCAGGAGAGGGCGCGGTACACCTTCCTCTCTCCATTGATATATTCACAATCGCTCTAGCATCGCTTGCATACCCCGGCTGCGGAGAGCCGGCGGTTATGTGGGGTTCTCCTTCCCAGAAGGGGGATGCCTACCCACTAAAAACCTCAGCGAAGGCCATCCTCAGGCGTTGTAGGGGGCCCTCAGGATCGAGTGTCGCTTCTGAGGACCCCCGGCCTTTGTTCCCCTGGGTGCGCTAAAGGAGCCCTTCTCGGGGAGAAGTGATCTTGCCGCCTCCTCCCTCCAACCTCCTACGACGTCACCCCCAGGCCATCCGGGGGTGAGGTCGCCACGGGTCGCCACGGGCGCGAACTGCGTCGCGCCCGCCAGTGACCCGTGGCGGCGCCTCAGGCCAGGCTATCTGGCCCGAGGCTGCCTTCTTCGAGCGGGATCGGCCATCTCCCGATCCCGCTCGGCGGCCTGCTTCTGGAGTATCACCGCTTCACAGGAGGCCACAGCCCTCCAACCTCCCTCATCCGCCAGCGTTGATTGCGGCAATGCTGGCGGATGAGGGAGGTTGGAGGGGTGGGGAGGGGAGGGAGACAGATCTTGCCCGATCTCTTCGACCAAGACTCGGCGTTCGGAGTCCCAAGCGAGGCTACTACCCTACTAAACTAACTAAACTACCCTGGTTTTAAATGGTAAAAACGCTTGCAAACATTTAAGAGAGTGAAGTGAGTAATGCACTTTTTGGCTCATCTCATTAACGTGATTCTCCCAGGACAGATTAGAATCAATATATAACCCTAGATTTCTGACTGATCTCGTGAAACTCCAAGGGATACCATCCAAAATTAAAGGTGGAAGTAAATCTAATTGGATATTATTACAGTAGTATTTGCTACCTATAATTATGGCTTAAGTTTTCACAGGGTTGATTTTAATTCCATACTTCATTGCCCATGTACTAATATAAACTAAATTTTTATTAAGTTCAGCAATAGCTGGAACCATGTGCCCAGCAGTAAAATGCTGGTATAATTGTAAGTCATCAGCGTAAAGGTGAAATTTACAAGTAATCAACTTACAGACTGAATTAATAAAAACTGAGAAAATTAATGGAGATAATACACCACCCTGCGGTACTCCAGCTGTAAGGTCACACTAATCTGAAAATGACTCGTCCACATAAACACGCTGAGAGCGAGAGATTTAGATATGAATCAAACCATAGTAATGCTGATGAGGAAAAATTCAGAGATTTAAATACACCCAGTAAAATCTCGTGATCTACTGAATTAAACGCACTGCTAAAGTCGAGTAACACAAGGATAGTAAGTAACTGGTTCTCCATGGCGAAACGAATGTCCTCAGTAATTTTTAGCAAAGCAGTAACCGTACTATGACCCTTGCGGAAACCAGACTGTAAAGGAGATAAGAGGAGGTTAGTTGCCAAGTAACACGAAAGCTGTCGGTGTACAATATTTTCCAAAACTTTTGACAAGAAAGGAAGTATGGAAATTGGCCTATAATCATTTTCGTCGGAGTGCTTACTTTTGGCAGCGGGATCACAAGCTGCTGGTTAGCAAGCTTCCATTGTGAAGGAAACACACCAGATGTAATGGAACAATTAAATATATTTGTTAGCACTGAAAGAATTATGGGGAACATTAAATCAAGCATCTTGGAACTCAATTTATCGCACTTTACTGCAGTAGATGAAATTGACTGAAATGACTTTTTAACATCATCTTCAGTGACGGTATCTAGGACAAAAGAAGCACATTGTGGCAGCGAGATACTAGCAAGTTCAGCAAGGGTAAATTTTTTGATAGCAGAGTCCATCGAGATTAGAAGTTGTGAGAAATGTTTATTTAAGGTGCAAAGATCTTCTTCAATTCTTCCAGAACCCGATTTACCGATCCCGATGGACTTTAAAAACCTCCAAGCATTCGGGCAGCTGCCTCCACTCAGTGAGTCATAAAAGTGTCGCCTTTTAGCGTCACGACAAAGATAACTGATAACTGCATTCACGACACAATAAAATTTACTGTCAGACAGAATGAATTTAATGTTTATAATATTATAACAAATATATATATAAAAACATGATTTACTTTCACCTTATCTTAATAAACAATAAAAAAATACAAAATTTGATTGATTTTACAAATTGGAGAAATATTGATAATATTTCATTCAGAATGTACCAAACCAATACCAAATAATTCGTTCAGTTACGCCTGAATGCCACTTACTGTGATTTCCTTTACAACATTAGCCCTTTGTGTAAGGCGAAAGTGAATTTACTACGAAAGGCCTTCTTTTCCTCGAATGACCCTTGGATATTCCCTTTTGTTAGCAGAATTGGGAATTATATTATTTAATGTTCAGAGAAAATTGCATTTGGAACAATTTGAGTTACTTCGATTTTTGTAAATTTGTTCAGTTTTATGTTGTGAATTAGAACTGATATATTGGATATAGATTTATCTCCTTGGTATAGCAATATTATATCAAAATAAAAGTGGTCCCCCGATTCTTGGACGACAGTAGTCAGTAATTTGGAAGGAGTTTCTCAGGGCGGCATCCTATTCCTCCTCCTTTTTAATTTTCATAATTATTACTACTCTTCATATTTGCTCTCTATACGCTTACAACTTAGAAGCTTATCATAAAGATATCGGCAAAATGTGACAACATCAGATTATTTGCATTTGTAAAAATATTAATAATTGTCAGATAATTGGAAGACCTCTGCTTCTTGCCTCGCAATGCGTAGCTGCAAGGAGGCTCGATCGAAATGACCTACTGATCAAATTAACCTTAAGTCTTGGTGTTAATGACGCGTAGCCGTTCCCTGTAATATACGAAGCTGTTTCAATGTCACAGTACTTATGTCATAGTCCATTTGAAACAACCGTTCAATAAAACACATGATCTTTTTATTAAACAACCTCATACAGCCACTGTGGCTTGATATCTGTTGTTGAATGAACATCAACACTCTAAGAACACATATCTATTACATACATATCATAAGAGTTACCCATAACATTATTATAATTTAAAAACTATTTAGTGTAAAGAACAAATTATAAGAAAATTAATCTTCATATGGCCTGAACTTCACCATCGTTCTTTTTTGTAGATTGTCTCACAATTATTTCCTTTATAGCGAATTAATTGTAGTCAATAAGACTTAATTTATTTTTTAGAAATTTAAGCTTAGAAAGGATGGACCAAGCTGACTTTTCGTAAGGAGACTATGTCGAGGTTGTCTGTAAGGGGATTTTCGTCTTAATTATTATCGTATTAAATATTATAGTTTCTTGTATGATATGCAGTTATAATACTGGGTGTAGTGACTTATCATATGGCAACGTATGTCATATATTTGCAACGTATACTGTGCTTCATATTGGTGTTGCAAATTTTCTGAAAATATTAGTGAAACCAGATGTACTATAGGCGACTATAATCCCTTACCACCAGATGATTAATTTGCTTGTTTGTTTATATATCACTTTAAAAAAATCTATACTAATATTATAAATAAGTATACTAACCACAGTAAATAATTTCTTACCTATGGAAATATAGCTGGATGGGAATATCTTTAATCTGCATAATAATGTAAGGTAATGTTAGTCTCTCCCGTTTCGCACAAATCAAAAAAATACCATCAAATGTGCAAAGGAAAGTGAAAAATTCAGACAAAAACAGAAAACTTATAGACACAAATATAGAGACAAAGAAAAAATTCGTAAGAATTTGGTTCGCTGAAAGGCTTATACATATCGTGTCACAACCCTTAAATGACAATAGATTCATACTTTACCGAGATCGTTCCTATCTACATCAACATATCGTTGTCACCACAAGTAAGCGTTGCAATATTTCAATTTAGTCACACGTCCCACGATAAGAAGTCAACACATTCGAGTAACCTACCCATATTTCACTTATCGTCTTATGACTCAAAACGGCGGAGGCGTTGGGGAAAAAAGCAAGTTATCTGTATTAACAGCGTGAAATTTTATCGCTAACGGAGTTCGTTATTGATATAATGTAGGCTTATTTAAAACGAGCTGGTGCACGCGACTTCGTCTGTACAGATGGTATATTTTTGCCTACTTATCTCTATCAATATTATAAACGCGAATTTCTGTCTGTATTTCCGTATCGCCTTACTTATCAAACTCGTTTTTACATTGAATTGACAGTTGATTGCGATTGAACGAATGTTTGTATATGGATTTGACAGATAATTGGTACCGCCGAGGAAATGATTACGTATGGATTTTGACAGATGAATTACTACGGTATAGTTTGCATAAATTCCCAACAAGCTGGATTTTTGTGGAGATCTTGAATATGTCATTACAAATGCTGCATCTGCTGCATTTGATTCAATGTTGGTGCAAGATAGGCCTTGACAATGAAAATTGTTTCGAAATTCTTGGAGCAGTCTACACAAATTGAGCAAGAAGAGGAAGAAGACTGTGAAGAGGAAGAAACGAGTGACTATGAAAAATTTGATGATGAATGATAATGTAATTTTCTTGCTGTCAAAATTATCAATAAATTTAAATAAAAAAAAAATCATCAATAAAATTATCTCTAATATATTTTTTAGTATTCCTACTGGGGAAACCACTTATAAAAAAGTGCCGTGTACACTACCTGAAAAGTGTTGCGGAAATGTGTGCATATAATCGAAAATACGACTTTCCCGCGGTCTAAAGTCACGATATCTCGTAAGCGGTGCTTTGTAGAAGAAAAGTGTGGACATCTTTTTTGTAGACAATTTTACGATCTACAAACTTCGTCTGAACTATTTTTCGATAGCTCTCCTTGTTTCAGAGACATGTGCAAAAAACGCAAATTTGTGACGTTTGACGTCAAATAAAAAAGAACGCACAAGCGGGATCGATGAGGACTTTTGACATATCATTTGTAATGATGTATTCAAAGCCTGCACATTAATTCAGCTTGTTGAGAA
Source organism: Scirpophaga incertulas (assembly GCA_036419045.1). Classification (NCBI taxonomy): domain Eukaryota; kingdom Metazoa; phylum Arthropoda; class Insecta; order Lepidoptera; family Crambidae; genus Scirpophaga; species Scirpophaga incertulas. The sequence goes on from CM071627.1 coordinate 36,313,622, forward strand.
TTAATGCAAACTGGAATGTCTATTTTGACTGGACTATAACTTATCACTTATAGAATGTAAGCAAGACGAAAGTAATGGTTCTTGAAAGAGAATGTATGACAAACTGATGATATTATGATTGAGGGACAAAAAGTAGAACAAGTGAAAGAATTTGTATATTTGGGTTCACAGTTTACGAGAGATGGCAAGTGTAATGGTGATATTGAAAGAAGAGTTTTGAAAGGGAATCAAGTAAATGGGGCACTTCATAACTTCATGAATAGCCAGAACGTATCACAAAGAGCACGACTGGCTGTGCATGGAGGCGTGTTGATCCCCACATTGATGTATGGTAGTGAATATTGGGTGTGGCAGAAGAAACGTGAAAGTAGGATTAATTCTGTGGAGATGAGAAGCTTGAGAAGTATAATTGGAGTGAATCTGAAGGACAAAGTCAGGAACAGTGTGATAAGGAAGCGATGCGGCGTAGTTGAAGATGTAGTGACGAAGATAGAGAAAGGGATGCTTAGATGGTTCGGCCATGTTGAAAGAATTAATGAAGGAAGATTAACGAAAGAGATACACAAGGTAAGAATGATAGGACGAATCGGTGCAGGTCGACCTAGGCGGACATATCTCGATCAAATCGAAGATGTCCTAAAGAAAGGCCGGGTCAAGAGTACTCGCAACCGACGAGCATGCATGAAGACGTTCATGAAAGTGGAGGAAGCAAGAGAAGTGTGCCAGGATCGTAGCAAGTGGAGAGAGGTGGTCTCTGCCTACCCCATTGGGAACAAGGCGTGACATATATGTATGTATGTATGTATATCTTATCAAACTCATTCATAATGATTTGACTTGATTGAGAGAATTATGTGTTTGTATGTGTGGTGTGTATGGATTTGACAGGTAATTGATACCGCATAAAAATTAGTTAGCTTGTGTAGATTTTTATGTCTATATAAGATCAAGTTACACATTAATAAGAGCCTGTACAAGCTAAAGTTGGATTAAAACTTTGAATTCAATTCCACCTGCCTTACGGTTTCAAATCGCAGTCCGAGTAAATGTCGTGCGACGTAATCATAACCTTGTTGACATTATAATATACATGTGATAGAGCTTTTCAGTACAGTGCGATAAGAGTCACAGATATCGGTCGGTTCATAAATCACCGGGCACTTTCGCCTCTCGGATTGATATTCCGCTCGACGCGCCTCTGACGACGATATTTTGACATACGCGAAATTACATAAGCGTATATAGAAAATTTCGGAATCCGACCTTTCTAAGCGTCGTGATTGATGTGTCATGTATGTTATAGTGTACAGGAGATTATCACAGCGAATAGACTTTCGAACAGAATTGTTTATTTCAATATCGCTTAATCAATTAAGTGGTCAACAAATAATAGAAGATAAAAAAGCAATAATAAATATGAATAAAGATAGTGTTTTTACTTAGGATTTTCACTTTTGACTGACATATAAGTTATTTCATAAGTGCTCTTGAAAGCTGGCTCTGAACGGTTTTTTAATGTCGCCCATCCTCAGGGGATTGCCTTCATAAAAGAGGACGTAGGCTTTTAGAACTAACCCATTCAAATTATGCACGATCATCTGCGTCACTCTGAGCGCATATGCACAATTCCACGGGGCAGCGTTGAATGGTTCCTTGTACTAAAGAGGTGGTCGCCATCACATCAAGGCTATGCAGTCATTAAGATCTAAGCTTCAAAGCAGCGCTTACTAGAGAGATGGGGTTTAATCCTGAGATCGAGATAATTGGTCTGATAGAATCCACTCATCTAATCTGTGCCTTGAAATTATGGTCTTGAAATTATGGTCATGAGAATGGATGGGCGTGTAGAGAGAGGCAGACCGAAGAAAAAATGGATAGGTTGTGTGAATGATGATATGTATAAGAAGGGAGTGAGTACGTCTTCATCTACTTCTATCACAAGATTAGTTAAATCTCAACTCTTATCATACGTTCGCGCTTGCTCCAGCTTCGCACTGGTTCAATGTAGCTTCTAATATGAAACAGTGTGAAGTGCTTTTCTCGACTTTCCTTTACTTATATATGTATGTATTACTCAGTTAAGCCTTCACTCTATCTAAGAGCTCAATCAGTTAGTTCTAACCAATCGGATTATAAGACCTAAGCGTACAGACAGCCAGAGCATCTGTGTTTTATACTACATACAGATTATATTGCATTATTTACCAAACTATATAGCATAATTTAGTAACTTAAATTTTATGAAAAAAGGAATAGAAAAATTTAATCTTTCTCTCTTAATTTTCACGCCTTTTTACGCCGATGGAATTAATATTACACCGCAGTTATAAGTAAAAACTTACTTGGCAAGTTTTTGTATGTATCTAAATTATTAACCATAGACTATAAATCAAACATATGATTTGCTGACATCCGACGTATAAATATCCAATCTAATTCGAATAAACGACTTGAAGCATTAGGACCTTTTGTGACTTATGTGAAATTAAGCAATGGGTACGTTTTTACCTGACCGCAACATTTGTCATTACGAACTTGCTTCCAAGTGCCACGGGGACGTAGGGTGACGAAGAATTGAGATTAATGGCTACCCACTTTATGTGGCTTTTAAACTGAAATATATTTATTCGAGAATGGTTATTATTTCTTTAGCATCTAATTGACTATTATCAGGTCGAATGGATATGTAAGAATGTTGTATTTTATTTTCACATTCTAAGTAATAACAATGGTTGCTATGAATTCTAACATCAAAACAGTGTTGATTTAATATTTAACAGCTATTCCTCCTTATCGCATAACAATTTCGATTAAGAGTTAATGAAAGTCCTGATTATGTCAATATGTCGTTTCCACAAATAAATAGTTATCGTATTCCTGGTCCTTCCTTATCGTATTACTCGATATCCTGGTTCCATGTTAGACTATTCCAATCCCTCTGACTAACGGTAGGGTACGGGATATGGCCCTTAATGCGATACGTAATTCGGTCTGGATGGATTTCATAAACCTTAAACATATGGGATCTTTTTGGTATATAATTTGTTACAAAATGATATGTGGCTTCTTTTTCATAAATGATTTGAAAAAGCAAATTATGAAATGATCAAATGCTACCTGCTACCTTATACGTGATTGCGACTACAAAATTTGATACGTGCGCTGCGAGCTACCAGCACCAAAAGAATATAGTACGATTCTGATATCATCTATGATAAAAACTGACTTCACCACCGGACACGAATACAATTTAATGTTATACTAGCGACACCCTGGCTCCGCACGGGTGCAATACTGACACAAAAAAGATGTGATTATTTACGACATCACATTAGAAACCTTTAAAATAGCCAACAAAAGGCCATCATAGACATAGTATAAAACAAAGTCGCTTTCTCTGTCCCTCTATCCCTGTGTATGCTTAAATCTTTAAAACTACGATACAGATTTTGATATTGTTTTTTTTTTAAATAGATACAGTGATTGAAGAGGAAGTGTTATATATATAACAACATCCATTAAAAACTGAAGAAATACTGTTATTTTTGAGGTTTCTAATGTGATGTCGTAAATAATAACATTTCAATTAATTTAAAAAAGCATGTCTTTTTAGTTTTTTTAAATGTACAACGTTCACAGTTTTTTTGTAGTGTATTTGTATCCGCATTGCACCCTGCGAAGCCAGGGGGGCAATCGCACTAACAAATCGCAGCTGAAACGAAACCAAATCGTTCCACTCAACCAATCCGAGAGCTAGAATATCAAGTCATCGAACAGATGACGTGATATTGTGGCGTTCGGATTGGTTAAGCCGAACGGTTCGGTTGCGTTTCGGTTGCGATTTATTAGTGCGATAGCCCCTCAGGGCTGCTAGTTCTCGCTCGCTAGTTTGACAAAAAATCATAATCACTCGAAGAACGGCTAAACAAATTACGTTGTATTTGGTCACCCTACTTAGGGATGATCTGGCGTCTTGATAAACGACCTTCTGACTAATGCTACCTCCTTTCACTAACTCCCTCGAGTAGAAGCTCAAATTTGATGTGATATTATTAAGTGCTCTTTTTGTTGGAGAACTTTTAGACGGAGAAATTTGACAATGTCCCGAGCTTGCTTGCTGGAGACAGTGCGCTGAACTTTGGACCAAGATAAATTCGTTAGCGAAGTGTTATGAATGATCTTTCCATTGCCACACCACCATTCTGACACTTATAAATTGGTTTGAGTGCATTTGTAGTCAAAATTGACCGTAATATTTGTCAGTTTATATCTGCACATGTGACTGCAAATCCAAAGTCTCGTGTCGCAATCCAGTTGCACATCAACCATTGCTCGTTTTCTGATATAAAATAAGTCAATAATGTCAAACCAATTGATAGCTATGCGATCGCGACTATTTGCTGTGTTACATAATATACCTATTTTTTAAGGAGAGATAATCTATTTTTAATTACAAGACAATTGACTAAACTAACTCTTTCAGTATGCCGTAAAATCACGATCAAATCAATGGCGGTACTTGGTGGGTCGACTACCCTGTTAAGCCTCTCTCCGGAGACTCTCCGCCCCTGTAGAAGTATTATGAATTGGGTTAAGCCCAGTTCATCGAAAAGTACATAAACAATCTAGCAGATTCAATCCCCACATTATACAATTGATCCAAGAACGAAGGATTAGCGGTATTCAGATACGGACAACCGTCCGAAATTCGTGTGAGCAAAATTAATTTTTGCATGGCATTGTTCAGATTAAAATAAATTCTTAAAAATATATTTATTATATGTGCCTTTATCGCCCACGAGAATACTATTTACATTTTAATATATAAATTCATCTAGAAATTAGTGATTCACTTCGATTTTTTTTTGGTTTCAGGCACTTTTCACCGAGATCGTAATATCTTCTTCAGAAGATAGCGCACAACTAAACAGGTACATTCCAACAAATACACAATGATTTTTTATTACAAATATTTCATAATTTTATAATCTATTAAAATCCATCATATATGTTTCCGCCCAGGGCCTGGATAAGTCAGGAGGGGAAGTTGTAGGTAACTAAGCCCAGTTTGGTTGGCTGGCGTTATAAACACTTTTGACTTTCTTCACAAGTGTATACAAAAATAATTTCAAAAAATTAATCTGTATACAGAAATGACAAAGTTTTTCGATTCTAAACTTCCAGAGTTTTGGGCCAGAGGTATCAGCGACCTTGCTAATAGATGGAGTACTGTCATTAGTTCTGACAGCGATTATATTATAAATTAAAACTAAACTTTAATAAAGAAAATTAATACAAATCATTGTTGTTTCAAATTTTTCGACGAACTTTTCGTACAATTTCGTACAACGCAGGTCCGGGATCCGCTCAAGTCAAAATTTTTGTTAGCATTTTTTCTTATATATTTTTTATTATTTAATATCAATGATCTCTTATTCACTTAATATTAGTTCGCTTCATATCACATATCTTTATAAGACACGGTCCTTTACAAAGCGGGCGAGGGGATACAGCTCCAACGTGTAGAGGCAATTTAAGCGAATTTTAATGAGTGTGCGTGGAGCGTACCAACCGGGTCTAACCTCCATCAGCACATTTGACATATGCAGCTAAAATAATTATTTTTATGCCTACAGTGAAAATTTTCAATCGACATAAAGTGCCCATAAAAATCAGAGGATCACGGAGAACACAATTTCGCCTGAAGTACAGTCGGTACGTAAAATTAAACAAGCGAATAGCGTCACAAGGATCTTGATTACACCGCCACCTGTACAAATTTGCGAAGGGCACGCAATCAACATTGAATAAACAAATTATTGCGACTCCATGAGCTTACGTCCTTCCAATCATAGTATAAATATATAAGTAGGTATTTGAAGTATTGAGCGCGGTTTGTCGGGTGTGCGAAAACCCTTTCTACAAACTATGCCAATACAGGATAGCACTTGTGTTTCTTTACTCAGTAAACAGGTTGAGAATCCTCACCAAAAAGTACGAAACGTATCCAGGATACCACCGCAGTAGCAAGTGCTACTAAGGTGATTATATTGGAAACCATACCAGCAGGAACGGTTCAACTGGTAAGACTTATCAACTAAACTCAACCTTATGCCTAAGTTCTAAGATCTAGACTAATCATTAAGACGACCGTTCCCTCAGGGTCCTTTGTCTCCTAGCTGGGGCAGAAGACGTTCACAGTGAGTTTCCATCCCGCACTGCCCTTCTTCGCATTTGATTTCTCTCCAGGTTTTTCCAATGGCTTTCCGCTGCTAGGTCCGTTTTGGACGATCACGTTTGAGCTTTCCTTGGGTATTCCGGTCTAGGGCTTGCCTCGGTATGTAGTTTGGATCCCTTCGGAGAGTGTTGCCTATCCAACTCCATTTCGATCCGGATTTTATCACAACGTTCCCATAGCTGCTCGTTGGGATTTTTTCTGATCAATAAATACCCAGGATGTTGCGAAGACGTCGGTTGACGAAGACCTGGAGGCTGTGTGAGATGTCCTTTGTAACCTTTTTCGTCTTATACCCGTATATACAGGGATGTAGTGCTGACCCATAAAAGGTGGCAAGTGTTCGAAAAGGCGTGAGAAGCCAAAGTGTCGTCGACCATATTATGATAATGTGCGATCTTATTTTTTAATCATTCGTCTTATGCTCCGCGCCTAAATTCTTTTTTTTATTTTTTTTAGCTTTAGTTTAAAATAAATACTGTAACATGACCGATGTAACACGATATGATAAAAATTTGAACTGTCAAAGCACAAAGGATAAATTTCAAGATGTCGGTTATATTTTTATACGATTATTTAGATTATTTATTTGTTGAAAATATTTTACAAAAAAGACAGCATAAATAATATTTAATAAGCCAATGAAGTTTTTGACAAATGTTATAATTATTTAATTAAGTTTGTAACATCATTTAAAAATGTATTGACTTAAGTTTAATATTGTTCGGTATAACGTTATATCTCACAAATGCTTTATCATATTTTGTTTGGCTGCTAATGCTATGTAGTATGATGAAAAACAATTATGTTATAATGACAACCGATCAATGAATGGTCGCTCCTCTCCACTCTTACTACATGGTGAACATAAGTGTGTAAGCCTTCACACACAACACAAGGTGCGCTCCTGTTGTGTCGCTCCCTATTCCCTATTCTATATTTCAACATCATATACATCCGTATCGAAGAGTCTATCCTATGTTAGAACAGTTAAGAAACTCTGTCAACCACGCTGACCTACTGCGAACTGGTTGACTATATACATCTTTGAGATTCTTCGCAGGTATCTTGGACGAGTCAAAAGAACTTTCTATAAAGTCATATTTGAATAAAGTTAATTTTTATTTTGATATACAGGTTGCGTCACGAGGTTTTCCTCCACTGTAGAAAAGGGTAGACAACTACAACTGATTATGGCCGTTTTTATACTATAATTATCTGATTTGAGCAATTTATAACTCATGAAAGTATGTCAATATAGAAATTTCAGTTTAATTATTAATTTATATTGTTTTTAGATTTCTAAAAAATGAGCAATTATTATCTATTTACGCAATTTTAATGAAAGAAACACATTTCTAACATTCTCACATTAAATAACAAAGTTATTTTAAAATTTGTTTATACGCTCATACGACGAGTTTACTGAGTTATGACGTCACGATTGCAGTGTTTTTAGTATGGAGCGTTTTTGAGCGACCCGCGACAGCGCCGCAAATATGTCGATGTACCTTCAAAAGTAATAGGTGCAGGTGTACTGTTGGTTCTACAATATTTCTCACTTAAAAGAGTACTCTTATTATATATTGAATTTAAAAAATTGTCGTCTACCCAAATGTCAGATAAATGTGCTTATGAAATGCGAAAAACGATTAACGCACTGGATCGACCCTGGAATCATGAGATTCGTAGACACTGCGCCACCGCTCTTTCTCTGTGTATATTTACTCAAAGAATAATAGTATTTAGGGAAAAGGCGACAGAAATTTTTTATAAGTAACATATGTACACTTAACAAAACATATTGTTTCGGGATTTCATAGCTGTTACACTTTGAGCGTATTGATAAAAAATTATCGATTCGGCTACTGTGAAAATACTTAATAGAATTTACGTAAAAGTGACCACAATGAATGTGGACGGTTTTTTTTATCGCCTCTGGGGAGAAGAAGCTGAAAATCTTCACGGATACCACCGCAACGGCAAGTATCATGATAATTATGTCGGACTCCTGGCGAATCGAGGCGGCTCGACTCGACAGACCTACTGACTAAACTCAGCCTAAGCCGTTGTTGGTCCTATTGACCCTATGGCTTGACGTAATAGGGAGGACCGCACCTCAGGAGACACATTATTATATATATGCGACATATTATACGGGAATTATGACTGTATGTGAGAGGCACAATCAGTGCTGCCCTATAAGGAGAGCATATGCGTTAGAAGAGGCACGATATACCAAAGTGGCTCCGGCCTATATTGATGAAAAGGTTTCCATCAATATAGGCCGGACACATATAGGGCTCGTGACTAAGCAGAAGGCTGCCGAGAAGGGGATGGCAAGTTGCGCTACGGCTCAGACCTGCTCGGTCCTGCATTAATTGGTTGGGGGGTCGTTAAGGACGTGTCGCGGTCTACACGGTCTAACACTCAAGTGATCATTTTTACCCTAAAGTCCCTCTTTTAAGGACATTACAGTATAAACACTATGAACCCTCTTTAATAACACCCACTACAGCAATGTGCGTCTGCATAAACACTAACGAATACTGACAACGAAAACCACATTAAATGACGTACAATACAATCTAGGGATTCGTCGTGAAATATAAACGAAAAGGGTTGCCATTTTGGGAGTTTTAATTTCCTAATTTTTTATTTAAAAAAAGAAACAATGTTACGTTACATGTTGTAAGAAAGACCACCTCTCGCCCCTGTAACGCATCGTAACGTTTTACGAGACCCCCCTCCCCCGCAAATTGAGTCACATAATACTTGAACGCTTCCTAACGTGGAAGTCAAGACACCTTACCATTTACATATACTTACACTATGCCGCGCCGCTCCAACAGGTGCTGTTGATTTCGGCACGAACCGATCTCTAACGCTCTTTCCGCTTATACGCGCCATTACTGAAGCAAATTTCAAGTTTTGCCTTTATTCATGTTCTTTTTCTATTTAACTTTGTCATATAATTAACCGGCGTAATGTATATCTGATACAGAAATTTCCCTTAGTGTTAAATGGACAATTTTCTATGCAACTTTACCAATATTATATTAATCTTGTTCAAACATACCGCAATTAATTGATTAATTCTTACCTCTTGCCATTTAGCTTCACAAGTGCGTCTACATTACGAAATCCTTTTGACAGAAAAAAAACATTTACCCTTTTTTACTATTTCTGGGTACGTGTTGTGTCAATTGATCAGTCTATTTTTTTCCAATTTAAAAAACTTTGCATCACTTTTATTTTTTTCTCTTCTTAGTCGTTCACTCTTGGCAGAGTGGTCGTGGTCATGTCTCGGTCTTGCACTGTCTCAGTGATGCGACGCCATGCATCCCTGTGTTCGGCGATGTGGGAGCTATCGTTTATTGTAGAGTGGGTTGCAGATCTAATGAGGTCAGTCCATCGTGTCGGTGAGCGTCCACGAGATCTTTTGCCTTCGACTTCCCCTTGCACGACTAATCGTTCCATGGAGTCCTTGTTACGTGTGATGTGCCCGAAGAACTTGAGGATTCGTTTTTGTACATAACGTGACAATCTCTCCTTGATGTTAAGTTCTTTCAGGATCGAGACATTACTTCGGTGCGCAGTCCACGGAATTCTTAGCATGCGCCTCCAACACCACATCTCGAGTGCGTCAATCTTACGACGTTCTCGCATCCTCAGTGTCCACGTCTCAGCTCCATACAAAAAAATTGGGAATATCAGGCACCTCATCAGTCGAACTTTTGTGCTTCTAGTTATTCTGCGGTCCTTCCAATTTTTGTGAGTTTTTCCACTGAGGATCGAGTCACGGCACAACGCCTTCGGATTTCATCCTCGCAACCGCCAGCATCAGTAATTAAGGAGCCCAGATACACGTAGCTCTTCATTTTTATTTTATTTTATTTTCTTCTTTATTTTTTTATCTAGTTCTTTATTAGACACAGATAAATATAATGGAATTGTATTTTTTACCGTTCGACTTTTCTATAGTGTAAAGAAAACGGTCAATTTGTAATTGATTTAATGTAATTGAACGGAGAGTACTATTTCTTTTATTTCGATTTATTACTTTTCCACTAAATACTTCTCGATCTGTATCAGCACAGACAGCAGATAGATGCAGAATTCTTCACGATGTTTTCCTTCACGGTAGAAGCATCAAATAAATCTACATATGAAATTCGAAAACCGATATACATCCAGTGCCTGATTAAAACCCTTAGGTTAATTAGGCTGTAGCCTAGGACGCGAGAATCGGGGGCGGACAATTAATTTTGAAATGAAAAAAAAAACGCGCGTCAAACAAACCCTGACTTGACTCGAAGCGGTTCTTTTTAGGCCGACCGTAATACACCTGGCGGGGGCGCATTTTTACAATAAGCCTAGGGCGGTCAGAACTCTTGATCAGTCGCTGTATACATCGAATCAGAATCGAACCCCAGGGCCCGCCAATCATCCGAGTCGTAGTCGTAGACATCAATGCTATACATGGACAATTTTTACCGCGAGTAAATATACATTTCCCTTTGGAAAATCCGATACAAAGAGATACAAAGACGACACGTTTGGCGCAGTGGTCGAGTAATCGGTTTCTACGCAACGGGTCACGAGTTCAATTCCCGCACGGGACAGATATTTGGTATGACCTACAAAAATTTGTTCCGGTCTGGGTGTTTGTGCTGTGAGATTTTTTATGTTTTTGACAATACTAGTGTGGGGCGACGTATTTAAAAAAAAAGATCTTTTCAATGTCAAAGTTCACTAAATACATAATATTACTTTAAGTTAAAATTTTTTAATACTGCTGAATTATTGTGTTTTTTGTTCCTTTATATTCACACCATAATTTTAAAGTAAAAATCTAATCATTTAACATTGGGAATGTTAGTTTTCTCGATCGTTCTGTTTGAGCCTTTTATTATTGTCTCTGGCTGCTCGTGTTACATTCGAACTTATTACAGCCGCTTCGCCGTAAGGGATGGCGGGGAATTTCCAATTCAGGTCCCAGAAAGGATAATTGATGCCGTTTGCAAACAACTTGATTTTGCGGGAAATAATAATTGAGTTTGTAACTGAGCCTTGTGTACAATTAACAGCTGGACTCCAAAACGCGCGCAATCAACGTCCGAAATAAAACTTTTCTCAAAGGACTTCCTTGTTAAGACATACTTCTTGAAATCGTGACCAATGTATATGACTTTTTATTTATCAATGCTTATTAAATGTAAAATATAAAATAAAAGAAATCGAAAATTGTTAGACGAGAGACTTTTTTTTTTTGGAATTTGTACACACGCTTCAAAAATAAGAATTCATAGTTGATTGAACGCGAAAGTTGTAAGTATCGAAGATTTTTTTATTACTATTTCACGTAAAAACTACTGAATGGAGTATAAAAGGGTATAAAAATATGCTGCAATTTGTAAGCATATTTTTATACCCCTAAATTAAAACCCGTAACATTTTATTTTCGGACATAATTTTTTTGTGATTTTTTTTATTTTGCATTAAAGTACATACAACTATAATTTTCACCTTTCTATCACAAATATTTTTAATAGTCATTTTAATGTGTTATTTATTTTATTATATACTAGAAAGTTTACTAGCGGCGAATTCGCCGCGAATCATTTCGCGCGAATTCATTTGCGGCGTATCGAGATACTAGGCGCCAATACATCACGTCCACAAGCATCGCGCAAATTCAAAATACGCGCGTAAATCGTGTGCACTACGCCGTACTGTCGACTCGCGCGTGATTCGCGCGTAATGCGCGCGAGTCGAGATACTAGTGGCGCCTTGTTGCGTCCAGTTAACGCGCGAACTCCAGAGCGAGTGCACGTATTCAGGGAAATGGAGCGCCAAAATTTTGATACGGAATTGTTTATAGACGAAATAGAAAAACGACCGGCGATATGGGATTTGGAATCACCTGATTATGCCAACAGAATTTTAAAACGTAGATCTTGGGAAGAATTAGTGTTAATATTTTCTGATAAAGATGACTCCGAAGAAAAAAAGAAAGATTTGGGTGAGTAATTATTAAGATTTTATTGATTAGTAACAAAGAGAACATTAGATCATTTTGTCTTGCCACGGCAGTCGACCTTCCTTCATGAAATAATCAGCGTTGTAGTCATATTCAGACCGTCTAGAGCTGTTTCAAACAATGTGTCTTCGTACCTGTATCCATCTCTTAACCTGACGTAATTATGAAGAACACAACTAGCTTTAATTATGTTTTGCGCAAATTCAATATGTACTTTGAGTGGTTTGTGAAATATTCGCCATTTGTTTACCAGGATTCCAAAACTACACTCAATATAACGTCTAGCTCTAGAGAGACGGTAATTAAATATCCGTTTTTCTTTGGTTAAATTCTTACCGCAATACGGTCGCATAATATTTTGATAAGCTAAAAGCCTCATCTCCAACTATAACATGAGGTAAATGTGATGTACGAATTTCTGATACTGCTTTTGGTCCCGGAATGTTTTAAGATCTTTCCGTGAGTTTTTTGAAGAATGTGGAGCTTTTAAAAATCGTTGAGTCATTGCTCTTCCCATATGCTCCAACATCTATATAAATAAAACAATAATTTGCATCACACACGGCAAGCAGTAAAAAAAAAAATGTTTATAATTGTAGAACATAGAGCCGGAATCTAAAGGTTTTGTGATTTTAATATGTTTACCATCAACTGCTCCAATACAATTAGGGAAATTTGCATATTTTTCGAATCCTCTTGCAATTTCCATCCACTCTTCTGTCGAAGGTACTTTCATTACTCTGTCTTTTAATTTCTTCCAATAACGTATACAGTTTTTTGAACGATGACAATTACAGTTGATTTTCCTAATCTATAGGCATAATGTAAGGCAGCAAAATAACAGCCAGTTGCTAAATACCTGAAACAAAATTGAAAACTTATTTTTAAACTGTCAATTTCAGGTAACACTCTTCAAAAAAGTGGAAAGGATTTCGCGACACATTTGTTCGTGAAATGAAAAAACAAAGAATGCACCATCAGGCTCTGGAGTTTCGAAGATTCAGTATATATATTTTCAACGTCTTATGTTTCTCGAAAGGTCGGTGCGTAATAAAAAAACAGAAAGCAATATTCAAGAGGTAGATAAAGAATAAGAGCGCATCTCGCCCATAAATGTAATGTTTGGCGAGAATATTATATATTAGAAGAAATGTTAACCTATATCGTAGAAAATAAATAAAGTTGTTTTTGAGAAGGCTTTTCCAATTTCCGAACAGGTGTAGATCAATAACATTTTCCTTATTCGAAGGCACGTTTAAGGATTTTGTTTCTTTTAAGATTAATGTTTGTTTTGAAATCAATGAGCCTACCTGCAAAGGCATATGTTGAATAGAATTGATGTTGCTACATATTTATCTAATGGAAAATAAGTACTGCGCAATCTTTTTCTTTTTTTTTTGAGGGGGGATAATGCGACCTTGTACGCCCTGACACCGCGCTGGCAAGACGCGGCCGTGTGTGGGGCAAGTACTGCGCAATTTTGTCAAATGAAAAAAGTTAGAATAAGTTAGAAATTGGTTTTTGGTAAGCCTTCGGTTAGTGAGTAACTCCACTGGAATAATATTTATTTAATAATAAATGTGTTATTTTAAACTGTTTTGTATTTTTATTGAAGAGAAATAGAGCATTATATGATCACAAAATTATTTTTCCCTCGAGCGTTCTGCTACCAATCCCTCGCTCCGCACGTGATTCAAAACAGCATTCTATTTGTAAAAGTATTGTTTTATTCCTTTATGATACCAATTTCATTACATTACCGAGTTCATCACAACCTATGAAGGTTTTATTATAATGACATTGACATCTCTGGTGCAATCGACTATACACTCCCCGCAGCCACCAATAATAAGGCAGCTTCTGCGCCGTCACCTCCTTCCTCCACGATTCATTTTTTAAGCAGCTTTCTCTTAACCATGAGTAGACCTCTAATTATTATTACAACCGGACATCACTTCTCTTTTTCCCTCTGAAGAGGAGAGATTGAAAATTCTCATGGATACTACAGCAACTAAGTGCTTCGGTGATTATGTTGGCTCGATCGAAATAACCTACTGGCCTTGGCCATAGGCCGGGGCTCTCCGGTCTGAGAAGACCGGCCTACCCAAAACCCCCCGGGTCCTCCAACCCCATATCGGGGCGCGTAGCGAGGTGCGCTTTCGCGATTCTACCGCCACACGCCTACGGGCTAAAACGGCCACGCTACGGGATAAATCACCGATAACAACATTTAGGTTGCTATGCTATTACAACTCACGCTGGAAACCTCAGTAACTCACGGGAACCCAACTTTAAAGTTGATTTGTACTCGCGCTTTCAACAATTGAGTTACACCAGTCCAACTCGTGCAAAAATTCGACTGCATTGCTCAACTTTTTGTTTGTTGAGCGAAAGTACACTATATTAACAGTTCATAAAAGCTTTTTTTTCTTATTTATTAACACCATCTCGAGAAAAGAATAAAGTTCAACATCATCAAGAAAACCGGTCAAGTGCAACTTGGACTCGCGCAACGAGGGTTCTCCGTACAAAGTCGACATGTAAATTGTTCGATCATGACTAGAATTAAGTCTCAAAGATTTTTATTGTGTTTTCCCAATTATTGTTGTAATTTTTTTTTGTGAAATAACTACAAATTACGGTTTTCGGAGTTTTTCCTTTACTTGTACTATATAACATTGCTTCTTGCCAAATTTCATGATTCTAGATCAACGGAAAGTAGGGTACTTTCCGTTGATTCCCTTGCAAATATCAAAATATGCAATATAAATGGAACATAAATGGCCATATCTTTTTATTGCGTTGATTTAGAAATTTGATTTTTTCACTGCTTTGAGAGATAGGAGACCTGAGTATGTGATATTATTTTCAGCTTGATATCTCAACGCGTTTCTGAGAAAATGGGTCTTGACAGACGGACGGACGGACGGAAGGACAACAAAGTGATTCTATAAGGTTACGTTTCGCCTTTGGAGGTACGGAACCCTAAGAATGACGACAAAAGAGACAAGATAGAAAAGATTGCTAGTGAAGCGGATAGAGTTTTAGCCCCATTCACTTTGTTTCCATTACACTTGTACTCGTAAACTGTAATTATGTTACAAGAGATGTAACTATTGATCCTAGAAGTTTGAAATAAATTAAGCACAGATAACCAAGGACACAGATAATCAATATGGTGAAATGAATGCGTAGGACTGGCATCGTGTCGGATCAGATCACGCAATACAACTCATCAAAGGGCCAACACTAAAGTGTAATTTCCACGTAAGAAGTTTGTCAACGACGCAATGGATCGTTCAGATATATCACTAGTTTCGGCATTATCCAGATCAGCGAAATTTCGTATTGCATGCGAGACTCCCAATTTGTATTAAAATCCATCAACTTAGTTATGAATTCAGAAAGATATCCACGAACGCGTCAGCCTTTAAATATTAATAAATCCTCAAGTTTAAAATATTCCTTTAATAAATGTTTTCATAATCTTTTTCCCCGTTCCACGAACTTGAGGATTGAATGAGCACCTTCTAAGGAGCTCCTAAACGTCTTCGTTAATCGCGAGACTTATTTAGAATTGCTCTGAACAATTTATATGGATTCTACGGATAAACGGACTTCTTAATTCGTGTGCGTTTTACGTGGAGAATTATATACAGATATACATACATATATATATGTACACAAACATATATATATATATAGATTAGTCTTCTCTACTTAAAAAATCTACTATATAAAAATAAGTCGTATTTTCCTTTCTAACGCTATAACTCCAGAACGCACGAACCGATTTCCACGGTTTTGCATTCGTTGGAAAGGTCTCGGGCTCCGTGAGGTTTATAGCAAAGACAATTCAGGAAAAATTTCAACAGAAAAGCGGGAAACTCTTTTTTTTACTTACAGGGAGACAACATGAGACAACATTTGAGACATTTGACAAGACAACGTCTGTCTAGTGCGATATAAATAAAATATACAGTTAACTGTCGGCTTTTAGGCTATTTTTTTATAAAAACTGATTAGTTTTGATTGTAATGTCAGTATTTTCTTCCTTTATCCTACTATTAGATATTGTGTGAATTGTCCAAAATATGACGATAAGTGTCAAGTAAGTAGGAAATAAATCTATTGAGCTATTCTAGCGTGCGCTGCCAAAACCTAATACTAATCCTGCGCAGACAAAGTATTATTATTATTGTAGCTTAAATCACGCGTCTTTATAAGACCTTTATAACGCGTACGCGGGGATACAGATCCTTATTAAAGCCTCAAACCCGAAAGAAATTAGTAACTCGCTAAAATTTTGAGGGTTTTTAAAAGAAGGTAAAATAACTTACCGTGTGATTTTGCAGCGCTCTGGGGTGTACGGAAAGGGTTAAAAAGGGGTGAAAAATAATTTTTGTTAATAACATTGTCAAAAAAAAATTGTAACACTCTGCAAATTTAGTATTAGGTTGTTTTTACCGTTTTGAAATGTCTATTAAATTTGCAGCGTTTTGCAACATACGGAACATTGTTTATTATTAAAAACTGTAAATTTGTTAAAAGGGTAATAATAGTAACACGCACTCGAAGCTCAGGGGGTGCTGGAGGTTTAGAGTTCTGCACTGGCATCAATAATTTTCCACATTTTTTCCAGCCCAGTCTTCGGGATCATTATAATTACCAAGCCACAACTGGGCCTGATGGTAGACTCGGGAAGTATGAAAGCGAGCTGTGTCTTGTGTTGGAGGGAGTGAAGATAAGTTAAATATACTTTTTGTCCCTCGTGCTCACTTGGGTATTTTCTACCTGAACAGTATTCTCGGTAACGGCTATCAGATTTAAAATTATTTTAAAAATCGATAATTGTTAAATTATGGAGTGTTATGGAGTGAAAAAGAGTCAATAATTAATTATTAATAATATTGCAAAATTTGTAATTAAACAAATTATAAAAACAAAATAACATATATATATATATATATAATATATAAAATATATAATATATATATATATATATAAAATAAATAACATATATATATATATATATATATATATATTATATATATATATATATATATATATATATTTTGTTTTTATAATTTCTTTAATTACAAATTATTTAATTATATATATGATGACATATTATTGGTACACACGTATAACATAGGTATAGTTAAGAGTACTAAAAAATAGTACTCACTTCGGAGCACTGTAAAACCTTAGCTATTGACTTAATGAATAAAAGATGCGAATAAAAGTTATTCCTCAAAAAACGATCTACAAAAATGGTTAGATATCATTTTTTCGTAATATGATAATAACAAAGTTACATCACAAAATATATTTTTTTTTTATCGAATTTCTGAAGATTTTCGCATATAACTTTTTTATTTAAGTTCTACGACAAAAAGTTACTGGACCAAAGTTGTAGAGAATTTAATTTGCAACAAAAAAAAATTCAATTTTATTTTGTCAAATAAATAGTTTAAGAGATATACCGTAAAAACCATTTCGACCCCTATTTTCAAGATGGCGGCCGTGGGACAAGGGTGGCAACCCCACAAACTTGGTTTTAGCTTTACACTGACCCCCCCCCCTACACATCAAAAAATTAAAATTGCGTCCTCTAAAAAACGCAACCCCAAATGTAACTTTCAATGGACTATCGGTAGGTCACGTGGTCAGACCGTTCTGGCCACGTGGAGTCCGACATAAGCTCCGTGACACTTGCCGTTGCGGGGGTATCCTGGGCACGTTTCGTGCTCCTTGTGAGGATTCTCCGCCTCTCTTCTATGAGAAAAAAAAGCATTACCTCTTGTTACACCTTTATTCCTTATTCTCTCTGTGTACAAATTTTGTTTTGACTTGCGCAATTTATTTACCTCATTATAAATGTGAAAGATAGTCGCTAGGATCAATTTACATTTTATCTACCATCATGATTATTAATCCTCTATAAAAGAACCTATGACAATTAGCTTATTGCCAACATTAAAACACACAACATCTAATGATATTATGACCATTATATCATCCAAACGCGTGATATTATGAATTTCAAAAAAAGAACATTCTCATGCAATGACATTTTCATCACCAGATCGCAAAAATTTTGAAAAAAGAACAATAAATTGTAGACTAATTCGTAATTTCGGATTCTCGTCTTATCGTGTTATTTCCCACTATTTTTTTAGTCGAATATTGGAAATCGCAAACAAACTATTACTGTGTGCGTTGTTTACAGAAATGAGTGAGTGATTCTAGCTTTGATGACACACCACCAGATATTTCTAAAGCAGCAAAGGAAATTTCTAACAAATTGTTACCGGAAAAATCTAGGAAACAGTATAAAAAGACATACACCGAGTTCATGAATTGGAGAATATTAAAAAGCAGTGGCTCATTTTCTGAAGATCATGATTGTAGATAAAGTCTTGTATGCAACTGTTATAATTAGGTATTAAAACACTCATGAGATACTATTATCACATTCATGTTTTAATACCCCTGATCATACAACAGTTGCATAAATAACTATAACATTTACCAACATCGTTTTGGGAAACACAACTTTATATAAGTATTATTGTACACATTTTCAGACTCGTACAAGGTATTTGTTCTGTTAAGCTTATATTTGTTCTGTCGTCAATAAGTGTGTGTACAGGTCAATGATAAAGATATATTCTTTTCGAGTATTTTTGTATTTTTCATTCTTTACTTTTTAAGACGAATTTTACGCTTTCTATAATTAAAAACTACAACTCGAAATCCAACTAATAAATATACAGTGATGTAAAATAATTATCCTTAAATTATTTAAAGGAATAACAAACAAAATTCGTGATGAATAGTTGTTAGTAATTGAGTAGTTGAAATATCGAAAGTTATTATATATCGATATTTACTCGATAGTCAAGTTTGTTAAAAGGCTTCGGCTTGACAGGTCTTGACTTGTCTGTTGATTTACCATATTTATAAAAATCATCTGAATTAGTGTTGCCCAAATTCAGTCTTGGTCTTGCAGTCTTGGTCTTGTTCTTGCGTTTTTGCAAGATCAAGACCAAGAACAAGACCGCGTATTTTTAGCAAGACCAAGACCAAGACTGACCGTGCAAGACTTGAGCAAGAACAAGACATAGCCTGCAAGACTCTTGCGTCTTGCAGCTAGGACTTAGCGCTATTTCACTGAGTAGTTAGGTGTAACAGTTCGGTGTATAGGTAGGTACGCTTAGGAATTCTATGAGACGCAAAAAACTGTATCAAAGAATATGAAAAACTGGACCTATGCGCATTACGACTAATACCATAAACATAGCGAATAAAAATTTTAGACCCAAGGCATAAGGCTCAGACTTTTGACCTGACAATGTGGGGGAAGCAACTTAAAACAGAAAGTCTGCGCAAGTTCAATGAACATTATGAAGAATATAAAAGTCTACACTCACTGAACAAATCTCTGAAATTACCAGAAAAAGAAAATAAAGTATGTGATGAAGATGAAGACGTAATAGACTTTGATAAACTCTATGAATGTCCCTCGACGTCATCTGGATCTTGTCTTCAAGGCTTAGTGATAGACGAGTTGGAGGAGTACCTGAGAAAACCAAGAACTGCCAGCTCGGAAGACATTTTAGATTGGTGGAGGACGCATGAGACAGAGTATCCGATTTTATCGAAAATGGCCCGTGATTTTCTCTCAATACCTGCAACTTCAGTACCTGCTGAGAGGTTATTTTCTAAAGCATCATTAGTAATTAGAAAACATAGAAATAAGTTAAGTGATGAGTCAGCCAGATGGTTACTTTGTATTAATTCTTGGTCAAAAAAAATTATATAAAGTTTCATAACCTAATGATAAAGCTGTTGATTTGTGTTGTATTTTATTTTTTATTCAAATAAATGATAAATCGTAAAACTCTTTTATTAAATTTCTTATAAGTTGAGGGTTCAATCTCTTTCTAGACAGATAAGTATTGTTCTTTAAAATACAGTCAAGTTATTGTAATTAATTTGTTTTTTTACATGTTTTAGCAAATGTAAGCTTATAAATCATAAATGTTTATTAAGAAACAGTTACTTCCATGGAAAACGACATATAGGTCAGTTGATTTTTCGAATTTCTTATCAAATCTTCAGTTATTTATTAACCTGCTTGATCTTTACTATGGCTATGTTAATTCAAGCTCACAATGTTCCAATTCTAATACGTTTTTCTAAGATTTAAAGTAAACTTTAATAAATAGTAATAGACTAATAGGTAATTGCAAGACTTGCAAGACTCTTGCTGCAAGACCAAGACCAAGACCAAGACTGGGAGCGCAAGACCAAGACCAAGACCAAGACCAGGTGTATTGGCGCAAGACCAAGACCAAGACCAAGACCAGGTGTATTGGCGCAAGACCAAGACCAAGACTGGCTAGGTCTCGTCTTGTTCTTGCATTTGGGCAACACTAATCTGAATACTAATATTTTTTTACACCTTATATCGATCGGTTATAATATTAATAAATAAAAAAGCCTGTATTTCTCGCAAAGCAAGTGTTACATATATAGTGTGTTAGTAGTTTAATATTTAAAGTTTTGTTAGTATTATTTACAGTATTTATCTAATATATAACTTAAATATACTATTTTATTTTGTATTATTTAAAAATAGAAATGATATTATTTGTCTGCAAGAACCCTTTTGCAGGTAAAGGCCTCCTCCAAATTGTGCCAAACTTCTCTGGAGTGTGCAGTTTGCATCCACTTTGGTCCCACTACTTGTTTAATTTCGTCCTCCCATCTTTTACGAGGTCTTCCTTGTTTCCTTTTGCCTGCCGGACCTCTCCACGCTGTGACACATTTTGTCCATCTCTGGTCTTGAAGACGTGCTACGTGTCCGGCCCACTTCCATTTCAGTGTTAGAGCTTGAGCCAGACCGTCTGTTGCTTTGGTAGTTTTTCTAATTTTTGTATGTCGTATTTTTTGTCTTCTTTTGATATTTAACATACTTCTCTCTATCCCACGTTGGCATGTTATAATTTTGTCTTTGTCATTTTTGTTAAATTCGGTTATAGTATTACTCAATCATAATTAAATTTCGACAGTTGTTCTCTAAAAGTAATATTTGACCTCCCTCGGGACGATATTTCAAACAATATAGCCTTAACTATAACTATATATTCGGTGTCAGTAGCGGGTACTAAGCCTGCAACATGTATCCAACGATGCCTAGAGGCCAATCTTCGTACAACGACGTGTGTAGTGTTGTTGTTTAATATGAAATTAGTTTTGTCGACAATTTAAAAAAGATATTGCAAGAATAAACCAATTTAATGTACCGCAACTATATATCTACGAAGTGATTGGCGTGATTATATGTACATACTTATTATGTATAAGTTTAAAGTTGTGTCACAGGGTTGTGTTTTAAAATATAGGTAATAAATAAAATAATACTAAATCTTAATTCTGCGCGACGTCTGTTAGTTATTCATAATTATGTAATTAAAAAACATTAATTTTTATATATATTATTTGTCACGTGTTCTATAATATATGCATATAATATATCATTCCTTAGGGGTCATCCATATATTACGTCACACGAATTTTGTGATTTTTTGCCCCTCCCCCCGTCCTTGTCACAGCTAGTCACATTTGTGAGACTCCCCCCCCTCCTAGTGTGACGTCACAAATTTTGAAATTATAGAAATTATTGAATGATAAAAGCGGTTTCGAAATCAGTTTTATTTTCATTTTAATAAAATTAACATCAAATCAATTAACAAAACAAAAAACGATTACTTATATTAAATAAGTATATGGCCATTTCATGATTTTCTTATTATATTTTTCAAAATCACCTACTATAATCAATTAGAAAAATAGTACGTTTCGGGAGTACCCCTATTAATAGCTAGGAGGTAGACTCTGTACCAGGGTCGTCTGCATGGGTACCTCCGTCTTACCTATTTCCGCCGCCAAACAGCAGGGTTCGCTTTGCTGTGTTCCGGCGTGAAGGGTAAGATAGGCAGTGAAATTACTGGGTACTGTGACTTTACATCTTATGTCACAAGTTGGCAACGTACACTGTGGTTCTTATGAGGTTTGCAGATTTGCTGCGAATCTCGTGGGAACCACATGTACTATAGGCGACTGTTACCACTTACCATCAGGTGGGCAGCCTGCTTGTTTGTCAACTTTAGCAATAAAAAAAAAAAAAATAATAATAATAGATAGAAGAAGATACTATTCCTTTCTTTATTTATTAGAGTATACAGACTATACAATAAAAGTTAATATTTACAGCACTTTTCATACTAATAGTAATAATTTAAAGTTTGTGTT
Source organism: Scirpophaga incertulas (assembly GCA_036419045.1). Lineage (NCBI taxonomy): Eukaryota > Metazoa > Arthropoda > Insecta > Lepidoptera > Crambidae > Scirpophaga > Scirpophaga incertulas. Next base: position 36,336,223 of record CM071627.1, read on the forward strand.
TTAACAGTTAGCTTATTTGATTTAATAGATTTTGTAATGTGACGTCACGAAATTTAAGATCCCTCCCACCCCCTTGTCACACAATGTCACACGTCGTCAACCCCCTCCCTCCCCCTAACCGTGTGACGTAATTTATGGATGGCCCCTTAGAAAAAAGGCGATAGAAAACAATATTAATAAATATGAATTGAGTGATCACTGCACCTAATCAATGCAAATTTAATAACATGAAAAAAATCGACAGTCCAAAATATTATGTTATTTCACTAAAAGCGCTTAAAAGATCTCCGCGTATTCTAATACGCAATGTCTAATACGCAATCATACATAAATAACAACAAAAACTTTGCTAACTAGATAACGTATTTATATCTAGTGAATGCACATCTCTGCATTATAATATCGATATAATACGAGGTCGATATAAAGCGAGCACATCACTAGTGTTGATATATCTTACGGCGCCCGTTCAAGTAGCCGTGTTTCCTACAAGCATTAATAATCTTGTACACCGAAATGTATTTTATATTACCCGAACATGCTTAGCGGTGTTATCGAACGTTATGCAATGGAAATTCATTGCTCGTGCGAATATCTGTGGTGAAATTATAGGAAATATTCTATATAAATAGACGTATACGAAATAGAGAATGAATTATATATTTTATTGTATTTTCATTTATTTCTCTGGAAACTTGCCTTTTGCCAGTTGTCCCAACCCTATTTTCTGGATAATTACAACTATGTTAATTATTAATATGTTAAGTCAATAGATTGAAACAAGAAACCATTGATGATTTTCCCTTATTTTTCGAATTATAAGCAATTTTTACAAAAAATGCGGCAGAGGACTGTTTTTTCCACCCAGAAAACAGTGTATGTCGATGTTTTTTTTTTAATAGGATAAGGCAGCAAACGAGCAAACGGATCACCTGATGGTAAGCGATAACCGTTGCCCATGGACACCCGCAACACCAAACCATTCACAGATGCGTTGCCTTGCGTTGCGGGAATAAGGGGGGAAGAGGGGGTTGGGCCTCCAGCACCCTCACTCACTCGGCGAAACACAGCGCAAGCGCTATTTTACGCCGGTTTTCTGTGAGGCCGTGGTATCACTCCGGTCGAGCCGGCCCAATTCGTGCCGAAGCATGGCTCTCCCACAGTTAAAATTTATATGAAGAAAAACACTATATAAATGTAATCAAATAAATTCTCTACTGTATCACATACATAATTTAAATACTTATATTCATCAGAAAAAAATTACTTATCAATGCAGACTTATTTCTCATAAACAGACAAAGGTATATATAAAATAATAAAATATGCGTTTCCCTTTTAGGCAATATCTGGGTTTGGCAACAAATTGTGACAGAGGACTGCTCAAAAATGTATGGACAAACACTAGTATTAAAAAGTATAATTGTTTTTTTATTCACATGCATTCAATATTCTTTATGTTCATAGAGTTATAAGATTTTACATTTTTAAATACAACTAATAAAAACCGAACCGAATCATACTCGATCAAGAATTAGGACATAACAGAGGACTGTTTTTAGTGGCTGTTAGACCGAATTTAAATGATCATGATTCTAAATATTGATTAAGCTTGGCTCCTTAATATAACACAATATAACAGGTTATATATTATGTGTTTTAATAAGTAAAACTATGCATTAATATAGCCAAAGTAAAAAAAAAATTGCTTGGACCATGATTTTCTTGTTAGTAGATAAAGGCCCATATAATGTTATAGAACGTTTTCATAATAGGGTGTTATAGAATAGTAATTATATTCAATACACGCCCTTCCTATATATATCATCAAATCAAAATGAAAATAATTTTTATTACTCTTGACTACACGGCGACCTTGAGCGCCTGTAGACGGCGCGATCAACCTACGTCGACTCCCCCTCCATGATCCCTTAGTTCGGCAGCCTTCAGCATCGCCATGACTAGGTTCCCTCATGATAAGGCCGGCGTCACTTTGACTTCCCGCGCCTCTTCTAGCGCTTTGGGCCCCCTTTATGGGCCTGCGCTGCATCGTCCCTCTCCTGAGGGGCGGTCGCCCTCACGATTTGCCTATATGGTTTTAGAACCTAGGCCAGGCTGAGTTAAGTCGGTAGGTCACGTGGCTGGACCGTTCCGGTCGCGTGGAGTCCGACATAACCTCCTTGACACTTGCTGTTGCGAGGGTATCCTGGGTACGTTTCGTGCTCCTTGTGAGGATTCTCAGCCTTCCTCTCCTGAGGGAAAAATAAAAACTACGTCGACTCTCTTTGACCCGCCCCTAACGACCCCGGAACGGCGCCGGCGCCGGTTTCGCTATCAGGCAAAACGTCGAACCTTTCGTTCGCCTTCCACAAACGTACTCACGATAAAGCTGAACTTATCGAGCGGCTTCAGCATAGCTCCCTCACAAAAAATAAAAATAAATAATGTTGTATCGCATTATAGACTTTTACCGGCACTTATTTACGTCAAATAAACATAAAATCAAAACCAAAATCAAAAATTTACTCTTCAAATAGGATTTTACAATCACTTTTGAATGTCAAAGATGCTACGCCATTGGTTCACAAATCTACGGCGGGAGACCTTGTACTGAAAATAACCAACATGAAAACCAGTATTTTTTTCTTCCTGTATTTTTACAGTCGTCAGCTAGAAGCTGGCTCTCTGGCTGGGATCTCTGTATCACCTGAAGATTCACTGGTAGAAAATGCCTAAGGCATTAAGTCCACCTTTGTACACTAATATACATATTACATATATAAATAAATAAATATAAATAAAAAATAAAGTTTAAATAAATATATTAACTCGGTAATCCGTTATTTGAATGTTTTAAAATAACATTTGATTTCAAGATAACGGATTAATTCAATGGTACACAGCTTGTTAAAAGGAATCATTTATTAGGAACACCAGATTTTAATAATTCTACGTACCTTATTAAGTTATTAACGTAGGGAAATACCAGAATTATCACACAAGTGAAGTTTAACATTTTCCAGAGCGGACAAATTCCGTGATGAATTGTCCTGCAAGCGAACTTTTGCGGATCCGAACTATTGCAGGCTCGACATAAATTGTCGAGTATCGACAGTCGGGGATTTGGCGTGTGTCGGTCGCGTTATTTGAAAAATTGGATTTTAACGAGTTCACTGCTGGGACGCAGCGATCGATTGGTTTGTTAATGCTTCTCTGGGGACTCCTGCTTGGATAAAGGAATATTCACTTTGTTAACTGTAAATATAAAAACATCCTTGACACACTTTGAGATGAGGAAACTACAGTTTATTTTAGTAACCATCGATTCTACAAACTTTGATTGTTTCAAATATTTGGTGTTAAATGTTAATGTAATTATACTTTACTGATTTCCTTTAGATAATCAATAATTGACTTTCGTGTATACTTTAAAAAAGTGATCTCAATACGGCATATGAGATTGTTGAATATTTGTAAATATGTAATAATTTCTACTCACGAACCTCTCAAAACCGTTTTAAATAAATTATAATTAAATAACGTTATTATTTATTTAACAGTAGCAAACAGAAAATTATGTAGCTCCTGAACACGAAATAAATTTCAAACCATAACCACCATAGAAATAATATTTAATAAACATTTCAACAATATGTAATTTAGCTTTTAACGCAAAATTGTTTGAAGCCTCACTGATTGGTTAATTACAAAAATGGCTGATGAAATTTACGAAACAAGAAATTCAAATAGGCCTATTAATAGAACACCCTTTTAAAAGTTCAAATTAAAAGAAAACTGTTAAGAACCCTTCACACCTCATCGGGGAAAAATAATAATCTCCTTTGAAAGCGATGTGGAAATGAGGGGAGAACAGGCTCGCGCAGAAAAGAAAATTAAGAGAGTTAAATAAAAATATTCGGGAGCACCACCCCTCTGCAAAAAGGCCAAACAAGTGTAAAGATAAACAGATAGATGAATATAATACCTACCGAATATCCGTTTGGAAGGTGTTAGAGATTGAATCGTATCATATTTTTTTTTCTTTGATGATTAATTAATTTACTGTCAATAATCAATAATGTCTTCTACTAAATTAGAAATTGAATTCCATATTGATAATACTAATATTCTAATTAACAAAAATTGTTTCCCTAAACCTTAATATTTGAGATTAGTGTTAATTTAGATAGATAGATAGATAGATAACACTTTATTGTACATACACCAAAAAACAGAGAGAAGAAAATAACAAAATACACTTAAAATTACTTGTACAATTGGCGGTCTTATCGCTCAAACAGCGATCTCTTCTTAATTTAATCAATGTTTAACTTTATGTGTGTATAATTGTGTGACTTTTCTACTGTAATTGTTATAAAATAGGTATATCACTTCAAAATTTTTAAGAAATTACCAAAATTTACACATCTTTGCAGAGATCTCAGTTTCCACTTGCTATGATCTCCTCGTCGGTTACGGGTACTCTTGGCTTGACCATTCTTAAGGACCGTCCTACGTGGTCCTGGTAAGTTCGCCTGCGTTGACACTCACCAACTAACCAATTTCATTGGCCTTTTAATTTTCTTTCGTCACTCATCTTTCATACATTTTTTCCACATTTCGAAACCATCAAAATATTCTCTTCTCGAATTACATCGTTACATTTTCCTTACACTATTTAATGAGATATTTTTCTTGTAACTTTTGTGAAATTGTTTTATTTCCTCATCATTTAAAAAAAAAATTTCACCGCTATACACATATAGTAACGTTAATAAATGTAAATAGAACATCAAACTTAACAAGATTGTTTTTTATTCTTGTAAGATTTTTATCGATAATAAATCAGTATGACTGCACAACCCTATGGCAATAAAAATAATAAGCAAGTCGAAAGCTTTAGAAAATAAAAAAAGATCCGATGAAAAGAAAAAATAAAAATTACATCGTTCATGTGAAACTCTTTAAGTGGGTGGAACGTTCGTGCTTGGGGCTTAAATTGTATTTGCCATGAATTATATTCTTGTAACAAGGTCGCTTAGCACACCCCTAAGTTATTAAATATATGTATTTTGACATATCATTGAACCGTCAGTGTATGTAATTAAGTCGTCCTCTTTTTATTATTGAAAATAGAATTGTTTTTTTTTTATTCAAAGGTATCGATCCCCCAATTCAAAATATGATTATGTATTGAAATATTTCAAAATGCATCAATCTGACCACGAGTGGGAGAGGGGGTCTGTAAGAGGTCAACGTCAGCGAACCAAAAATTTGGGGGTCCATGAAATAAAAACGGTATCTCAACATACACTGATAGTATCTATTTACTTACATTATACTATCTTCTAATATAAAGACATAAACAAATTCAATTCAAATTCGAATTCAAAATCATTTATTCAGTCTAGGCTGTGAAAGTCGAAAAGCTACGCCATCGGTTCGCAAATCTACGGCGGGAGACCTTGTACTGAGAAGAACCGGCGAAACTCAGCAAGGGCTGTTTTTTTTCCTATATTAAATAGATACAGAGTCGTCAATACGGAAAATTACTTCAATATGGATACTTCATGAAGTCACTTTTCATTACATAATATAGCAAATACAACAAATAACAATATAATTTGAAAACATGCCTATATTAGGAATGCCGCCGCCGTGTCATAGCATTTACAAGTCATTTATAAAAGTACCTGTGAAGTAAAAAAATGTAATGCTTATATAATCTTGTTAGTTGTGGGCGTGGTCCGTCCCGGGTCGCCGTAGCAGTCGCAACTTCCTCGCGCCCGCCGGCGACCCGCGGCGGCGCCGCAGCTGTGCTACCGAACCCGGCGCCGCCTTCTTCGAGCGGGATCGGCCATCTCCCGACCCCGCTCGGCGGCCTCCTTCTGGAGAATCACTGCTTCACAGAAGGAGGCCACAGCCCTCCAACCTCCCTCGTCCGCCAGCATTGCCGCAATCAATGCCGGCAGAGACAGATCTCGCCCGATCTCTGCGACCAAGACTCGGCGCTCAGAGGCCCACGCGGGGCACTCCGCCAGCGTGTGCTGGGCCGAGTCAAGGTCGGATGCGCAGTGGTGGCAATGTGTCGATCCCTCCCTTCCTATTCGACACAGATACTCACCGAAGCAGCCGTGCCCGGTGAGTATCTGAGTCAATCGGTAGGTGACCTCCTCCTTCCCGTAGGGGGTCTACCCTAAACCAAAAAAACATGGCAGAGTCTACGACACAAAAAAGGTTGGGTACTAAGCGAACGTACTTAGAAGGTCAGGTTAAGAGCACCCGTAACTGCTGACGAGCGTGCAAAAATGAATGAAAGTTAAGGAAGCTAGGAAACTATGAATGCTTGGGTCGTAGTAAATGCAGAACAGAAATTTATGTATCCATATGACTTGAATTTGTCTGAACACGTCAATTCAATGCTGTCCGCCCGCGATTTCTGCGCAGGATTAACCATATGACTTGAATTTGTCTGAACACGTCAATTCAATGATGTCCGCCCGCGATTTCTGCGCAGGATTAACCATATGACTTGAATTTGTCTGAACACGTCAATTCAATGCTGTCCGCCCGCGATTTCTGCGCAGGATTAACCATATGACTTGAATTTGTCTGAACACGTCAATTTAATGCTGTCCGCCCGCAATTTCTGCGCAGGATTAACCATATGACTTGAATTTGTCTGAACACGTCAATTCAATAATGTCCGCCCGCGATTTTTGCGCAGGATTCATATTTTATGTAGCTTATATTAGCGTGAGGTATATCTTTATAAATTGTAGCCTATGTGTTATTGTGATGAAAAAGCTATATTATTGTAAAGTTTTATCAAAATCCATTCAATAGTTTTTACGTGAAACAGTAACAAACATCTATCCATACTCACAAACTTTCGCGTTTATTTATTAATATTAGTACGGACGTAACGTAAAATCCTAAATTAAGTTCAGCTTCAATCAGTAATTTAGTATCGCTCAAGTAATTGTCTGCGAAATCAGCTAGCTTTCTATAATCAGTTAAAATTGTTGCTTTGACTTGAACTACAAATTTGTCAGCTTTGTCACGTAGGAAAGATATTTGTGCTATGCATTTGTTACCTTTTATAGAATCCAAATTTTCATCTTCGTCATCATCTTCAAAAGTAAAATCCATTTAGTAGTGTAAGGGAAAAAGTTGATACAACCAGGTGCAAAAATTACTATGGACTGCCTAAATACTTGGTGTCTAAAATATATAATAAGTTATATAATGTATTAAGAAAAGATCCGAAATTTACCAAGACAATGATAAAATCAAAGCTACGAGTTGTTTTGTTCGATATCAAAATCAAATCAAAATCAAAATCAAAATAATATTTATTCAACATAGACCTTTACAGGCACTTATTGACGTCAACAAACAAAACAAAAAAAAGCTTAAGTAATAAAAAAAAAACAAAAACCTTGTCCGTACGTACGAATAAGGAAAAAAAAGAAAAAAAATATATATTGACTCGACACATATGGTAGGTAAGTTGAAATATTTACTAGAGATATATAGTTAGATTGTAGGTTATATTTATGTATAACGATAATTGCGCATCTCGCCCACAAACATAATGTTTGGCGAGAATATAAAAAAATAATTACAAATGTAAACCTATATTGTGTTAAAAAAAGTTTTTACGTGAAATAATAAAAAAGATCCATCCATACGACTAGTCTTATCAAATTGTGCAAACCACAATTTTCTTTCCATGTCTGCGCCAGAACGTTACTTTGTCACACTCCACGATAAATGAGCTCATTACCTCAGTAGACGTGGGACAATAACTAAATATCCCGTTTCGTTTTCACCAGACTAATACTACGTCTAATCCGCGTCTTAGATGGCAATTTTCATGCAAATAGTTACAAAGAGCTCTGTGGTACAAAATGGGATTCTAAACACAATTGTCCCGCTAACATGCCTTTGTGTTGTGCCTAGAATTGCGGACGTGCTGGTGATACTGTTGTGTTTCAGCTAATACAGTTTTAGCCGCTCGTGTGTGCTAAATTACACAGACTGTTACCAAGAAATGGATTAAATCATGAAGGAAGAACAATCCTTGTAGCGCGATCCGAGGAAGAGAATAATGCAAACGAGAATAATTTTCACACTAGAATCAGAATATGACTAAGAGCATTTTATTGCATAACTGTTGCAATGAATACATATTTCTTATACTTATACCAAATAGTTTAGCCCAAAGTAAGCACTATAAGGCTTGTGTTATGGGATTTACGGTAACGGATAGATATACATATATTAATACACTTAGCCAATCATAGTCCACTGCTGGACATAGGCCTCTTCCAATTTTTGTGGTGTCATGGTTTTTGGGAGGTTTTGGCCTACTAACGCCACGCTGGCCAGACGGGTCGGCATAGGGTTTAGTTTCGAGTTTTCCTTCTCTAAGCAGTGGTTCTCGACACCCACGGGACGAGATGGGGTGGTGACCTTAGTATTCTTTACGTCCGTCACCACACGGACAATATATTATACATACAATAAATATTATTGTTATAAATATATATTTACAACCAGGACTAAGGCATAAAATGCATTCATCATACAAAAATCTGCCCCAACCGGGACTCGAACCTTGAAATAAGTGTTTCAACTACTCGACAACAGAGGTCATAAATAAATACACATTAATGCTATGTACGTAACACCAAAACAATTTGCAGTCTAGAATCGTATCACAACTATTCAGGGTAGGACCTCGAAGCGAAAGGTTGCGTAAAATTGAAAATGTTCGCCTCTTAGCTTCCTCGCTTATTTGGGATTCGGTTAGACATTTGACCCGACGCTGTTCATTAAATATGGGGACGTGGTCCCACGCAACAACAGACTAAGCCAAAATAGAAACTGAAGTTTACGCAACTGTATCAGTTACTGTTCTTATTTATTCCGCTCGCGTTCCGCTAGAAATTGTAGGGCGAAATTCTGGACGTAGACTCACATATTATGTGGTTATGGAGATGACCTGAATCAATAAGCCTTTAAGGAAATATAATTAAGTATTGAAATAATTCAAAATGCATCAATCTAACCATGAGTATGGGATGATCTAAACCAGTCATTCCCAAACAGATCTATATTGAGCGCTAGGGGTCTATGACAGCCAGTAAGGGGTCTTCGTCAGCGACCCAAAAATTTGGGGGTCCACGATAATGGATCTCAACATACACTGTGATAATACCTATTTGCTTACAGTATACTATCTTCTAATATAAAGACATATACAAAGCATTTACAAGGCATTTATAAAAGTACCTGTGAAATAAAAAAATGTAATGATTATATAATTTTGCAAGTTGTTGGATGTAGGCATTCAATATCAGGTAAGTAGGGGGTCTACCGAAAACCGAAAAATACGGCAACAAAAAGTTTGGGAACCTCTGATCCAAGAGAACGTACTTAGAAGATCAGGGGGGCAATCGCACTAACAAATCGCAGCTGAAAAGAAACCACATCGTTCCACTCAACCAATCCGAGAGCTAGAATATCACGTCATCGAACAAATGACTTGATATTGTGGCGTTCGGTTTGGTTAAGCCGAACGGTTCGGTTGCGTTTCGCTTGCGATTTATTAGTGCGATCGCCCCTCAGGTCATCGTCGCGGAGACGACCTGAATCAATAAGCTATTAAAGAAATAGTTAAAAAGATGGAGACCACATGATGAAAATTTAGATTCTAAAAAGATAACATGTCTATAACTAATTTTAATATAATTTTTTTCCTGTCTTTTCTTACATTTGAGTACTTATTCTGCTATTCCTGACAGAGCTTGACAGATCCACCAAATAGATGATCACCTATTTGCTCTATAAATCGGTTGAACAATTCTCTATTTAAAAGAGATGTAGTTATCTGAACAACTTTTGTTTTATGTATGTCTCAGAGCGTAGTAACTAACAGTAACAGAAGTGATAATTATTGACAATTTTCGTTTATTAGATTTATTTGATATGTTTATTTTAATTCCTTTGCTTAAGTGTGTTTAGTTGTGACACAATCGTTAAAAGTGACAATTACCGTTTGACGTCACGTTGACGGAGGTCCCCTCAAACTGTCGACTAAGACCCGTATCCTGATCTTATGAGCTTCTCCAGCCACCTTAGTCAGGGCACGGGGTAAAAAAGTGGTGTATTGTCACTCCAAAACACTCATAGACTGGGAAGAGTCTGTCGCGAACACTTTTCAACCAATCTTGTGTCTTCACAGGCAGCTTAAGATACGTGACAGATTTGTCTTCTTTGAGGTAGCTATCTTAAAGATTGGCAAATGGTAAATTTTGGGTTTTATAAAGTATGCCCACAAAAGGAGCTAACCCCACCATACCCCATCGCGAATAAAGAATTTTCCAGTAGTAAAAAGTCGACTACCTAACTCTATCTATATTTCCTCTGTACGAGTTTACTGACAAGAATCCTGTGTATTTTTACGATATTTCAAAATGTTGTCAGGTCTAAAAATGTCTCATGTATTGCCCCTATATATAAAGCTTGAAATATACGAAGCTTGTTTAATAGAAATGAAACAAGATAAATAATGTACAAAGTTGATAATAAGACCTTGCATTGTAATTTTTCAGTTTTTTTATTTCCCTAACGCGTTGTTATACAAGTTAGTTTATTGTTTTCCTAGGCATTATTCTATTTATCATTTTGGTCCAAAAGTGTGGTTTACTGGATGTATTACTGAATAGGCGTTCTATTGCAACAATAATAGATTCTCATTTCCCCGTTAGACTCCGAGCCATGTCAATGCCGCCATTATGTTTTTCCCACATAAATAATGCAGGCCACGTCCGCTGGCATATTGACTAGATCCGATCAAAATGTCGCTACTCGGAGCTGGGTCAAAAATTTATATCTATAGAGAGAATCCGATACGAGCCGTGATTTGAATGTGCCAGTATTTTGTTTGGGAATTTAGAAGCTGGTGATTTTAATTTGGAAAACTGTTTCATATTTGCCACTTTGATCAAATTGTATTCGTAGCTTTTAGATAATATCAATCTATTTTAAGATAGATAGATAGATATAATCTTTATTTGGTCTACAAATACTACCAAATACTAGGGACCGCAGCTGTGCTACCGAGCACGGCGCCGCCTTCTTCGAGCGGGATCGGCCATCTCCCGACCCAGCTCGGCGGCCTCCTTCTGGAGCATCACTGCTTCACAGAAGGAAGCCGCCAGCATTGCCGCAATCAATGCCGGATAGGCCGAGTACTGACTAAACTTAACAATAAAAAAAATAACAAGTAATATAAAATGGCAAACAATATTAAAAGACAAGTAAGTAGGTACATATATCATATTAGCGCAGCGTATATTTTTATAAACTTATTTAACTTTATTATTTGTATATATGAGTTATTCTGATGTATGAGCTATATTATTGTAAGGTTTCATTAACATCCATTCAGTAGTTTTTACCTGAAAGAGTAACAAACATTCATCCATACAAACTATCGCGTTTAGTAGGATTTAGCTTTGTACGTGCGTAGGATTTTTTTTTTGTTGGATAATGTGGAAATTATTGGTTAGTTTATCAGATAAATATATCGTTCTCTTTTCGTTTCCTCTCAGAATCCTAACCTTGTCGTCTTGTCCCACATAACTCTACACGAATAGCAATCTGATGTTTGACAAATTGGCATTACGTAATTACATGTGCCTACTATTTCCTGATGGTACGAAAGGCTTATTAGGAATAGTGGCTCCTTCCATCCCGCAAATAGGGGCTCTCATGCTAACTCTCACGGAAATCAATACCGAATCGAAGCTCGGGCAAGGGGCACAAGACCCTTTCAAAGACGTAAAACCTAACGTCGAGGACGATAGGAAAAAATCCAGATTCAGTTGATAAACATTACCAGTAGATGTTTGTATGGAGTCGTACATCCAGTTACCCCTTTCATAGTTGAAATCTTACCTTGCTCAAGCTTAAAACTGGGTACACTTCGTTTTTAACTTTGATCTATTTTAGTAAATACCTAATTTACAGTTATTAGATGGTTAATATCCACTCGTTGTCAGGGTTCTCTACCCAAAGGTAAAAACGGGCCCGGCCCCTATTACTAAGACTGTCCGTTTATCACCAGGCTGTATCTCAAGAAATGTTGGACAGTTAAAATTTTAACAGATGATCTATTTCTGTTGCCGCTAGCTACAACAACAAATACGCTATAAGAATAAAAAAATATTTAAGGGGCTCCCATACAAAAACCTGATTTATCGACTCGATATTAATATTTAGTTTAAAAATAAATAGTTTAATTTAACGAGGACTCATATACGAAAACGTGATATTTATTTATTTGTTTTTTTTGATTGATTAAGGTAACAAGTAGACGCTTGAAATATTCCCAGAATATTTACTTACGTACTCACTCTAAGAATAAATAAAAACAAAAAAAAATATTTTAATGGGGCTCCAATAGAACAGACATGATTTCTTTCCGTATAAATAGGTAATGGTACAAATCGCACTTGACCGGTTTTTCTACTAGTTAAATAAATGAACAAAAGCCAGAAGTTATTTCCTCGTCGCTGTTTTAACGAGTAACTGAAAACTCTCCTTAGGGTTGTTATTAAAACGCGGCGTGTGTTTTGACATCTGCAAATGAGGTGGAACCGGGTCGAGGTAAGGAGTCTCGGTTATTAAAGAAAGCAATACTTGGGACTTATTATATATGTATGTGAATAGAGAATAGTAGTGTAGATGAAATTATGCATTAAGAACACATACATTTTTATTTAGTGTCGTGTTTCATTTGGAGAGTTCTTTCTTGTAGTTCGCCCAAAATCAAAATCAAAAGGAGATGTCCCATATTGGTTTATAGTAACTAACTCGGGTAAATTTGATATATTTGGATAGAAGGCTCTAAAAGAAAGTAATCGCCGTAAGTCATGTTATTTTCAAGACCCCCGATTTTTAATAATTCGTATTATATAATTTTATAATAAAAAATGAAATATCTTTAAAGCAATAATTACACATTGCTTAAAAAAAATTATCAACAAGCCTTTTAAAAATCTAAATACATACATAATTGCTTTAATGAACCGAATATTTCTAATTTTGAGAAGTTCTTAACTAACAAAATATAGGGACTGCTATGTTACTTAATGTATGTTATCTAGAGCCAGAAAAAAATATTAATAAAAAATCAACTGACAAGTCAGGCACCTGCTGTCAATGTCATAACTCAACGGAAAATATCAAACATAGAGTAAGATACCGGTAGTCACAGATTAATAAAAACATCATTAAGGTGTTGCCATAATGAAATATTTCTTAAAAACATGTTTTATTTATTTAAAAATAATTGGGGGTGGTAAAAATATTTCTTTTATTTGTTTCATACTTCATATTTTTTCGGCTTCCAATTTAATGTAGTTTGGTGTTTGTTAGTTAACGCTGATCACAAAAAACCAACCTCCTTGTAATAAGAGGACATCTCCTTTATTCTTCAAATGGGATTTTTACAATCACTTTTTCACATTAAAGATGTTACGCCATTAGTTCACTATGCATTGTATTTCCCCATAAAAGAACTAGTTTCTTTTGCATTCCATGCGTTGGAACGGCCAGCTTATATTTATTTCTCGTGTTTAATTTATTAATTTGAAAATTATTTCAAGGTACAACTGACGCAACATGTAAGGGTAATTTAAAAAAATGTGAAACTAAATTGTAATTCAAAAAGGTGTTGCTGTTTTTGTATTTTTTTACATACCTATGCTTGTTACTAACTGTTTTGTATGTGATCTTTTTTAGTTCGCGTATTTTTATAAGCTTGTCATGTTTTTGTTTGTCTTTGGTTTTTGTCTTGTTACTTGTTTACTACATCTTATATATAAAAATGAATCGCAAAATGTGTTGGTAAGCTCATAACTCAACAACGCCTGGTCCAATTTGGCCAATTCTTTGCGTTAATGTTCGTTGAAGTTCAATGAGGGTTTTTACAATGAGGAAAATTCGAATAATTATCGGAAATACCCTAAAAACAGCCCTTTTATTTTCCCATGCAAACGTTTTCTAACTAAAACATACAGTCGAATTGAGCTTTATTGTTATTGTATAAAGTTCATATTGCAAGCACTCACTGTTGTCTAAGCAATGAAGGTGTGTTCCTAACATCAAAGAGACAATTTGCGCTTTATTAACACTACATATAGTTGTAATTCATATTCATATTCATATTCATTTATTCACAAAATTTGCACAATATGGTACAGGTTATACAGTTATAATATCACAGGTGTTAATGTGTTGCACAAATTTACCTTCTTAAGGTATCGTGAATTGTCTCCTAATAACAAAAATAAAATGAATGTCAAATTAGTAAATTTTAAATTGTCCCAAAAGAGCTATGGCAGATTTTTATTCACTATTTTTGAAAGCGTCTTAAGAACTCACAGCATCCAATGATTATAAAATATTCATAAACTATTTTTGATGATTTTGGCACATTTAGGTAAGGCCAGGTTAAAAAGTAATTAATTAAAAGTAGCTATTTTACTTTTCCGGCATGACAATGTTTTAGTACAAGGTTGCCAGATGAAATAATTATTTTTTGCAATATTAAAATCATGAATGTTTGCTGTAAAATATGAGGTTTAAATTGTTTATGATCATAGCTATTGTAATTTTTGGTTTAGTGTATTTATGTTTATATAGATTTTAAATTATTTAAATGAAATTCAGTATTAAAAACTTTTTTTGGCAATTAACATGAAAATGGGCGCAGCTTAGCGACTCTTATCCAGAGCTATCAAAAAAATACAACGATTGACTTTTCGTTTTTATTTTTCATCACTCGGGCCCCTTGCACCAACGCTCGAGTGTGTTCTGTGTGTTTTCGCTGTTTTCCCCCTGTTTTCTTTATAATTTTTACCCGGACTGCCTAAGGAGTCTTGTTTTCGCCACCAATAATACGACTCGGACTGTGATATTGCTTTTGTGACTTGGGTGTGCTTAAGGATTCTGATTTTGGCCTGTTTCTTGGATATTGTTGTTTATAAAGTTCTGAAGCCAAAATGAGTGGTCGCGGTCGTAGCCACAGCAGATCCTCTGTGCCTTAATTGTAACATATGTATTAATACACTGAATCTGTTGCGTTTTTGTCGTTGTTGCGCAAAATAATATGGTTAATAAAGGCATACCTAACCTATAAAACTTCTATGCAAAATTGCTCAAAAACCTGGACTCCTTAAATTACTATTTTATTTTCTTATTAATCAGCAATACATGCTCTTTTAAACAAGGTATATTTCATTCATAGACGCTTACTTTATTATTGAATAAAATGATGTATGGGAAGCTGCCATAGCTCTTTGATTGTTTACATGTGTCATTAAATTACAATAAGTACCTATACGAGTATACATGTCAATCTAATCTATGTTAATTATAATGGTAACAGTAACAATTAAAAATAATAATAATAACAATAATAAATCAAATATAATAATTTTCAAATAAATAAAATAATTTTCAATTAGTCAATAGCAACAGTCACATAGAATTAAAAACATTTAATGTCAGGTAAAAGTATCTAACTTTATCTTGCCTTTTTACAATTTGTCATTAAAATACTCTTTTAAACTGTAATACGATTTTAATAAAAGTAAATTTTTTAATTCAATTTCAAATCTATTATTTTGGAGGGCCTTAAATGTGTGTGGCAAGTGATTATAAATTTTAACTGCCATGTAATATGGACCATTTTTATAAATTTCCATATTTGGAGCAGGTAAAACTAAATCGTTCTCACGGCGTGAAACATGACGTCTTGGTCTGTCAACAATACGATCAAAGTACCTCATATTTTTGCGCACAAAGCGGCATAGTTCTAAAATGTATACGCATGTTACTGTGAGTATTCGGTACTTTTTGAAGAGTGGTTTACACGAGTCTCTAGGTGCTGTTAATGTTATCACTCTAAGACATCTTTTCTGCAAAATTGAAATTGCATTTACGTCAGTGGAGTTGCCCCAAAAGATAATTCCGTATCTAATCCAAGCGGCGGCATGACTGTGGTACGCGGTGAGTGCGCACTCCTCGTTTGTGGATTTGCGTAGCTCTCGCAGCGCATATGAGAAGCTACTTAGCTTATTCCCAACAACCTCCACGTGTTGCTTCCAAGAAAGAGTTGTGTCCAGTGTAATACCCAGCAAAGAAAATTTATCTACAACCTCTATATTTTGTCCGTGGTAGGACAACTGAATAGGTATGCCCTTCCTCTGGTACGGCCGAAACTGCATTAGTTTTGTCTTTTCAAAGTTTAGTGAAAGGTTTAAGCTATTTAAATATGTAACTATTTTGTTTAGACTGTTCGAAATATCACTATGTAATTTGTCAATGTTTTTTGGGTCACCCGTAACTAAAAGGGTGGCATCGTCAGCAAATAAAATAATTCTTTGTGAAACCACGGATGGGAACTCATTTATGTAAGCTAGGAACAATAAGCATCCCAACACACTACCTTGCGGAATAGATCCCGATGTGTCCTCAATGTGAGAGTTAACTTTACATATTCTACGGGCTGTCTCATCTATGTAATCTATTTGTACATATTGTTTCCTGTCAGATAAGTATGAGGAGAACCAATCATATACATTTCCACGAATACCCAGTGAATGTAATTTGTTTAACAATTTGCTATGCACAACCCGATCGTATGCTTTGGACATATCCATAAATAATGCAATGACACATTGATTTTTGTTCAACGCATCTAGTATATCAGAATTGCATTCAAACACAGCTGAGGTTGTTGAACGATTTTTTCGGAATCCGTGTTGATTTTTATTGAAAATATTAAATTTCTCGAAGAAAGTGTGCATTCTGTCACAAATAATTTTTTCAAAAACTTTTGAAATAACAGGCAACAAAGCTATAGGGCGGTAGTTTGAGACGTTGCGTTTATCGCCTTTTTTATGTATAGGTTTTATTACAGCCAGCTTCAAACTATCAGGAAATATGCCCTCTTTATACGACTGTATTATTAGTTTTGTTAACGGTCCCAAAAACTCATTCACACAATAGATCAGTAAGGTAGCTGGGATTTCATCGTGACCACAAGAATTTTTGCGTTTCAATCTTAAAATTGCTTTTTTAACTTCTTTTTCTGTAATATCACTGAAATATAATGAATTTGGTACTGACATTTTACTGGCTGTATTTGAAGTGATACAATTTTTACTTGAACCTATATTTATAAAGAACTTGTTTAATATTCCAGCCACTTTTGTTGGCGATGTAATTTGTTTATTCTCGTAGCTTAGATTAATGTTTTCAACATTTTGATATTTTGACGTTTTGGTTTTTTCTTTTATTATTTTCCACATTTCTTTATATTTATTGTTAGCCTTTTTCAGCCTCTGTATGAAAGACCTTCTTTTTTCTGTTATAATAATTTTCTTTAGTATTTTTGTGTATTTTTTTAAATACGCTTTTAAAGTATCGTTATTATAATGATTTGAGAAATACTGTAGTATACGTTTGTGATAACAGCATTTTTTTAGTCCCTTACTGACCCATTTTGCTTTAGGTTTACCTTTTAAACCTCGAGGAATATGTTTATCTAGAAGTATTTTAATTTGTTTATAGAAGTTGTTATAATTTGTATTAATATTATTACCCTGTAGTATGATTTTATTCCAATTTATTTGTTGCATGTGTGTTTTAAATTTTTCTTTATTTATTGTATTAAAAATTCGTTTGCTTATTTTATTACAGACAATATTTCTACTAAGATCAGTTTGCAAAGAAAGTTGGCTTAATAATGTATCATGATCTGAGAAATGGTGTTTTTTAACAAAAGTAGTCATATTAACATTGTAACTGACAATAAATTGATCCAAGCACGAAGCAGTGTTTCTCATTTCACGTGTAGGTTCGTGAATTAAGCAGTGTAATCCGAATGACTTTAAAAGATTTAGCAATCTACGTGCAATTTTCGTGTTTTCTGTAATGTCTATATTTATGTCGCCTGCAATTATAATTTTTTTATTAGAGGAATGTTTCGATATAAGATTTAGCAGCTCCAGCATTTGAGAAAAAAATGTCTCCACCTCTCTATTTGTCCGATAAATAGCAATAATCAATAAATTAGAATCAATAACTTCAATGGCACAGAGCTCCACGACAAACTCTACTGTCAATGATTGAATGTCAATACGTTCCAGTGTTTTAATGTTATACTTAGCAAATATTGCGACACCACCATGTATATGGCTCTGTCTTATATACTTGGCGCACATGTAGTAGCCCTCCAAAGAGTAGAATTCAATCATATCTATCTGTTTAGGACTTATGAGTTTCGGACCGCGGAAAAGGAAATTTAAAAAAGTAATAAAAAAAAAGATTTTGACATTACGGTTTCGGTACTGGACTGTCACTTCGGATTTTTTCACGGCATTTTTTATTGAGTTTATTTTAAATATATTCTTTGGTTTATTTACGGCGGATTAATAATTGATCATTTACGGAAGTGTATTTAAATATACCATTGGACTAATATTTGCATATTACGGTTTCGACGGGATTGGATTGGAAAAGTGGTCGGCCACGCGTTCTCCTATTTTTATACTACAAGTATTGTAATATATAATATATATTTATAACCACGCTCAAAACAGTGTGCGTGCGTGCGTTGGAGCACAGAATACATCGTTGGAGGATTTAATGTCACGTTCCAAAATTGAATAGCCACAAAATGTAATAGGTCATTTAGACTTTTTTTGCGATTTGTTTGGCTATGCGACATTATCTATAAAATAATTAGGAACAAAAAACTGCCACTGTACAAATCTTTTTGACAGGACGAAGTCTGTCGGGTCCGCTAGTCTACTATATAAAAATAAGTCGGGTTTTCCTTCCTAACGCTATAACTCCAGAACGCACGAACCGATTTCGACGGTTTTGCATTCGTTGGAAAGGTCTCGGGCTCCGTGAGGTTTATAGCAAAGACAATTCAGGAAAAATTTCAACAGAAATTCGGGGGAATCTATTTTTACATACAGCGAGACAACATGACATTTGACAGGACAACGTTTGTCGGGTCAGCTAGTAGTATTATAAAGAAGTAAAAGTGTGTTTGTATATTTGTTAAATTGTAAGGGGTAATCTCGGGATCTACTGAACCGATTTTAAAAATTCTTTCACCAATAGAAAGCCACGTTAGTGCTGAGTGTCATAGGTTATATAAAAAACCGAAAAATAAAAAGTGTTTTACGTGGTAGTCCGTTTTGCAAAGTGAATCGGAGAAAAAACGGTCGAATGAAAGCGTTTCTTACGAACGCTGCCTTAACTAACGAACGCTGCCTTGAACTATTTTTGAGTTCTAGAGAAAAAAGCTTGAAAATGCCTACAAAAAAGTCGACGACAGCATATGTCTAACTTTTATATTTAAGTTACAAAAAGTACTTTTTTTAATATTACTGTTAGAAATTAAAACATAACACTGTACTAAATGTGTTAATTAAATTGCTACTAAGCAGCAGCCCGTTTTAGAAGTTTCTTTAATGTATACTATTTATTCCCAGTTTTTACCTGAATCGGCACATAATTGCGCTACAGTTCGTAACAATGTCATTATTATAAAACTGAAGTTTATTTATTTCTTTGTTTGTTTGGTTGATTAGCGATATCAGAAATTACTGGTTCAAATTGAAAAATTATTTTTGTGCTGGTTTATCAAGGAAAGCTATAGGCTATCTAATATGACATTGCACCTAATAGAATCGTAGTATCAACGGAAAATGTTGCAAAAACAGGAAAATAAATATATTACGTAAAAACTATGTATGATGGAATTGTTCCTGTTTAAAATTTCAAAAAAGAAGGTTAAAATTGACTGACTATAACTTTTTTATGATTAACCCTTATCTAAATAAGCTAAAGTATTCAATTGTGAACAATATAGTCCTGTTACAAAATTCTACCTCCGAGGAGGTGAAACGTTTCCACGCGGGCGAAGCCGCGAGCACAGCGAGTACAGCTATATTACTAACCGCCACGTACAGACTATTCGAAATCGCTCGCGTCAACTCCACCGATGCGAATTATATGCAGCGAATGCGCCGTGTTCAGTCGAGCGCGAAGCGAGCGACTCGTGAGAACCAACGCGACTGTATGTCACGTTGGGTAACGTCGTGACATCACCGAATACACACGCGAGCAAAACAAGGTACTGGCAAACAGAATCAACTAATCAATACAGCTATGCTCCTTGTATTTGGTCTCGCTGATTACAAGTTTACATAGTCGAGGAGCATTGATGGCTCTACCGATTTCTGAAGAAGGGCTAAAAAGCCTGCCTCACAAATCACAAACAAATCACAAATATGTATGGATGTTTGACGTATAAACTACTACGGGAGCATTCAAGTATTACGTTAATTTGAATATTTTTGATCCCCCCTCCCCCCTTTGTAACGTATCGTAACCTTTTATGTACCCCCCCTCCCCTGTAAACGTGTCGTAACACTCAAGTAATTTAATCAAAAGTTAAAGTAATTTAGTTAAAAGTTTATCCTAAAGTCAAGTTATAATTTTTATCCTTGGTACTAAACACTAACGAATACTGAGAACGAAAACAACATTAAATGACGTACAATACAATCTAGGGAGTCCCCGTGAAATATAAACGAAAAGATTTGCTAACTTGCGGGAGCAAATTAAAAATGACGACCAAACTAATACAATCGAGGGATCGCTCGTAAAACGTAAACGAAAAGGGTTGCCAATTTGGGAGATTTATATCCCAATTTTTTTATTAAAAAAAAGACAATGGTGCGTAATGTGTTGTAAGACAGACCCCCTCCCGCCCCTGTAACGCATTGTAACGTTTAACGGGACCCCCCCTCTCCCCAAATTGCGTTACGTACGAGTAATACTTGAACGCCCCCAAATGGATTTAATAAAACTTTACAATAATATAGATTATAGAGCAGAATGACATACAATTTATAAAATATTGTGTAATTAGTTTAAAATATGATAAAAAGTGTCAAGTAAGTACGGTCATATGCGTGTTATTCTGGCGTGCGCTGCCAAAACTTAATACTAATCCTGCGCAGACGAAGACGTGAGCACCAACTGTCAAAATAATGTAAAGGATTGAATTATGCTTATACACAAAGAATACATTGTCATACTTATTAGAGAAATTACTGAATGAGAATTTTATTGTTCTACCAAGCAGTGCTCTATACAGTATGCCGGAAATAAAATTTTATTTCAAATTTCGGGCAGCGTTATTTGACCGATATTCAAAAATCAGCTTGACAATTGATTACGCTTGAATCTGTATGTAAAAACGAACTTGTCGTGTTCTTTTTTCAAATATAATCGAATATAATGAAGCTAAGTCTTACAAATAATATTAATGAGTATTAAACTCTACTTTTTATGTGGCTTCGTATTATTGAATAACTAGTTGGTGCCCGCGACTTCCTCCGCACAGGCTTAGGTTTTCGCATATATCTTTATAATTTGTAAACAATATGTGATTCTGATAAAAAAGCTATATCATTATAAGATTTCATTAAAATCCATTTGCGTGACTGCTTTCTCTTGCTATTCAGTGTGAGCGTGTAAGTGCGTATTCCATGCCACAGTTTCTTATCGCAATAGATGTTCTAATCAAGGGGCATTGTTGCAAATCAAACTGGCTGTGTCGACATATGGCAACTTGCGTGAGCTGAACAACGGGTGACGAACTTTGTAATACTTCGGCGTGTGACTTTCTGCATCATCATTGGACACGATTATATTGAAAATGATTGTCATTTGATAAGCACCTGCGGGAGTCAAGATACAGGCTTTTGTGTAGTTTGAGTTCCACATAGTTGTGAAATGTGTTGGACCATGTAACTCGGTGTTTATTAATAAAAACATTATTATTGTTAAGTCAGTTAACAAAAATAAGGATCTAACGATAAGGCACTCCTGGTTCCAAAGAGATTAGTTCGTCAGAAATTTATTTTCATCATGAGGCAAAATTTAAACGTGTTTAATTTACAAATAAAAAATCCGGTCAAGTGCCAGTCTGACTTCCGCACCTACAGTTCCACTAATAAGTTTTTAATAGTAAAATAGCAGATTGTTTGCCAAGGGAGTAATCAAATCTTTTTGGGCGAAAGTGTTTAGATAGATAGATTAATTCTTTATTTGGTCTACAAATGTATACAATTATAAAGGGGAATAACAAAACTAAAACACCAAATTATAACACACGTAACAATCACAATCTTGTCTGCCAGATCACAATATCGTGCCTGTGCGCTGCAGCTACACAAAAAGGCCAAAATTCAGCGTCCAATATTTCCTCATGTGACATGATCGAATCGATGATTTTCAATTCCAGCCTGAGGGAACTACGGCTGCGACACTTAGCTGCGATGTACTGAGGCTATATTTTTATGTGCTTATTAAGAAAATTACGTGCTTATTAAGAAAAAAAATGGATTTATGTCAGTGTTAAATAAATAGAAATATATGTCAATACTAGCGGACTCGACAGACTTGTATTCTGTGCCCCAACGCACACACGCACACAGTTTTTTGACAGAAATGATTGAATTTCAACTTTATATAGCGTTAATAAAGCGCAAATTGACTCTTTGATGTAAAGAACACACCTTGCTTAGACAACAGTTAGTGTTTGCAATATGAACTTTATGTAATAACAATAAAACTCAAATTGACTGTACGTTTTAATTAGAAAATGTTTGTATGGGAAAAAAGAGTTGTTTCCGTAAAAACATCCTTGAACTTCAACGAACAAATTGGTTCAGGCGTTGTTGAGTTATGCGCTTACCAACACATTTTGCGACTCATTTTTATATATAACTAGCAGACCCGACAGACTTCGTCCTGTCAAAAAGCTTTGTACAGTGGCAGTTTCTTGTTCCTAATTATTTTATAGATAATGTCGCATAGCCAACCAAATTGCAAAAAAAAGTCTAAATGACCTATTACATTTTGTGGCTATTCAATTTTGGAACGTGACATTAAATCCTCCAACGATGTATTCTGTGCTCCAACGCACGCACACACACTGTTTTGATAGATATTATTGAATTTCAACTATATGTAGCGTTAATAAAGCGCAAATTGACTCTTTGATGTTAAGAACACACCTACATTGCTTAAACAACAGTTAGTGTTTGCAATATGAACTTTATGTAATAACAATAAAGCCCAAATTGACTGTACGTTTTAATTAGAAAATGTTTGTATGGGAAAAAAGGGTTGTTTCCGTAAAAACCATCCTTGAAATTCAACGAACAAATTTGTCCCAGCGTTGTTAAGTTATGCGCTTACCAACACATTTTGCGATTCATTTTTATATATAATGTTCCGTAAACCCGAAATTGTATATTTATTTATTCCCTAGTAATATATGTTTGTACTTCCAGTCAGTGCTTGCGCCAAGGTTTAAGTTGTAATTTGTGTGCTAATATATACCTTATGTTATATATATATATATCATATATTACGATACTTGTAGTGTAATGAGGTGAACGCGTGGTCGTTCACTTTTCCAATTCCGTCTTCAAGACACTAAATACCCGCTATTTGTGTCGATCCGTAGGTGATATTAGCCGTATACTTAAACACTGTGATACACTTGCCGAAATATGAAATTTAATTTAATTTCTGCTGAAAAAATGCGACCTAGATGTCGCGCACCTAGAAGTGCGTATTAGCGACAGTCAAGTCCCGAATCTAATCTTATTCTGACGTATCGAATGTCAAAATCTTTTTTTTATTGCCCTTCCTTTTCCGCGGTCCGAATGTCATAAATCCTAAACATATATACATATATTAAATAATATAGTTTACGCTGAGGATTCTCCCTCAGATGTTTGTGTGATGAATACGAGCGTTTGTGCATTAGTCTTGGTTGTTAATATATATTTCTAGCAAAAATAATTATATATGTATATATAATATAATTATGTCTATTCTTTTCCGTTGATTCCATAACAGAAGCCTTACAAAGATTACTTTGGGCTAAAGGGGTAAGCTTAAGAAAAACTGCCGTGATATATACCATACACATGTATAATTATTAGAGATCGGATAATCGGATGCATATTTACCTAAAGTTAATTTTTGGCTCACAAATTATGGAAGCGGCTTTTCGATATACATTTTGTTAAATAAAAATCCCGGGAAAATACGGGACTGCAAATTTAACGTAGTGATATTGTTTGAAAATTACTTAATTAGCACGTGGTATTTATTTTCAAAAGACCGAGAGCTCATATTACCGACTAGTTTTGCATTACCAAAATGTTCTACAGTACCGGGAATCCGGGGTTTTTATTTATGGAAATAAAATAAAAAGACAGTTCCATACTTTGTCAAAAACTAAATTAGGTAAATAAATAAACACCCGGCTATCCAATTCCGCAATCCCGGGATTTTTATTTAACAAAACAATAAAAAGCCGTTTCCATACTTTGTCTTAAACTAACTTTAGGTAAATATGCATCCGATTATCCGATCTCTAATAATTATACATATTTCTATCATATCGCGTTATAAAAACGGTTAAAACTGGCATACTCAAATGTTACGTTTTCTATATATTCTATGTTTATTCTACGCACCGGCGTTCTTCGGCAGCGACGCGTGACGAGAACACGCCCGCGTCACGTTGCGCAACATTGCCGCTGTTGCGTCACGCGTAGTGACGCCGGCTTACACCTGCGACTGCGGTCGCGGTTGTGTAAATGGCGACGGAAGCAGCGCGTTAATTGCAACTATACTTTGAATCTTCCTTTTGTATAGAGATGAATAAATATTTCTTACACTACCATTGCGTCTTGATATCAAGTCGCATCAAAGGAGATATTTTTTTCTTGTATGGAGAATATGCCCACTATAAAATGTAACGTTTATTAATGAGACATACGTTAAATAATTTCTTATTAACCCTAGATATTATAAGGAACATTAGCTTGTTTTTATCTAACGGGAATATTGAGAAATCAATTAAAACATGAAGATTAAATAACCTAAAAATTCTTAGTAGTTAGTAGCTTTATTTTGATTTGTATTCAAATTGCTTTTTACATAAATGCTATTTAACACTTTTTTTATTATTGAAAAATACAATCTTCTTTGGCCACTACCAAACGCCCGAAATACGCTACTTAGCGTATTTCGGGCGTTTCACCAGTGCTGCAGTGCTCGCAGAGCGTCGACGCGACCTAAAGCATTTACGTTAAAAAAATGCAGTATTAACAAACCCTTAAATCGTACTATTTTTTTAATTGTAAATACGGGATACGAGAAAGAAAACGAAATCAAGCCGTTGGAAACGTCAAAAATGATGACGCGTTCCGTTTCACGACGATACTGGACTGACGAACTAATAGTTAAAATAGTCTAAAATAGTATTAAAATAATTATTGAGAGTTCAATACTTTTAAATAAAATAAAAAAAAATAATACACTATCCTTTATTGTTATATTTATATATTATTTGTATAATATTAAATCATCTTTCATTTTGATTTAAAAAACGTTAGTTCCTTTACCTCAAATGTCAAAAGTCATTACTAAGTTTAATTAATTGATTTTAACATTCCCGTTTCATTTTTACTCATAATATCGTGCAATTGCTTTTAATAATAAATTGATATTTTAGAGTTCAGTAATATCAATAAACGTTGCCGTTTTCTAGTGGGCCCAAAAAAAATTATGTCCTTTACAATAACATGTGCATATGCGTACTAACATATTTTCTAAGATAGTGCCTGCAAATTTAAACATTGTCTATATTCACGCTATTTGTACCAATTGTACAAGCCAAATGCAAAATTAACATTGCAAATGCAAACAATAGTTTTATATGCCCTCAAGGTTACAAAACCTTAAGGGCACTTGACACTGTGATCTTCACTGCTCTTCTATACAAAAGGTCCGGGATAATATACATAAAAATACACAAATAGTACAAAAGAAGTCGAGTTTTATTTTCAAGTTTTAATAAGTAAAATCTACATATGTATTGAATTACAGGCAATAAGAGCTTAATTGTCTCTTTAAAAAATACATAACCGTCTTAGGCCTATTGTAAATAGAAACATAAGCATACCGAGACTTACAGCTCTGGTGGACTATTCATTGGTGTAAAGAAACTGACAATTTTCTTTTGCTTCTTGGCCGATCGGCATTTGTTTGTTTATACAAGTATATCATGCCTCAACATGATTTCCTCATCACGCCAAGCGCCGAGCGCCGGATTACTGGAGTGACGGATTAGCGCAGTGCCGGATTAAAGAGGATCTACTGTATCAAACGCATGAGGAGAAACTCGAAGATTTATGTGAAGTCTAGTTCTTCTCGTTAGGGTTCGTTAGGGTCTATGAGCAGTGACGATGATGTAGTAATAGGAAAGATATCCAAACGGAATCTCCCCTCCTCAGACCAGGAGACCTATTTTTGAATTACGAATGCGACTTAGAAATCACCGATGTGACTAATAATCAGCGATTTTCAATAATTCGTATTTTTGAATATCACTTATGTGACTACCTTAGTCACGGATGTGATTTCTTCACGAGTGCTCTCACCCACTCGTAATCAAGTCATATTTGTGGAAATGTTATCTGTGTTTTGGTTAGAGAACATATTGAAAAGAGTCTGAAGTTGATGTGTTGATTTTTCAGTTTATATAAATAAATATAAATATATATATAATGACCGCAATGGTTAAGCCGGCAATAACCGGCAGCGACTACATTCATTCATATATATAAAAACCATAATAGTTAAGCCGGCAATAATGGGCAGCGGCTACATTCTGCGTAGAACCGCACTCTTACATTTATGTGTGTACTTTATCTATGTTGGCAGCTCTGCGATCGACTTTCAAACATTGGATGTTTAGGAATCCGTGATCTCAAAGTCACCGCTGACTATTTAGTCAGCGGTGATTTTGAAAACGAATGACGAATCGAAACGAATCGAAAACGAATTACGAATGCGAAATCGCATTCGTAATTCAAAAATAGGTCTCCTGAATCGCGAAAAAGAAATTGACAGGCTTGTTAGCTCACACAGAATTGCTTACGCGTTGCTCGTACATTATGATTCCGCTGAGTCGAGTGATTTTTTCGCGTGTTTGCTATAAGGGCGGTGCGCAGCGGCGCGGATAATCTGGAAGTTACCATTTTTTATTTGAACTCACATATTCCGTTCTTACGCTGTCATATGTAATATATGGACGACCTCCATAGTCGAGTGGATAATACACCGGTTTCAAGGTGTCGCCATCTCTGAGGTCCCGGGTTCGAATCCCGGTGGGGGCAGATGTTTGTGTGATGAATGCGAGCATTTGTACCTTAGTCATGGTTGTTGATATATATTTCAATAAAAATTATTTATATATGTATAATATATGTATGTCTATCCGTTACCCTAGATCCCATAGCACAAGCCTTATAGAGCTTAGTTTGGGCTAGGCTAATTGGTGTAAGTGTAACAAATATTTATTTATTTATTATTTATTATTTATTTATTATTTAGGGGATTCTATTGAATTTTTCTATGGCTCTATATATTTCTTATGAAAATTTGAGTAGTACATGTTTTATATTTGTAACTTATATTATTAAAAAGGTTTAATAAATAGATAGAGGAAATAAAAATATCCGTAGATGAAATAGATCTTGTAACTAGATGAATTCCGATCTGTCTATAGCTTTAGGCATGGAACAGGGCTCGTCGGATTAACAGCCGATAGGAAAAGCTCGCGGGACTAACGTTCCAGACTGAGGTGACGTTTTATAAAAAAAAAAAACTCTTTGATAGAGCGATATAGAGTCAGTGTTAAATATTCTTTTTCATATAGATAGATAGATAAAGCGTTTATTGATTTCTGCAAAATACACATAAATATCTAATAAAACAATAGTAATAATTGATGAAAAACAAACATACAATCAAACACCATAAGTATATGTATGCTGCAGAAAGCAAAAGGCTCTGCTAAATATTTGCCTAATTTAGACAATTCACAGATTTTCAGCCATCACCTTTTTTGAGTGAGTAGAGTTTTACAAAATGAGCAAATAAAATGAATGAGCGAGAAAAAGTAAAAAAAAATTGTAAAATATATTTTTCAACACACTTCCTCATAAAGTGGCTCTAATCCCATGGCAATTAGGCACATAATGACACCTATAATCAAACTGTGACTTTTTCATTACTATTATTCACGAGTGAGTAATAGTTTTTTTTTTAATATTATTGGTTGAGTTACGCTTACATTTGCGCTAAAAAGCTATCCGCGAAAAGCCCAAAAAAAAAGAAACCTCATTTTATAGTCTATGGCCGATGCACGCGCATGGGAAAACTGATTAATTTTTCCCGCCATTACGAAACATTTTTCACAACTCGTCTCGTTTTCTCTTTTGAAGTTATTTAGTTAGTTATTATTTAAGATGTTTGCAAATACAATTTATGAAGAAAATGATTTATGTTGTACACCGCCCGATATAAGATGTGAAGCCCAGAAAGTTATGGAAAGTTTACTACCAGAAAACTCAAAGGAAAATTGTTTTTTATTTAAGTATTATTTTATTCAGAAGTGTGTTGAAAAACGTTGTATGATACACGTGTGTATTGATGATTACCGTCCTCGGCTCCTTAAGATCGGCTCAATGCGCCTCAACAGTAATCACCAACATTACACACTTGTACCATAATGTACTATTATGAGATATTGAGTGTTTCACAATTTTCTTATTTGTTATAAATAAGAAAATTGTGAAATACTCAACATTTCTCCACCAAATAGATTAAACTAATGGTATTCTTCAATGTTACATTTAAATATCGTTCGGTGACACCTGGCCCTGGTAATGTTTTGGACATTACACGTTAATGCCCCTACTAATAGTTTCAAATGTAGATTCGCAGATTCAAGTTGAAATCAGATGTAACATTATCGTTAGCGGTAATTACTGATATGGAATGAGTTGACGAATGCTCTATACTAGAGGTTCGTTTATGGGCAAATGTATAAATTTTTATAACAAGATTCCACACACTGTAGTTTAATTGCTTCTTCATAAGTTCAAGGTACATGTTAAAAAGACGCTTATGAGTAAGGGCTATTACAAAGTCAATGATTATTTAAATGATGCCAATGCTTGGTGTTGATTTGAGGATACATTCTAAAGTGTAAATATTTATTTTACTGTATAAATTGTAAACACATATGTACATTGTATGATAACTAGAGATCGGATAATCGAATGCATATTTACCTAAAGTTAATTTTTGGCTCACAAATTATGGAAGCGGCTTTTTAAAATACATTTTGTTAAATAAAAATCCCGGGAAAATACGGGACTGCAAATTTAACGTAGCGATATTGTTTGAAAATTACTAAATTAGCACGTGGTATTTATTTTCAAAAGACCGAGACTCCGGGTTCATTTATACAACTATGCATACGTATTTACATGAAGTTTAGTTTCAGTTCCTCGTGCGATTTATGAATGTACGATTTAGTACATGAAGAGTGTTATACGAAAGTAGTGAGCTAGTTTGACTAAAACAATAATCAATCAAATAATTGAATAAAAAAACAGAAATGGCGAAAAATGTTATTTAACAAAACAATAAAAAGCCGTTTCCATACTTTGTCTTAAACTAACTTTAGGTAAATATGCATCCGATTATCCGATCTCTACTGATAACGTCTTATAATTTATTGTAAATGTTGTTATTACTTTTGATAAAGCTGATAAGTTTCTTGCGCCAATTCTTCTTATCACCTAAAAAATACGTCCTGAATGGGTGGATTGGTATTTGGACGATTCAAAAGAGCTTTCTATAAAGTCATATTTGAATAATGTTAATTTTGATTGATTTTGATATAGGATCATATACATTTCATAGAAACTGGCTTATCCGAGAGACGAATTTTGACTTCAATGCTATTGAAATATCTCAAACAAAATAAGCACAACAATGACTCGCATAGTAAGTAGTAGGCTAATCCTAGCCTATTACTGTGTTAACAAATAATTTATTTATTTTAATCGTTATTGCACTATATAAATAAAGTCCAAAAGGCGGACTTGATGCAACAAGGCATTCTCTACCAGTCAACCGAGTTATAGTCAAGCATTTGTTGCTTGACTATAACTAAACTAAAAGAATAGGCTTGTATCCACTATGAACAAATCTGATGCGTTAGGTTGCATAACTATTAAGATGATCATTTAATTATGAAAAAACAAAGTTTTATAAAATAATAACTTTTGATTATTTATATTTTTATAAAATAAAATTGCACAAAATAAGCCATAAGTCACGTGACAGCAAACACCAATTAAAAAGTGTTACGTCACGCCGTGCGAAACGTCAAAGTCAAAATGTCATTCCCAAGTGTCTTGTGGAAGTGCGAAAAAGAATGGGCATCATTCCTTCTCGCGAGTGTCAGCCACTTTTTACGTATCTGCTGATTGTTTGGCACGTATATAAATACTTTTTTTGGTGTTTTTATACTTGTGCTTGTACACTGGGGCACTATGCAGTACTTGTAATACGATGAATCCAATTTTTATTAAAATAACTTCACAATACCGAATATTTCGATACTAAAACAGCTGTGTTTTGCACGGCGTGACGTCATTCAAGACGCCATGACAGTCATGAGCGTTTTTGATGACTAATGTCAAATATTTAATTAAATGCAAAATTATTCTTATAAATAAGCATTTTTTTTCAAAAATAAGAATTATTTTGTATAGAATATACATCAAGGTATATTAGTATCTAACTACTGAAATTTAGGCAACAAGCCTATTGTGTTTGGCGCAGAAAAAGACAAAACATTACAAATTTACTATATAAACATACACAAATTGTACATACATAGGCTTATAACATAATACAAATAATCTAGAATATAGATACATATTTAGCTAATGAAAGGAGGTCACGATCATGAGAGTACCCAAGAATAATTCATAGATCTCCCTTGAGAATCTCGGTACAGATCAGTCCTACGCTCCTTGCATCCTTTATAAATCTTCATAGGAGTACTGTGTACTCGTAGCTATCAAAGCTGCATTTTGTAATATAAGGCTATTATTGGATCTTTCTGACTCAATCAACAGCCTAAAACCACGTCAGACTTGAAGTTCTTTAGTGAATGAAATTATTTTACCTGTGGATTATTATTTCTGATTCGATCAAGTAGCGAAACCGATAGTTAAATGATAAAATTCGTCCCAAAGTAATAATTGGCCGGAACTTCAGTCGATTATTAAGATATTGTTTATATTAATTACCGAAGCTCTTGTTAAAGAATTACTAAGTCACGAATAAAATATTGATTGTCAATTAAAATTAAAAATTTTCGAGCCTTTTTTAATAACTAATTAGTTACTACTATAAATACAGACGGAAAGCATATTCATTGCAGTCAATTAATTATTGACAGTTGGATAATATATAATAGTAATGATTTTAATTTCTATCTGTCAGTTGTAAACCGTACTGTACCGTACCAGTTAGTAAACAAGTACAATAATAGTAAACAAGTACCCAAAAATACTCTGGGTGTTAGGTCGTTGAGATGGAAAAGACGAGGACCTTTCCGTCTCAACTCCAGTAACAGACATATGCCGGGAACCGTAGCATTGATATACTTACAAGGTGAACCGACGTCTTGGAAGACGAAGATTGCTTAAAGGCACTAAATGCTATCAGCGTATGACCGATAGGTTCAGCAATTGGTGTCACTCCGCCCAAATAATGGAAATAAATGTACTGACCACCTAAATAATTACAATGTACTGGATCGGATCTGGATCGATCTGGATCGAACTGTTCTAAGTAACGCGTTCTACAAAATCTTTCAAAACAAATCTCTGTATATACAGTATATACCCTTGTATATATATTGAGCGGAAATGTGTGAAATGATACTTTACCCGTCCGTTGACTATGCGTGTGTAGGGCTCTCCGAGTGCTAAACCTACCCACTAAAACCCCCCGGTATTCTCTTTGCCTTTTTGGGTGCGTGTGATAAGGTCCACATTGCAATGCACACACACATTGATACAGACCTTTTTTTTTTTTTTTTTTTTTTTTTTCCTTTGTTTCCCTGAGGAAAATGCATTAAATTGCATACCCCGGCTGTGGCGAGCCGGGGTTATGTGGGGCTCTCCTCCCCAGAAGGGGGAGGCCTACCCACTAAAAACCTCAGGGATGGCCTTCCTCAGGCATGTAGGGAGCCCCCGGGAACAGAAAGCTTCTTCCGGGAACCCCCAGCCTCCGCTCCCCCGTCGACACGCCGGGAGCCCTCCTCGGGGGAGGCTTACTACCTCCCCCGGTCTCCTCCACCGACGACATTGATACAGACCTGAAATGGTTAGAGTAAGAGAGAAGGCTAAATGCAGATAAAAGCCCACCTACATCAATGTACAACACAATGATAACAGAGTTAATAGAATTGGCAACACTCATTAGGTAATTAAAAAGAAAATTAAAAAAAACCAAGTGATAAATATTCGAGAACTCTTAGTAAGCGACTTGAACGGTAGCTAAATGGATTTCAAACGACGTTCTCTCGTGCTTTGCAAAGAGCTCTGGAAAGTTTGGGATGCAAAGAGGCATTCGAGATTTCAAAATTTCACAGTGTTTCTGTACATTCAATTTTACTTCTGCTGCTTCTTTTACTGGAATATTTGTGGTAGAGATAATCTACAAGACGATACAGCTTCACAATTCATTGATATAAATCATAACACGGATGTATAAGATTTCATCTCGTGTAATGTTTTCGAAATATCCCTACTTTTTTTTTGTCCCGCTGAGGAAAATGCATTAAATTGCATACCCCGGCTGTGGCGAGCCGGCGGTTTTTAGTGGGTGGGCCTCCCCCTTCCCACTAAAAACCTCAGGGATGGCCTTCCTCAGGCATGTAGGGAGCCCCCGGTAACGTGAAGCGACTTCCGGAAACCCCCAGCCTTCGCTTCCGCGCCACGGAAGGGGCGTAGTCCATCCCGGGTCGCTGTATCCGCGGGCACGACTTCCTCGCGCCCGCCGGCGACCCGCGGCGGTTCGAATTATCCCTACTATTAGACATGTAGATATCAAGAATTAGATATCTTGACTCTGTAATTAATTTTGAGGAGGCAGCGATGCAGTAGTATTAACAGGGTTGGCATAGTAATAGAAGTAGCGATCTCTAACGGGTGTGTCATCGAAAAGCCCTCACTTGTCAGCCTCCATCTGAATATCCCGGCGTCTAAGCATAATCCCGGAGTCTGATCAGTCCGGCGGCGTGGGCCTGCCGAGGGATTCACTATAATTTGTATGGATTGATGTTAGTTGCTCTTTCATATAAAAACTACTGAATGGATTTTAATGAAACCTAATAATAAAATAAGTTATACATCACATAGGCTACAAGTTATAGAGATATTACGAAATTGTCAAAAATATGA
The DNA here is from genome assembly GCA_036419045.1 of Scirpophaga incertulas. Taxonomy (NCBI): domain Eukaryota; kingdom Metazoa; phylum Arthropoda; class Insecta; order Lepidoptera; family Crambidae; genus Scirpophaga; species Scirpophaga incertulas. Next base: position 36,369,765 of record CM071627.1, read on the forward strand.
CAATAAATGTCAAGTAAGTAGGCACAAATCTACCTTCTGTGAAGACGAAGTCGCTGGCTCTAGCTAATAACACTATAAAATATAGCCAATGTGTTGTAATGTATAATGTTGTAAAGTTTAATTACAATCCATTTAGTACTACTTACAATCTTTCGAGTTTATAATATTACTCGTAGTATATAACAAACATGTCTTTAAATAAATAATAAGTTTATTTGCATTATACATTTGTAACAATACATAAGGATTCCCTGACGACCGAGCTAGGCTAATTGTCTGTATTTCGGTAGGCAGTGTCCTCCTCTATAAAGACACAGATAAACACAATCTTAACAAAATAATATAAACTAGTGCATGTGTGCATGCGTGTGTGTGTGTCTGGGTATGTGTGTGTGATTGAGTGTACACCTAACCAATCAAAAGGCGTTCAGTCTCATCATAGTTAAGCGCTAGCAGGTAGCATTTAAGCTTCGATTTTACTTCATAACGTGATAATGAACATATTTTTATTTTATTATTTATTTTATTATAGAGAAAAGAAGAGAGCCATTTCTTTTGATGCCTAGCAAAAGCAGTCGGTACAAGGGGAACCACACAAACATTTCTTCTCCTTCTTTTACCCATTACAGTGACGGTGCCGAGTAGAGAACTACCACGACTATTGCTTATTACATTGAGTATATTTATGTACTTTGTTGTATGTACATGCCGAAGCCACTTGATTTCCTTACAAATAAACGCAAAATAATATTAGAACAGAGGAAACCAAAACCAGGTCATCACATTTGCCAAACAATATACAAATTAACAAAACAATGGCGTGTTCGAATACAATTTGCAGCATTGTTCAACCGCCACTCGATCGAGAAGTCGAGGCGACGTCACTGAAAAATTACATGGTGTAAACGTCACAGCGATCCGCTGTGTAATCGATATAAAAGTGCAACATGAATATAAATACATTACTTCACGACATGAATACTTACAGCTCCAGCGGGGCTGGTAAGGCAGGCATGGTTATCGATACTTTCACTGCACATTTTTGATTCATTATTTTCGAGTTGTAATACAAGTGTTTCGTGATCTCACAAATTATAATTGAAATCATCATGTAAAATGTACAACTAATCAATTACAAGTGAAAGTTCCTGTTAAATACTATAAGCAATTTAAAAATTGACCTTTCCGATTGCATTTACATTTTTATATATTATCATGCTATTAATCCTCTATAAAAGAACCTATAACAATTATCTTATTGCCAACATTAAAACACTCAATGATATTATGATCATTATATCATCCAAACCCGTGATATTATGAATTTCAAAAAAAGAACATTCTCATGCAATGACTTTTTCACCACCAGATCGCTAAAATTTTGAAAAAAGAACAATAAATTGTAGGCTAATTCGTAATTTCGGATCCTCGTCTTATCTCTCTCGTGTTATTTCTCGCCATTTTTTCACTCGAATATTGGAAATCTTTTATAGAGGATTCACATCATGATTGTAGATAAAGTCTTGTATGCAACTGTTATAATTAGGTATTAAAACACTCATGTAATACTATTATCACACTCAGCTACGCCTCGTGTGATAAACCCACATTCGTGTTTTAATACCCCTCATTATACAACGGTTGCATAAATAACTATGATATGATTCTATGATAATGAAATTTAAAATTTCCACAAAATAATAAATGTAAAAAAAAATTAAAGCGAAATTAATTAGAACAAATTACAGCGATTCTCATGATTTCGGGAGTCCGGAATCGAGCCTGATATAATCCTATGTATTTTAATATTCATTTATCTTTCACACGTATTTATAATACACTCTCGATTCAAGGTACGGCCATCTCTGGGGTCCCGGATTCGAGTGTCGGTGGGGGCAAATATTTGCGTGATAAATGCAAGCATTTGTACCTTAGTCAAGGTTGTTAATATATATATTTCTATTAAAAATATTTATATAGCAGTATCTCTATTCGTTACCCTAGATCCCGTGAGACAAGCTTTACAGAGCTTACTTTGGGTAAGTGTAAGGAATATTTATTAATCTCTATACAAAAGAAAGATTCAAGGTTTTTTTTTTATTCCATACGGTGGCAGACGAGCAAATGGCCCACCTGATGGTAAGTGGTAACCATCGCTCATGGACATCTGCAGTGCCAGGGGCACAGCTGAGCCGCTGCCTACCTGGAGAGAAATACTCTTTTTAAGCCTCGTTTGAAGTTAGACATATCGTAGCGCTCAGGAAACATCGCAGCTGGGAGCTCATTCCAGAGTTTGCATGTACGCGGAAGGAATGAACGCTGAAACCGAACTGTACTAGACAAGATCGGTTCCAGGTGATATGAATGAACTCTACTGCGGTGGCGGGTGGTGCGATGGTAAAATGGTGACGAAGGCACCATTGCAAATAGTTCCTCAGAGCACTCTCCGTTAAAGAGCCTATAAAGAACACACAGAGAGCCAAAGTCTTTCCGCTGCTCCAAGGTCTCTGTTGAGGCCGTAATATTGGTACCTCGTATTTAATGCGTACCTACACATTTCTTTAAAAATATAGGTATTTTCACCAAAGAAATGGTTAATTAAGAGTAATATATAATAATTACTATTAGTTTTGTTTGTCGGAATAGTTTATTATTGGTAAGGACGAGTTACTTGTTTACCAACAGAATATACATTATTCCATACTAAGAATACTTGTTCAGTAATGATTGGAAACTATTAATAAGCATAAGGAATGATTCAGTAATTAGATATTACTGATGTTATGAATAAATAATAAAAATGAATTAATTCTCCACTACACATAAATAAAAAAGTTATTTGTTACTATGTAAGATCGTTCGAAATAACTGACCTTTAGATAATGAAAAAACTCATTTACATTAAAGAAATACAAAAGAATATTATTTTCATTCCTCTTTATCTTCGATATCCTTAAAATGATTTGCTTTTTTCAAACTTATAATGTTATAAAAATGCATATTTAAGATTATGTTTATCTCTCAAATATAACTCCCAAATTAGTATTTAAATATTTTGCATTCAAAGTCACATAATCTACACATATAAATAAAATTGGAGTGTCGTATCTCGATCTGTCTGTTTGTTCTGGCAAATCTCTGAAATGACTGAACCGACTTTGAAGAGACTTTTATGGGCAGATAGCCCATGTAATAAGGAAGAACTTAAGGCTACTTCTACTTAAAAAAAAATATTTTATTTTAGAAAAATATAGTAATGTTACAATGTCCAACTACTATCCAGTACCACGCGCAGCTCATTTGTATGCCTCTTTAAAATAAAAATTCAAAATAAAAAATCAAAATAAATAACCTTTTTTGTTAAATTCCACGCGAACGAAGTCGCGGGTACAGCTATCCTAAATAAAATTGATTAAATGATCACAATTATAAAAGTTTGTTCACCTTGATGACTCGTCACTATCAAATATACGCACTGCGCGATAAGCTTGTCTACGAATTAATAAGTTGGTTCGTTCACATTATCTCGAACTGATCGTTGCTCTTTAATCGGACATTGGATATAATAATATAAACAGAGTTAATAATTTATATCATCTATAATTACATATTAACGTCTTAACACAGTTTCGATAACCCTTTGCTATAAGCGTACTAATTACTTTGTTTATCCAACTATGACCCATCTGGTTCGCTGATTAATTAGGTCACACAACGAATACACACTCGGTGATATAAAAGACTGACATTGATTAAATGTTGACCTTACTTATGTTGTTTTAATTACAACAACATACAATATAAAAGAACAATGGAATATTTATACTTATAAAACTGGCACAACTGTACTGCTTTATCATACCAACTTCCGCAGACAGACTTTATCGATAGTTTGTCGGTCGCTGTGCGCGTCACTACTGCTATAATCGGGCGGTTATCGCTCGATTCGGTCTCAATACACGCTTGGCTCATTGCCCGCGCGCCGCGCACGCGTCGAGTCTTGCAACTCGCTAAGGAGAGTTTATCGATACCGACTTCGTTTTGCAAAAACGTACATCACTAGTTTGTCAAGTGTGCAATACGATTTGTGACAACTGGATGTGTCCATTAGTTTTTAATATTAATACAAGTGTTTCGTAGACAGTTCAGTGCTGTGTGCGTTAAAATACCTACTGTATTGTTCTTGTGCAAGTATTCGTGTAAGCAAATTTTGGATTAAAATTCAACAGTTTGGAAACAGGTAAATTTTGATTTGCTTGGTATGCATGATTTTTAGGCTTAGATTGGGGACAGCACTTCGTTTACCTATAAATTAAAATTACATACAAATGAAATGTACCACACCTTTTAATGTCGTGAAGTTATATTCTAAAGTTTTTATCATTATGTTCAGTATTTTGCATTTTTTTAACAATTCATTTCCATCTAAGTTAAGTTTGAAAACTGAAAGAAAAGATATTTCATGGGCTCTCAAATGTAATAAACCCTAACCTTTGAAATTTTGCTTGAAGATTTTGAAATATATTTTCACGTGGTCTTTGTTTTTCATACCTGCTTATTTGTCAACTTAACAGCGAACTTTACCAAATTTATACGTAGATGTGTAAACATTAAGCTTTATAATGTCATTGAATTAAAACTAAATGTACATTTTAAAAATAGTAATATGGTTCTACAGAAAAATCCCTTATGCAAAACGATTAAAATGTAATGTAATATTGAATCACTTTGTACACTCATTCAATTGGTCGCTAAAAAATCGAATCACATTGGTATTTTGTGATTCAAACACATTAAATCACACAATTTATGAATTATGTGCTACTTACTGCAAATATTAAATATTTTGATACTGCAACATTTCAGAAGTCAGAATTATCTAGAAGATCCTTACTAATGTTATTCACGCGATAGGTCGTATGGAAGCATGTTTGTTTCTCTTTTAAATAAAAACTACTACATGGATTTCAGTTAAACTTTACAATAATATAGTTTCAAAATCAGAATAACATATAGGCTACAATTTATAAAGATACTAGTGACTCGCCCCGGCTTCGCTCGGGTGCAATGCTGTTACCAAATACACTACAGCAAAACTGTGAACGTTGTATATAATAAACTATAGTTTAAAAAACACGCTTTTAAATTAATTGAATATAAAAATTATAAATAAAACTGTAGTAGTCAATTGAAAAAATTATATTATTCAACAAAACACGTGGGGTGCTTATGTTATTATTGTATGTATGTTATGTTATTATTAGAGATCGGATAATCGGATGCATATTTACCTAAAGTTAGTTTAAGACAAAGTATGGAAACGGCTTTTTATTGTTTTGTTAAATAAAAATCCCGGGATTGCGGAATTGGATAGCCGGATGTTTATTTATTTACCTAATTTAGTTTTTGACAAAGTATGGAACTGTCTTTTTATTTTATTTCCATAAATAAAAATCCCGGAATTCCGGTACTGTAGAACATTTTGATAATGCAAAACTAGCCGGTAATATGAGCTTAAAAACGACATTACATGAAGGTTAGTTACAGTTCCCCGTGTGATTTGTGAGTAGGTATATAGAATTTCGTATAACACTCTTCATGCAATAAATCGTACATTCATAAATCGCACGAGGAACTGAAACTAAACTTCATGTAAATACGTATGCATAGTTGTATAAATGAACCCGGAGTCTCGGTCTTTTGAAAATAAATACCACGTGCTAATTTAGTAATTTTCAAACAATATCACTACGTTAAATTTGCAGTCCGGTATTTTCCCGGGATTTTTATTTAACAAAATGTATTTTAAAAAGCCGCTTTCATAATTTGTGAGCCAAAAATTAACTTTAGGTAAATATGCATCCGATTATCCGATCTCTAGTTATTATACATACAAACATTCCTCTTCAATAACTCTATCAATTGAAAAACCGCATCAAAATCCATTGCGTAGTTTTGAAGATTTAAGCATACATAAGGGTATAGAGACAGAGAAAGCGACTTTGTTTTATAATATGTAGTCAAATGCCACGCTAATATAAGTTACTCGATATATTAATCCTGTGAAGCTGGTATAACATAAGTATGAATCCATTATAATTAACGTATAATAGTTTAAATATAAAATGTAAAGAAATACATATGTCTACTCTAACCCTCTTTCTATCTCCCAATGTACTATATATACGCTATCAACATCATTTCAGCCAATAGACGCCCACTGCTGGACTTAAAAAATATATCTGTATTAAACTTAATACAGATGTATTTTCATAGTAAGTAATTTTTAACCCTCTTTCTTTCTCCCAATGTACTATATATTATTATACGAATACACTATCAATATCATTTCAGCCAATAGACGCCCACTGCTGGGCATAAAAAATATATCTGTATTAATCTTAATAAAGATATATTTTTATAGTGAATTATTTTTAACCCTGCTTTCTTTCTCCCAATGTACTATATATACGCTATCAATATCATTTCAGCCAATAGATGCCCACTGCTGGGCATAAAAAATATATCTATATTAAATTTATTAAAGATATATTTTTATAGTGAGTTATTTTTAAACCTCTATCTATCTCTCACTATAATATGTATACGCTATGATTATCAGTATTTCAGTCAATAGACGCTCACTGCTGGACATTGGTTTACCCAAGGTTCTCCACACCAGTCGGTCCTGTGCTGCTAAAGTCTAGCGGATTCGACCAATCCTCACTATATCATCTACCCAGAAGCCTGCCTCTCGAGGACTTCTGCCCGAGCGCCCATAAGACCTGCGAGCAATACGAGCTATGCTACGCTATAATTAATTCCAATTTTCCGTACATTATGGAATGCAATAAAGCAATTCATGGTAGTACTGTATACGAAAATGATTAATCCATGAATCGTAAATCTTATGCCGGTGGAAACAAGTATTAATTTGCTATGGCCAAATTTACATACACTGGTCGAATTCAGCTAGTTCTTGCCGAAATGCTCTGCATCGAAAATTCCGAATTCCCGTTCGCGGCATTGTAAAAGGATAATTGGCGACAATCACGATATTGTGCAATTTTCTATACGGCAACACCAAGAATCTGCATACGGCGCTGTATGTGATAATTCTTTATGGAAATCACAAATCCGCATAATGACCGCTGATCGCATGATTCTCAGCCAACTTATTATATGCTAATGGCGCATATTGTACGGCAATGTAGATTTTTGAATTTCCGAACTGAACCTATTTAAATATAAAATTATTTAACCACGCAAAAGGCATGTAATTTAAATGGCGGCCAAGGATGAAATGACAACATAAGCTTTATTCATGATCACTTCAGACATCCACTACTCGACTTAGATCTGCCCTAAGGATCTCCACATCAGCTCTTCCTTAAGGATCTTTTCCCCCTCTGGACAGGAGAGGCTGAGAAACCACATGACTAAACTTAGCGTCAGCTGTAGGATCACAAGGGCCCTACGGCTTAGATGGAAGTGAATGAAATGACACTAGTTGATTGTATTTGAACTTTACCAGCCGGAGAGGTCCGATCAGTACCAGACTAAACTCAGCCTGAGCTTATGGCTTCGATGGGAGGATTACGCGTTATCACCTACCTCTTTTAAGAGTTCCTGTCCGTCCGTATGTCACAGTACATGTATTATATGAACCGCATTAATAAGATTTTCACACCAAAATAGAAAAAAAAAACAATTCAGTTTGGGGTTCAAACCCATATCTGTGGGGTATATATAGGTTTAAAAAAATGATATTGAAGTTTCTTCAGTTCTTGTTCAGTTTTTTTAAACGGAACAGTTTCCTAAGTGGCAAAATGTGTCCACGGCAACAAGTCATACATAATAACAGTGCCGTGTGGTAACTGAACCTGCTACCCGTTCCGTAGAAGCCGATCACTCGACCACTGTAGTTCAATGGTACACAAATAAGAACATTATAAAACTGACTTTCCCTGTCTCACCCCGCAAACAATCCACGCTCATCAAGTAATAAGTGGGATTTATCGGGAAAAAATCGGCAGGAACTCGTTCGCGCAATGATTGATGGTGTAGTGGCTAGCGACAGTTCTGCTCGTGATGGATTATGAAAGCTATTTGATGGCTTATCGAGAATAAGCAAACGCGTTTACAGCGATTGGTTAAGCAATATTTAATTTATGAAGATATTTTTAAACAATATTTAATCACTACATTACTAAAACAAAATCGCTATCCGCCGTCTATCTGTCTGTAATAGATAGAGTGATTCTTAAGGAAGCTTTATATGTATAATACATGCATAATATAGTAGAGAAACACTGATAAATTTAGAGGTTTCCAAAAACGCTGGCTGAACCCTACGAGATAGGCCAAAATAATGTACTACAGTATTGTCCACCTTAAAAAGTTCAACAAAAAAGTCCGCGATGGTCTGTCTCACTATAACCATTTTTCATTGCAACCGTGTGAAGCCGGGGCGGGTCGGTAGTAAATAATAAAATTAATAATTAATTCTTACACTTATCAATTAGTATAGCCCAAACTAAGCTCTGTAGGCTTGTGTTATGGGACATATATTATACATATACATATATTTTTGATAGATAGTATTTATTTATCTATTTTATAGTAACAAAAACACTGAATCACATAGCCCTACCTATTTTACAATTGTTTACAATTACAATACAACGGAAGAATGGGTCTTTCCATTAGGTACTAGTGGAACTCAAACGAGACAATAGCCTGTCTTGAGTCCGGCGGGTGTTATATTATTACGGTTATGTTATATTGTATTATAGTTATTTATGTTTTATATATATATATATATATAACTAACTCTCTACTCGTGATTTCGCCGTAGTAATATTGGATTAGTTCTCTGTATTTCTCCTATATTTTTATTTTGTGCTTTAAGCTGTTTTACCGACAACATCAGACAAAAGTTTTTTACCCCCTTCAAGCTAGCATTTATATAAACTTTGGATGTCATACTTATTTATATCAAATCGAAAGCCTAGAAAATAAGTAACAAGCTTTTAAAATTATGTAAATTTCATATAAATTATTATTAAAACCTTTTTTGCGTTATAAAACACTATCTGAGTATCAAATTTAATTCAAATCGGTTCAGTAGTTTAATCATAACATCGTGACACAGACCGAGTTAGTTACTCTAATACTAGTAAGAATAATGTATGTGTGCAATATGTGTGGTCTGTATGGTTAGAAGATGGCCTTACAACATAAAACATGTTTTTTTAAATCTTTTTAAGCCTTACATCGTAATGGTTATAGATATTATTTTTAACAAAAGAACAAAGGAGGAAACTTATAATTCTAGTATTATTACTACACTAGCTGTGTCCCGCGGTACCGCCCGCGGACGATTTGCATTGTTTATATATTTCTATAGTAATCTAGTATTAAATATGTTACTCAGTGATAATGTAGCTGTCTAATTAAAAAAGAATTATTAAAATCGGTCCAGTACTGTTTGAGTTTATTCGTTACATACAAAAATACAAATCTTTTCTCTTTATAATATTAGTGTAGATTTAAAACTAAAACTTAAATATTTATGAATAGCAAAAAAAAACAGTTTCTAGCCTACTACATCTAATTTCTTTTAATAACTCTACTTTGTCTATTTCGTTGCGAGCACACTTCATTAAAATATGAAATACATTTTTCATTTCTCATACTCGGAAAGTTATGTTGTTTTGATCTGATTATTGGGTAGAAAATGCTGCTTCCCGACATAGGGAGGGAAAAACTCATACAATTTACTTCCCACCCAAGGGCCGGAATGAACTTTAAAAATAGAACTACGAATGTCAGCTACGAACTGTCAGCTGTGAACTATAAAAAAAAATGCTGCGGCCATGTGAGTTTCTAAACAGCCAGTGTGAACTTAGCGCAAACTACTTCCAGCGGAATAAGCCGCAACAAACACGCGGTGAGTTCCATATTTAAAATTTAAACAGTCGACATAAATTGGCGGGATGTGAATTTATTATATATATCTGTGACTTAATTTGAAAAAATTCAAATAATCTCTTATACTAGTTAAGATTTTAATTTTAAAAATGAGTTCAAGCGATTCCGAAATATTGACACCAGATTCAATAAAAGGCGAGGCAAATTGTGTTCTGCCTACTGATGGTCTACTGATATTATCATATATTATCAATAAATAGATAAAATAAACAACCAATATTTTATTTTCCTCATATATTCGAAGTGAAAAGTAGAGTGTTTAACACGGGTAAAAGAATCAATTCCTTCTCGGACTATAGCCTAGTCTAAATACCTCGGGAATTGATTCTTTCCACCCTCGGTTAACAATCTACTATTCTTTGATGTGTGTACAAGTATCACAGGTATAAATCATTTAGTGGCGGTAGAATCGCGAGAACGCAACCCTCCACGCGCCCCGGTATGGGCTCAGAGGACACCGAGGGGTACCCACTAAAAAGTGAGTAGGCCGGTCTCTTAGACCGGAGAGCTCCACACACAGTGCATAAGGAGCATTTCCCCCGAAAAAAAAATAAATGATTTAATTGATCAATAAGTATATAATAGTCTAGAAAAGCTATACATTTCTCTTAAAACAGCTTTTTGAAGGATGAATGGTGGTACGGCAGTTTTATTTTTATTTATTGTATTAATTCATTAATTTGTATGAAATATATTATAGTTCTTAAAATCTTATAAGTGTATTGACTTGTTAATGTGATATACGCGAAGCAAAACTCGGACCACCTAATCGACCCAATCTCTACAATTTAATAAGTTGAACCGCAAATAAATTTTATATGCCTTTAACGCGGGCCAATTTTTTTGCAAATTGTCAAAGAGGGAAGAGAGGCTTAATGAATCTGTTTTTATGAATTTTGATTGCCAACGAAATAACCCTCAATCAAAAACTTCTTTAACTGAAGGAGCGTTGGCAGGTTTCGTTTATTCCATAGGGTCCCTGGACGGCCATAATTTCATTTTGCAGGCGTTTCATGTAATATTTATGAGAGTTCTCGGTGTAGCATTTGCGGGATCCGCTATCAAAATTTTCCATTTGTTGAGAGAAAATTTTCATTAGAACTAGAAAACTGGCACTTACGAGTAAATTTAGTTTAAATAGAAGCTGTCGGACCACACATAATGTAGAGTACCGTAGTTATTGACTTTCTTTAACCATGTCACTTTTTGGGTCCTAGTGGCGCTGTAGTCTCACTGGCTTTCTAATCAGAAGGAAGGACAGTTAATAAGTTCATATGTACATTTTAGTGATGTGCCGGATTGTCAAAAATCTAGATCCGCGGATACAGATCTGAATACGGATATTCGGTGTCAAGATCCGCAGATACGGATATGGATACGGATCTCTCTTACACAATCGGCGTCGGTGCGCGCGACCTTGAGTTGAAACATGTTACGACTTCCATTGCGCGGCGAGACTTTCTTTTTTTGTTTTGTTTTACTTTAATGTGACACTGGACAGCATAGATAACGCTTATTTGGTATTGGTACAAGATTTAAAAAAAATGTCTACAAAGAAGTTTAGTAGTGTAATATGGACTTATTTTGTGATAATAAATAATGAATGTGAAAAGTGGGTAATGGTTCAATTTCCTTAAAAAAATTACAAAGGAAATGTCCTCATGAATATGAATTATCCTTTAAAGAAGACTGCTAAATAGATCCGTAATTTTTTTTTTTAAATTCGCCAAAGAGTAACGGATACGACGAATCGTTCTTCTGCCTCAGATATCCGCGAATACAGATACGGATATCCGGCACATCACTAGTACATTTATCTGATTTGGTACATGATTATTTCTGGTACATGCAGCTTTCTCTGCAAGTTATACAACAAACCTGTGTTGATGAGATGAAGTTCGAGCTTAAAGCTAGTTTGAAGTGAAATGAAATAAATTCTTTAAATAAAGTTACATACGCAGGTAGAGACCTATATATTAAAAAGCATAGTTAAACGGCGTGTATTTAATCGTCCCAAGTTCCGATAAGAAAGCCCGAGTATCACAAAGGGTGAAAGGACCTAACGAAGAAATGTGAAGGGTTCCGAACCACTACGTTTTCAATTGAGCAAACCCTTGCCTGTGCTCTCGAGCATCTCTCTAATCAGGGAAAAGGAAATAATTCATTCCACCAGCATGTTTACACACTTCGAATAGGTAGTGAAAGAAGCCAATCTGTTAGATGACTCTCGTGTGGAAAGATTTCTTGTAAATCTTTTCGCGGCTCCAGTAAGTCTGTTCATAATATTGGCAATGGTTGACGATTGACATTGCTATAATGCTGTGTTTTTTTCGCAAAATAAGTTCTATTTTCTTTTTAATTATCCTTTATAAATCCAGTCATATTCACATGTCAATAGACTGTCGTTATTGAAACCGATCAAATATGAATTTTCATGATAGCGAAAATAATGTTTTTCTGCGAACATTTAGTTCCAAAAACGTTCGATTTAGACTACGTTCGATTCCGAGAACGCTTAAATCCGCGAAGTGGCTAATTTTTCTTTTAATCTATCTGTAAAAATTCTGTTTTCTTAATATTTTCTTATATTACTCAAAGGATTAATAATTATAAGTCTAAGTATTATGATTTGTGAAGTACGCAACATTGAAAAGTTCGACAATAAAGTTAATTTATTTTTATCATACCATTAAATTACACTATTAAAAACATCCTAATTCTTTTATTACTTTTATTATACGACATAGATAAGATATAGAATGTATGCATGTTAGAGAATAGAAATTATGAAGGGTATAGAAGACATTGAAATACATTTGACATTTACGGAATCCATTATGAGATATTGGTTCAAATACTCAACTAATGAACGAACGGTCATATAGAACAGACGTCAATAGAATTGACTTTCAAATATATTGTAATACAAACAAAGGACATTTTAGATTGGATCAAGGAAATCTAGACTAAGCAAACAGTAAAGGACGATGTAAGCGTATTACTAAAATCAATTAATTAATGTAGATCCATTATTACATTTTAGTATAGATTTGAAATTGGAGCTAGCCAGCTTGAATTGCCAGTTCTATCATCAATGTGCCCTACCCAGGAACATTTAAGGTTTACAATTGATCGATTTGTATCAACGACTTGTCTTTAGTTCTTTTGTAGATTTCATCATTGCTGATTGACGCAACCTCGAGTCTTCTCATTCCATAACCTCTTTGTTGATTTTAAGCTCCTTTATAATACTCATATAGTATTTGTTACTTCTATAACAATACGAGGGAATAAATACACCGTTTATATTGATTAAATTAATTCTATAGTGTCTACTGTAAATCCACTTCAAGTAAAATAGAATATGTTCATATTAATTGCGTAGCTGTTGAAAGTACTCAAGGCGCTAGCCATTGATTCTCCCTGCAACAGCTTTGTATGCTCGCTCAGAATAGCAGCTACCTGCGACAACGATTACTCAAGTTCCCATTAGGAACGCATAAGTGGATCAACTTCAGTATGTAGGGGTTGTAAATCATACATCGTATTATTTTAGATATATCATCAATCAAAGACGAACTGACAGCTACAGAAATAAAGAGATATATGCTAGAAAAGGAAGCATAGGTAGCCTTACTGGTAATTTGGTGTAGATCACAAGAAGTGTAGGATATTTTTGAGGATTTTTAAAGGACTCCTTTATTCATTTGTGAGAGTTGCTCAGCTGATATAATGATGATAGATATTTCACGTACTACAATAAAATTGATATCAATGAGTCCTCAAAGTCATATGAAAAATTAAGTTTGTTAAAACTTCTATTGTTTCTTTATGTAAATTTACTCATTAATAAACACTATTACTTTTATAAATGTAAATTTTACAATGATGAGTTTTATTTAACGACCCGTTTATACCAAAGAAGCTTTCTAGGACACTAGACGTAAAAATGTAGCGCGGACCAATAAAAGCGGAGCATTTTGGCGAACATAAGACAACAGCTCTCGAAAACCAATCTTGTAGGTCCAAGTGCTCCTCCAACGAGACCAGCGTTCAGGTAAAAGCTGAAGCGAAGGGGTGAGGAGCTGATGTTTGTTTTCCCCATCCGACCACCTATATAGAAAACGCAAGTAGTTTGGTGAGTGCCGCCGTATAGAAAGTGGTTTAAGATACAGTAGCTACATTAGTAATAATGTTCGGGCAGAGTTTGTTTTGCCGTTTTGCAGAAAATTGTAAACATGGTAATACATGTTTTAATTTTTTTAAGAGTCTCTTCACGTTAAGCTCATCTTTCAAAACCAAAATCAAAAATGTATTCTTCAAATAGGATTTTTACAATCAGATTTGCACGTCAATAGTGCTACGTCATTGGTTCGCAAGTCTAAGGCAGGAGATCTTGTACTGGAATAAAACAGTAAGGAAACCAGCAAAGCCTACCTTTTTGTCCCTATATTTTTACAGAATCGTAAATTAGAAGCTGGCCTCAGAATAATAGTCTGCACCTTATTTCCTTTACAAGTTTTTTTTTTCTACTCCACGGACTCGTAGTCCGTGCCTTTTTTAAACTGTCTTCGTTTGGATCTATTACGTACTGTACGTACAGCGTCATATTATCTTTTAATACTATTCCGTGACTTAACATTAACGTGAGTTGCGCAGCACTTACTTATCTAACAATAGTACTTTCTTATCTACAAGTTAAACAACAAGTTTAAACAAGTTCACATTATATCTACAAAAGCTTTGGTTTCATTATGTTATTTGCTATACTTAGTCAAAACTTAGTAAATAACTACTGAGTTATTAAAATTAAACCTATGCAGTGTTATCATTTAAGTAATCCTTAACAGTATAATAAACTTTTTTTCATAAGAGTATTTTTTAATAAACAATTCAAATTTTTAAAAAGATAACACCTTGTGGCACTTTATTGTAAAAGGCTATGCTCATAAAATTTCCCCATAAAAGAGCCTCTAATTTTTACAAGTTTCTCGTTTTTGATTATTATTTTATTTAATTTATGAAATCGAAAATTTTTATCATGATTATTATAGTTTTTACGAACATAAAAAAATATCATAAATTTATTACAAACTAGCGGACCCGACAGACTTCGTCCTGTCAAAAAGACTTGTACAGTGGCAGTTTTTTGTTCCTAATTATTTTATAAATAATGTCGCATAGCCAACCAAATCGCAGAAAAAGTCTAAATGACCTATTACATTTTGTGGCTATTCAATGTTGGAACGTGACATTACGTAAATCCTCCAACGATGTATTCTGTGCTCCAACGCACGCACGCACACTGTTTTGATAGATATGATTGAATTTCAACTATATGTAGCGTTAATAAAGCGCAAATTGACTCTTTGATGTTAGGAACACACCTTCATTGCTTAGACAACAGTGAGTGCTTGCAATATGAACTTTCTACAATAACAATAAAGCTCAATTCGACTGTACGTTTTGGTTAGAAAACGTTTGCATGGGAAAGGGCTGTTTTTAGGGTATTTTCGATAATTATTCGAATTTTCCTCATTGTAAAAACCCTCCTTAAACTTCAACGAACATTAACAAAAAAGAATTGGCCAAATTGGTCCAGGCGTTGTTGAGTTATGAAGCTCATAACTCAACAACCAACACATTTTGCGATTCATTTTTATTTTCACAGCCGAAATTGCAATCATCATAATATAGTATTTATTTAATTATGAAGATTCACTTTGTACCTGTAAAAATTATGCTTCTAAATTAACGCAATCCAAAATTTTCATAATTTGAAACTTATTTTAACACGTGTCGTAGGCGAATCAAAACCTATAGAGTACTTCTAGTAAGGTAATCATAAAAGATAGATTTTTCGCTCCATGACAAATCCTTCTCGTACTACAATGAGACTCAATCAAAAGTAGACATTTTCTCAGGTTCTCTCATTAAATGTTGCCGTGACTAAAATCCGATTACGAATTAGACAAAGAATCTTTTGTACTGCTAGTTTATGTGATAGTTTTAATGTGAAAACTTTTTGCATGCTATCTTCACTAATACATATTATAGTTTAATAAAAAACTACGTCATGCGTGTATTTATTTGGTTTGTAGTCATTATTAGTAATAGTCTTGTGTATATTATTAGTAATAGCTGTGAATCAAATAAACACAAAACAAATCACTAACCAATTTTTTGTTGTGATCTCAAACTTGACTTGTAATTAAACAACTCACATTTAACCCACATTTAATTTATTTATTGTAATTATGACCACCAGCAATTGTTATATTATTACATCTATATATTACGACTAGTTGACCCGCGCCCACTTCGTTGGGCATAATATTAATAATCCCCGAAGCAAGCACGAAAGCGAACTGAATTAAACCCGAAGCCATCGCACGCCGTCCGCTGATGATGATGATGGTGATGATGACACTCAGCAATAATGTGGCTTTCTATTGGTGAAAGAATTTTTAAAATCGATGATGATGATGATGATGACGATGATGATGATGATGATGACACTCCGCAATAATGTGGCTTTCTATTGGTGAAAGAATTTTTAAAATCGGTTCAGTAGATCCCGAGATTACCCCTTACAAATATACAAACACACAAACTATACTTCTTTATAATATTAGTATAGATTCCTTATTTTTTTTACGGAACTATGCTGAAACCTCAGATGGCTATAGTCAGCTTTACAATGAGTGTGTTTTGTGGAAGGCGCACGATCTGGAGACGTATTTTTAAATCATTAGATGTTAATTTGGAATTCGAATACGAATACAAATCGTGCGCGAAATTATTATCTATAATTAGATTCTGTTTCACGCAGAAAAATTAAAAATCACAACAACAAAAATTAAAATATATGTACTCAAACAATATTTGCTTATTATTATTTTCCTATTTACAACCGGTAGATGTTAGGTTGGTTCCCTGGCTAGAATATGGGACCACACAGCATTATGTGAACGTCTGCTGCAACGGAAACCTCGGGCCCAATGTCAACCCAGTACACACTGGAACTTCAGGCCTTCAGTCCGGGAGCCGCGCTTGCGAGGTCAGAGTAAATTTATCACTGTCAACGTCACTTCAGCGTAAGATATTCTACTAGTAGAAATCAAAAACACAACGCAGGAAATGAAAGTTCAGAAATAATAAATTCGGTAATTCGTATACGAGTCTCACGATTTCGAATGCGAATTGGTTTTCTATTGTGTCAAAAATTCGTCTCCAGGAGGTTCGACACCTTGTCTGCTAACGGCGCCGGCGGCGACCGTTCCGGCGGTGTTAGGGTCGACGCAACTTGAGCGCGCCGTCTAATAGCTAGGACGCTCAAGTTCGTATTGTAGTATTGTAGTGGTCCCGTCAATACCACCAACTGTGAGCCAGTCTCAAGGCAACACTAGTCAATACCGGCAGAGGATTCGTAGACCGCGACATGTCCTTAGCGACCCCCCTAACCAACTCACGCAGGAACTTCTAGATCTGCAAGCGGCGGCGTCTGAGCCGTCGCTCCCCCTTGTCAACCCCTAAACGGCAGCCTTCTGCTTAGCCATGATTAGGTTCTTGTCAATACTGGCCGGTCCCACTTTGGAGATTCGTGCCTTCTTCTAGCGCATATACCCTCACCATGGGGTAGCGCTAACCGTGCCTCTCCTGAGGTGCGGCCCTCTCGTCAATAAAGCCAGTAGGGTCAATAGGACCAAAGGCTAGGCTGAGTTTAGTCGGTAGGTCTGTGTAGTCGAGCCGCCTCGACAGTACCAGGAGTCCGACATAATCAACGCATCCCTGCTTGCCTGTTGCGTTGGTATCCATGATGGATTCTCAGCCTCCTCTCCTGAGGAAAAAAAAAATTGTAGTGGAGGGTGAGAATCTACCCGGTACGTGACGGTACCGGGTATATATTTGACAAGGGTTGTGTAGCCCGGGTCGTCGCGCTCGCCGACGAGCGTTTGAGCGGGTTATTGGGTCGAGCGGGTTTACGAATCCTTAACCTATAGTTATAAAAAAAAATTAAGGCAGCCACAACAAACCTACAAAAACATATATTACAGTATTTAAATATATAAATAAATAAATAAATATTTGTTACACTTACACCAATTAGCCTAGCCCAATCTAAGCTCTGTAAGGCTTGTGTTATGGGATCTAGGATAACGGATAGACATACATGTATTATACATATATAAATATTTTTTATTGAAATATATATCAACAACCATGACTAAGGTACAAATGCTGGCATTCATCACACAAACATCTGCCCCCACCGGGATTCGAACCCGGGACCTCAGAGATGGCGACACCTTGAAACCGGCGTACTATCCACTCGACTATGGAGGTCGTCAGTATTTAAAAAAATACATAAAAATAAAATAACATAAAACACTTCAGGTGATTAATATTATGCATAATGGCAAATTTTTTATAATATTTGTACAGAATAAATCACGTTGTTTTATAATTTATTAAAATATACATACATACATACACTCACGCCTTTTTCCCACGGGGGTAGGCAGAGATTACGTCTTTCCACTTGCTACGGTCCTTACATATCTCTTTCGCTTCATCTACTTTCATAACATTCCTCATACATGCTCGACGATTGCGGGTACTTCTGACCTGGCCTTTTTTGAGGACACTTTCGATTTGTTCGAAATATGTTCGCCTAGGTCTTCCTCGTCATAAAAAGAAGAACATTTACTTCACAAAAAAATGTTCATATGTGTAAGAGTATTTTTACAATCACTAGCGTAGGTTTTATCGTATACACAGAAAAAAAAGTCACTGACAAAATCGAGCCAAGGGAATAACAGGATATTTAAAAATATTGTAACTGTTGTTACGAGTTATTGTGGGAAGTATCCAAAAGTTTTTTCTTTTAAAACGAACACAATAGCATTTTTTCTTTGTAAACGAAAATATCGTTCGGAGTACAAAGAAAAGTTTCTTGTCTATGCCACTTAAGATGGAAGGAAGTCAATGACACTGCCAAACATTAGCGATGCTACAGTTCATTTGAAGTTTTGTTTTACGAGTATATGGCTTAAATTTGTTTGCTACGAATATTATTTTAAATTAAATATGTAACTTCTGTGCTCTAGCTCTTTTAGTTTACTATCAAAGTAAGTATATAATTAGAGGGGTTATCTGTAATAGATATTTCTTCTAGTCGACCAACGGCAATGAAATAGTAGAGTTATAGTACAATGACACTTAAGTTTACTGAAAATCAATTCACGTATTTAACACAAAAAATATAACTAAAATATAATACATATAAATTAGGTATGTATATTACTCATAATGGTCTGATGCATATAGTATAAATGATATGTTAATTTATAATATAAGCTTAAAAATACTTTTTAAGATGAAGTTTAAACATTTACGGACTTCTGGAATTCTTTTAGAAATTTATTCCAGAATTGAGCGACACGAATGAAGCAAGCGAAAAGGAAAGGAAAAGATAAGATGTTGAAGAACTCATATTATTGCTGATAAATTTGCAATCAGTAGCGGAGATAAAGAGGAGTTTGAGCATCTTTTTATTACACGCTTTTTATTGACTTACTCTGTCCGTTTGTTTGTCATGATCAAATCTTGTAATCGATTTTTCGACCACTTCTACTGCTCCAATCGAGCTCAAATTTTTTTTACATGTGTATTCTAGATGACAATACAATATTCAATCATTTTCGAATCATAAAAATACATAATTATGTTGTAATAAATTAAAAACTTTTTAATATGAGAAAAAATCCAATGTCGATGATGTAAATTTTTGATATGTCAATATTAAACATTTTCACTGCTCCAAATACATTTTTATCATTTATTACAAGATTATTAATAATATCATTTAATAATAATGTAGAAATATCACTATTTAAAAACTTTTTAATAACACTAAAAAATTTAATCTGTCTTTTTCCCATGGACATCCTTTGACTTAATTTGAATTTTAAATGACCGTTTAATTTAAGGATTAGTTTAAATCATAAGATTTAATAATCACGAGACTAAAAAGTAGTAAATAAAAAAAAAATAAAAAAAACTTTTTAAAAAACACGCTTTTTACGCAAAGACTAAAAAACGTTTGAAAAAACTTTTGTTTGTTATAAAGACTAAAAAACATTTGATCTAAAAAGTAGTAAATAAAAAAAAATTTAAAAAAACTTTTTAAAAAAACACGCTTTTATTAAAAAGACTAAAAACCGATCTAAAAACTTGAAAATAAAAATAAAGTCACGCTTTTAGAAAATTTGGGTACATATCAAGAAAAATTTCTGATGACAAAAAGAAATGTAACTCAAAAATTTGTCTATAAAATTTAGCAAATTAGTCCAAGAACTCAATGACTATAAAAGCGTGGGGTGTAAATGTTAAGACCATTAAATGAGTAATGTTTAATTTTGAACACCCCACGCTTTTATAGTCATTGAGTTCTTGGACTAATTTGCTAAATTTTATAGACAAATTTTTGAGTTACATTTCTTTTTGTCATCAGAAATTTTTCTTGATATGTACCCAAATTTTCTAAAAGCGTGACTTTATTTTTATTTTCAAGTTTTTAGATCGGTTTTTAGTCTTTTTAATAAAAGCGTGTTTTTTTTTAAAGTTTTTTTAAATTTTTTTTTATTTACTACTTTTTAGATCAAATGTATAACAAACAAAAGTTTTTTCAAACGTTTTTTAGTCTTTGCGTAAAAAGCGTGTTTTTTAAAAAGTTTTTTTTAATTTTTTTTTTAAAGTTTTACATACAATATAAAGGCGCACACATTACCAAAACCAAAAATGAAGTCAGTCAAAAACTACATCGTTTATGATTAAGAAGGGGTTCTTATTTTTAAAATAAGAAATAGTAAAATATTTCAGCGATTTTTTTCAAAATAAATCATCTGTTTCATATTTAGCCGTGGCATGCAAATTTATATTAAAAGTAGCCTAACTTTTCTTTAACCGTTTTTATTTAACACTAGCTTCCGCCCGAGGCTTCGCTCGCGTGAAATTAGTAAATGATTGTCAATTGTGGTGTCTTATGTCTAAGGTACCAAGATTCATGGTCTTATCTTCAATTCAACCCCTATTTCACCCCCACACTGGTAAACATTTCAAAATGCTACAACAAACGATTTTTTGTTTCTTATGACGTGATATTTGACGAACTGGCATACTAAGTTTCAACCCTTATTTCACCCCCTAGCTGGTCGAAATTTCAAAAATGCTAGAACAAATGTTTAATGATTTCTTATCAAGTGCTTAAATATAAAGTTTCATGGTTTCATCTTTTAAAATTAAGAAATCCCATACAAACTTTCAACTTCTATGCTATCTCAGGGTCTAAAGATTGTCTGTACGAAATTTAATCAAAATCGGTTGCGAGGTTTAAGCGGGAAAACGTAACAGACAGACAGAGTTACTTTCGCATTTATAATATTAGTTGGGATTTCACAGATGACTTGTGCGAATTAACTAGGGTTCGAAGGAAAAATTTCCCTAAAATGTTATATTATAACATACTAGCCACCCGGACTTCGTCTGCACACATGTCAGACTTTTTCCTACTTACATGACACTTATCGTCATATTTTGAATAATTCACACAATTCCTATGTATTATCTACATCTAGACTAAAATTATAAAGAGAAAAGATTTGTATTTTTGTATATTTGTAACGAATAAACTCAAAAAGTACTGGACCCATTTTAATAATTCTTTTTTCATTAGAAAGCTACATTATCACTGAGTAACATAGGCTATATTTAGTACTAGATTTTGCGCTTATATTGCAAAAACGCTAGCTGAACCCTACGAGATAGACCAAAATAATGTACTACAGTATTGTCTACCTTAAAAAGTTTAACAAAATGTCCGCGATGGTATACATCTATCTCTTAGGGATAACCCATCATAATAATTATTTTATTGCACCCGTGCGAAGCCGGTGCGGGTCGCTAGTAATATTAAAAACGCGAAAGTTAGTGTGCTCTTTCACGTAGAAACTACAGAATGGATTTTAATCAAATTCTACAATAATATCTACTATATAAAAATAAGTCGGGTTTTCCTTCCTGACGCTATAACTCCAGAACGCACCAACCGATTTCCAAGGTTTTGCAGTCGTTGGAAAGGTCTTGGGCTCCGTGAGGTTTGTAGCAAAGAAAATTCAGGAAAAATTTCAACAGAAAAGCGGGAACATCTTTTATCCTGTTTTACGACCTCCATAGTCGAGTGGTTCGTACACCGGTTTCAAGGTGTCGCCATCTCTGAGGTCCCGGGTTCGAATCCCGGTGGGGGCAGATGTTTGTGTGATGAATGCCAGCATTTGTACCTTAGTCGTGGTTGTTGATATATATTTCAATAAAAATTATTTATATATGTATAATATATGTATGTCTATCCGTTACCCTAGATCCCATAGTACAAGCTTTACAGAGCTTAGTTTGGGCTAGGCTAATTGGTGTAAGTGTAACAAATATTTATTTATTATTATTATTATTATTATTATTTATTATCTATAAAATAAGTAGGAACAAAAAACTGCCACTTTACAAATCCGCTAGTAACTTATGTATCAGAATAACCCATAGGCAATAACAATTTATAAAGATACTATTTTTTTCCTACTTACTTGAAATATGGTGATAAGTGTTCATATTTTGAACAATGCACACAACATTTTTACAAATTGTAGCCTGTGTTATTCTGTTGTATAAGCTATATTACTGTAAAGTTTTATTAAAATGGATTCAGTAGTTTTTACATGAAAGAGTGTGACGTCTGGGTGTTCTTATAATAAAAAAAACACCCATTGATCCACAAGAGACCGTATCCAGCGAAGAGCGGTTCGAATTGTCGACGACCCGGTGCTCTGTGGTCGTACGGACTCATTGGCGCTGCGGAGAGATGTCGCGTCTCTTTCGGCCGGTTTCTGAAACGCATGTTATGTTAACACGTTGTTGACACGTTGTTAATCTCTCATTAAATGTTAGATGTATGGATAACAGCTGGTTACTGAATGGGTTTATAGTGTAAAATTATCTAATTGACTATTTTTTGGTTATTTACTCATATATTTGGCGTTTAATAAGAAGTAGTAAACGTGTTAACAGCGTGTTAACATAACATGCGTTTCAGAAACCGGCCGTTAGTGTTCTCTACCGCATATACTATGGGGAGTGCTCTGACGAGTTGTTTGGGATACTGCCGCCGACAGATTTCCTGTATCGTGCGTCACGGAGGGGACTTGCTTTCCATCCCCACCATCTTAATGGTTGGCTGTCCTCCACAGTGCGGTTTTCGCGTACGTTTTTCCCGCGAACGACATAGTTATGGAACCAACTTTCGGCCGCGGTATTTCCGAACAGTTACGACATGGGAAGCTTCAAAAAAAAAGAGCGTATACATTCATGAAAGGCCGGCAACGCGCTGATGATACCTCTGGTGTTGTTTGTGCTATGGGCGGCGGTGATCACTTACCATCAGGTGACCCGTTGGCTCGTTTGCCTGCTCTAATATAAAAAAAAGAGAATATATTACTTTTATTTAGTGGCAGGGTGTGTGTGTAAAGGCCCACTTGTGCTTCGTTATCAGCAATTCCCTTTTATTGCGCCCTCTAGTGGCGGTGGGAGTTACAGGTTACGGCGCCATCGACTACCTATAGGCGGGGAGCCGGTAACGAAAGTGAAAGTCCCGTCATAGCGAATCAAAATATATTTATTTAAATAAATAGTACATAAGTATTGGAATAAAATAAGCTCGGTATGCGTGGATTCATATTGTCGAAACAATGTTTTAAAAAAAAAATATTTTAAAAAATGAAATAATGTTTTACCGTCATCATGGATATATATTTTTTTTATGTATTCGATAGTAAAATTTATTGGCTTTTAGAAAAAAAAAACACGTTAACTACTTTTTTCTGCCGGAAGGGTCTGGCATACTTATTTGAAGTGTGTGATGAGAGCTAAAATTTCGCTATTTATTTAAATAAATATTTTTTGATTCCGCTATGATGGGACTTACAGTGTTACCGGCACCTGGAACAACTTAACCCGTGCGAAGACACTTATTTTAATAATTAATATTTCTGATAAGATTTCAACTTTTTGATAGTAGAGTAATTGCGTTTTGAGAACGATTCAAGCGAGTGTCAAATGTCGAATGGCCGTTCGCATATCCTGGCCCTGTTGGTTTCGCCACAACTCGGCGGGTTCCGCAATGCCGTTCCACGCATAGTTATTTCACATTCTAACACAAAAAAACGGTCAAGTGCGAGCTGGACTCGCGTAACGAAGGTACCGTACAAATTTGTCGACGTGTAAATTGTTCATTCATTACAATTAAGTCATAAACAGTTTTCCTGTTTTTCCCAAATTATGTTATAATTTTTTTTTGTGAAATAACTACAAATTTAGCGTTTTCAGTTTAGTTAAATTTAGAGTTTTTCCTATACTTGTGCTACATGATATTGCTTCTTACCAAATTTCATGATTCTAGGTCAACGGAAAGTACCCTATAGGCTTTGAATCTCTTGAAAATGTCAAAATAAGCAATATAAATGGAACATAAACCGCCATATCTTTTTATTGCGTTGATTTAGAAATTTTTATTTTTTCACTGCTCTGAGAGATAGGAGACCTGAGAATGTGACATTAATTTCAGCTTGACATCTCGACGCGTTTCTGAGAAAAAGGATCTTGACGGACGGACGGACAACAAAGTGATCCTATAAGGTTCGGTTTTTACCTTTCGAGGTACGGAACCCTAAAATGGAAGCACCTTTATCGTGTTTATTTATTTTTAAGTGTAAGTATAACTACAACGACGTTACAAGAGTAACAAAGACCCATCCATAAAAATTTTCGTTCTTATAATATTAGTAGGGAATTAGGAATAAAAAGGGGAGAAATTACTTATACTGTTATCTAAATAAGCAATAAATTTCAAAGATATATCGCCACTGGCCACATAATAAAATTAACTAGACCGAACAAAACAGCTTCAAAGTGACATACAGTTGGAACGCAATTTCGAACTCGGAAAACGGTAATTTAAACATTTTGTCGGCTAACAACAGATTTAAACTTTGTTCAATGGAACACCGGCGGTCCGATTGTTTAGTTGGACTAAGCAATACTTGCGGGCACACAATTAATATTGTTTATATCACGAAAACAATGCGGTCTTTGTCTAACTTCGTCTTTATACAATACGAAAGGTAATCTTTTAAGATTATCTTATACCTTGATTAATAACTGGAATTAATCTCTTTTTTGAAAAGAATGTTAATTTGATCCTTGCGTGTCAGTAAACCATATAGTAAAAATATAAAAATTTTATACACTCGTTAAGTACTGTAAAAATTGCATTAAAATTTAATATTTTCAAATTTCGCGCGTATATAGACGAAGGCGCCGCACGAGTTGTTACTCTGTAGCGATGACGTCAATACGGCATGTAAATAATAAACAAAGCTCTATGTTTGATGCTATGTATTATTATATAATATTATATAAATTAAAAATGAGTTATTATCTTTTATATATAAACAACTAATAAAGGAATAATAATAAAAGAGTGTAATACTGTAATAAATCGGCAAAACAATTTCGGGATTTGCAGCAAAGAATTTTCCGACCATTAATGCATTTATTTTTGATAAATTCGTGCTATCTCCTTTTACAACACTGCTTTCCATAGTGTGATTCACGTGCGATTTCAATTTAACTTACGTATTTATAACGTTCTCTTACATTAAAAAAGCAACCTATAAACTTCTTTGCGGCTTTATACGTACTATGATTCATAATGACATTGACACGCGTAAGTTTACAGTACCTTATGACGTCACGACATGGCGGCCTATGTTTCGCTCTTGTTTTACGTATAGATTAAAAAAGTGAATACTTTGAAACTAATTTTTATATTATTTTTGTTATTTTATGTACTTAAACATGATGGTTCCGACTATTTGATGCATAAGCTATCATAGTTATATGCTTTTAGATCTTTTGTAATATTAGTACCCTAAAGAACCCTATTTTGGGTGAGCTGTCCCCAGAATCTGGTTGTAATCATTTCGGGAGAATGCTCATCGATGTATCTCCCAAGTTGGTTGTGTACTCCCAATTTACTGAACAACTGTGTCAACAATTTTTTGTTATTTACCTTTATCATTTGCCCGACGACCGAGTTTCTAAATAATGAACAGGTACTAGAGACGGACCGACACAAAACACCAAGAGAACAAACTTATCTCTGCGAACCCTAACTCGCATTAAGGACATTTAATTTGTCACCGAATCATGCACGCGTTCCAAGCGACAATACGGCAGCGGTAATGATAGACCCGCAATCTAATCGGCAGGCTAATTGTAACCGACATAGGACGCCGAGGTGCGGGCACTCACGTTAACGTCGCGTGTATTAGATACTATATATAGTGAACGTACGTTTTAATTTAATCCACTGTATTTTGAAAGTTCATAGCTATATGTCTCGGCATTTCATTTTTAGATGGCGGTCATGCTAGCTTTAACAGTAGCCTAAATAGAAGGTAATATCGTATTTTACCTATTTTCGACTTATCAACCACAGTGCCTCAACAGTGTCTCTTTGTGAGCCTTCAGGCAAATCTTCAGAAGATATAGTCTTCTGATATTCAAAACTTGTGATTTGTGACATAACTCCGTGGTGGGAAAACGCAGGGGCTTTTTCAATACTGTTTTTAGTACGGCACATTGAGCACGTTCCAGGATCAACAAGTGACACGCTGTTAGTTTATTTTGTATGACTATGTTACTTTGTATGACATAACGCCACCTGGCTAATTATTTAATATGTAATGTATTGAGTGCATTGATAAAACGTATCTCACTTGCAAAATTATTATTCCCGTTTCATTTTTACTCATAATTTTACTCTTCATGTTTACTATTTAACATAAACGTATAATAACAAAAAAAAAAAGAATAGCAAATTAATATATAGTATATGTGTCGTCCTAATACTTTAACGACGACTCGAACTAGTAATAGTATATAGTGTATTTAAAGTTAGTTTAAGACAACGGTCAGTGAATTAGTGAATAGTAGAACAGACACTACAATTTAATCAGTGAAGTTGATATCAGTGTGTTTCGTCGATCATAGAATCTAAAATAACAAAAAGATGGTTTACACCAATACACTACACTTCACTTGATTAACCATTTTTGTTCGAAAATTACACAGAAACGTAGGTACACGGCGAATCTTTACGGCAATTGTGGATAGTTCTCTGCCTGATTAAACTGTGGCATTGTTATTTACTTAGAAATACGATTGAAATATCAAAAAGAACGAAGAGAATTTCATCAAAAATATTGAAGGTACATTTCATCAAATTCTTGTTTGTTTTGCCTGACTAGACTCGAGTACCTACCCGCAATACCGTATTATAATTAATTGTCAAACTCAAATTGTTGAACGTTTGACATCAGCCAGTGTTGCCACTTGTGAAATATTCTCCCCACTGTCGGGAGTGTCTGAGTCCAACAGCAATTATATTAAGCAGCCGTGCCGTGGGTCTGATTTATCAAGTGTTATGTCTCAAGCTAAAGCTAAATTCGGTTGCTTTGAACGGAATGGTACGTCTTCTACCTTTTTAACCTGTCAAACATGTCACCTAAAGTACCACCTAAGCTGTGTTAACATACAGAAGTCTATAAAGGATTTAACCGAAGATTTTAAAGCAAAATTTATATGCCCTAGTTGTCTCAGTAAGGTACCAAAGCGTGATAATACCAATACACCCATAAGGTCCAGTAATCAACAGGGGATAGTTGATCTCCCTGACGAGTCATCACGTGACTTCATTAACTGTAAGCGAGGCGTCCGCTTCCTTCAAGATTCCCAATCTGAACCTAATGTCACTATTGAAAATATTAGACTTATTGTACAGAAAGAACTGCAAACCGTTTTGAACAATTTCAAGACTAGTATTTTGAATGAGTTTTCACTAAAAACCAAGGAGGTCCTGGACCGTTTTGATCAGATATCGGCCTCTATAGGGGCTTTAGAACGTCAACAAGATAGCTTAAGAGCAGAGTTGACGTCGCATTCTAACAGTGTACATACCTTAGAAAGTGAAAATAAAACTCTACGAGACACAGTTTCTGACCTGCAATCGAGAATCGGTCGTATGGAACAATACTCTCGTGCTAACAATTTAGAGATACAAAACGTCCCGGAATACAGATCTGAAAACACTTACTCAATAGTTAAGCAAATTGCTACGATTACGAACTACAAAATAGAAGATAGTGACATTCAATTCTGTACAAGAGTAGCTAAAATCAACAGTGAAAGCAAGCGTCCAAGATCATTAATAGTAAAGTTTAACACGCAAAGAGCGCGTGACGGTTACTTAGCTGCAGCGTTGCAATATAATAAGAAAAATACAAACCAATCCGATAAACTGAATACTAGTTTACTGGGTATTAGCGGCGACAGAACACCGGTTTTTGTGGTGGAGCATTTATCACCAGCACAGAAAGTACTACATGCAGCGGCGCGCACTAAGGCGAAGGAGCTTAGTTACAAATTTGTTTGGGTTAGAGGGGGTAAAATATATATGAGAAAAACAGATACTTCTGAATACAAATTAATTAAATCAAATCAGGATCTGCTTAATATAGTTTAGATATTTATTTTCTGTCATTTTTTTTTTTTTATATAACTACTTATAATATATTGTTTTCTTTGTATATTTTTATGTCTGATAATTGTTTGAATATATATTACCAAAATGTAAGAGGGCTAAACTCAAATGCAGGTGAGGTACGTCAACAAATATGTAACAATGATTATGATATTTTTATATTTACAGAGACTTGGCTCAATGGAGGATGTTTTGATTGTGAATTTTTTGTACATGGTTATAGCGTGTATAGACGAGACCGAGAGACATCTGTCTCAACTAAAACAAGGGGAGGTGGTGTCTTGATAGCGGTATCTAATCGAATTATTTCATCTCGCGTTGCTGAATATGAGAGTGACTGTGAGGACCTTTGGGTATATATCAATTAAATATAAAGCTGGCAAAAAAATTGCATTTCTTAAAATCTGTGCCGTGTACTTACCACCACCGGTAACAAATAATACTATTAAAATATTCACTGACAAAGTTAATTCTAATTTACAGAACTGTTCGGACGATGAATTTATATTGATTGCAGGTGATTTCAACATGAGTAGTATAGGCTGGGAAAGTAATAATTGTTGTGATACTTTCAGTTTGACGCCAACGGGCTATACCAATAGTGAATTTTTTTGTAGATTTGTAGATTTTCTGATGCTTAATGGGTTAAAACAATTTAATGATGTCAAAAATCATAAAAACTGTATTCTGGATTTAATTCTCTGTAACAAAAATTTGGTAAATGTCGTTCAATGTATGCAACCTATTAAAAAAATTGATCAATATCATCCAGCCCTTGAAATTAAGATGAAGTTACAGAATATAATACAGAGGAGATCAATCACAATCAAGCGTAAGAATTTTTATAAAGGTGATTACTTAGCAATCTGCAAATATTTAGACGCAATTGATTGGCCGAAAGAGTTAAAATCTTATCAAAACGTGAATGACATGGTCGGCCGTTTCTATGATATCATAAATGATACCATTGTAAAACACATACCTATGTCAAAACCTCGCCAAGACTCTTTCCCCGTTTGGTATTCTCCTCAATTAATACGTGTACTTAACCAGAAATTAAAATACCACAAAAAGTTCAAAAAGTATGGCAATCCACTAGATAAACTGGAATTTGAGTACCTAAGACATGACTGTAATAAGATGATTAAAGAGTGTTACAATAGATACATAAACACAATAGAACTTGAAATAAAAAGAAATCCGAAATACTTCTGGACTCATGTAAAGAACTTAAGAAAGAATTGTTCGTCGTATCCTGCCACAATGATCCTGAACAGTCATACTACTTCCGACACACATAGAATTCCTGATATGTTTGCGACCTACTTTTCTTCGGTCTTTGAAGTCGATGCTGACTCAAACACCAATGCTCGAGTTCCACAATCAAACATAGACACGCTTGATATACTGGACACATTTCGGTTCAGTCCGAACGATATCAAGAAGAGGCTGAAGAAAATCAATACTAC
This sequence comes from Scirpophaga incertulas, assembly GCA_036419045.1. Taxonomy (NCBI): domain Eukaryota; kingdom Metazoa; phylum Arthropoda; class Insecta; order Lepidoptera; family Crambidae; genus Scirpophaga; species Scirpophaga incertulas. Next base: position 36,399,939 of record CM071627.1, read on the forward strand.
AAAAGGTGCGGGTCCTGACAATGTTCACCCTGTCTATCTATCAAAATGTGCAGATTCACTTGCACAGCCGCTGTCAATACTTTTCAATGAGTCACTGCAGTCGGGGGAATTCCCAGATGCATGGAAACTTGCAAGGATTGTACCTATATTCAAGGATGGAAAAAAGGATCTTATCTCTAACTATAGACCCATAACTATCCTTTCAGCAATATCAAAAATCTTTGAATCAATGGTGTATGTAATCATGTATGGCCATATACAGAAACGCATCATCTCCGCGCAACACGGATTTATGGCTAAGAGATCTACAAATACGAATTTGGTCATCTTCACATCTGAGTTAATGGATTCTGTGGATCGTGGCATGCAGGTGGATGCTGTATACACAGATTTTTCAAAAGCATTCGACAAGGTTAACCATAGAATATTATTAGACAAACTTTCTATGTTCGGTGTGGGAGATGAATTATTGAACTGGTGCCAATCATACTTAACAAAACGCTCAATGCGCGTTGTTGTGGATAATGAAGAATCTGAGCCCTTCTTGGCACTTTCCGGTGTTCCGCAGGGGTCTGTTCTGGGGCCATTGTTCTTTAACGTGTTTATCAATGATTTGGCATTAAACATGCAACATAGTAAGATATATCTATTCGCTGATGATCTTAAACTGATAAGAGAGGTATCATGTGTGGATGACTCCGTCTACTTACAGGAAGATATTAACCACCTTACAGAATGGTGCACTCGTAATAAAATGTCACTGAATACCTCTAAATGTTACCATATTAAATATACCAGAAAGCGTATCAAGCATCCCACTAGTTATTTGATTGCTGGTGAAAGACTCCAGGAGGTTACTTCTATTAGGGACCTCGGAGTAACAATGGATAGTCAGTTGCGATTCTGCAATCATGTTGACAAAATAACCAAGGCAGCTAATAAATCACTGGGTTTTATTTTTCGAAACACAAAAGATTTTAAAAGACCATCATCTCTAATTCTGCTTTATAACAGTTACATAAGGAGTAAGCTCGAATACTGCAGTATAGTCTGGAGTCCTGATTATAAAGTCCACATAAATAGAATAGAGAGAGTCCAAAAAAAATTGATTCGAGGAATGTGTTATCGCTTTAGAGCACCCAGGCTTTTAACGTCCTACAAAGATAAACTCAAATATTTTCATCTAGACACACTTTCTATGCGGCGTAACCTACTAGATATGGCATTTTTGCATAAAACTTTGAATAACGGCATTGACAGTCCTGAACTTCTCAGTCACTTCTCCATTAATGTTCCTGCTAGAATACCAAGATATCCGTGTAGTCTATTAAGAAAAAAATTCTGTAGAACTAGAATGGGTTGCAATTCACCAGTTGTCCGTTTGGCTCGTCTTTACAACAGTTATACCAAGAATTTGCCTGAACTAGACATAAACTTCCATAGTCTTCCTAAATTTATGAGACTCTTGAAATCTATTGACATTGACACCTCCTAATTTTAAGCATATATTATTATTATTTTTTATAATTTCCTGTGTACTTTCTTTAGCGTTTTTTTTTCTATGTTACCTTTAGGAAATTATTTATGTATATTTGCATGCTGTGGTTACCTATAATTGTAAGTGCAGTTGGCTGAAGACCAACATTTTCACTGTTAACAAAGATTTATGTTTACTGTTACTTATGTTGGTGACCCTATTAATAAATAAATAAATAAATAAAATAACCGCTATCTGTCATTTAATAGCTTAATTACATACTTTTCTAGGCTTACGAAAATAATCGGAAATTAATTGTTATTTAATGTAAAATATTATGTCAATAAAGCATGGCAATATTGAATATCCATTATTTAGTATAAGTTGAAATTTAATATTAAAATGCGCTATTTATTAAATTTAAGACAAATATTATTAATCTAATGATACAAATTCATTTACTTGATTTTTAACATCCTAGTAATTCATACAAGATTTAGTAATCTATCCTTCCTTTTTTATATATGACTAGCGGCCCGTCCCGGCTTCGCACGGGTAGACATTACTCTTCGCAGCGTATGCGATGAAAGACATTTACACCTGCTAATTTTTTTACACCTACAGTTGATTTTAATAAGAATTTCTAAATATTTATATAGTAATCTAGTACTAAATATAGCCTATTTTACTCAGAATGTAGCTTGCTAATGAAAAAAGAATTATTAAAACCGGTCCAGTACTTTTTGAGTTTATTCGTTACATACAAAAATACAAATCTTGCCTCTTTATAATATAAGTGTAGATATAGATAGAGTAGTATTTGACTACAGATCAACTCTCTACATACGATAAATACGCAAAAACGAGAAAGATTGATGACTGACAAAAATTCATCAGAACACACTGTCAAATGCATCACCTTATCAGGAATGCAGAACATAGCAAAACCCAATCGGACGAGCGGTCACACCAAAGATCCACGATTGGAACATTAATATGCGAGCCGCATGAGTCGATCCGACGATGTGAAGATAGCGCCCACTGACCACCCATTGTTTCAGGGGCAAATCAACAGATCGTCGTCATGTGAATGACATTATTTTAACATACTTCAAAAACATCGGAGAAGGTTCTTATTTCAAATTTGTGTCTTTATGTTTGTTATTCGCCAATCATGAAATGATGCTTATTTTGTTGGTTGGTACTTTATCTTATAGGAGTCCCAAATGGAATATATGGAAATTGATGCGTCGCTTCTACCGATTTATTTATGTCCTGGACAAAATTATTCACAGGTTCTTTAAATAGAACATGCCAAATAGAGTATATTACGAAATCATTTTGAGATATTCGCGCTTACTCACTGTGAGATATTTTTAGACGCGGATCCATCATTGTAATGGCCCTTGACGTGAAACGTAACGTATATATTCGTCTGCTATCAATAACGAGGCACGCGATTTTCACGACATTATTACGTAATAGAAACAGTTTTGTGATCAATTCTTGGCCCGCGATATCTAAACTCGACACAGTTCTTCATATTTAGCAATAAAATTAAAAAAAAGAGACTTTCTTAAAAGCAACCTTTTATTATTACTTACTAGCGGACCCGACAGACTTTGTCCTGTCAAAAAGATTTATAAAGTGGCAGTTTTACAAATCTTTGGCAGTTTTACAAAGTTTTGTTCCTACTTATTTTATAGTCAGGGCAAAAAATTCTCCTGTACAGAACCGTCACCCTGGTGGTAGGGCGTTACATACATACATACACTCGCGCCTTTTTCCCACGGGGGTAGGCAGAGATTACGTCTTTCCACTTGCTACGGTCTTTACATATCTCTTTCGCTTCATCTACTTTCATAACATTCCTCGTACATGCTCGACGATTGCGGGTACTTCTGACCTGGCCTTTTTTAGGGCGTTGTGAATAAATAATAATTAAATAAAACATATATAAGCATTTAAAAGTAAACAATCGCTTTATAGTTAATCGTGTGAATCAATTAACAAAAGTCAGTTTGATTTTCATTGTAGTGCTTTGTGATATTCAACTCTATATAGTGTTAATAAAGCGCAAATTGACTCTTTGATGTTAGGAACACAGGATGCTTAGACAACAGTGAGTGCTTGCAATATGAACTTAATACAATAACAATAAAGCTCAATTAGATTGTACGTTTAGTTAGAAAACGTTTGTATGGGAAAAAGAGTTGTTATAGGGTTTATCCGATAATTATTCTCGCCGTAAAACTATCCTTGAACTTCAACGAACATTTTAAAAAAGAATTGGCCAAATTGGTCCAGGAGTTGTTGAGTTATGCGCTTACCAACACATTTTGCGATTCATTTTTATATATAAAGATTAATAAAACGAAGTAAAACAAAAAATACAACGAATTTATTTTTCCATATTTGAAAGGGTATTTTATCTGGCAAAATCTCGATAGGGTTGTTGTGTACTAACAGACTACCTTTTTTTTTGTTACCCTGAGGAAAATGCATTAAATTGCATACCCCGGCTGTGGCGAGCCGGCGGTTGTGTAGGGCTCTCCCCAGAAGGGGGAGGCCTACCCCCTAAAAACCTTAAGGATGGCCAGGGGAGCCCTCCTCGGACAATGACTTCCTCGCGCCCGTTTACGTGAAAGATTAGCTAAGTATAGCCGGCGGCTTTGTCTGCACAGATAGTGAATTTTTCCTAATTACTTGACACTTATCGTCATGTTTTGAACAATTCACACAATCTTTACTGACATTATAAACTCGAAAGATTGTAAGTATGGATGGATGTTTGTTACAATTTTACGTAAAAACTACTGAATGAATTTTAATGAAACTTTACAATAACATAGCTCATACATCAGAATAACGCATTAAATTCATTCAATAGATTTTTCGTTTATAATATTAGTACGAAAACACAGCAGCGTTTCAATGTCGAGATCGTCTTTCGGGATCTTCTAAGAGGCTACTTAACTATGAAATTCCGTTAGAGTTGGCAGCGCTCCATCTGCTAGTGAATTTTCAATGAGTCGTCAGAAGCTCGAGCATGCTGCGAACAGGAGCGTACTTGCTATGTAGAGAAATACTTTTTACAACTAGACATTTCTTTTCGTACGTTTACGTAAGTGTACGTTACGTTTCTCGTTCAAATTTCGCCACGAAATTTTGCTCGAAATAAATGACCGAGGACAGCAGAGACAGAGGTTTATCATCAAATAAAATAATCGCCTTCTGTTTACACCATTTTTTAAATTTATTTTTTAAAACGTGTCAAAAGACTCCTTGCTCCAAACTCATAGCTGTATCCTTATGCGGAATACTTGATCTTTTGAAACAAAACCTAATGAGAAAGTATGAAGATATTGCTTTTAAAGATATTCAAACTATTTGGATTGTTCTAGAATTATAGAGCAATGTTCGACGTTAATATGATTATCACACTTTTATAGTTGTTTGTCATAGACCATAATCAAAACTTTTTCGACATGGAATAAAAGATCGAAAGTCCATTTCAGTTTCAAACAAGAAATTGTTAACAAGAAAAATTTGGGCTTCAGAAATGTTAAATTGATGGAAGTTAGTAACATTTCAATATATAAGTTAGGATCTCTCGAAAAGTTAAGCAGTCCGCTTGTAAAACTCGTCAAGTTGAGTCTCGATCCGCTCGACCCTAAGTCCGTGCCTGACAAATAGCTGAGATACCTACGAATTTAAAGTGAAACGAAGAACTTTAGCAACTAGCTAAGTTGGAATAGATCTCATTGAATATTTTTCTTTCTACTTCACTTCAATTCATTATGTTTTTGTCATTTGTTTTAGACAACGCTTATTACAGTAAGACATGCTCAAACTCTTACACACAGACATTATGACACTAATCTCAACTTAAGCCTTTATCTCGCCTAATTATAAGTAAAGTTAAGAATCATAAAACATTATTTCAGTAGAGGAGCAACAAGTACTTGAGATCCTCTGCTGCTAACATACAGCGCCTTCTTGTGTTCCTTTCCAAATCATGTGTGCACCTTATGAGAGGTCTACCACCAATCTGCTCGAAGACATTAAAGTCCTGTAAGCAAAATGAGGGCACTTTGCTTGCAGGACTGGCGTTTCAATGACGGTGGGTAGAAACCCATCACCACTGAATGTGCACAATTCTTCAGGGTGTGACGGTGATTCTGATTCTTCAGCAGATTTCATAATGTCTGATTCGATCACGCAGTGAAACTCCCAGCATCATCATCACCATAGCCCATATACGTCTCCACTCTCGGTGGAGACGTATATGGGCGTAGTACGGACCAACCTTAACTATGTTAGGGCGATTAGGCCTTAGTCAACCACGCTGGCCCAGTACGAATTAGTTGACTACATACGAGTACTTCTATCTTCTACATACATTCTTTGCAGGTGTATGCAGGTTATGCCTGCATACACCTTATGCAGGTTGCAGTATAATTTTCTTCTCCGTAGGACCGTCAGATAAATGTATATATAAAAATCAAAAACCAAAAAACACAGTATGTGGTAGGATTGACCCAGAGCCCCGCGAAAAATCAGTTTCGTAGATCAGTACTTAGACCACAGCGCCACCGACGTTCCTCCCAGCTCAAACTCCCAGCATAAACCTTTCCATTACCCCTTTGGATAGATTACCCCCTTGAAGACTTGTGATTTGATTTGCAAGTCTTGCCAGCGCTAACATTTGGTCATCTTGATGAAGATAAGATGATAGCTAGTTTTACCGCTAATTGTTGGGGCGCAACAATGCTTTATGGCGACAAGGTAGGTGGTAACCAGCAACGTGGGCTCAGAACTACTACCACCAACTAAATCAAACAGTAAAGCTTCCGTCCTTATGAGGTCAAAATCTAATAGTCACTGGACAGGATGATACTTTATACCAGATATTTTAAATTTATTATTCCCTGAGGAATTGAAAAAATGCAACTTTTTATGAGGCCTTCAGTACTATAAATGATCCCGTCAATTGCTTTGAGCACGCAGCATCAGCGGCGGCGCGTTCTTTTTTCAAATTCTGGGACGCACGTCTTAAACAAGAAAGTAGGCGAACTTTAATTAAGTTTGTCATAGACTAATACTAGATTATCACACACATAGTGATCAGACATAGATGTCACGTCTAGTACTCGACTACATAATCTATCTTCAAACCGTAAAACGCTAATGTCAGCATGGTACTTAATTTCCGTTATTAACATTCCCTCCGACATATCCAGTGATTTCATGAAAAAATAATCTTATTATTATTTTGATTGTACATTTTCTCATATCAAGGAATTCTAATAGCTGCGAATAAACAAATCTATCTAAACTAATCTGCGCTGCTTACAATAGTTTCCTAAACACGCCCAAAGGTCAATATAACAGTGATCAGTCCTTCACCTCTATGAACCCTTGCCTCCTGGTTCAAACCAATAGCAGACAGTGGACCGCACGCCGGTTGCCCTTGTCTGGTCGTTGTCATCAGAGTCATTCGCATCGCCTGGAATGCAATGTCATGACATCAGCCTCACGCATCCAACATACACAATCAATTATTGACCTTATTCCTACTAGTACAAGACACAATTTAAAACAACACCGCAACAAACTTTTATGCCGATTCATAAATACACTACACAGACATCTCACACAAATATGGGCGGTAACCTACAAGTCAATAAGTCTAAATTCAAAAAATTGGAACGATTCACAAAGAGCATTACGAAGCTTGCTGGATTCTCAGTCTGCATTCTAATGGCGATGAGAGATATTGGCTTCTATTGGATTGAAATAAAGTTTGAATTTCTCCGATGGGAAATTCGAGTTATCACCATTAATGTACTGGTTTCTACTAAATGGCGATGCTCGTTTGTTTTTGAAAGGACCACGGTGATTTGACGCTGTGCTGCGAAAGGTAATCTTTATTAGGCTGTGAATAAAGAGCATATTAGAATGATCGTTTTAAGGTCATGCAGTCTGAGTACGTCGACATCGCAATTTTAGCCCGGATGGTTTCATGCAGTTTTTATTGTGGTAGGGTCATAGGCCTCCTCTTGTTTTTATTGTATGCATTAAGAAATTCTACCGATTCCAAGTACTTCTACACACTATTAGTTAATACTAACAGTGTGTAGAAACGGGGTTAATATTTAAACCACAAACTCGTAGAGTATTTTCTATGTAAAGATTTGAGTTAGGTATTTATATTGCATTTCACCGATTTAAAGTTACTATTCATAATCATTGTATTACTGCAAAACAATTTATAAAATTAAAAAATCATTTACTACCGACCCGCCCCGGCTTCGCACGGTTGCAATGCTTATCTACGTCCCTGCATTTTAAATTTGTAATATCTTTGGATATATTTACTTAAATCACTGTAAAAAGCATATTAATCTATAATAAATGCACAATATATAAAGGTTAATTGGATAAGGTCTTTTAAAGGTGGACAATACTGTAGTACATTATTTTGGTCTATCTCATAGGGTTCAGCCAGCGTTTCTGCAATATAAGCGCAAAAAACAGACATCACATTAAAAACTTCTAAATTTATCAGTGTTTCTTTACTATATTATGCATGAACGAGTATTATACATATAAATCTCCTCTCACTCTATCTATTAAAAAACCGCATCAAAATCCGTTGCGTAGTTTTAAAGATCTAAGCATAAATAGGGACAAACAGATGGCGAATAGCGACTTTGCTTTATACTATGTAGTGATTATTGTGTCACTCAGTTCAAAAATTATCTGAACATGAACATCTCGCTTACTCAATCCCTAATTTTACCTTTTATTGATTACGCCGACGCTTGTTTTTTGGATGCGAATGAGGATCTTTTAAATAAATTGGAACGATTGCAAAATTTGTGCATTCGATTCATTTTTGGCCTTCGGAAATTTGACCATGTCTCCAAATTCCGTTGCCAATTAAAGTGGCTCCCGATAAGACAGCGCAGGAACTACCACGTTCTCTGCTTACTTTTTAACATTCTCCACAATCCTTTGGCTCCGCAATATCTTAAAGAGCGTTTTAGTTTCATGCGTCCTGCTGGCATGCTTAGTAGATCTCGATTACGCACGCTTCTCCTCATTCCTTACCGAAGTTCTAAAACTTACACCGAGTCTTTTACTGTTTTTGCTGCACACCTATGGAACCAGTTACCTGCCTACATTAGAGATTGTACCAAAATATCCACATTCAAGGTATCCCTGAAGGAACATTATTTGAAACAATGTTACGAACCATAACAGCCATTATGTAGTTTTGTATATATATATATATAGTAGGTAAGTATGGTAGTATAGATTTATTTTGTAATATTATATTAGTGTAGGTATATAAATATGTATTTGAATTTGTTTGTGTATGTATGTATATATATATATATATATATATATTCTCTTATTTATGTGATGTTTATATATTTATTTATATCTATTTTTAGGTAATATTTAGTATGTTAATACTTACTATGGTACACACAGTCTAACCAGTTATGTTCACCTGTCCACCCGGGTCTGCAGGAACAGATTTCCTAGGAAATATGCAGTACCTTTTGCTGAATTTTATAATCATTTTTTCATTTACTGTATGTGTGTGCAAAAATAAATAAATAAAACATGTAGGTTCGAATAAGTATGATGCACAATGAACCCGATCGATTGAGTTGATCGAAACTATTGCATTGTTTACCTTACATTGAATTTACCAGTAAAATTTTCCTTATCACGTCAAGCCTTAGAGTCATTAGTCGGTAGGTCTGTAGGGTCGAGCTGCCTCGATTCGTCAGGTGTCCAACGTAATCACCATGGCACTTGCCGTTGCGGTGGTATCCATGAGGATTCCCAGCCTCTCTCCAGAGGGAAAAGAACCATTAAAGTTAGATATATTTGTATGTATTCAGTATTATCTTAGATTCCAATCCAAATACTGTATAAAAATAAATCTCTAAAGTTAAGCTCCTGTATTTTATATATTAGAAACCACGAACTGAACAGTTTTGTAGGTGGAAGATAATTTAGTTCAATCCTATAACTTATTATCTTCTTTAAAATAAATCTGACGAAAGCTAATTAAAATGTTTGGCGAACTGGCGAATGATCGGCTACTACGCCACGGGTCGCGGCTTCAATTTAATAATAATAATAATAATACTTTATTTCCAATAGATGTACAATTTGTGGTTTAACGAAAAACCCCCACACTAGGCTATGCCTGTCCTGTGGGAGTTTTCACAACTTTGTTGAAAAGGCACTGGAATGCGGTACCTACGGGCGCCAAGAATACAAAAGGAAAATAAAAAATAAAAAAGAACTATTGCGCTATAACAAACAAAAGAAAAAATAATAATAAATTAAAATGGAAAACTAAACAATAAAAAAAAATATTATATAAAAAAAAAACCAACTACAAGAACTCACGAAGATCGGTTATTCAAAGCGCGCCAACACGCGCTCTGATTGCTCATATGTCCAAGAAAGAAGCTCTGCCTTTAATTTCAATCTCGCCTGGCGAAGAGTAAGTTGCCTAATTTTAAACAATTGATTGAGCCTATTATAAATATAAGGCTTCTTGAAAGAGGTGGCTCGTCTGGCCGGACGGGATAGTTATTTTGTATGATCTACAAAAATTTGTTCCGGTATGAGTGTTTGTGTGTATGACATTTCTATGTTTGTGACTGTACCCACGACACACGCGATATGATTCATATGAAAAAAAAATCAACAATGATGTTATACAAATAAGAGGTCGATATCGACTTAAGAGTCGAAATTGAGATATTCAGATTCAGGCAACTATATCTGTGTAATTCCATTTAGTCGCATATCAGTAGCGAGTGAGTGAAGACGTCATTGCTCGCTCCGTGCTATGTTCAGGCTAACCTATAGCTATCTCTTTCTGTCTCGTACTTTCTGTATTTTGTGCTTCAACATTAATATAAACTTTAAACAATAATATGTACACACAAAACGGGACCATTTTAAAACGTCACGTAATATTGTAAGACATGAAGGAACAGGAGACCTATTTTTGAATTACGAATGCGACTTCGAAATCACCGCTGACTAAATAGCCAGCGGTGACTTTGAGGTCACAGATTCCTAAACATCCAATTTTTGAAAGTCATTCGCAGAGCTGCCATTATAGATAAAGCACACACATAAATGTAAGAGTTCGGTTCCACGCAGAATGTACCCATGCCGGTTATTGCCGGCTTAACCATTATGGTTTATATATATATATATATAATATATAGACTGAAAAATCAAACAAAACACAGATAACAGTTCCACAAGTATGACTTAATTACGAGTGGGTGAGGGCACTCGTAATGAAATCACATCCGTGACTAAGGTGGTCACGGTGGTCATCCGTGACATAAATAATATTCAAAATAAGAATTATTGAAAATCGGTGATTATTAGTCACATCGGTGATTTCTAAGTCGCATTCGTAATTCAAAAATAGGTCTCCTGATCGTATTCTTGAATTGATGATAGGTTTGTCTCATTAATAGCAAAATAATAAATGCGTGTCAATACGCGTGGGAATGACTAAAGGACTTATTTAAACAAATTAATATATTGAACTTAGTAGGTTACATACAATACATTTATGGAAATTTAATTTATGTTCATAAGAACATAAATTAAAATTTCAATGTCACAAATTGAACACAAGAAATAAAAACAAGCTTTTTCAAGGTACAGGTTGCGTAAGACTAGAAGCTTTTATGACGCCTTTTACAGCAAAAATTCAAAAAAATTACTTAAACAATAATAATGTTTGCATTTCATTTTTATAACTCGATAGTAACGTTGTCAAATATTTTAATCCTATTGGAAGAATAAATTTGATTGAAAGTGAAAATAAGTGTAAAACTAAAAAGGCACAGACTAATACAGATGAAAGTATAAAATGTCGTCACCTCTATACCAAATAAAAAATCGATTGCGTGAAACCTCGTCGGTGTTCGGCGATAAAGCTGAGTCCTTGACAACGAACCGAGCTGATAAATGACTGTGGGTTACAGTGGAACGTGCTAATTCAATGAACAATACATTTGAGGCGTGTTACTTTTACGTTTTCTAATGGCGTATTTCCCTACAAAAGAATTATTTATTAATTAACAAATTAATTTTGATCTCATGAACTTGATAAAGGCATGCATTATCGTCCGCCGCAGAATAGATGAAAGGATATTCGGGGCAATGGAGAGTTCTGAGTTATTCCGGGGTGATTCGGAGAAATTGGTTTTCAAGTCCTTGGATCACCTCGATCGAGAACAAAATGTAAGTCGAGGTGGTTTAGTAAGTATACCCCGCACTAAGTGGGGGGAGTCCTACGAACGCCTGTCGACGCGCCATCGATAGGTATAGTGGGTGACAGCATTCATCTCATAGAAAAGCAAAGGGGCAAAGAAGAAAAATTACTTGTGAAAAATTAAATAGTAATCATGATGGTATCCAGATCAAAGTTCCTGATACCGTACGTACCGCACTGATGGACCGTTTTGACAGGACATTTTAGTTGGGCCATGACTAAAGATCGATTTGACGTACGAGGGCTGCTACTTAAGTATCCGGAATCTGGGATTTCAACATTTTTAAACGCAATATATGACCCCAATATACGCTAGTGTTTTGTTTCTGATGGGTTTAAAATGTCATATCGCTGAAATGATGGAACTCACACGTGAAAATATTCGTGCTATGATTTATTACGATTTTCGACGTGGTTTAACGCAACAACAGTGCGTAGATCAATTAACTTCAACTTTTAGTGTTGAAGCTCCATCAAAAACCACTGTGTATCACTGGTTTAGTGAGTTCAATCGTGGACGGAGTAAGCTCACGGACGAAGTTAAGGAAGGTCGCCCGAAATCAGTCGTTGTGCCACAAAACATTGAAGCTGTACGAAAACTAATTATGCAAGACCGTCATGTTACGTATCGCGAGATAGAGGCTACTCTGGGCATATGTATGACAAGCATTAATAAAATATTACATGAACATTTGTTCGTAAAAAAAAATTGTTCGCGTTGGATACCGCATAACTTAACTCAGCATCAAAAAGAAGCTCGCGTCGAATGGTGCAAGAATATGTTAAAAAAAAATTGCGGAGGTGACTTAAAATCTGTTTATAACATCTACACAGGTGATGAATCTTGGATCTATGCGTACGATCCCGAAACTAAGCAACAATCTACAGTTTGGGTGTTTCAAAATGAGCTGAACCCTACGAAAGTGACTCATGCAAAAAGCACTTTGAAGCAAATGGTGGAGATACCGCAATCAGAGTGGAAAAAATGCTATAAAAATTGGTTTCAACGTATGCAAAAGTGTATCGATCATCGCAGAGAATACTTTGAAAAACAATAAACCCATATTTAGCCATATACGTTTGTTTATTTTTTCTATTCCGGATACATAAGTAGCAGTCCTCGTATTCGCTGCTGAACTCCTTAAAAAAATAACACTTACTACTACTCGACCCTAAAAGTCTTCCGTGCAACAAAGGTGTCTTTTTACCGGGAAATGAGGTAATAGTAATTAGTAATGCTTAATGGATCGGTGACGTAAAATGTCACCTTGGACCAAATAGGAAATGTCGTCTAGCGAACAGAATGCCCGAACGTTATTACATAAACGTTTAGGCGTAGGTGACTGATAACATTACTGACTTTTAATGGTTTTATACAAATATGCTTAAAAGAGCTAGAGCAAAGCGTTTTTGTTAAGTGCGCACCACATCTGGGATCGTACCTCACATTGGACCGCAACATTTGCAATGTTTCTGCGTCTGAATAAAGTTTTCCGCGTTCGTCGCGACGTAATGGGTTGTTTTTATAGACTGAAGAATCAACATGCGAATGATACCACTTGTATTGCAAACTCTCATAGACTATTGTAATCGATTAACTGCAAGCGAATTTATGTTAACTTTGTAGTTAAAAAACGTTTGTTATATCTATACATATAATAAGACAGTAAAAATATTTTGTCTGTACATTTAGTATTTTTGACTGAAATGGATAGAGGGGCACTTAAATAGATTATTAGAAAGCAAAAAAAATTTTTTGGAATTTTTTGTCTGTCTGTCTGTATGTATGTTCACGTTTATCTCCGAAAGTACTGAACCGATTTGCTTGAAACTTTCACTATTTGCTTTGTTTTAACTCAGAATAATATCTAAACTTTGTTTCATCAAAATCGGTTCATTAAAAAAAAAGTTATCGTCATTTTAATGAACTCAAGGCATGATAATATTGCGAATTATAATGTACACCATTCTTACATAAGTTACATGGGAAATTTAAAATCTAAAGACAATTCATCATCATGATACAATACATACATAACAAAATAATATGATAAATGCGAAAGTTTGTTTGTTTATTACCTCTTCACGCTTAATCTATACATACCTATAATAGAACAGAAAAAATATTTAAGTGTAAATCAGTTTCATTACGCATGTTAGTTTTTTCATAAATCACTAGATGGCGCTGTTTCATTTAATCAATTTCTACAACGCGCTATTGTAGTTTTTTCAAATAAAGCCTAATAAAGGAATGTGTTTCGACATAAGGCGAAAATCTCCTTCGTATCTTTTCATGATCTTTGCGCTGAGAATCGAATAGGAAATTTTCTGTGAATTTTGCTTTAATTAATTTAATAATTTCTTCTGTGTTGATTTCGGATTTTGTTTTGCTTTGTGTTTAGGATTTGGTGTTACTGGTTGAGTTTATTTCAAGACGGACTTTTGCTGTGTTTTAGGCTTTTGTTTTGCTTTGCGTTTAGGGTTTAATTGGTGTAATTGCCAACTTCATAACGCTCTTTTGATGTATTATTGCTTTCTAATTAAGTTTCAGTGTTAATTCCATAGAATAAACTAACAAATTATCATTTGTAGGTGTTCATTTTTTGGATTATTTAAAGTAATCTATACATATAATAGAACAGAAAAAATATTTAAGTGTAAATCAGTTTCATTACGCATGTTAGTTTGTTCCGCTTTCACGCCGTAACTACTGAACCGATTGCCTTGAAATTTTGCAGACGTAAAGATAAAAGTCCGGATTAAATAATAGGGTACTTTTTATTCCGGAAAAGTCGACAGATCTCACGAGATGCGTAATAAAGGCTTCGCTCAAAAACTACTGCACAGATTTTCATGCGGTTTTCATCAATATATAGAGTGATTCTTGAGCAAGGTTTTGTGGTATTTTTTATCTCGGAAAAACGGATAGTCCTACAGGAAGCGCGATAAAACCTTCGCGCCATAAACCGACTTCCGCGCATATGTAGTCGTGGGCATAAGCTATGACTATGACATAAACTATGACCCTTAACCCTCTATAGACCCAATCCCGAAATCCACGCGGGCGAAGCCGCGGGCAGAAAGCTAACAATAAATGTGAAAAGATAATTTTAAAATATTTGTAAGGTACTTTCGGATGCAATTTACTTTTACTGAGCTGCCTTTACGCAGTTTACGAGTATAGCAGTCAATTTAAAACTTTTTGTGTACCTGGGAATTGAATAACACAAATAAAACAATACGAACAAGCAAACTGACCACTTTTTATAGTCGCCTATAATAAGTGTGGTTGCTGTGAAAGTTGCAGCAAATCTGCAACCTCCATAAGTCGAATGTAAAATCGAGTTTAATTATACTACCTCCGTTCAAAAAAGATTGTCCGTTTTGGTGAATATTTTATTACAAACTGTGTTCTTATATTATTTTAAATATCTCGCAATACATTGCGAGCAGTTTCAATTGCTTCCAAATTACATGTTAATGTTTCTGGAAGTTGATTATTCCTGCGCAATGCTTCTTTCCCAATATGTGCTAGTTGGTAGTTATTGTTACACCGCACTAGAAGTGTTTGCAAAATGGCATTTCTCTTCTCGTTACTTAATTTTTTTGGCTTTACTCCAGAATGTTGGATTTCCATAATTTAAGGCTATTTGGACCGTCGTATAGCGTCAAAAATTACGAATTTCAGACACTGATGGTTATTGGTAAAATTTTTATAAACTGAATGTTTACTTATCAAAAATTATTCTATGATTTTACTCTGCGTACGGTTCACACACAAATGTCAAATTGACAGCTTATATTGTTAAGTTGGCAAGTCTTGATAGACATGGATCACCGACCTCGACTCGGCCCAGCACAAAGTCAAAGTCAAAGTCAAAGTCAAAATATTATTTCAAGTAGGCAATTAGATATGCTCTTTTGAATAGTCCAAATTTTTTTTTCCCTACTACCCATTCGGACTTCTTTTAGTTATAGAGAAGAACGGGCGCAAGAAACTCTATAACTTTTACAGAAGCAACGACATTTACAAAAATATATATCGTTACGAAGTCATACAAAAGTCAACTTATAGGTAAAAGTATAATTACAAAGGTTCATGGCAATGCCTGGTGGAACTAAGAAACATTAAGTCCAAGCATTCATGTCTTTTATATAATCAGTAACCGTATAATAGGCTTTGCTAATAAGTACACTTTTAACAATGATTTTAAATTTATTTAGGCTTAATTGTACAATATTGCTTGGAACTTTGTTGTAAAAACGCACACAGTTACCTCTGAATGAATTATTAATTTTATGGAGTCTAGTGTGAGGCAAATGTAATTTATTCTTATTTCTAGTATTGAAGCTATGGACATCACTGTTTTTACTAAATAAATGAATGTTTTTATGGGTATATATTAGATTTTCATAAATATATTGAGACACAACTGTCAGTCATATACAGTGTCTTTAAATTTATCTCTTAAAGAGTCTTGCATTTTTAGATTATAAATTGCTCGAATGGCCCTCTTCTGCAGCACAAATATAGTTTGAATGTCGGCAGCATTTCCCCACAGCAAAATACCATACGACATTACACTATGAAAGTAACTAAAGTACACCAATCTAGCTGTTTCTACGTCAGTTAATTGGCGTATTCTCAAAACTGCAAATGCTGCAGTGCTGAGCCGTTTTGATAGTTTATCAATATGTGGGCCCCACTGAAGTTTGGAATCGAGAGTAATTCCTAAAAATACTGTGGTGTCCACGAGGTCCACATTTCTATCCTTTATAATTACTTCGGTTTTCACCTGTTTTACATTTGGCAATACAAATTTGATACATTTAGTTTTACTTTCATTTAGAAGCAAGTTATTAACGTTAAACCAGTGGACTACTTTAGAGATTGCATCGTTCACAGTGTCATTAATATTTTGTCTCCGTTTAATTTTGAATATAAGTGATGTATCATCTGCAAAGAGTACAATTTCGTGTTTATTATTAACATAAAAGGGAAGGTCATTTATATATATTAAAAATAAAAAGGGACCAAGAATTGAGCCCTGTGGGACGCCCATCTTAAGCAAAGATCCCTGAGATCTCGTACCATTAATATCGACTCTCTGAATCCTGTCACTCAAATATGAAATAAGAAGGTTCAGAGAAGAGCCTGTGAAACCATAATAACGTAATTTCTTAATCAGAGTTTCATGGAGAACACAATCGAATGCTTTGGATAAGTCGCAAAAGACACCCAAAGCATCGTGTGAATCCTCCCAGGCGTCAAATATCTTATTTAAAAGCTCTACACCTGCATCAGTTGTTGAGCGACCCCTACTAAAACCGAACTGATTATTATGCAGAAGATTATTAATACGAAAATAGCTTTGCATTTGGTCTAACATTATTTTCTCAAAAATTTTACTAAACGTTGGTAGCACTGAAATAGGTCTAAAGTTTGTGGGATCAAATGAGCTACCAGACTTAAACAAAGGAGTTATCTTGCTATGTTTCATTAAATCAGGAAAAACACCACCTGCAATAGAATCAGTAAATATACAAGCTAGAATTGGAGCTATTATTTCAATTACTGATTCTGTGACAACTACGGAGTTTCCCCAAAGGTCCGCGGTTTTCTTTTTATTTAATGTTTTAAAAGTCTTAATTATATTAACCGATTCAATTTGTCGAAATTTAAAAAGAGTCTGACTATCCTTAACATTTTCTTTTAGGATGGATTCTGCTACAGTTGGGGAAGAGTTTAAAAAATTTGTTGATAAAATAGGAATATTGGTAAAAAAGGTTTCAAACTCTTTAGCTACCTCACTATCTGAAGTTATTCTTTTAGTTCCTATATTTAAACTGTAGTTACTGTCACGAAGTTTAACTCGTCCAGTTTCAGCGTTAATAATGCTCCAGGTCATTTTAATTTTATCAGCACTGTTTTTAATTTTCGAACTTAAAAAACTTGACTTTGCTTGGCGACAAACCATTTTAAACAATTTAGAGTATTTTTTTACATATTCATAAAATTCTACACTCGTGTTATAGTTACGTTCATTATAAAGTTCAAAAAGTCTTTTTCTACTTTTATATATTCCGGGTGTGGCCCACTCACTAAAAGTAACAACATCATTAATTGAAATCCTTTTTGGCACAAAGATATTATTGAATTCTTTGCAAAATAGATTAAAAAAATCATTGTAAAATTTATTTGGATTATTTGTGTATTTTAAGTAAGGTATTTTATCAAAAAGGTTACTTTTAAAATGTTCTAATCTATTTATAGTTTTAGGTATAACAGTGATGTCTCTCTTTGCCTCATGTTTACACTGATGTGGGACAGCGATTATTAGTCCACAGTGGTCAGAATCTAATTGATTGATAACTTGTTTAGATTTTAGAATAAGATCTGTATAAATATTGTCAATACATGTGGCAGAGTTAGCAGTTATTCTGGTTGGCTCAAGAAAAATATTTTTGAGATTGTATGATTGAAATAAGCTAATAATTTTAGTACATAAACTAGAATTTTCCAATAAATTAATATTAAAATCACCACATATAATCAAACTCTTGCCCAATTTACAAATCTTCCTTAAAACTTCATCCATGGTAGCCTCAAAGCAATCATATAATGCTGAAGGGGGCCTATAAATGCTTAATACAACAAGATGCTCCAGTTCCACACAAGCAATCTCAATCGTTCGTTCAACTGAGAGATTCACAACATCTCTGCGTTCTTTAAATTTAATTTTCTTTTTCAATAAAATTAAGGAGCCACCACGTATTGCATTTTCACGACAAAAAGAACTAGCTATTAGATGATTGTTAAAATTAAGCATGATCTGATAATTTTTAAGCCAATGCTCTGTTACACAAAATATATCTATATTATTACAATTTATAAATAATTCAATTTCTAAGTCCTTTCCTAACATTCCTTGAATGTTTTGATGCATTACTTTAATTACATTTTTACTATGTAGATTAGTACTAGGTGGACTCTTTAAATTTATTTCAGTATTACTAATGTTTTCTAAGCGAGAGGAATTCTCTTTTGTCTTAGAAATTAATTTAAAGAAATATCAATAATATTGTCAGTACAAGAATTACTGACAGTCAAATCTATAAAAGCACATTGCTCAATAGGAGCAGTTATTGTAGCCAAGTTCTTGGCTGTTACTGAAAAAAAATAAGATAGCGATACTGCTATTTGTCGCTTAAAATAATTACAAATATAATATTTATTTTTAGTCAAATAAAAATTAGTAACTAGTCTGTTAGTGTCAATCATATGCAATTTTTTATTACTGTTGCATACAGTATTTAATGTTAAATTTAATATACCTATAACTATTTTCAACCTGTGACAAGTTGCTGCAATAAGGCAATGAGAACAATACAATATTGTGTATGTTAATGTTACAATTTAGATTATCTAATAACTTTAATAGGGTCCTTTTATTCAAATCACCTCTATTTCCTATGAGAAATATTAATGTTGTATCAGGTAAGTAATTTTGTAGTGTTGCTTTTTGCAATATTTCTATGAAAGAGGCACCTGGCATACAATTATTGACTACAGAATTACCCATATTACATAAAATTTGACCCATGTTTTTGCCAATTTCATCACTGAATAAAATTGTATTTTTTGAATAATGTGATTGTACTACTTCTGAAGGTATTGACTGAGAAGCTCTGTATTGTTGATTAGACTCATTTTGTACTAATGATTGTAATCCTATTATATCAGACTCAGGAGCAGTATGTGACTGTGTCGATACCTGTGTAACAAATTGAGTATCGACCTGCTGTTGTTTTTGACTTTGGATACCCAAGCACTTGCACAATTGTTTTTTTCCTAAAGATTCAAATCTATCAGAATTATAGTTACACATATCAATCATGTCATTGGCAGCCGTTATTTGGTAATTAAGCTGTTTTTGGGAATAGCTACTTAAACTGTTATACATTTCCCTAATTGAAAGTTCCAGGTTATCAATTTTTTCTTCTAATTTATTAATGTCTTTGGAATATGTATTGCTATTGGAAGAGGACTGATTTTCCATTTCTTTCATTTGAGTTAATAACTGCCTACGTTCTTTTCTAAAGTTACAGTATTTAGTGTACTGATTTTGCCTTTTAATTAGATTTTTAGTTTTTCTGATGTACTTATTAATTTTAATATACTTTTTTAATTTTTTTGAACTATTGAATTTTGTTACCTTATTGCAGCCATTCATACAAGTATTGTCACAATGTAAAACAGAGTTTTCACAGTGCTGTAGCTCACTGAACAAGCTTTGAGAGTGTCTGTCTTCTATTAAGTTTTTATTGTCAGACTCTAATTTAGACACTGAATTCTGAGCAATTGAAAGACTAATTTCTAGGTCATTTATGCGATTCAATGCTTGTTCATGATCATCACTACACTGCTTGAAAGAAATAATAAAAGTTTCCATCTGTTGACACTTTTCTACCATGTCCATATATTTCAGGTGGAGGTCAGCAAGGTTGTTCTTAAGTTCAGTGTTCCTTGCAACGACTTTTAAGATCTCACTTTCACTGTCCTCACGCTCTTGTAGTAAGACATCATTTAGTTCCTTAGAAGCCTTGAGGTCCTCGATCGCTTGCTTTAATTTAAGCTCCAGATCCTTGGTTGTTGCTTTGCGGGTCATAACACTATATCGTGAGCTTGCCATGATAAATTATTGTCAAAAGTCAGAATCTAAAAGGTAAAGAAGCCTTTGAGTGACAGTATAAACTAAACGTTAGAACAAAATATAGAGAGAAATAAAAGGGAAAAAATACAAAAACAGTGATATATATAGTGAAAATAATAATTATTAAATATTAATATAAGAGAAAAGAAAATATGGGGCTAACAAAGAACTAAAGAGATATACCTACCTAACAAATAAAATGTCAGGTAATTAAAAATAAACAAAAGAAATAGGTAGAAAAGCACACGCTGGCGGAGTGCCCCGCGTGGGCCTCCGAGCGCCGAGTCTTGGTCGCAGAGATCGGGCGAGATCTGTCTCCGCCGGCATTGATTGCGGCAATGCTGGCGGACGAGGGAGGTTGGAGGGCTGTGGCCTCCTTCTGTGAAGCAGTGATGCTCCAGAAGGAGGCCGCCGAGCGGGGACGGGAGATGCCCGATCCCGCTCGAAGAAGGCGGCGCCGCGCCGGGCTCGGTAGCATAGCTGCGGCGCCGCCGCGGGTCGCCGGCGGGCGCGAGGAAGTCGCGACTGCTACGGCGACCCGGGATGGACCACGCCCCTTCCGTGGCCGGGGGCGTCGTCGGTGGAGGAGACCGGGGGAGGTAGTAGCCTCCCCCGAAGAGGGCTCCCCTCTAGGCAGGGGAGCGGAGGCTGGGGTTCCTGGAAGTTGCTTGATGTTCCCGTGGAACACAAACTAGACAATAGTCCATATCTTGAGTCCCGGAAAGTTGAATATATTTATCTAACGTTATACTTTACAGGATCAACTCCTGGTCTCCCGATACAAAACTTTCATTAAATCCGTTCTATCAAAGGTTTGTGTTTCACATATATGTTTGTTATATAACCATGTTTATTAACTTTTAACTTCAAATGCCTCGCGGAAAGCTGATCAAAACAACATGATAATTAGTTTAATAAGTATAATATACACCGAAAAGCTTTCGTAAATATATATAATTATACATTTACGAAAGCTACAAAACAGGGTTAGCGCGTTAAAATCCAGTAAAATTAGAGCTTGGAAGGCGCGGAATAGCTATTTGGAAAATGTAAATATTTAAGATATAAAATAATGGGTTATTTTGCAAATGGCGGTCGAAGTCGTTGTCATATTACGATTGTTCAGAATGGCAATTCTAAACTATTTTTGCTGGAGGCTTTCCGTTTACACAGATGATGTTATAATGAGCAAATTAGATTTTTTCCCTCAAGAGAGAGAGGCTCAGAATCCTCACGAGGAGCACGAAACCTGCCCAGGATACCACCGCCGTTAATGTCTGATGCCAGCACGCCGACCAGAGCGGTCTAACCTGCGTGACCTACTGACTAAGCTCAGTCTTAGCCTTACGGGCCCTACGGCTTGAATGGAACAGCAAATTAGATATGAGATAGATAATTAGATATTTATAAACTAATATATAGACACAAATACATTGTTTTTTATTTAGGGGAAGGATAGTGTATCTCATAGAATACATTACATGGGAGTTCTATAGATTAAAGTCGACCCAGCACCTTTAGTCCTTGTAGCTGTAATTACACTTAAAAAGGAACCAAACTGAAGAGCCCTTACAGTCAGAAAATCAGTAGATTTCAAAAGTGAAAACAATAAACTCCAATTCGAATCACAATCAAAGTAAATAAATAGACCCGTGGAAATTTGTATGAAACATATACTTGTACATCATTACACTTTTAACTTGAACATATGAACAGGAAAACCGTTATTAAATCTCAAATGTAGTAAAAGCTACCACTAGTCTACCAGCAGATTAAGTTTCAAAAATAAATTCCGGAAATATATATATCAGAAGAGTTTATTATGATGTGGCATATTTCTTAGTTTATTATCATTAAATTTTATCTATTTATGATATCGTAGTATATTATTATTCATTATAACTATGTATTAGGATTCAAAATATATTACTTTTATTATATATACTTATACATACATCTACCACTTTGCTTTCTGCACCACATAAAGGTTGACTGTTAGAAAATGCCATAGGTATTAAGTCCGCCTTTGTACACAATGTACATGAAGTATTAAGAAATAAATAAATAAGAAAAAAAATCTGTAAAACCGTTGCCACGTAATTTGATAAATATTTATGAGCTTCTGGGAAATTTTAAAATTCACTTCATCAGATAATGTACACTGCCAATTCTATTGCATTAGGGACTTCAAATTAAGATATAGAGCAAGTTATATTCTTTAAAGCTATAAACTATAATAAACCAGATTAAAATCGAGACTACTTGACGGACAATCTTTTGGCTCTAATGAAGACTGGAACGGTCGTCTCTAACCGAGTTCAGCGGATCAAGCTTTATGAGTTGACATTAAATCTTGCTGATAATTCTTGGTTATGAAGGGTTGTTATTAAGAAGCTGAAACACATCAAGAAAGATATCTAGATACACTTGTGTTGATACCAGTTTTACAAAAATAAGGCTCAATCCTTCATAGCTGTTACTATGACCACGTTGTCTTCTGTTCGCTAATCTTTCTTTCTTTGTCCGTAAATACGGTCATTAGCCTTGTTGAAATATCCACAAACAATTCTTCCCTTCATTTTTCTCTTGTCCTGTTCCCAATTTTACTTGAGCTCGGCACAACAGTACTTCCTCTTCCACTCTCATCTATCATTCGCAAATTCGACATTCAGTCCATTCTTCAACATATCAACATTCACACAGTCCATCCATCATTTCTTCAGTCTTCGTCTCCCTACACGTCCATCCAATCCACTTTCACGCCATAACTTTACTAGTGACATGATTACTCCCTCTTCTTCATACAGTTAGTTAGTTTAGCTGGGCTCCACCGCACTTAGCCTCATTGTGCGCATAGGAGAAGGCTCCTGCGTCTGCCTCCTTCCTACTCCATCCATCCCAGTTCCTCCCAGAACGCCAACAGCCTCCGTGGGCTGCTGCATGCTTCTGGCAGGGACGCCGGGGAATGGAGAAGTTTCTCCCGTTGGTCGGCCACACTTGCACATTCCATAAGAACATGCTGTGGCGTTTCCTCAGCCTCCATGCACCCTCTGCACAAGGGGCTGTCTGTTATACCAATTGTGTACAGGTGTTTGTTTAAAAGGCAATGTCCAGTTATGGTAGCTATGACCTTTCGGATCTTGTCTCTCTTTAGTTTGATAAGGGAACGGGCAAGCTTCTTGGAAGGTACCGGGACTGCTTCCTTCGTTCGCTTGCACCCCTCCTTGGCTATCCATTCTTTTAGGTGTAGTTCCTCTGTTCTCTTGCGCAGCCAGGTTTTAACTTCTGCCTGTGGAATGGGCATTTGGACTCTTGTTCATACGTGACCATACCAGTATAGCCTTCTTTCTCTCAATTTTTCAACAATGGGATCTACTTTTAGACTTCCCCTGATATATTCATTCCTCTCTCTATCCTTTCTTGTCACAAATTATAGAAATAATATAAGCAGCTTGACTTGTGGCGAATCCTTAAAAAGATACAAAATCCTTAGTTTAGAAAATCGCCGAAAACAATGTGATGTGAATGCGAATTATAAGCATATCTTGAAATTTTTTCAAAGAAAGGAAAAAAACGTATATTTAGTCACCGATAACGGGTTTGAACACAACTTATATTCTTACCCTTAACTGTGAATATTAATCAAAAGCCTCTTTTTTGACATTTTAGTAATTAAAATCTGCTGTCTTTATCCTTTAAAAGTTGGGGTTAAAAAGATATTTGCAGAAAAAATATTGAGGTTAGGAATCGGACTACAGAATTATTTAATAACACTTAGTGATTAAACATGACATTGAACACTAAAATTACAAAAAATATTTATATTATTACAAATATCATAAAAAATTCTTTAAAATATCCTGATTTAAAAAATTACTAGTTAGAAATATCGCCAGTTTGAATGTTAATTAAGGAAGACAAGAACTGATTAGAATTGTCACCGGTACCTACCAATAATCTTGTGATAAGAAAGTGATAAACCTTCTGTTCTGGAATACATAAAAGTTTTTGAATACTGGACAGATATGAGTTGCATTATTATTTTAGCCGACCTTCTAGTACATAGAAGGTATTTTAACGAATGAGTTGCATTACATTATTTAATTAAATTAGTGTAATAAAAATGATATAATATTGATTTCTCACTTCTTTGATAGAATCTAATGTTTATCTATAGATAATGCGACTAAAACGTTTTGTTTCATCATCGTAAATATTTTTTCCCAGCGCTTTAAATGATATAAGATTGTTGAATTTAATTGTATGGTTAAAACTTTATGTATTTATCATATTTACGACTATGTATGTTTTAGAAAAACATTAAGTCCGTTTTCGCCAGTCTTCTTTTAGATATTGTATTTTAAAAAAACCATGAGTGTTTTTCATCCAATCATCATTAACATCAAACTCTTGACAGTAAAACATTTAAAATTACCTCACATAATATAAAATGTTTAACCTTTTGTTGCAGGTATGACGCGAAAACACAAAAGCTTTACTTTGCTCCAGGATCACGACATCCATCAAGGGTTGTGAGGTGAATAAAAGTTCAGGTAGGGATGTACGTTACTATCGATAGAGTATATCGATAGTGGTGTTTGTTACATGTAACATACAAGTGTTGAGAGTGCATCAACTCAGTATGCGGAAACAATACTGAGTAATCCACACTAGTATGCACAAAATGGGTGCATACATAAAACACATATCCATACAATATAGTAATGTAAATACAACAATTAAAAATAAACTTGCCGTTCCAATGTACAGGGACTATTGAAACATATGTTTGTTCTTGAGGAAATGTCTATTTATTCTAATGGGCATCCATAAAGTGACGTTGTTCAACATTCATCAAAGTGACACTGATATATATCAGTTACAAAAATACACTCACATGTAAAGGGTTATAAAGTATGCGATTATCTGTATGGAACTTGTCATATAGATAGGACAGTATTTATTGAGATATGTTTGGTACCAACCTAATTAATCTATTTACAATACTGTATTTCTTTTTGACATATAACGTACATACATATAGTGTATTACACTGTGTATGATATCTTAAGTTATTTATTGTAAATTAAGATTGAAAATAATATAAAAATTAGATTTTCATATTTTCTTGTATGTTATATATAGTAGTAAACAGTAGATGGCGGTCGAATCGCGAGAGCGCACCCCGCCATATGCCCCGTATGGGTCTAGAGAACTCGGGGGGGTTATAGTGGGTAGGCCGGTCCTCTATGACCGGAGAGCCCCACATACGGCCGCGCCTTGCAGCGCGGTGTCATGGTGCACAAGGTCGCATTTCCCCCCTCAAAAAAGTAGTAAACAATAGTATAGCAATTATAATAAATCTGTATTTACTAAAATATATCCATATTTTTTTCCAAAAAACTATTAATTTTGATTTGTTTATTTACTCACTATTACACAGTTGTATTACAGAATTATTATAGTTTTCACACGTAGGGTGTGTGAGACATTCACATTCATATTTTCAATATTGCAGCTGATATATATCGACACCGATGCCGATGGCACTAGTTTATCGTAAGTATCCAAACCACGCTGGCCCAGTATACACCTTTGAATTCCTCGCAGGTGTATACAGGCTGCCTCTTGTTGCTTTGCTTAGCCATAAGAACGTCAAATAAAAGTAGATAAAAATACTATATATGAATATATAACAGGATATCCGATACAAAGACTAGTACTGAAACCGCAGCGCTATCTATGCTTCTTTTATATATTTATGGTTTAGTAGTAACTGTTTTTTTGTTCTTAGTACTTTTATTGCGAACAATAAGAAAGCAATTAAATGAGTGGGCTATTGAACGTTTATGAATAAAAAGTTAGTATTAAGTATACAGTTTTATCGATAAAATACCATCCCAGCGCTGCTTCTTTCAAATTTTATTCCGCCGTTTTGCCGCTGAACTGACTTAATCTCTTTTGCAAAGAACACTCTTAACTCGTGTTTTGAATTGTGTTTTCGTTTATAGAATGTCTAGACTTAAGATTCACAACAAAAACACTGTCACTATTTCAAGTTTCATGTTTGTTTTGAGCTTTTCTTTGGACAAAGCTTTGGAAGATTTTATCTTGTTACATATTTATTTACTGTAGGAGCTTTTTTACATGTATCAAAGGTATGTTTTGAATATACAATCAAAGTTAGGATATATTTTCCAATGTTTTTTCAGTTAATATACATATGCTTATATTCAAAAGTTTTGTTACCAACATAATACATATTTACGCTTCTTTCCCGTGGGGGTAGTCAAAGATCACATTTCTCCATTTGCTACGATTCAAATATACTTCCCTAACTTCCTCGATTTTCATTAATACTTTTATGGACGTTTGCAGATTACGAGTACTCTTGACCTGACTTTCCTTCAATACATTTAGATATTACTAGCGACCCGCCCCGGCTTCGCACGGGTGCAATGAAAAGTAGGTTATCCCTAAGAGATAGACATATACCATCGCGGACTTTATTGTTGAACTTTTTAAGGCGGACAATACTGTAGTACATTATTTTGGTCTGTCTCATAGGGTTCAGCCAGCATTTTTGCAATATAAGCGCAAAAAAAAACGTGCTTATTTACGACATCACATTAGAAACTTCTAAATTTCTCAGTGTTTCTCTACTATATTATGCATGTATTATACATATAAAATTTTCCTTAAGAATCACTCTATCTATTATAAAACAGTACAGTAAAATTCGTTGCGAAATTGTACAAATCTAAGCATACATACTCAACTTTTTTCATAAATAAATAAAGCACTAAGAAGTCAACATAACTCATGAGGAATTATGGGATGAAACTCTATAAAGGAAGACGCCTGAGTGACTGTCTGCTTATGGACCTGACTAGATTGATATTATAAATAAAAATAGGTAAAAAACTTTTTAATTTAAACGGTTTTATGTTAAACATACATTGCAATGTTTAAGATAAATGTACTAAAAATGTACTAAAAACCAAAAAATAATAAAATAGATACAGTCGTGGGAATTATAAACATATGCATAGACTAGACTAAAATAAAACGTGGGGCACATTGAAACAACACAACGATTGTAGACAATTGATTAACATAAAACCGTTTAAATTAAAAAGTTTTTTACCTATTTTTATTTTCTAGTTTTTAGTTTTTATTTCGCATTATTCTCTTTTAAAACTAAGTTATCCGCCATTTTGTAGAGACGCCATTTTGGATTTTAATTTTATATAGTACATTAATTCTACTAGTTGAGCACTTTCATTTGATACCCATATTGATAGGATTGATTAAACCTAAGTTTTCCGCCATTTTGTAGAGGCCGCCATCTTGGATGTAATTTTATATAGTACATTGTATTCTACTGGTTGAGCACTTTCATTTGATACCCATATTGATGGGATTGATAAAACCTACGTTATCCGCCATTTTGTAGCGGCCGCCATCTTGGATTTTAATTTTTTTATAGTATTGTATTCTGCTTGTTGAGCCCTTTCATTTGATACCCATATTGATGGGATTAATAAAACCTAAATTGTCCGCCATTTTGTAGCGGCGGCCATGTTGAATTTATAATGATAATGAATAAATATAATTGTATTGTCACCAAAATCCAAAGTGTATACAAAATTTCAGATTAATCGGTTGACAGGAAGAGGGTGAAATTTGATTTACTAAATTTGACCCAAGAATGAATGAACCGGGCTGAGCTAAATAAAACCGTTTAAAAATATATATGTAGTGACGTTCTTATGACGTTTCCTACAAAGTTTGTAGATTTGAATTGGGTTAGGATACTAAATCTTACTATAAGTATAAAATATTTAATACTATTATTAAATAATTTAGATGATTTTGAATTTGAAACTCTCCTTACATAATGTCTCAAAATTGTAATTTTCGTATTCAAAATCTTACCCTAGGAGATACGGAATATGATATAAATTTCAATGAACATTTGTTAGCAAGCTTAAGCAAAGCAAAAGCAAATCTATCGTTTCGTCACTAACCTCTTAATCCGGCGATTTAGGGTTGATTTCGCTACGTACCAATCTGTATTTTGATTTTTATATTTGTCTCTCCTATAGTAAGTAAAACATTGTGAGGCAAACTGTCGCCTAATTTGTACGTTATTTTTACGTTTATAGATATACTTTCAATAATAAATGATGTTACATTTAATGTGAGGAAGTTAGAAAGGTATTCGTTTCATTAGAATTTTGTAAAATATAATTGTATTTTTTTTAGAAATCTAAAAGCAATATTAATACAAAATTAAAGTGAAATTTATATATTGACTTACGTTCATGAGATAGAAATTGCTCAACTTTGATAATTATTTAGTAAAAATAGGCATAATCAGTTGTAGTCATCTACTATATTGTAGACACAGTGTAGATTTAATCAGAAAGTCGGTGTTGCCAACACAACCACAATACGACAATCAAGAACTTTTCACCTAACAAAACCACTTATAAACACAATTTTCGCTCTAACATCGTCTATTCCAAATGGGACGTTGAGGAAAAAATCACATTTACGTCAGTCTGACCCAACCGAGCTCTATCTCCCGATCCCATTCACTCAGAATAGCTCCGAAGGTCCAGGGAGCCTTAATAAGCGCTATCGTACCAAGGCACGCCGCTATCTCGAAATTACCGCAGATACATTTACGTTCGCCGCATAAAGAAATAATTTACGTGGCGAATCCTGAGCTGCTTTTGGTGTAATTAAGGAGGTGTCAGCGATTTTTCAGATTTGTTAGTTAGTAGTCTTTACAACTAAGTAATGTGTTTTAACAAGTCATCCTCATAATTATCTTAGGGCTTATCTGTCCCTATCTCATACGTTTAATAAATCCTACTAATATTTTTGTAAGTATGGATGATAGTCACTCTTTTGCGTAAAAACTACCAAATAGATTTTATTGAAACTTCCTAATAATATGGCTACAATTTATAAAGATACTAGCGGCCCGTCCCGGCTTCGCACGGGTAGACATTAGGTACTCTTCGCAGCGTATGCGATGAAAGACATTTTATGCCAAATTATTTTTTAATTTAATAATTATCATAGCAGCGCCATCTATTGATTACTTACTCAACCCAGTCGAAAGGTATCGACATCTGTTAGAATCATTTGGAGTTAACAGATAATTGTGACTGTCAAATAATAACAGCAAAATAATTAGCAATAAATTAAAATTGCAACGATAATTTGAGATTTAAACTATCCTATCTCTCAAGTTGGATCGAACTGCACATGGTGTGCGAATTTTATTATAATCGGTTAAGTAGTTTAGGAGTTCATTGAGCACAAACATTGTGACATGAGATTTATATATATTAGATTAACTGGTACCCGCGATTTTGTCTGCATAATGATAGGTTTTTTCTGAGTTACTTGACACTAACCGTTATATTTGTTCGCCGCTCACTAAATGGGCCTCCCAAAAAAAGTAGCCCAGTTGGTGCGAAGAGAGCAACATTGGTCTGAACGGCTAACGGGTGTAGAGGGATGACATTATTACACTTCCACCCTTCGAGCATCTGCTCTTGCGACTCCACTCTGTCTGGCCGGCTAAGGCAAGACAGACGCGGGCATACGACCCCTGAAGCACATCGCTACGTATTTTCTTGCAGATAACAGCGTGAATATAATCAACGTTTTAATTTGTAGACACTATCTTAAAAAAAATGTTATTACGCATATGCACATGTTATTGTAGATTTGATGTGACTTTATACCAAGATGCGAATGAGACTATTTTATTTATTTATACTTCATGTACAATTAAAAAAAGTGTACAAAGGCGGACTTAATGCCCGAGGCATTTTCTGCCAGTCAACCTTCGGGTGATGCAGAGATACAATGTGGTAGATGTACGGTCGGCCAAGAAAGTGGTCTACCAGTTTTGACAAAATTTCATATGTGAGTAAAATAGCGATAAGGTTGAACTCCTGTACTTATTACCTTTTTAAGATTATGCAGAGTGATGACATTTAAACCTAAAATAATCTGACAGCTATTAATCTGTCAATTTTGTCAGAATATTTTTGCACGGCAAAATCAACTCTGTTACTTTATAGCGCGCAAATGATTTTCAACCTTAGGGTGGTAGACCACTTTCTTGGCCGACCGTACCAATCCAGACTATGATTACCTTGAAATCACTACGAATCGCACAGTAACCGATAAAACTTCCGCAAGATAGCAAACAACGATTACACTTTTTAAAATTTTAGAACAGTCGATATAATACAAATAATAGTGTAATACACGACATCGCTAGATCTCTTCCATTGGACCACAAAAATGTTAGAAAAAATTGCGGGGTTACGCGAAGACAGCGTGTTAGGTGAGATGTGATCGAGTGCCGTGACTGGCTACTTTGGCCCGCGGGCGCTCGAGGGTTGATCCGCGTGCGTCTGTTAGCGGTTAACGATTAGCTGATGAAAAAA
This sequence comes from Scirpophaga incertulas, assembly GCA_036419045.1. Taxonomy (NCBI): domain Eukaryota; kingdom Metazoa; phylum Arthropoda; class Insecta; order Lepidoptera; family Crambidae; genus Scirpophaga; species Scirpophaga incertulas. The sequence goes on from CM071627.1 coordinate 36,430,953, forward strand.
AATACTCGATACACGTAAGGAATCGGATAAATCTTATGACCAAGCAAATATTATGTTAACAGTGTTAGATATAAAGATGCCAAATTGTATATTCGTTTTGTCATATCTGTTACTTTATTTTGGGTGGCCAGCGTACATAAACTGTATAATAGCAGATATTTTTTTTTACTATGAAATAATGATCATATTGATAGAAACATCACACATAGACGTCTCTTATTTATGTACCAATTCTATTAATCATTGGGATATGTTAAACGTGCTAGATTGGATGACCTGTTTTAATTTTCTATTGTTAATTTGAATAACCAACTAGACAATAGATATGAATGCGATTGTCGAGTTTATTGTTGAAATATTTCAGACATCTGGCTGCTAATACAATAAAATAAACGTACAATCTAATAAATTCATAATAAAGCTTTGTATTATTGTTTCTTTTGTAAATAGCTTTAGATGTACACGGGCAAAACGTCTAATCCATCGCAACGCCAGTAACGAGAAAACAGACTGTTGTAATTTAAATGAAATTCATTTGCCTAGTAGACAAAGAGATTCTTGCGAATATATTGTGAAGTTACTATAGATTCTAAGAAGTTGTCGATTATTTTTCTAGATTTGCTATTAGATTCTCAAAAATTAAACCTCCCAAGCTTAGTTTAAAATTCTTCAAAGTTGTCCAGTTAAAGCCACAGGAGTCGACTCGACAGGGGCCGGAAAAATGGGGGCCCAAAATCGTAAGTCTAGTATGATTAACAAAAAAACCGACTTCAAAATTGAAAAATCAAAAACTGAAAAATGGTTAACTTAGCACAAAGTAATTCGAATTATGATTTACATGGAAAATAAACAATCAAGTACTAAAAAGTGAGAAATAAGTTTTTAAATTAAATATGAGTACTGTGATTAACAGCTTAAGAATTTCTTTATTTCCGCCCGCGTCTGTTCAACCTACCTAAATCTTAAACTATAAACAATATTTACATTATATTTTTGTAATTTAAATGTAATTTAATCTAACAAAATTTGCAATATACAATTATTTTAACAATATTACTATAATAAATTAATTTCGAGTCGGTGCCCCAGCCTGTAATCACAGATAGATAGTAGGGTCAATTTAATTTTGTTTGACTTTTACTTGTTACAACTATATTCCAAATTAAATACAACTTTTTTTTTGGACGGACTTATGCTGAACCTGATATGGTTATATTCAGCTTTGCAATGAGTGTGTTTATGGAAGGCGCATTAAACAGGAGGTTCGACGCCTTGCTTGCTAACGACACATAATCTATACTAATATTATAAAGAAGTAAAGTTTGTGTGTTTGTATATTTGTATATTTGTTAAATTGTAAGGGGTAATCTCGGGATCTACTGAACCGATTTTAAAAATTCTTTCACCAATAGAAAGCCACATTACTGCTAAATGTTATACGTTATATAACAAAACGAAAAATAAAAAGGCTTTTACGTGGTAGTCCGTTTTGCAAAGTGAATCGGAGAAATAACGGTCGAATGAAAGCGTTTCTTATGAACGCTGCCTTAACTATGAAATATATATTTTAGAGTTCTAGAGAAAAGATGTGAAGCTTGAAAATGCCTACAAAAAAGTCAACGACAACATATGTCTAACTTTTATATTTAAGTTACAAAAAGTAGTTTTTATTTAATATTACAGTTAGAAATTAAAACAGAACACTGTGTACTGAAAAAGGATTATTAATATTATGCCCAACAAAGTGGGCACGGGTCAGCTAGTTATATATAATTTTATAGGTCTATACTATGTATGTATTAAATAGTAAGTTTATAACCATTTTGATCTTTGTCTGCGCCAAACGCCACTCGTCACTCGGATGATTGATAAAGAATTGTTGCAGTAAATCCGCCATGTGCACTTTATTTTTATGTATATTGCGCAATTAAGATTAAATAAACAAATTAATTAATGGGCCAGTTGGTATCGACATAGACGGACCAACTTCTTTCTTTGGTTCACAAATTGGTGATATACTGAAGGAAGGTTAGATCAAGAGTAACCTATAATCGACGAGCGTGCATGAAAGTATAAATAAAAGTTGAGGAAGCAAAGGGGAAAGCCATGCATACCATGGGAGAGCCATGCTTCGGCACGAATTAGGCCGAATCGACCGGAGTGATACCACGACCTCACAGAAAACCGGCGCTTGCGCTGTGTTTCGCCGTAAGTGAGGGTACCGGAGGTCCAACCCCCCTTCCCCCTTATTCCCTTTTAAAAGGCCGGCAACGCATCTGCGACTCCTCTGGTACTGCGAGTGTCCATGGGCAACGGTTATCGCTAACCATCAAGTGATCCGTTTGCTCATTTGCTGCCCTATCCTATAAAAAAAATGAGAAGTATGTTTGGGTAGTAGCAAGTCGAAAACTAAGATCTCTGCCTATCCCTATGGGAAAGACATGTGAGTATATGTATGTATGTATACGACACGTGAGCTCTTGACTTTCTTCTTATCCGCTGGTAAATTATGATATTGGAGAAGGTGAAAGGGAGCCCTAACTTGCAATCTTCGATAGTTAATTTTCAATTGTAGGAACATAGCATTGTTATTGTAGGGGACTCTGTATCAGGGACATCCACTTAGAACTCTCTTACCTATTTCAACCACAAAAGAGGTCCATTGACACTTCGAGTCATAGGGTTTATGACAATGACGTAACTGGATACCATGACGCAACCATACACTAAAATTCTTATGAGAGTTTCAGGTTTAAAACGAGTCTCAGAAAAATATTACATGAGAAGAGCTTATTAGCAAAAATATGCTACTTAATAGATAGATAGATAGATATACTTTATTCAAACTGACAACACAAACAAAACACACACAAAAGAAAACATTATAAAGTATTAAAATACATTTTGGTAACAAATTGTACATTAAAGAAAGGTTTGAGTTTCAAATGTGCGCTGCAGTTTGAAAAGGTTAATAATATAAATATGTCGCAGAGAGCAAAAATCGGAACGTCAAGTTGATAATCGATATCGACTTGGGTGTATTCGATTTGTGTGTTGGCAACCCTACGCTTGACACTAAGGCGATGACAACCAACCTCCGAGCGGGTAGGCACCAGTTTGCGAGTGGACGTCAAGCCGAGCGGGTGTGTCCAACATACAACCGACTTCACCACGTTCCGAAAGTAATCCATTTCCATCTGGGCCGTGTGTGATTATTTTTGATTGTTCATTATTGGATATTATTCTTAATAAATCAAAGAGTGTACCGAAACTCGTATTTCGTTTGATTTCACCATGGGGGATGAAGAACGCTCGCATCCATCCTCGTTAAATATATGCTATTAAGTTCATTGGAGAATCGGTCTTAGAGAAACAGTTGCGGATTTAAAATTAGTTGTGAAATCAAAGTTTAGTTCAGTCAGTTGCTTAGAAAATGGCTAATATTAAAAATTGAAACAGAGTTGAGAACAATAAAGTTGAGTACTAAAATAGAAGGTAGTTTCATAAGCACTTTGCTGCTAATCGCTCCTCTTATAAACCCGCTAACACTTGGCCACGCCTTGTATACACATGATAGTGTTACCCAAGACATTACAGCAACGAGGTCGGATATTACGTACGTTTGTTTAATGGATACTGTGAATAGTTCCCTCGGAATTGTTTCTTTCACGTTTTATGACTATCTTTAAGAATACATTACATGTAACGTCTTTATATCCGTGCTATACCAAAAGTAAGGCTGTGGTTATATGTTTAAGACTATGGCGAGACTTAATAGTTTGAGCGTCTGCGCAGGAATGGTGTGGTCTCAGGACACAAGTTCGATTCTTTATTAGAGTTTTGATATTTATCCAAAATACCTTATTTGGTATATTATAAAATTAAATAAATGCCTAATTATCAGAAAGTATAACACATACACCGAAATATTATAATAAGATATGAACTCACTCTTGCCTTGAAAATCACAATTTACAATGTTTAAGTCGGGAACACCGACGGAAGAGAATCATTCGACAGTTTTCAGTTTGCATTACAAATATGGACGCGTTTGGTGAATAGTTTGGTGTGAATGGGGGGAACGTTAACCACATATAGAAAGACATATGAAAACTCACTACGTCGTATTGGTGGATTGGTGCAGATGGAATCAAGTTGTGCAAATTCTTAGTACATCTGTAGAACGTAGGATGTATGCGACTTGACGGCGATGTTCGAGGCACTGTATCTCTTAGACACTTTATCTAATTTTACAAATTATTTTTGTAGACTTGCCTATGTATGTATGTGTCTATGTGACCGGAAAATAACAAGATCTGTAAGTTTATTAATCTACTAGGAAGTTTATAAGCTTTCGTAGGATTCTAAACGGGAGATAAATTGTAATATTTTACGTCCACATTTTAGTAAATTGATAAACTTACTGAACTCACTCGTAAAATAATAAGTAAGCAATAACCAAACGCTACGCGCGATCTGATTGGTTGACTGTCACGTGTCACTTCTCCTTCCTTGCGGCCTTAATAATAAAGGCTTTCGTATTACACAATTTCTGTCGTTTTATTTACATAGAGCAAAGTAGTGTTCATTAGTGTATTTTGTAAGAGTATTCCTGTATTTTAGCTAGTAACTGTTAAATAGTTTATTGAAACTGATAATAGCAAACTCAACTCACTACATACGTGCCAGAGACCAGGCATTGTTGCTTCCGATTTATAGTTTGTCAAGTCTGATTGTACCAAAGTCTATGGACACAAGCATTGCCACTATGAACATTGACCAATCAGAGAGCAGTGTGTTATTTTACGTATTTCAAAGATGCGTATATTTAAAAGAGTTTCCGTGATTGGTCGAACAATATAAAATTTTACGAATAATAATATAAAAGTTTATAAATTTACCGTGTGACGTCGAAAATTGATAATTTTACGAAAATGTGCACGTAAAATAATACAATTTATCTCCTGTTTAGAATCCTACGAAAGTTTATAAACTTCCTAGTAAATTGATAAACTTACGGATCTTATTATTTTCCGGTGACATCTATATCCCTATGTATGTTTAAACTACACAACGGATTTTGATGCGGTTTTTCTTAATATATAGAGTGATTGAAGAAGAAGGTTTATATGTATTAACATCTATTAAATAGGGGAGAAATTTTTGAGGGTTCTAATGTGTCGTAAATAATTTAATTTTTCCGCTTACATTGCAAACGCAGGCTGAACCCTACGAGATTTATCAAAATAACGTACTAAGTATTGTACACATTCAAAAGGTCTACAGCAAACTCCGCGATAGTATATGTCTATCTCTTATGGAAATCGCACAATAACATTTTTTGTGATTTAATTTTCACGACAAACAATTATTAATTTTCGACGCGATTTTAACCATTACAGCATTAATCCTTATCCAATGAAATACCTTAAATGCATTGTTGATTTAATATAGATTTATATGGCAGTTTTTTCTTGTGTGTATTTATTATCAGCGTTGCACCCGTGCGAAGCCGGGGCGGGTCGCTAGTGATACATATTATAAATGCGGAAGTTAATGTGGATTCACAATAATATAGCTCATCCATCAGAATAACACATAGGCTATAATTTAAAAAGATATACGCCGCGCTTAATACTCGTATAAGCTACTTGAAATATTAATTCTTGCGCAGAGGAAGTCGCGGGCACCACAGTTAGTTTACAATAATAAAAAGTCAAATACAGTCAACCTTAGATTTTGTCAAAAGTATACGCTACAATTTTTTTTTAATGTTAAATACGTTGACATAACACAGGCTATTTATAAAGATATTGTGGGAATTGTCACGTAGTAGGAAAAAATCTACCATCTGCGAGCAATTCTGGCGTGCGCTGCCGAACCCTTTTTTTTTTCCCCACGGGGGATGGTAGTGAATCCTCATAGGGGGCGCGCCACCACAGTGGTCGCTATGACAACCCCCTGGTGCTTGGACGACCTCGCACCGGATACCACCCGCAACTGGTCTACGGCGGATGGTTATGTTGGACTCTAGTAGAAGGCCAGCCTACCAACTAAACACTACCTACGCCTTTGGTCGGGCGGAAGGCCTGGAACCCTATCGGCTTGAACTAACGCTCCCGCCCTCCAGAACGGGGGCGGTGCATAGCGCAGCATCAGGAGAGTGCGTGCGCTCCGATGTGGGTTCGGTTACCAGAGTGATCCGAATAGTATAACATGTGCGCTTATGCACTTAATAACAAGTTAAGCTAACTACACAGCGTGTGTGATTGCTACTTACGTGCTTGTGGAGTTCGGCGACGCAGAAGCTGCCTCGAGTAGCCTGTTGAGCTTAGTTGAAATTGTGTTTGGCGGGTCTGATAACGCGTGTTTAGGACGGCGAATGCGGTCGGAAACTGCGTAATCGGACGCGTTCTTAATCAGCGGATTGGGGTGTGCGGATGCGGCTTTGAAGAAGCGCTCCGAGCTGCCAAAACCGCTAGAAGAGTTACACATCGCACTAATAATACAATAGTGTATCAACTCAAAACGTCGTACTTGACATAATACTATAAACACACGCAAAATTTGATTCCTCACGCGTGATCAAGACCGTCGTTCGATTAGTGCAACAACAGAATAAGGATAAATTAAAAAACTTATGTGACAGTTATTCAATTTGCAACTATTACATGAAGTGAGTAATAAGTTTTTTGTTGATTCTGAAAAATGTTCGATTTTGAGTTGATACACTATTGTATTATTAGTGCGATATGTATGTAATGAACGATGGATATCTTAAATAGACCTACAAATGTCACAATCAAAATATAAATATGAATAACACAAGGCTACAATTTATTAAGATATACGCCATGCAATTATAAGCTACTCGAAATACCAATTAACAACTAGTACCACAATAAAAACAAATACAGTAGACCCTCTTTAATCGGCACTGCTATCCGTCGCGATAGTAATCCGGCGTTTGCGTTTGTTTGTTTGTTGGCGATGGGCGTGACGAGGGAATCATGTTGAGATATGACAAATACTTGTATCAACAAACAAATGCCGATCGGCCAAGAAGCAAAAGAAAATTGTCAGTTTCTTTACTCCAATAGAATAGTCCACCAGAACTGTAAGTCTTGGTATGCTTATGTTTCTATTTACAATAGGCCTTTTTTTTTTTGTTCCCCTGAGGAAAATGCATTAAATTGCATACCCCGGCTGTGGCGAGCCGTGGTTATGTGGGGCTCTCCTCCCCAGAAGGGGGAGGCCTACCCACTAAAAACCTCAGGGATGGCCTTCCTCAGGCATGTAGGGAACCCCCGGGAACACCAAGCCACCTCCGGGAACCCCCAGCCTCCGCTCCCCTGCCTAGAGGGGAGCCCTCCTCAGGGGAGGCTACCACCTCCCCCGGTCTCCTCCACCGACGACGCCCCCCGGCCACGGAAGGGGCGTGGTCCATCCCGGGTCGCCGCAGCAGTCGCGACTTCCTCGCGCCCGCCGGCGACCCGCGGATTTACAATAGGCCTAAGACGATTTGTGTATTTTTATGTATGTGTTGCAGCCAACTGGTTAAAATAGCCGTTCAATCAAACAGCTAGCCCTTTGACTGAACAATCACACAGCTATACGTCGTTTAGCCGAGTTGATTGCAACGTTCAACATTACAGCTAGACGACGGTTAAATGGCAAATTAACTAAGGTGACCATTAGTTTAGTACTTAATTTGAGAGAATAGGAAGACTTTTTGTAATTTCTTGGGAGGTTATTCTTGAATTAAGTTAAAGAGGTGACCAAAACTTTGATGAAATAAGTATAAATAAAAAAATTATTAATCATCATATTGTTTATTGCACCAAGCAAAAAATTACAAACTCAAAAATTTACGAAGCAGGAATCATTTCATAATCCCGTAATTTCTCTTCGAATATTTGTTTAAACTTTGATTCACTCATATCACTCGTAACCTGACCGTGATCTCATAATTTCTGTGTCGTTAATAACACGTGTAACGTATATTTACTACTTACTTTCCGAAAAATATCTTTAAATAATCACAAACCACGGCTAGTTGACGCCATATTGAAAACAAAACGCACCTAGCGCTGCGGTGGTAAGCGCTGATCTAATTAAATTAGACGGCGGCTTTTGAATCAGCTGTAGTGTTGAACGTTTTGAGCGACTCAAATATTCAATTAATAAGCTAGACGTATGCTTGAATGGCGTTATTCAGTCAAAGGGCTAGCTGTTTGATTGAACGGCTATTTTAATCAGTTGGCTGCGACATATGTACTGTCATTTTCCAGTAATCCGTCTGATATCTGCCGGATATAACGAGAGCCTACTGTACATTAATTATAGTGGCAAGCATTGGTTTACCTCGATGTTTATGCAAAGATCAGATAACCCAGAGCGATGTGGTGAACAATAGAGAATTTCAATGTTCAGTGGGTGTTGCTCAGATGATTGGTGACCCCATTTGCATGTGTGCAATGACATCAAGTTGTGTGATGCCAATGGACACTGATGCAAATGAATAAATGTCACAGATTCTATGTTGTTCTATGTAAACTTTTTTTTAATTAACGAGAAAATGGGAATATAATGGAGTTTCAAATCACTTCATGTTACTCAACATACTTAATATGATATTCGACTAGCAGATGTACGGCATAATATTAGTAGCAATGCTTAGAGATAACCCTAGTAGGCTTCAGATATGTCAAGATTTATCTGGATATATCGCATCAAGCTCAGATACAGAATGATCAATTTCTGTAGATCTTCGGAGGACTCTACATCCAACAATGGGTATCTTTCGGCTTTATTACCGTACATAATAATTTCAAATGTAACACATACGTAAATCCTTCTTTAAATTTTATTTGATTTGTGACATTTCTTTGTAACATTTCATTCTATACTGCGCACGCGCAGGCCGTGAAATGATATTCTAGGCGAAGCTTCGTTTACTCTCACCTTTTCACAAGGACTATATAGGCTACAAACAAGCATAGTTTACTGTAAAAATACCTGCGACTGCGTTTGCGCAGGACACTTATAGTTAATGATGTGCCGAGTCGCTGTTTTGGTGGATCAAGTCGATTTACTTCTTTACTATTCAAAGTTGATAGACAAAAGGAATGTTATGACGATGTAAATAGTGCTCTCTCGAGAGTTCTGTATTGGTTCACAACTAATAATTTGTCTTTAAATTCTAAGAAAACAAAATGTATCAAATTCTCTTTGCCCAATGTAAGGCAGGTTGATACTCGTTTAAATATGAATGGTGATGTCATATTCTTAGGAATTACGTTAGATTCACGACTACAGTGGGATCCACATATTGAAACTTTGGCAATCAAACTTAGTTCAGCGGCGTACGCAGTAAAAAAGATTAGACTTTTAAGTAATGTTGAAACGGCAAGAATTGTTTATTTCAGCTACTTTCATAGTGTTATGTCCTATGGACTGCTGCTATGGGGATCAGCGGCTAACATTGAGAGTATTTTCCTTTTACAAAAAAGAGCGATTCGTGCTATTTACTGTTTACGGGCTAGAGAATCCCTAAAAGAATTGTTCAAAGAAATTAATATTTTAACTTTAGCTAGTCAATATATATATGATAATTTAGTTTTTGTATATAGAAACTATAATAAATTCAATAAAAACAGTGATCTACATAATGTGAATACTAGAAACAAAAATAAACTTGCCGTTCCAATGTTCAGACTCCATAAAACTAGCTGTTCGTTCTTGGGGAAATGTATATCTATGTTTAACAAACTTCCGCAAGGTGTCATTGATTTGCCTTTATATAAATTTAAAAACCATATCAAAAAGACACTCACGAGTAAAGGTTATTATAAAGTAAGTGACTATCTTAATGATCACACTGTTTGGGAATAGGGACACTATTCATAGAGCCATGTTTGGTAACAACATTATTTATAATATTGTATTATTTTATATGTGTATGTAAATATACATACGACTGTAATCGTGTTAGGTGTGATTGTATCTTGTACTATATTGTATTTTTGTATTCTATTATTGTGATTGTTAACATTGAAAAGAGGAGATAAAAAATAGACCTTCAGAGTTTCTTGCCTGTTCTTCTCGAGAAGGCTCTCCCAATTTCCGAACAGGTGTCGAGTCAATATATTTTTTCTTTTTTTTTCCTTATTCGTACGTACGGACAAGGTTTTTGTTTTTTTTTTTTATTTAAGCTTTTTTTTTTGTTTTGTTTGTTGACGTCAATAAGTGCCTGTAAAGGTCTATGTTGAATAAATATTATTTTGATTTTGATTTTGATTTTGATTTTGATTTTGATTTTGATTTTGATTCGAGTCAGTTTATACGGTATTCGAATCAGGACTCGATTCCCTGATTCGAGCCCAGTACTCGAATTCTATGTTTAGTATTCGAATATTTCTAGACTCGAGTCTAGAAATTCGAGTCTGGAAATTCTAGTCCAGTCTAGAACTAGAGTCCGATTTTAGAACAAAATCAAAACAAAAAGTTGCAGGTTCAAACTTGTTTGTAATATTAGGCCCGCGCCATTTCATTGCTTTAAACAGTTTGCGAGTAAAAGCGAGTTAACCAAACTCGAATACTAGAGTCGAGTTAGTAGGACTCGTGTAAATAGAATCGCGTTAGCGAGTACGAACCGATTCTTCCTGACTCGAGTACTGGAATCGAGTCCAGCGTACTCGAATCAAAATAAATTGGTATTCGAGTAGGCGAGTCCAAAGCGGGTATCGAGTCAAACCGTACTCGGCACATCGCTACTTATAGTCATATTTTGGACAATTCACACAAAAACATTATAAATTTCAGCGTATGTATTATTTCCTAGATATATCCTATTACTATTATAAAGGCGAAAGTTTGTAAGTATGCATGTATGGATGTTTGTTACTCTTTCACGTAAAAACTACTGAATGGATTTGAATGAAACTTTACCACAATATAGCTTATACATCAGAATAACACATAGGCTACAATTTTTGAGGTTTCTAATGTGAGGTCGTAAAAAAAACACATTTTTTGCGCTTACATTGCAAATTGTCTGTTGTGTCTGTTTATAGGAGCATACTGCAGTAGCTACCTATAGGCCTATGATTAGGGCTCTGCAGTGCTTAGTTACCGTATTTCTTACTTATTACTAGACTAGACAGGACGAACCTGAAGTCCACGCGAACGAAGTCGAGGGCAAAAGCTAGTAAGCTATATTATTGTAAAGTTTCATTGTCCATTAGGTAGTTTTTACGTGACAGAGTAACAAACATCTATACATACAAATTTTCGCGTTTATAATATGACTAGCGACCCGCCCCGGCTTTGCACGGGTGCAACGCTGCTACTAATCACATTACAGAAAAACTGTCATATAGATCTATATTTAAGGTATTTAATCGGATATGGATTGCTAAAATCTATTTATGCTGTATTGGTTAAAATCGCTTCGAAAATTAGCCTTATTGTCTCGAATTTTCTGTAGACCTTTTCGATGTTATATGATGAATGAATACTTAGTACCTACATTATTTTGATAAATTTCTTAGGGTTGACCCTGCGTTTGCAATGTAAGCGGAAAAAATGTAATTATTCACGACATCACATTAAAAACCTCAAAAATATCAGTATTTCTCCACTATTTAATAGATGTTATTATTAGAGATCGGATAATCGGATGCATATTTACCTAGAGTTAGTTTAAGACAAAGTATGGAAACGGCTTTTTATTGTTTTGTTAAATAAAATTTTTCACAATTTCTGTTTTTTTATTCAGTTATTTAATTGATTATTGTTTTAGTCAAACTAGCTCACTACTTTCGTATAACACTCTTCATGTAATAAATTGTACACTCATAAATCGCACGGGGAACTGAAACTAAACTTCATGTGAATACGTATGCATAGTTGTGTAAATAAACCCGGAGTCTCGGTCTTTTGAAAATAAATACCACGTGCTAATTTAGTAATTTTAAAACAATATCACTACGTTAAATTTGCAGCCCCATATTTTTCCGGGATTTTTATTTAACAAAATGTATTTATAAAGCCGCTTCCATAATTTGTGAGCCAAAAATTAACTTTAGGTAAATATGCATCCGATTATCCGATCTCTAGTTATTATACATATAAACTTTCTTCTTCAATCACTCTATCTATTAAAAAAACCGCATAAAATCCGTTGCGTAGTTTTAAAGACTTAAGCATACATAGGGATATAGGGACAGAGAAAGCGACATTGTTTTAATATTAGTAGTATAATGTGTCACAAAATTCGATTAAATGTTTTTTAATTAAATTACGTATCTTAAAAGGTTGCCACGGGGGATGGATTTAACATTAGCAAATAACTCGTACCCATTTTAGCGATTTTTTATCTATACATATAATAAGACAGTAAAAATATTTTGTCTGTACATTTAGTATTTTTGACTGAAATGGATAGAGGGGCACTTAAATAGATTATTAGAAAGCAAAAAAAATTTTTGGAAATCAATAAGTCGCAAGGTCAAACTTTAAAAGTGGATTTGAGATGTAACTGTTTTTCCCACGGCCAACTTTACGTGGCTTGCTCACGAGTCAGCAGTGCAGAGCATTTGTTTTTTTTAGCCCCTGAAGGAAAAACGAATAATGTGGTATATAAAGAAATTCTTTGAGTTTACTTTACCTCAAGGAATTGCTTTATACCAAAAATATTTTAATCGGTAAAATCGTATATTAATATGATTTGTGTATCAATAACATTCAACTCGAAATTTACGCAGACGAAGTCGCGGGCAACAGCTAGTATTGTATAATCGTATAGAAAGAACTAAAATCACGCCTGAATTGTCTGTGACGCCGTTTCATATTTAGTTCAATAAACAGATAAACAAGGTTGCAGCCCAATAAACTTGTTTATATTAATGACACAATGGCTGTTACTCTTCTTGTATTGTCGCTGTTATATCGACAGCAGCCGACGTTTGTCATTTGTTGACAAACAAACGTACCAAAAATAAACATAACGTTCGACTTTATACACACAGCTGTTGCCAATGGCAAGTATTTCATTTACAAGGTATTTTATCCTATAATACTTCTTATTAGACGACTCATCGAACATTAAGTCACACAAGTACACACAGAATGTAAGCTTGAAAATGTAAGCTTTACGTGTCTACTACAATCTTCTATAATGTAAATCTTCAATTGTTATACTTGACTGGAAATCTTATTATGATGATCATTCACGGTCTAAAGGCATTTGGTACAGAACATTGGTAAATGAGCCATCGCAAATACCGTGGTTTACCTCCTTAAAGTTAAATAGAAGGGAAATGGTTATTTGCTTCAGAATGAGGACAAATCATATTCCTCTCAATAAATTTAAATACCTCATGAAAAAGACCGATAGTCCTAATTGTACGGTGTGCCATCGGGAGGAGGACCTTCTTCATTTGCTATTAGAATGTAAAATTAATAATCAACTAAGGATGTCTCTTCTAGAGGACACACAGACCCACAAGAGAAATTTATTCTTTCTTTTTCATTCTATTTTGAGCTCCGGGCTTAAGGATAAACACAGTGACAGAATGTTAAGTTTTGTTATACATTCATTGTATTTAAGATCTCAAGTTTATAATTAAAATAATAGTTCTCTATGGATCCTATCACGGCTAACCCCTATTGGTTTATAATAGTATATAAGGTATATAATAGGTTAATAAGTATAATAGAATAGAACTCATAATGTTTTTGAATAAGCCGGCTTAATCTACGATGTATGGCTTTATTTAAATAAAAGAATAAATAGTTATTTATTATACAAGAGTGGAAATTTCCTTTTTAACCGCGTGCTCGATTTGGATGACCGAGCAAGCGAAGGATTCTAAATTAGAATCCTGAGCGTCAGCGAGGGAAACAAACGAGCACAAGGTGAAAAATCTTTCCACTCGAGTGCAATACGTAACTTTTCATCCCACCTCAGCGAGGAAATGACAAAATGAAAAAGAAAACAATTTATAATGACAAATTATATTAAGCAATAAAACGTGAAAAACTAGAATGGCGCGAAGCACGCAAATAAAACAAAGAAACCAAGAAGGTTCCAAATTTAAATTTTTTCACAATTTAAAAAGTTCTAATCATAAATTTGGCACCATAGAGGTTACATTAAATAGGTTTAATGACGTTTTGAATTTACAATTATATTGAGTACTCATTATATGTGATGTTCTAAATTCAAATCTACTTTGCCGCTCAAGCGAATAAAATAGAATTTTCCAGCCAGATTTCGAAGCGCAAAATTACACTTTCCGAGGTGGTGGGATGAAAAAAAAATTGTTATACTTACAAACATTACAATATACGTTTCTAAATTATTACTTTCTGCTCGTATAATGTTCGCAGATTCCGATATACTGATATATGACTGTATCAATAACTTTAATAATTGATAATTAAGTTAAAACCTGAAGGTTTTATTAATACTTTAAATTAATCACAGATGGCGATTTACATAGATTATAGACACCATAATAGTAGTGGCATTACTCGAGTTTTGTTGTTAGGGTAACCGCCTTTTATTTTTTTTAACGAAGTGGAATACTGTTACGCACCGTACATGTAAATGGCTAATTAACCCACCCGCTAAACCACCTCGATGTCCATTCTGTGCTCACTTAGGGTAATCTGGATACTAGAAGCCCACCCAGATCACCCATGGACAACCCGGCCAGTAGGGTAACCGCCCTAGCTTAGTTCTTAGTCAACTACGCTAGCCCTGTACGGATTGGTTGACTATATATACCTGTGAATATCTTCGTAGGTATATACAGATTGTCTCTCGATGATTTCCATCACCATATGAGCCTCAGATAAATTTATATATGAAATTTGAAAAATTAAAAGTAGTTTTATACATGGGAGGATCAACTCCAGGCCTCCCGAATCCACCAATTCAAAGACTAGTATTATGCTCAATATGTTCCAAATACCCTAACCTTCGTATTCTAAAATCAAAGTTAAACTGAAATCGCTGTTTCAGTAGTTAGAATAGTATGGTACTATTAGGCTCATATAGCGCCATCTCTTTCTAACTGTACTCCAGCAAAGATTTGGTTTCAGTTTCAGATACAGGCCTAATTTATACTGTTTTACTTTAACGGTGTAAAGCTCCAAATGTCAATATTTTTTCGTTACCTTGAATTCACATTTATTAACATTGTTTATTACAAATTCATGTTTGATGGTTATTCTATTAATAATTATTAAAAAACTGACTTTTGTTCATCATTTATGGTTCATATACATTCAAACCGACATTATAAACTGAAAACTAAATAAATTAAACGTTGTTATGTAACAGTGTTTAATTTATTTAGTTTTGAGTTCCTCTGCAGGTGTATGCCGGTAGCGTCACTTTTTACAAGCTTTTATTTAGTTTCACCTGTCCCGTTGTCTGTCGTTCTGTAATCAAATCTTGCAACTTAAATTTGATGCACTTCCCGGTGTCCGATTGAGCTGAAATTTGGTATACGCGTTTAGTTCGGATGACAATGCATGATTAACTGTGTGACGTCATTCTAAATCCAACATGGCGGCGTATCCAATATGGCGGACCAGTTATTTTTAATGCACTCCTACAATATGGGTATCAAATAAAAGGGCTTGAAAAGAACACCTCGGTAAATAATGTGACGTCACTCTTAATCCAATATGGCGGACTTTCCCAAGATGGCGAACCAATTATTTATAATGCACCCCTACAATATGGGTATCAAATGAAAGGGTTTACTAAGCTTGGTTTTTTAGTCGGAAAATAAATTAAAAGTAAAAGAATCCTTTTTTAAAAACAAGCTTTTATTAAATGCGCTAAAAAGAACAAAATAAACTTTTAATACATATAAAAGCTTGTCGTTAAAAATATTCTATAAATTTTTTTACTTTTAATTTTTAAGGATTTTTATTGACTGAACGCAGTAGCGATGTGTCTGCGAACTGAAATATACGGGTACGCGGTGACACTGAAAACCCGTAATATAACAGTCTTGGCACCGACTCAAATCCCGATTCATTCAGACGAACACTAACTACCCAACGAATGATTCATACACCTTTCTGAGAAACGTTGCTACTCTCATGAACTTCCGACGAACCGAATTAAGGATTGTTCGCAATTATGTTTATACTCGTATATAAATCCAAGGCTCACCTATCCAAACTAAATGTTTAGACTTTGTTCGGACTATTTAGTAGATGGTTTATTTGAAGTTTGTACAAAATCGGTCGAGCGGTTCTTCATTTATCACATTTCTTGTAACAAATGAATTGAATAAATGGCGGATAATTTTGTTGATGGGGATTGGGTTGTCAAATTGAAACTTTTTTCAGTGTTGATAGTACAAGTAGTCATGTCATTCATGCGGTCATTTGCTTCGATTAAAACTAATTGTCAGCGATAACTTTTTTATCTAAATGTTTTGGATTAAGATTTAAAATAGGTAGCAGTTACTCAAATATATATTTTTTATTTCACTTTATACGTAGCGAAGCACGTACCGGGCCGCTAGTTATAGTATAATAATAGTGAAGAAGATTCGGGATTTTCATGCTCACGTTCTATATTTAACTATTACCGGAAGTCGTATTGAGGAAAACATTTTCTAAACCCTAATTAGTCAATAAGGAGACTTCATGATTACGTCATTAATTCTCTTTTGTACAATGTTGTTTTAATTGAAGGAGTAATAAGAATGTTATTTGAAGTCTTTTTCGAATTATTTATTTATTTAAACTCATAAACTAAAATGCTAAAGACACAGTCGACCAATAAAGCGTGCAGATAAGTCATTGAAACGGCAGTGCAAATTTTGTGAAAATGATACAAGTATAAATAAAGCAGCAACATTATATCTATATTGAAATATAGTTAATCAAAGATATTAATAAGGTTCGATATTGTGATATTACGTAAAAAAAAGGAGGAACTTTCCTAAAATTTAGTAAATCCTTTTTCTTGTTAATTATTAGTTCCATTTGTCAGCGCCCTTAGATATATATTTTATCTAATAATTAATATTGGCTGTATGGGCTACTACGCCTTTACACACTTTGGAAGTGCCAACTATTCAGATTATAAGAAATAATTTTTGAAGACCTATTCATAAATACCCCACAATATGGGTTTGATAAAAAAATATTGAGTTTCATTTCTAAGTACGGGGAGCTTCCTAAATTTATCGGAAAAAAGTGGCTGTGACATACAGACATAACGAATCTATATGGATTCTGTTTTATTGGCATAGACTACGGAACCGTAAAAAGTGTTATCGGCGACTTTCGTGATACTGATGAAGGTCTTGACGCAGTCTTGATTGTTCACGAATAAAATTATAGTGCATTGGCACCAAACAATAAGATCGTGACAGAATGCAGAATTAACATTCAAATGTATGACGGACACGAGTATATGTGTCCAGCGACGGAACAGCTCATGAGTATTGATAAATGTATTGAATTATTTACACTACAAGAATAGTGTTTAGTGTTCAGGAAACAAGAGATGTTACTAAAAATCCTTATCGCCTTTAAAGCACAAAGAAAAGAAATAATCTTAATAATAACATGGTACTTAAATAATAACATGGTTTGGGCGTATTTTTTTTAATTCTTGCAATAAATTTTATGACGATATTCAGAAACTTGCAAAAAAAATGATATATTATTATTAGATAAATCCTAACTAATAATATAAACGCAAAACTTTGGATGGATAGATGTTTGCTACTTTTATTATGTTTGAAACATTACAATAATATAGATTATACAACAGAATAACACATAGACTACAATTTATAAGGATATATATACACTACGCTAATAATATAAGTTATTCTACCTCAAAACACCCGATGATCCGAGATATCGCTCCTCATCATGCGAGGCCACCAGATGGCAGAAGACGGGCCCTGCCTCGAGATCTTATCTTGCAATCGACACCATAAAATAATTAAAATCTGATTATTATATAGCAAAATTCAAGATTACCCACATTGTGAAAAAACCAGGATGGTGATACCCACAGGCTATATGCCTAACCCAAGGACCCACCCGTTGTAACGGGTGGCGTATGATGCTACCGAAGAGGACCCATATGTCCTGATCGGTTACCCCAGCCCTAATTCTAGGGTTGAGATGCAGATCCGTGAGTATAAGTTATTCGATATACTAATCATGCGAAGATAAAGTCGCGGGCACCACACAGTTTTAAATATTTCTTACACTCTCACCAATAGGGAAGATGCAATATTTTTATTTTTGTGCTCATTTTAAAGAACTCCGCGTAAAATAGACCACAAGTATTAAAAAAAATGAAAAGACTGTATATTAAAAAAAAAAATGCGGTTTAAAATTGACAATTTAAATTTTCGCGCGAAAATGGACTTACAGTTCGTTTGACGTCACTCCTGTCTGTCATTGTCACTGACTCACTGATTGTACTGCGCGTGGCATTACTGTCTTTAGTTTCTTGCATTCATCTCGACGTTCAAGGTATTATTTTGTAAAAATTTACTTAATTTATTTATGGACTCCGAAAAAAAGCTGTATGGACGTATGTTTTGTGCCAATGTGTCGCATCTACTTCAAATACGTTTCCTAATAAATTGTTTTTGACTGGACCTTCTGACACAAAACTGAGAAAAATGTGGTTTCAAGCGGCGAAGAGGAATGACATTTATTACACAAAAGAAACAGTTACCTACCTAACACTTACCCAAACTTTTCAATGTCTTTTTGTTTAGTCCCTTTCATTTCTACACTTGAAAACTCTGTACTTTCGACAAAAAATGTCACTACCATGTCAACATTAACTTTTGGCAGAGTCCTAGAATCTGCTTTGACAAACCCAACTTCCATTATTATTCAATTTTGGTTTAATTGTTCACTTTTACTACAACTTATAACCTCAAATAAGTTGTCATAACAGAAGTGACGTCACTGAACGCTGATTGGTGTTTTAAATCCGTTCCGTTTCACGTTACTTTTGATTCGTAATTATTGTTAAAAAACAACATCATTTTAAATATAAACCTTGCAGTGGCCCTACTTTTATATTTTTTTAGCATTTTAATAATATAATTTTCATAAATATTATAATTGCATGTTTCCCATTAGCGTAGCCCAAAGTACACACAAACATCTGCCCTCACAGGGACTCGAACCCGGCACCTCAGAGATAGCTAGCCACTACTATTACTCGACTGCAGAGCTCGTCATATATGTTTATCTATTAAATTTCCAAAAATGATATGAGATATAAATTAAGACAATACAACAAAAAAAAAAAATTTAGTCTACAATAAAATAGACGATTACAACTGATTATGGCCGTTTTTATACTATAATTATCTGAATTGAGCAATTTATATCTCATGAAAGTATGTCAATATAGAAATTTCAGTTATATTATTTATTTATATTGTTTTTAGATTTCAAAAAATGTGCAATTATTGTTTACGTAATTCTATTGAAACGAACACATTTTTAGCATTCTCACATTAAAAGTAACATGTTTTAACATAGAAAGTATACCTATAAACGTACAAATAACAAAGTTATTTTAATATTTGTTTATACCCTCATACAAATCAGGCGAGTTTATTTAATTATGACGTCACGATTGCAGTGCTTTTACTGCGAAGCGTTTTTGAGCGGCCCGCGACAGCGCCTCGAACATGTCGATGTATCTTTTGGTTTGGTGTTGGTTCTACAATATTTCTCAGTTAAAAGAGTACTCTTATTATATATAGAATTTAAATATTGTCGTCTACCCAATTGACCATTCCCGTCAAGCGTACGATAATTTTCGAACTCGAACCCGTAACGTCAGCAATGTTCTAATCGTTCAACTACGGAGGTCGTACATACAAAGTTGTAACAAACCCTTTGATTTGATTCTAATCTACATGTTAACAACGTACAGGTTACATAAGAAGAGAAGGCTAGAAGTTCGTTTATTGGCAAATGAATCAATTTTATGACAAGATTCCACATAGTGTAGCTGAATTGCCTTTTCGTAAGTTCAAGGTTGGGTCGCCGGCGGGCGCGAGGAAATTGCGCCAGCGGATGCGGCGACCCGAGAGGACCACGCCCCTTCCGTGGCCGGGGGGCGTCGTCGGTGGTGGAGATCGGGGGAAGTATTGTAGCTTCCCCCGAGGAGGGCTTCCCTGTATCGGCGGGGAAGTGGAGGCTGGGGGTTCCCGGAAGTAGCTTGGTGTTCCCGAGGGCTCGCTACATGCCTGAGGAAGGCCATCCCTGAAGTTTTTAGTGGGTAGGCCTCCCCCTTCTGGGGAGGAGAGCCCCACATAACCGCCGGCTCGCCACAGCCGGGGTATGCAACTTAATGCATTTTCCTCAGGGGAACAAAAAAAAAAAAGATTCAAGGTACATGTTAAAAAGACGCTAATGAGAAAGGACTGTTACAAAGTGAATGATTATTTAAATGATGCCAATGCTTGGTGTTGATTTGAAGACATTACAATCTAAAGTGTAAATATTTGTTTTCCCGTATAAATTGTAAACACATATGTATGATAACGACATAATTTATTGTAAATGTTGTTATTACTGTTGATAAAGCTGATAAGTTGTTTGCGCCCGTTCTTCTTCTCCGCTAAAAAATACGTAGGAAAAAAATTTCGACGATTCAAAAGAGTTTTCTATAAAGTCATATTTGAAAATTAATTTTGATTTTGATAACTAACTACTCGACGTCAAAATCCCGTGCCTTTTTATTAAGCGGATTTAATACCACCATGTATATATGACCACATTGCTATTCGAAAAGTTTTGCAATAGTATTCCTATAGTCTTAATCTGGATTCAAAGCTGACCTTGTACCTTTGACCTTAAGTCAATTGTTGGCAAGCAGCACAAAGGTAAGTCGACTACAATAATACGTGCAGAGACGGTCATAAAATCATCCGTTACACCGTAATCTAAATATATAAACGAAGAAACTGACTGACTGACATATCAACGCACAGCCCAAACCGCTGGTCCTAGAGATTACAAATTTGGCACGTAGGTTCCTTATAAGGTGTAGGGGTGCACTAAGGAAGGATTATTCAAAATTCATCCCTTAAGGGGGTGAAATGGGGGTCCAAAGTTTGTATGGAGAAAAAAGATTTGTTTGAATATTTTATTCGAAACTTCGCAGGAGTACTCCTAACAATAAATGAGTAAACACGTCTTTCAGGATTTTTAAAATTCAACCCCCAAAAGGGGGAAACGGGTGTCAAAGTCTGAAAATCGACAATGGGTATTGTTTCTATGGTTTATCGGGTCGCTGATTACGAAAACAACAATGATTTTAAAATCCAACGTGGCGGACGTCAAACAAGAACATAGACAAAAAAAAGTGAGCCCGATATATATATATATATATATATATATATATAATATATATATATATATATATATATAAAACACATAATTTGTGAATTGTAAAATTTAATCAGATCAATACTATGATGATGATGATAACTAGCCTTTCTAATATTCACAAAAATGTAATATATAAAAATAATCGCCTTGTTTTATTCATGTCAAATCATGTTACTTTGTTATTGTTAAGTTATTGATCCAATTTGTGAAAATTTCCGGCATATACTTTCGCAATTTTTCATACTATATCGCTGACTCTGGCTTTTCTCTGTATTATATTCATTCTGATTATGTCACATAAAAAAAAATCGGGTGGGGCTGTGCCGGGGCACACGGCCGTTGGTTTTAACGTGAAACGTCTATGTTAGCGTATCGCGTTAAAAGTAAAAGATTGAAATAAAAACAAGATTGACGGCGTTTTAAGTATTTTAATAAAAAACTCAATGTCACAACAGCGAGCTGACTATATAAGTGAAATATTCACACCACATTTTTGTTTCTAGGACTAATAGTTTTTTAATTGTTAAGGTACGATGATATAGACCTTTTCGTTACGGTCCACTTTTTTAACCTGGTACCCGTATGTTTCGGCGCGATTTTAAAGACGTTTCACGTCAAAAAAGTAACTTTACGCCTCTTTTTACAGTTTCTTGTTAATACCAAGATTCGATGCTATATGTTATTATGACTGGCAACACCTACGTGGTGAATTAGTTGGACTATTTGTTTTAAGATAAACATAATTATCAACAACTTCTAATATAGTCTCTAACCTGACTCTAATAAGATTGAGTATTTCAAATGAATTTAATATTATTTTCGTCATGTTCATAGCTATTCGTGTAACATACGTTACAGTACGGTGTGAGAGTCCCTCGGTCGTGACCTTGAGACGACAAGTGTGTTGATTACGAGTTTTCTTGCAATTCACAATTACAGATTTTCATAAGTAGGCATTTAACAAAATCTCTAGACTTAAGTCTATTAGGTTTGTGTCACACCAAAAGAAAATAACCCCAAAGTTTTCGGTGGCGTATTATTTATTACGCGATCGAGATATGTAGCTTAAAATATTAATAATGTACTCTTTATTACACATAAAACCTTATTCGTAAAATAAAAATGAACCTGCAAGCTACAGTGAGCAACATGTCAAGCTTTACATTGACATTATACCATCGCTATGAACAGCGGCGTCAAAGTAACTTCAATGGCAACTTGTAAAAAATTACACGTTGCTGTATGTACAAGTGGTAGTATTATTACTAGCAATAAAGCGATACTCAAATAATCAAATTACTATTAAGTATAATTAACGTTTTTTTTAAAGATAACCGTCCTGATTTTATTCTAATTATAGAATATTCTTCACTCGTAAGCATCATCCTTATATAAAGTACCTATATATCGCCTGTACTGTCGACAATCTACATATTATCGAGGATTTCTTTCATTTTCATTTTTTCTTGTTGTTTAGTTTTTTTTGCTGCCTACCTTAAACAATTATTTTAGTTACAATTACCATAAATAAAATGTGACATATTATTTAAATGTTAAACATAAATAAGAATTAAAAACAAGGATAACTAAATATTGATATTAAATTGGACGTTTGTGTGTGGATATGTGCGTGTGTGTGTGCGTATAAAAATTCATTGCTACTTTTTAAATTGAGTTATAAATTTGAAACTAAACTGCAAAAGTGATCGATCCAGTAAAAGATAGACGACCGCAGAAAATAAAGATGTCGTTACAATAGCTGTTTTGAAAATTAAAGTCAATTATATTAAAAGTTTAGTATGACTCAGCCCTAAAGCTTCTTAGAAGCGCCCTAAGACGTTATAGCTTTCGATGTTCGCATACTAGTTAGTATTATGACCTATTCAAAATTATGACCTTTTAGCTTTTGAAGTTTTAATAGAAAACAGATTTATCAATAAAATTTAGAGGATATTGTATAGTTGGAGTTCTTTGCATGTCTGAAGTTTTCTTTACTAGCTGTTGCCCGCGAGTTCGTCTGTTTTTACATCAAACATACATCCATACATGCAAACATTAATAATATTAGTAGGATTTCTACGTAATAATTATAACTGGTTATCGCATCAACGTATTATTAATTATTAATGAAATTTAGATTTCATTATCAAGAATCTCTAATTTTAAATTTAATAAAAAATTTTATGAATTTAATTCTTAAGAAAAACAAAAATTTAGATTTTCATCAGAAACATTTGAAATACCATGAATTTCTAAAAAAATACACACCTTCGATTCGTTAACAATATGGTATACATCTTCATCGCCCCTCTCCTAAGAGGTGGTCACCCTCACGATATGGTTGCCTATATGGTTCTTAGAACTTAGGCACAGGCTGAGTGTAGTCGTCCGACATAACCAATCACGTTTTTCTGATTTTCTGATTCTCAGTCTTCCAATCCTGAGGAAAATAAAAGTATATATATGTATACTTATGATACGTGGTCATGGCTGAGATCGTAGAAGCCTTATGCACAAAGCTCGAAGGCCTTACTTCGATATATACTTTGCCGAAGTGCATTACTTCGATTCTTGTGTTCTGCCAGTGTGTAATTTACACAGTTGTGGTCTGTCAAACTGCGTCAACTTCATACTTCTGTAGTGCTTATTGGCAAAATAATTAGCCGTTCTTTTTTATACCCGATATTCCATAACATGCCTCATACACTTAGGGTTGCCAACCGTACTATAATATATAGTATTGTACTATATTTAAGTACTCCGTACTATATAGTATTGAAGAAATACATAATACGCGAAAAACTATATTGCCATACAATAGAAAAATTTTTGAACGCACCTCCCGTTCGACAGATATAATGTACGTGTAACGGAACGCGAATCTATCACAATTTAATCCTAATTGACACGTCAATGTCAAACTTGACAGCGTCGAACCAACGTTTACTTTTGCTTCCCGAGGGAAACTCTTTCTCCGGGACGACTATATCTTTATTAGTTCGTTAGTTTGTTTTGGGATGCTTTTATTTTATTGAGTTAATACTGTGTTAGTAGTTTACGTCCTGAATTAAATTACATAATAATAATGGAAAGTAGCAATACTGAAACTACTAAAAGTGTCACACTTACAACCACAAAGAAAAGAAAACTAACTGTTATTTATATTAACTTAAAAAATTGTTAAAAAATGGACGAAAAATATAAAAGTCTATTTTTACTCCCCCCAAGTACTATATTTGTTTATAGCATTAAAAAAATACTATATATTGACAATAAAATGTTGGCAACCCTACATACACTGTTGAGCGTAGTTTTGTCTTCTGTTCTGGATTTGAAACATAGTTTTCCAGATTCACATTTACTAGTTTAAAGTTTGTGAATATAGTTAAAGCGAATGTCTCATGCCTGTGTTAAAACAATATTTGTTACTTTCTTTCTTACATACAATTGACAGGCATATCGCGCATTTTTTTTTATCGGAAAATAATACAAACCATGCAGTTGACAATCGCGGACAATCGCTACAGTAACAACGAACAATAGATAAGTAGAAAAGATGTTATATAAAATACAAAAATAATAACGTTTGATGAGTTATCAAAGGTCAAAGCTTTCGATGGAGCTAACAATTCGAGGGCTCTCTGAAGAAGGTTATTGACTCTGGTAAGGTAATAAGAGGCTGCTCTTTGAACGCCCTTAGTCACCTCAGAACATTACTAAATAGAAACAGAAAGTCAGAACCTTCTAATATGGGTATGTAGAAAAATATAAGACCAAATTTAAACACACCTCGCTAGCTACAGTCGTAACAAACGAATAAATACAAAGCAAGTATCTACATCAAAGAAATTTGTTGAAAACAACATTTCAAGTCACGATCTACATTCAACACCATACCTACTGCCTCGGTTCAAGATACTTCCAAAAAAACGTGGGAAGCCGCCAAGGTCACATTTGACGTTACCCACCTGGTCTGAGACGGTGACTCGAGTGATTCTACTCAACATAATTACGTATTCTTGTGCAATCATAGGAACAGATCTGATCACCCTAATTGCTATGGTACAGAACCACCTTTTCATAGGTCATTGAACTGAGATTGTTTTTTTACACGTACAAAGGTTGCCCATGCGAATCTTATGTGTTTACTTTGGTTGAAATAATAGTTAATATATAAATAATTAGTTTTACTCGCATCTGTATTTTTCTTTCAAGCAAATCCAAATATTAATAATGTTCAGCATATGTACAATACAAAACAAGATTCCAATAGCAGAATATATATAGGTATGTACATGCGAAAATATAAAAAAAGCAAGCATATACAGGCGCAGAAATATGTCCAAAGAAAAATACAATTTATAAATTTAAATGACAAATTACGTATGCTGTTCGCATTTTTAATAATTCCCAAGAAAACTGGAAATCAATTTTTTGACAACTCGCAACTGAAGGTCGCTGTCAGATGTTAGGGCCACGTTCAATTAACGAGTATACAGAGGAAGAATATACTATCTGCTATACCATGTACTTATTTATGTGAATTAAATAGGTTTTTACACGGACCAGTATATTTACCGTGGGATTGTGATATTCTACCGTGGGAGAGCCATGCTTCCTCACGAATTGGGCCGGCTCGACCGGAGTGATACCACGGCCTCACAGAAAACCAGCGTAAAATAGCGCTTGCGCTGTGTTTCGCCGAGTGAGTGAGGGTACCGGAGGCCCAACCCCCCTTTCCCCTTTATTCCCCTTATTCCTCTTATTCCCTTTTAAAAGGCCGGCAACGCATCTGTGACTCCTCTGGTGTTGCGAGTGTCCATGGGCAACGGTTATTGCTTACCATCAAGTGATCCGTTCGCTCGTTTGCTGCCCTATCAATAACTACCAGGAGATACAACGCAGGGCACAGCTAACATGGAACAAATATTGGAGCTAAAAAGAAATATTTAAGAGTACTATGCCTGTTAGACTAAAAACCAAAGTGTTAAATTCCTGCCTTATACCGTGCCTAACCTATGCTTGCCAGACATGGAAATTTAACAAAAATATCAAGGACAAAATCATAACATGCCAAGTAGGATAGAAAGAAGTATGTTAAATATCAAAAGAATACAAAAAATACGTCATACGAAAATTAGAAATATCACCAAAGCAACAGATGGCCTGACTCACTCCGGCCCACTTCCATTTCGCTGAAATGGAAGTGGGCCGGACACGTAGCGGGTCTTTAAGACCAAAGATGGACGAAAAGTGTCACAGCTTGGAGAGGTCCGGCAGGCAAAAGAAAAAAAGGAAGACCTCATAAAAGATGGGACGATGAAATTAAACATATAGCGGGAGCAAACTGGATGCAAACTGCAAGTTCCAGAGATGTTTGGCACAATTTGGAGGAGGCCTTTACCTGCAAAAGGGTTCTTGCAGACTAAAATTAGTTGATAAATAATAATAATATATAATTGTAATAATATATATACATGTTAAATATATATATACATTAGCTAAATACTGTAATATTAACCAAATAAAAATTAAATTACTAACTTACATTTTCTATCAACTACGAGAAATATAGACTATATTTTTTGTATTTATTTAATTAGGTTTTTAGTGAAATATAGATCGGATGATATACATATGTTTGTTTATAAAATCATCTGAATAAATAATACAATACTTTATTGCACACTAAAACTTTATTAAATTTATGAACATAAAAAAAAGAACAATAAAATACACTCTGACAGACATCGCTTCAATAGAATCTCGATGGATGTTGGAAAGAATCGGGTAAACAGCAAGTGCAAAATAAAAAAGAATGTTTCATGTGATGACCTAAAATATATGACCTTTAATAATAAATATTTAAATAATGTACAAAGGTATACACGGGTCGAACATGTTTTTTCTCAGTTATTAACTTTTATTAAGAAAATCAAATATAATATGAGCAAATGTGGTATCACATACTATTATACGAGTATATTATACATATATGTAGATCCAAAAAAAATCTAAGCTAAGCAACAAGCTTCATGTTACATATTCTACAAATTATATTGATCAATTATTGTAATTTTTTTACCATGGGTATTAATAAATTAATGATCACACCCACACAAACATTTATATATATATAACACATATACACACACACATATATATATATATATATATATATATATATATATATATATAGGTCGTAGACTATGTTTGTTACACCCCTAAGCAATAACGGTTTTACCATGAACGCCACTGGCGAAAGCTAGTCTAATAACTTAATAATAAAAAAAAAATATAATTACGTTAATCATTGCACTCCGTAGAAACTTTTGTGATAAATATGTGGTGGTCTGGGGATGGATCGTGGGCTGTTTTTTTTTGTATATATATATATATATATATATATATATACTAGCGGACCCGACAGACTTCGTCCTGTCAAAAAGATTTGTAAAGTGGCAGTTTTTTGTTCCTACTTGAAATGACATATGATGACATTAAATTTGTTTGACAGAACTAACGTCACTTTTTTCTTTTTTATTCATTTTTATATATAAGATAGCTGACCCGGTGAACTTCGTACCGCCTTATTATTGGAGGCATATTTAGTAAGTCACAAACACACGACACAATACTTTTTTAATTTTATTGAAATTTGTTGCTTTTAGATTTTTAGGAATATTAAAGAATTATAGTATAGGTGCACAGCAAAGAGGCGTTTACATTTCAAGTGACATTTTACCATAGACAATAGGTTGGCACCCATCAAATATGTCAACACATTAATTATTTTTATATTTTGAAATTTAAATACTCGATGTTATAAGCAAAGTTGATATTATGTTGTCGATTCAAAAGTCTTGTTTTAATGCGTTCTTCAATTCGAGTGGAACTGAGAGTACAAATACCGTCAAATGTTTGACAGAAAGTAAGTGATCAACTTTTATATGGGAAAATGAAATTG
Source organism: Scirpophaga incertulas (assembly GCA_036419045.1). Taxonomy (NCBI): domain Eukaryota; kingdom Metazoa; phylum Arthropoda; class Insecta; order Lepidoptera; family Crambidae; genus Scirpophaga; species Scirpophaga incertulas. Next base: position 36,459,352 of record CM071627.1, read on the forward strand.
TCGTCTTACTCTATCTTACTCGCAATTTTTCCTTATTTGCTCACCTACCCTGGACTACGACAAACATTTTAAAACCAAAATCAGCTCAATCGGCCCAGCCGTTCTCGAGTTTTAGCGAGACTAACGAACAGCAATTCATTTTTATATATATAGATACGAGTACATTATAGTCCGAACAAAGCCTATGCATTTGGTTTGTATAGATGAATGAACCCGTTCATGAATGATCGAATTACAAGAAAAAGTGGCGTTAATTTTTATATATATAGTTATGTTCCCATTTTACAATTAGTTACTAAAGCCTTCAGTGTAATTAAATCTACGAAAAATTCAATATTGGCCCTTCAATAAAGTACTGCTTGTCCTTAAGCGTGCGGTTCATACAAAATTTCTTTATGCCAACTCAAACGGAACGCCGAGATAAAACATTCAAAAGTGAATTGATAAGAAGGACTCGTATCTTTGGGACGGGTCAAACAGCCAGTCTCTATGTAAACGAGCGAGGGCCGAACTTCAATTTCTAAAGTCCCTCTGTGGCCACGTAGAAGTATCGCCGGGACAGACATTCACAGGGATACAACACCCCTATGACACAGAAAAGGGACTCCCGGAAAAGCTTACCTGGCTTATAAACGACGACGCAATTCAAAGGATTTTTTAGAAAAGAAATAAACCTATTCGATTTACTTTGTGCTTATTAAAGCATTTATTTTTTTGTTACAGGTAGGATTCAGTGAACTTGAGCTTTTGAAGATGATTAACAGAAGCTTGGTGGTACTGCATATTGTGAGACTACCGTTATACATATAAATAGTATATTACTTTTCTTTATAGGATAGAGTAGCAAACGAGCAAACGGATCACCTGATGGTACGCAACACCAGAGGAGTCACAGATGCATTGTCGGCCTTTTAAAAGGGAATAAGGGGGAAAGGGGGCGCAGCGCGAGGGCTATTTTACGCTGGTTTTCTGTGAGGCCGTGGTATCACTCCGGTCGAGCCGGCCCAATTCGTGTCGAAGCATAGCTCTCCCACGATAAGTCACTACCTTGCTATATAATATTATATACACTATCTTGGTATATAATAGCATGGTCGAGAGCCGCGTTGATGGTGTCCCAAACGCAACACGATGCAACTCCAGGCCGGATGAAGCCTTGCGGTGTTGCCCGTCTAATGACCCTACCGAGTGGCCGCGTGCGCGCCTGGCTAAGCGCGCACGCTACGGTGTGGGTCTCTCTGTCTGGGGGACTGTCCAGGGGTTCTCGGACAGTCCCTCCTTTGGCGGCGGCTTGACCATTCTGCTGGTCGAGCCGGCCCCGGGACACATGGCGGTCGAATCGCGGAAGCGCACCCCGCCATGTGCCCTGCATGGGCCCAGAGAACCTGGGGGGGTTTTAGTGGGTAGGCCGGCACTCTGCCGGAGAGGCCCACACACGGCCGCGCCTAGCCAGCGCGGCGTCACGGTGCATAAGGAGCATTTTCCCCCCTAAAAAAAAAAAAAAGGCCGGATGAAGCCTTGTGGGCGTGTGGCGGTAGAAGTGCAACCCGCCACGCGCTCCGGTATGGGCTCAGAGGACACCGAGGGGTTTTAGTGGGTAGGCCGGTCCCTCAGACCGGACAGCCCCACACACGGCCGCGCCTTGCCAGCGCGATGCCACGGTGCATAAAATGCATTTTCCCGCGAAAAAAAAAGACCGGGTGAAGCTTCAAGTCTTGAGGCCTCAAATATAAGACAAGATGGAAACCCTAAAAATTATTTAGTTATTTACATAAAGTGCAACTCCTTATAGTGTGAAGTGAAAAGTAGTGGCGAATGTTACTACGTTTAAATACAAAATGAAGACAATAAAACGAAAGCAAGAACTACGAGTGTAGGGGGGGAGAATATTAAAAAAAAAATGGAAACTTATAGCGTAGATACAAAACGTTGCAGTAATTATCGAGCTTCAGGGCCGTAAGCTAATGGAATTTGAAACATTACATACAACGTACTAGTCTTTCTAATATACCTTGTACGAACGATCTCATACAGGTGATACATACCGCATGTAATAAAACTTATTGTCCCAAACTTTTATAGATAAATATACATATATATACCAAAATTTCCGCGTGTATGTACATATGTTTTTCAATTTTAGAATTTCAAATATACGGTAAAGGAAAAATTCGGAGGTAACCTTCTTAGACTTGTTGACAAATTCAAAGCATATGTGATGTCGACCATTCGGGCCAGTGTGAGCCTAAATTTTAGAGTAGGCTTGAGATCCACGGTTGGAATGTATATGAACTTGAATGAATTACATACATAAATACATAACAAAACTCACGCCTCTTTCTCATGTTAAAAGATCACGGTTTTTCATTTGCTATGATCTTGTATTATATGTATACTTGACCTAACATGCCTTGAATGAATCCTATTAATATTATGAACGTGAAATTTTGTTATGGATGGATGGAGAGATGTTACATGTTCGTTACTCTCTCACTTAATAACTACTGAATGGATTTTACAAAAAAATTACAATAATATAACTTACTTGAAATATTAATTCTTGCGCAGAGAAAGTCGCGGGCACCATAGTTAAAAATGATAAAAAGTAAAATACAGTCAACTTTAGATTTTTGTCTATAATTTTGTCAAAAGTACACGCGACAATTTTTTTTAAATGTTAGATACGTTGACATAAAGACAAAACCGTTATCGCCCGAACGCCACTCACAAAATCGCATCATAAAATTTCCCGGCAAAACAGATTAGCAGTACCAACATCTGTACACGAACGGGATGATTAACGAGTGTTGCCAACTTTCAGATATAAAGTATAATAATATACAGCACACGTGTGCTACGAAACGACTGTTGGAGTTTCTGGGTGGCGCTTGATAAAATACTGGTGTACCTACTGAGTTCAGTTGCAATTTTACGTCTGTAAAATGTCAAGAAGTTTCCCTAAAATGATGTTGCCAACTTCACTTCGTTGTGTCGCATCTGAATGGAATTGATGTAACTCAAAATCCATTTGTTTTTACTTTTTAACGTACACACTTCAATTTATCAACTACTTAAATAATTAAACATGTTTTTATCACTTGCATAAATAACTGAGTTCCTACTGAGTTCAGTTGCAATTTTACATCTGTAAAATATTATCTCTGCCATGTTGCCAACTTCAATTTGGGACGTCGCATCTGAATGGAATTGATGTAACTCAAAATCCATTTGTTTTTACTTTTTAAAGTACACATTTCAATTTATCAACTACTTAAAAAATTAAAAATGTTTTTATCTCTTGCATAAATAACTGAGTTCCTACTGAGTTCAGTTGCAAAATTACTGTAAAATATTAAAAGTATCTTTGAACTGATGTTGCCAACTTCAATGGACTTCCGCAAAATAACACCTGCTACAATAGAGTACAAAATCCATTTGTTTTTAATTTATCAAGTATATAAAACATAAAAATGTTTTTATATCTTGCGTATATATATATATATATATAAATATATAATTGCGTATATATATATATATATATTATATATATATATATATAATATATATATATATATATATATATATATATATATATTTATATATATATTTATATATATATATATAAATTACTGGTGTACCAACTGAGTGCAGTTGCAATTTTAGATCTGTTTCTTTGAACTGATGTTGCCAACTTCACTTCGTTGTATCGGATCTGTATAAAACTATTGTAACTCAACATTCATTTGTTTTTACTTTTTGACATACACACTTCAAGTTATCAACTACATACATAAGAAATGTTTAAATGTTTTTTGTCTTTTGTATAAAAATTCACTATTTTTGTATTTAGCGTCGAAATAATAAATTTAACTGCTCTTTCAACAAGTGGTGGTGCACCTACTTCATCATAAACAAAAAAATAATAATTAATGATGATATATAAAAATAAGTCTGTATGTCTTCTGTATTTATGTTAAAGCAGTGTCGTTGACACGTCACGTGAATATAGGCATTATAGGCAACTATCACGATAGCGAGGCAGGCTAATTACACCGAAACTTGAACCCGCGTGTCACACGAGCAATGTTCATACCCGTACAATTTTCAATGTTTATACCCGTATTAAGCGATATTAATAACGTATTTAGTGACAAAATTAAAACGGAGTAATATTTATCTATGGTTGTATTTATAGGTTTACCTCTCATATAGTACCTATATGTACCCATTGATAACCACCATCATTGTATTTTAAATTGTAAATTAGTCCCAAGTAACACAGTACGGATTCATATATAAATTGACATACACATAACCTCACCACGTTTCGTTCGCCGTAGGGGTGTACAACAAATGTTCAGATAAAATTCGGAAAACGAATTGGAACATGACAGATTCGAATTCCAGATCTGGATCACAAAATTTCCGAGCTCCAAGCGCTACCGAAGCTCCTGTACGTCTAAAAGATTCTTTTAAAGTCTGGCTCAGACTTTGAAATGAACTCCTTGGAGTTGACACAAGAGACTTCAGAATAGGATCGTTCACGAAGGGTATATAAAAGTTTCCAAATAGTCGGTAACATGCAAGCTATTTTCCCGTTGTGGTGAATTTAAAATAGAGAAACATGGATTTTTACAATCGAATTAACTGTGAACCAAAAACACGTCTTAAATGAACAAAAAACGCAAGATATATGTAGTTTGAATTCCCGTGTGTCATCGTTATTTTAGATTTGTTTCTAAGGAAAGACAGTTTATTTTCTATGGAAGAACTATTTATCTATCAAAAAATCTATGTTTCGCTACAATTTTAGTACGTTTCTTTGATGGCACAGTTTGGTTGTACGCAAGTATACAAATGCTGAGTCGGTTTCTGCTTATTTAATCTATCTTTACGTATTTTAGCAATAACTACCGACAATATACAACTCAGCCGTCTAAATTTACATACTCAATACTCAAGGACCGAACAAAGTATTATTGGTTAATCGTTCTATTTTCGTATTTCTCACCAGATATTTCAGAAGCGTGTATGGCTTGTAAATAGAAACACGTGGTTTATAGCGATGGGAGGTCTTTCAAATGCGTTTGATACTTTGCAGCTTTACATGAGGAGGATAAGGAAGAAGTTTCAATTAACTGATTTCCTACTGTGACTGATTCGACGATAGGTGACGACCTAGTGTGATTCTGCATCTAATTAGAAAATGGCAGTGCTTGCTGTTGTCTATATTTTAGGTTGAACAATGATGTAGATCTTATGTAACATGCCAATCAAGTAAAATCCTTGGTTTAGTTTGACGTAAAATAAGTAAAAATACTTTAAATAGACTGATTCTTAACTCTCTCCATTTAATATGTTCAGTTCAGACTTAATGGCTGCATGAGCCAATGCGAATTCAGACTGACCGAGTACAACGGTGAACTGGTTATTGATTGTATTTGTCGCACTAAGCATTATTCAACATCCTATGTGTGGGGGCGCAACTTAGATTAAACTAGCGAGTCGCCCCGGCTTCGTACGAGTGCAATGGAAAAAATGGTTATAGTGGATTGGACCCATTACAAACCTCTAAATTTAACAGTGTTTCTCTACTATATTATGCATGAATAAAAATATAAACCTTCCTTAAGAATCACTCTATCTAATAAATCGCATCAAAATCCGGTGCGTACTTTTAAAGACAACAGCTACATAGGGACAACAGACGGCGGATAGCGACTTTGTTTTAGTAATGTAGTGATAAAATTCACCAGTATAACCTGTATCTTTTAAGGCGATAGTGAAAATGCACCTTATATAAAAGCACATTCCATTGCCGGGAGCGTCGGTGACGCTGTGTTCTACGAATCGGATGATTCGGTGAACCCGGGGTCGACCCCGCCATGTACCTATGTTTTTCGTTTTTCCAATTTCATATGTACATTTATCTGACGCTCTTATGGTGAAGGAAAACGTCGTGAGGCAACCTGCATACACCTTTTTTTTCGAGGGGAAATGCTCCTTATGCACCGTGACACCGCGCTGGCAAGGCGCGGCCGTGTGTGGGGCTCTCTGGTCTGAGAGGACTGGCCTACTCACTAAAACCCCCCGGTGCTCTCTGGGCCCATATCGGGGCGCATGTGGCGGGGTGCACTTTCGCGATTCTACCGCCACAACCTGCATACACCTGCGAAGAAGTTCAAATATGTAATAACTAGGTTTATGCTATAAAAACACGGTGTACTATAATTACTTTTATTTGGAATTATCCACACTTATAATTCGTCACTTATATATATTTAGGTTATCACAAGAGGCACCAAACAACGGAATGCCCACATGGTCGCCTGCATTTATCATTACACCTCGGTTACTCTCAAGTGATAGTCAGTTTCATACTTTCTAGTTTCTAAAACATTTACAGATATAGGACATAATTCTCTATATTATCTTAAATTGTGATTAGTATTTTATTTTATGTAAATACATTATAAAGTACGATATTACAAATATCAGTTTAATTGAAACATTATGAGTAACTTTCTATAAAAACTAGATACTGATTTTATGGCTTGGCTACTAGCACTTTCGAGCCACAACCAAACACTGATTGAGAACACTTTTACAGATTAGTTATATATTAAATAACTGATTATCTACGCGTATAATTATACATATCTAATATATGTATGTAGTCAATGCGTGGTTGACTAAGGCCTAATCGCCTATAAATATAATATACCTAGTTAGGGTAGCCTCGTACCCCTTAGTGGGAACGTACATGGGGTGTGATGATTGTCACATATCACATGCAAATGGTGATTTGGTGTAAATCGATATCAAATAAAAATATGATAGAAGTTTATTAATTACACATATGGTCTAAAGTTATCATCCATAGGCCTCCTCGAGGAAGTCCAGATTGATGGTCTTCTATTCCCTTCTTGCGATCTTCACCAAATAGACGGTCGACTCTGTGGAGATGCCTGCCGCTCGAAGACTTTTTTAGCCCAACAGTCAACTGTGAGCAAAGTGTCCTGCTCACTGCCGCTTAAGGTTCTCAATTCATTATGCATAGTCCATTGACTACTACCCTGACTCTTCTACTCCTTTCATCATATCTTCGATCACGTAAAGAATTTCCGAGCATAGCCCTATTGCTCTTTATGTGACTTAGATCCTCCATTAGCCCCACTATAATTTCGGTGACATATGGCTCTTATCAAAGACTTCTTTTGGGGCGATATTGTCACATTATATTTAATGATTATTTAAAATATAATTTTTAGAACAGTTAGGGTATGTAATAAATTTTAAGATTTGATTGTGATGGATCCAAATAAGTGCTTTGTAATTTAAACAAAAACAATATAGCCTTTTTTACGTCGATTTTCAAACAATGTTAAAGAGGCATACAATAAATACACCTTGTTACATTTAAAGAAAAACCATGAAATTCATTACGGCAGCCTTAGCATCCCAACATTTGATGTCCGTGACCATACGAGCTAAGGTGGATAACCCAAAATTGTAACGAAACATAACACAATACATAATGGTAACGGTTGGCCTTCCATATTGACGTGGTGACACGAGTCAGTGCACTGACCGCGTTGCGGCGGGTAGTGTGTAATCTTCAGAGTTGATCGCTATTGTGTAGAATCTACATTTATTTGTGTTCGAACGTCAGTTACGTTGCAAAATTGAAGTGTTAACTCACAATATAAGACAGACTATGCTGATATTACAATATGGGTTATTAATATATGTGGTTTATAAGCGTTTTAAAGATAATATTATATATAATATTAGATAGAGATATATATATATATCTGTGTGTGTCTATATATATGTGTATATATATATACTTACGTACATATACTCGCACCTTTTTCCCATGCGGGTAGGCAAAGATATACTTCCCTAGCTTTCTCGACTACTTTCTTGCGCGCTCGTCTGTATGTATATATATATATATATGTGTATGTGTATGTGTGTGTGTATATATATATAAAAGAAGGCACTGGACGTCAGCAACGTATGATCGATTCATGTGAAGATGGACAAATAAAGACGCTTAAATTAATGAATTAAAAATATAAAAATGCATTATAGTAATATAAAACTACTTAAACAGACATTTAATTTAGTTACTCAAATATATCTTAGGTAATTTAAGGCGAGTACTTACTTTAAAACTAAATTAATAATTCACATATTAAATAATAATCTTGTATAAAATAATTAATATAATGAAACATATGCACTTGGTATCAAACTTATGAATCTAAAAGTTAAAACAATAATACACAAATAAAAATATATACATATATAACGATAAAATCGTGAACATTATATGGAATGTCAGAAAATGAGTATGTATTCGGCATGGTTACTGGATTTTTGATTATTTTTAATGTGCAATTATTTTTTACATAATTCTAATGAAACGAATACATTTCTAGCATTCTCACATTACATGTAACATTTTTTTAAATATAGAAAGTACAAACGTATAAATAACAAAGTTATTTTGAACATTGTTTATACGCTCTTACAAATTAGCCGAGTCTACAGAATTATGATGTCACGATTGCTGTGTTTTTAGTATGGAGCGTGCTTGAGCAATCCGCAACAGCGCCGCAAACTTGTTGATGTATCTTCAAAAGTAATAAGCGTAGGTATACTGTTGGTTCAACAACATTTCTCAGTCAAAAAAGTACTCATATCTTCTTATATATAAAAATGAATCGCAAAATGTGTTGGTAAGCTCATAACTCAACAACGCCAGGACCAATTTGGCCAATTCTTTTTTGTTAATGTTCGTTGAAGTTCAAGGAGGGTTTTTACAATGAGGAAATTCGAATAATTATCGGAAATACCCTAAAAACAGCCCTTTTATTTTCCCATGCAAACGTTTTCTAACTAAAACGTACAGTCGAATTGAGCTTTATTGTTATTGTATAAAGTTCATATTGCAAGCACTCACTGTTGTCTAAGCAATGAAGGTGTGTTCCTAACATCAAAGAGTCAATTTGCGCTTTATTAACGCTACATATAGTTGAAATTCAATCATATCTATCAAAACAGTGTGCGTGCGTGCGTTGGAGCACAGAATACATCGTTGGAGGATTTAATGTCACGTTCCAAAATTGAATAGCCACAAAATGTAATAGGTCATTTAGACTTTTTTGCGATTTGGTTGGCTATGCGACATTATCTATAAAATAATTAGGAAAAAAACCGCCACTGTACAAATCTTTTGACAGGACGAAGTCTGTCGGTCCGCTAGTTAAATATAGAATTTTAAAAAAAATGTCATCTACCTAATTGTTGGTTGGAGGAAGGTTGCTTCAGCTGAGATTGCATTTCGTCATCTAGTAGTAGTCTGAGCATTGTTGAAAATGACAATTCATTTTCAACAATGCTCAGTAATTAATCATACGCTTAAATATTTATTTTTAGCATATTATAGATATAGCATCCCAACTAATATTATAAACGCGAAAGTAACTCTGTCTGTCTGTCTGTTACGCTTTCCCGCTTAAACCTCGCAACCGATTTTGATGAAATTTGGTACAGACAATCTTTAGACCCTGAGACAGAACATAGGTTACTTTTTATTTCGAAAAAAAGGGATGAAGGGGTTGAAATAGAGGTTGAGAGTTTGTATGAAATTTCTTAATTTTAATAGATAAAAAACCATGAAACTTTATATTTAAGCACTTGATAAGAAATCATTAAACATTTGTTCTAGCATTTTGAAATGTCGACCAGCTAGGGGGTGAAATAAGGGTTGAAAGTTAGTATGCAAGTTCGTCAAATATACGTGATATTTTTATAAGAAACAAAAAATCGTTTGTTCTAGCATTTTGAAATGTTTACCAGTGTGGGGGTGAAATAGGGGTTGAATTGAAGATAAGACCATGAATCTTGGTACCTTAGACATAAGGGACTATGATTGACAAAAACTAATTTCACGATGGCGAAGCCGCGGGCGGAAGCTAGTATTATATATTTAGCATATTCACTATGGCAGTTGAAAGGTATTCCACCTTTCAACTGCCAAAGCGAATACAGCAGTAATGAATTTTTGTTAGTCTTTCAAAGTAAATAAACAAGGAAAGTATTCAAAAGAAGGAAAGCAAGCATATATATATATATATATATATATATATATATATATATATATATATATATATATATATATATATATATATATATATATATATATATATATATGTATGTGTATGTGTATATATATAAAAGAAGGCACTGGACGTCAGCAACGCATGATTGATTCATGTGAAGATGGACAAATAAAGACGCTTAAATTAATGAATTAACAATATAAAAATGCATTATTATATAGTAATATAAAACTACTTAAACAGACATTTAATTTAGTTACTCAAATATATCTTAGGTAATTTAAGGCGAGTACTTACTTTAAAACTAAAATAATAATTCACATATTAAATAAAAATCTTGTATAAAATAATTAATATAATGAAACATATGCACTTGGTATTAAATTTATGAATCTAAAAGTTAAAACAATAATACACATATAAAAATATATACATATATAACGATAAAATCGTGAACATCATATGGAATGTCAGACAATAAATATGTATTCGGCATGGTTACTGGATTTTTGATCATTTTTAATGTGCAATTATTTTTTACATAATTCTAATGAAACGAATACATTTCTAGCATTCTCACATTACATGTAACATTTTTTAAATATAAAAAGTATACCTACAAACGTATAAATAACAAAGTTATTTTGAACATTGAACAACATTTGAACATTTATACGCTCTTACAAATTAGCCGAGTCTACAGAATTATGATGTCACGATTGCTGTGTTTTTAGTATGGAGCGTGCTTGAGCAACAGCGCCGCAAACTTGTTGATGTATCTTCAGAAGTAATAAGCGTAGGTATACTGTTGGTTCAACAACATTTCTCAGTCAAAAAAGTACTCGTATCTTCTTATATATAAAAATGAATCGCAAAATGTGTTGATAAGCTCATAACTCAACAACGCCTGGACCAATTTGGCCAATTCTTTTTTGTTAATGTTTGTTGAAGTTCATCAGTAACGCTACATATAGTTGATATTCAATCATATCTATCAAAACAGTGTGCGTGCGTGCGTTGGAGCACAGAATACATCGTTGGAGGATTTGATGTCACGTTCCAAAATTGAATAGCCACAAAATGTAATAGGTCATTTTTTGCGATTTGGTTGGCTATGCGACATTATCTATAAAATAATTAGGAAAAAAACCGCCACTGTACAAATCTTTTTGACAAGACGAAGTCTGTCGGGTCCGCTAGTTAAATATAGAATTTTAAAAAAATGTCATCTACCTAATTGTTGGTTGGAGGAAGGTTGCTTCAGCTGAGATTGCATTTCGTCATCTAGTATTGTCATTTTCAACAATGCTCAGTAATTTATCATACGCTTAAATATTTATTTTTAGCATATTATAGATGCGAAAGTAACTGTCTGTCTGTCTGTTACGCTTTCCCGCTTAAAACTCACAACTGATTTTGATGTAATTTGGTACAGACAATCTTTAGACTCTGAGACAGAACATAGGTTACTTTTTATTTCGAAAAAAAGGGATGAAGGGGTTGAAATAGAGTTTGAAAGTTTGTATGGAATTTCTTAATTTTAAAAGATAAAACCATGAAACTTTATATTTAAGCACTTGATAAGAAATCATTAAACATTTGTTCTAGCATTTTTGAAATGTCGACCAGCTAGGGGGTGAAATAAGGGTTGAAAGTTAGTATGCAAGTTCGTCAAATATACGTGATATTTTTATAAGAAACAAAAAATCGTTTGTTCTAGCATTTTGAAATGTTTACCAGTGTGGGGGTGAAATAGGGGTTGAATTGAAGATAAGACCATGAATCTTGGTACCTTAGACATAAGGGACTATGATTGACAAAAACTAATTTCACACGGGCGAAGCCTTGGGCGCAAACTAGTATTATATATTTAGCATATTCGCTATGGCAGTTGAAAGGTATTCCACCTTTCAACTGCCAAAGCGAATACAACAGTAATGAATTTTTGTTTGTCTTTCAAAGTAAATAAACAAGGAAAGTATTCAAAAGAAGGAAAGCAAGCATATATATATATATAATATATATAATATATATATATATATATATATATATGTCTATCCATTACCATAGATCCCATAACACGAGCTTTACAGAGCTTACTTTGGGCTAGGCTAATTGGTGAGGTATGTAAAGTGTAAGAAATATTTATTTATTTATTTACATTTACATATTGCATAACATAAATAAAGAACAAAAGGCGGACTTAATGCCAAGGCATTCTCTACCAGTCATCGAAGTGGCTAGTTAAAAAGAATTGTTTGGCGCAGGCTAAGAAATTCAAAGCGTATGTGAAATTGATCGTTAGGCACTAGATAAGGGTGATTGACTATGGCATAATCACCCTAAGATTTTAGTTAAGAAAGCCTATTTTTGCCGGCACTTACGGCTTTATACAAATACAATAATTTGTATCTAATCTGGGTCTGTGCTATTTATTAAAGCATAGCTCGATATAGTTTCATATAACATTCTATTTATAAGGAATTATGTTTATGCATTCGTTCTGTAATTCAACCGACTGCTCGTTGGATGTGTAAAAACCCTTTGACACCTACATGATGACAATAAAAAAAAAATATTCTTCAGTTTTACTCATTACAGATGATACGTCATTGGTCCACAAGTCTACGGTAGGAGACTGGAAAGAACCTGCAAGAAAACCAGCAAGCGTTATTTTTTTTTCTTTCTCTGTATTTTTATATAGTCGTCTATTAGAAACAGGCCTCAGATAAATAGTTTGAACTAAGTAGCTAGTCTGCTGGTTAAAAAAAGCAATTAAATATAAACACAAACCTGAAAAATAATGCTTTAATAATATTTTTTTCTCCTTGTCAGATTTATGTCAAATTTTTACAGAGTTGTCAATTAGTCAATTATACAGGTCAGAAGTACCCGCAATCGTCGAGCATGTATGAGGAATGTTATGAAAGTAGATGAAGCGAAAGAGATATGTAAGGACCGTAGCAAGTGGAAGGACGTAATCTCTCCCTACCCCCGTGGGAAAAAGGCGTGAGTGTATGTATGTATGTATTGTCAATTAGATGCAGATAAATAGTCTGTCAGATAAATAGCCGTTCAATCAAACAGCTAGCCCTTTGACTGCACAACGCCATTCAACCATACGTCTAGCTTATTAATTGAATATTTGAGTCGCTCAAAACGTTCAACACTACAGCTGATTCAAAAGCCACCGTCTAATTTAATTAATTCAGCGCTTACCACCGCAGCGCTAGGTGCGTTTTATGTTCAATATGGCGTCAACTAGCCTTGGCTTGTGATTTTTTCAAGATATTTTTCGGAAAGTAAGTAGTAAATATACGTTACACGTGTTAACAAAGACATAAATTTTGAGATCACTTACGAGTGACCAGTATTTTAACCAGTTGGCTGCGACATCTATAAAACGAGTAGTTTCATTATGTTATTTAATATAGTCGAAGTATTTGGCAACGTAATTAATATAATGAAGTTACAAATTAACCACTGTTTTTATTCAATATAATAGAATTGCTAAAATTACTTACTTTATTTTACTTAAATACAAACATTTGGTATCATGGTTAATTTTAATAACTACGGACGCTGCTAGTGTATTGCCAAATTACATCTAATATAAAAAAAATCTCGTGTCACAGTGTCGGTTATTGAAATTAAGTAAAACGTATAATATTATCGACATATTTTCTAGGTTTGAGAATAGGTCGTAGACTATGTTTGTTACACCCCTAAGCAATAACGGTTTTACCATGAACGCCACTGGCGAAAGCTAGTCTAATAACTTAATAATAAAAAAAATATAATTACGTTAATATATATATATTAGTGTATGTATAATTTATGTAAGTGTATACCTAATTTGATATGTTTAATATTTATGTCTTGCAATAGTAGCTTTTATTTTTTTCTTATTCGCTCAGCCTGCTTGTGGTTTGCCTGATGAAAGCAAAACTAAGGGATCTGGCTGAAAATTTGTGTTGCCTTATTACTGGGGCACCAGCACTGAGCCAAGTCATTTTCAAACTGCAGCACACATTTGAAACTCAAACCTTTCTTTAATGTACAATTTGTTACCAGAATGTATTTTAGTACATTATAATGTTTTCTTTTGTGTGTGTTTTGTTTGTATTGTCAGTTTGAATAAAGTATATCTATCTATCTATCTACTTACTCCCTGTATATATAACTGTATATTTTTTGTCGTAGCTCCAATAAAGTTATGACTTTATAAACAGAAGAACATTTCGTCATGGCTTTCATACTCGTAAAACGTACGCAGACGAATTAATCAACATAATTAAGAAATTACACCAATCTCGCTTTGTATGCTCCCATTAGGTGTAAGTAGATTTCTATGTACACCAGCTCGAGGTCAAGGTCGTAGCCCCGGGGCGTGATATTACACGAACTTGTTTCTATTAATATTTTAATTAGTTTTAGCAGCCCCATCGGGAGTATGAAATGGACTACTATGTGTTAATGTTATGGAAACACTGTTATTAAGTATTAGTAGACTTATTTAATACATAATTAAGAATTATAACTAATTATTTAGAAGATTTCTAACATTAAACAGATATTGGTTTTATTTAATGATTTATTTTACTCCACTAACGTGGTTAGTTAGTTTGACTTGACTTTTATCCGCACTTAGCCTCACAACTGGGCCATTGTGCGTCCTGCGCTGGTTGACTTGCGTCTAACTCCAACCATCCCAGATCTTTCCAGAATGCCAGAAGCCTTTTGGAGCTTCTGCATGCTTCTAGTAGAGCTACATCACTTACTTGTGTGCGATTAAACAAATCTGCAAATAGAGTACTGAAGCTCAAGTTAATAGGCAAATGATCGTCAAATTAAAACGCCTAATTTATCTCTTGGGGGAGAGTACATATCATCACAATCTACATACGACCCCACCCAGGAGCTTACCCTAAACTATGTTAGAGCGATTAGGCCTTAGTCAACCACGTTGGCCTAGTACGGATTACATCATTGTATTTCTTCGCAGTTCTATCCAAGATTTCCATCACCGTAAGAGCGTCAGATAAATGTATATATGAAATTCGACTTTGGGACATGGCAGAATCATCCGATTCATAAACCACAGCGCCACCGAGTGCATATTATCATGTGTAAACCAATTACATAGTTTTTTACAACCATTACGTAAGGCGAGAGATACGGTTCGTCTCCGATGAAGTGATTTGAATCGAATTAACAATGACTGTTAGGCGCTATCTTTGCCCAGACTCATATAATGTTAATCTAAACTAGAGGTTCCCAGACTTTTTTATGTCATAGACCCTTGGCCATGTTTTCCGGTTTTGGATAGACCCCCTAGTTACCTGATATTGAATGCCATTTTTTGTCTTTATATTAGAAAATAGTATAATATAAGTAAACTAGCTGACCCGCGCCCACTTCGTTGGGCATAATATTAATAATCCCCGAAGCGAGCACGAAAGCGAACTGAATTAAACCCGAAGCCATCGCGCGCCGTCCGCTGATGATGATGATGATGATGATGATGATGATGATGATGATGATGATGATGATGATGATGACACTCCGCAATAATGTGGCTTTCTATTGGTGAAAGAATTTTTAAAATTGATGATGATGATGATGATGATGATTAAACTATCCTATCTCTCAAGTTGGATCGAACTGCACATGGTGTGCGAATTTTATTATAATCGGTTAAGTAGTTTAGGAGTTCATTGAGCACAAACATTGTGACATGAGATTTATATATATTAGATAAGTACTATCAGTGTATGTTGAGATCCATTATCGTGGACTCCCGTTTTCATTTTTTGGTACCCCAAATTTTTTTTTCGCTGACGTAGACCCCTTGTCTGCAGATTGTCATAGACCCCATAGGAGTCGATACTTTGGCAATCACTGATCAATTTTTTTCGCTGTTCAATAAATTTTTGTATTTTATTACCACTTCAGAAGGTAATCGAACTTGATGCTATCAGTGGTCAAAGAAACAAGAATAATTTAAATTCTGTTGATTGACAGATTTAAATATTTCTAGTGATAAAAAAGCAAGCAGCCTCCTACTGTGAACAATCAATTGATCTCCATCTTAGATCTTCATTGTGTCTGAAGATGGTGATTCCGTGTATTCTTAAAGTCGATACGCTAATTGGTCTTTATTTTATTGTTATACTAGCGACCCGCCCCGGCTCGAGTGGCATGCTAATATGAATAGTTACCTATATTACATACTCGTAATTACAGAAAAGTAAAAGATAAAAAGCGGTTATTGTGGGTTATTCTTGAGAAATAGACATATACCATCGCGGACTTTTTTGTGGACTTTTGTAAGTTGTACAATACTGTAGTACATCATTTTGACCAATCTTTTTTTTTTTTTTTTTTATGGCCTTTGCGGCAGACGAGCAGATGGCCCACCTGATGGTGAGTGGTAACCATCGCTCATGGACATCTGCAATGCCAGGGGCACAGCTCAGTCTCTGCCTACCTGGAGAGAAATACTCTTTTTAGGCCTCGTTTGAAGACGGCCATATCGTAGTGCTCAGGAAACACCGCAGCAGGGAGCTCATTCCAAAGTTTGCACGTACGCGGGAGAAATGAACGCTGAAACCGAGCTGTACTGGAGCAGATCGGTTCCAGGTAGTACGGATGGACTTTGCTGCGGTGGCGGGTGGTGCGATGGTAAAAAGGTGATGTGGGCACCATTGCAAAGAGTTCCTCGGAGCACTCCCCGTTGACGAGCCTATATAGGACGCAGAGAGATCCAAAGTCTCTCCGCTGCTCCAGGGTCTCTGTTGAGGCTGTAATATTGGGGTCTCCTACGATGCGGAAAGCACGCCTTTGCAAGGAGTCAAGTGGGTCGAGCTGATATTAAAATCTGATATCTCGTAGGGTTTGGCCAGAGTTTGCAATATAAGCGCAAAAAAGTGAGTTGATTTACGACATCACATTAGAAATCTCAAAAATTGACAGTGTTCCACTACTACATTGTGCATGTTTTATACATATAAGCCTTCCTCTTGAATATACCTATTTATTAAAGAAAACCGCATTAAAATCCGTTGCGTAGTTTTAAAGATTTAAGCATACATAGCTACATACATACATACAGACACCGGGAAGCGACTTTGTTTTATACTATGTAATGAGATAATCATTAATTTATAATCATTAAATCAAAGGTAAACGCCCTTAAGGTTCGTTTTAATACCCGTATGTGTCAGTACGATAAGTACTTAATACATATATCTTCAATCTTTAGTATCTATTACAATTAAAAAATCAACATACCAACCACAATAATTTTAAGACGCATAAAAATGGACATGAAAAATAACACAGTGTTATAAGTTTACAATAGGCGAGGTGAATGAACTCTGCGAAAATTCGCAAGGCATTTCCGTAGACAAATCGAGGGGATCGTTCGCTCAAGAGTAATGATGACGTTATTGTCGTAATAATAAAGGATGTTTTGCTATAAAACTTTCTTGACTTTACGCTCGACAAGTTTGCGAAGGAAATGAGAATAGCGCCTTGATCCTTGAACCTCGAGGTGATCAAAGATTTTTCGTTTTGAGTCAATGTTCTTGCATAAGTAAACATGCTGGTTGGAGGTCAAATTTTAGATTAGTCGGTTTTTGCTCTTTTGAATTAGTCGTTTTGCAAATGGCGTGTCATTGGCTTACTAGGAATCATTACTTTAAACGGTAGATGGAAACAGATAACGATGATTCGTTATTTTTAGTATATTATATTGAAATTATGCGTCAAATCGTGACTCAAACATTATTATGTACCACGAAGTTTCGGCAGAGTTTCATCCACCATAATCACGACGAGAATTCTCGTATATGACGATGTTCAAATCGCGAACGTTTTAAAAGTCTAATTGGTAAAATTTCAAACAGTATTATTTTTCAGTTCAATAATATAACCTCTTACCCATTCTACATTAAATCTGTGAAATTATTAATTTGTGAAAAGTGTTTCGTATAAATTTAATTCTTCGGGTTAATTTGCTCCGCGCCCTCTCCCGAGGAGCGGTCGCTCTCACTTTAAGCCGTAAGGTCATTATGACCAAAGACTTTAGGCTGAGTTTGGTCGGTAGGTCAAATCGGTCAAGCTGTCTCGAACGGTCTGGCGTCCGACATAACCACCATGGCACTTGGTTGCAATGGTAGCCATGACGGTCTCGACCTCTCCTCTCCTGAGGAAAAAAAAAAGTTATTTATTAATCTATAGACAGACATATCTGTACAGTTAGATGATTGCAAAAGATCTATGGTTAATTACAATCCAGACAGTCAAAATTTATCTTACATCAATCTTACTGGCTATAAAACTACACAACATCGTGCTGCACAACATCGTGCTCTAACTTGAGTGAATCTTCTGAAATGTGCATCGCCAAGTTTGTTTACTTACACGCCACTTAACTTCATAAAGCTCCTTTGTTACGTTTATCTATTTAGTAAGTCTCTGTAAGTCTTTAAGCTATACTTAGTCTCAAAGTTTTAAGTTTTCCTATGCTAATATTGCTAGGAGAATAGAAAACTTTCTAAGTTCATTATTATTCAATCCTTATCCTTTGAAGTTGGTTGGTTTTGCAATTTTCATAATTTATGATGTTGCAAATAATTGTTTGGTACACCGTATAATTAAATTAATGTTATCTATTGTAATGTGATATCTCAAGTGTGGAACATCGCAGAATACCCAATTTAATACTGTGAATAAGTAGTTTTGTTTACAATTATTTTTTATCATCTGTTTCCATTATTTGAATAGATTTTACTGTCTTTGATGGAGATGGATCCAAGGAGTCATTAACATGACTTTATTTTACATTTATCTTTTTTTTATATGTATAGGATAGGGTAGCAAACGAGCAAACGGATCACCTGATGGTAAGCGATAACCGTTGCCCATGGAAACCCGCAACACCAGAGGAGTCACAGATGCGTTGCCGGCTTTTTAAAAGGGAATAAGGGGGGAAGGGGGGGTTGGGCTTCCGGTACCCTCACTCACTCGGCGGAACACAGCGCAAGCGCTATTTCACGCCGGTTTTCTGTGAGGCCGTGGTATCACTCCGGTCGAGCCGGCCCAATCCGTGCTGAAGCATGGCTCTCCCACGGTAATATATGGAAGAACTAACTTGTGCCCGTGACTTCGTCTGCGAAGGATTAGTGCTTATGTGATAATTTTAATGTCATAATGTTAATGCTTTTCTACGCCACGCTAATAAGCTCCTCGGAATCGCGGACACGTAGTATTATTAAAAATTGTAGCCTATGTGTTATTCTGATGTATAAGCTACATTATTGTAAGGTTTCATAAAAATACGTTCAGTAGGTTTTACGTGAAAGAGTAATAAACATACATACTTATAAACTTTCAAGTTATAAGTAGGGATATATTAATCTAATACAACAAATATTAAACAAATAACAACAATAATTACATCCTTAATTATTCCTCCTTCCTCTGTGATTGGAATACACTATATTTTTTTTTTTTTTTCATGGGATAGGGCAGCAAACGAGCAAACGGATCGCCTGATGGTAAGCGATAACCGTTGCCCATGGACACCCGCAACACCAGAGGAGTCACAGATGCGTTCCGACCCTTTAAAAGGAAATAATGGGAATAAGGGGAATAAAGGGGAATAAGGGGGGTTGGGCCTCCGGGCCACTATATTTTTTTTTTTATTTATTTATTTGAAGCATTGGCCATACTCCATCAGCTTAATCACGTAACAAGTATATTATAATATTAATATAAGTAAATAATAAGTTAAAAATAACTAACACTAAGAACTCAAATTTAACAAACATAAATTGAAAATAACAAATGGTATTATATTAAACCTTACTTTTGGAATACACTATAAAATGGCACCACAGATTGAATATTCGAAACGATTCTGGACGCAAACACAAGCATGTATATGATGGTTCTAACGCCACTACTACCACCAAAATATCACATCTATACTAATATTATAAAGATTTGTTTGTTTGTTTGTTGTAATGAATAAGCGCCGAAACTACAGGACCGATTTCAAAAATTGTTTCACCTTTGGAAAGCTAAATTATCCCTGAGTAACATAGGCTACTTTTTATCCCGGAAAAATCGTCAGATCCCACGGGATGCGCAATAAAGGCTTCGCTCAAAAACTACTGCACAGATCTTCATGCGGTTTTCATCATAGATAGAGTGATTCTTGAGCAAGGTTTGCGGTATTTTTTATCTCGGAAAAACGGATAGTCCCACGGGAAGCGCGATAAAACCTTCGCGCCATAAACCGACTTCCGCGCATATGTAGCCGTGGGCAAAAGCTATGACCCAGAGCGTTTACGTCTCGCGCTGGATGTCAAGTTTCGGTATTTTAATACACTTTACTCACACGGACAAGCGAATGTGTGCGCGTGGGGGCGTTCTCGCACGCTATAGTCAAACCTATCCATTTTGATCTTTCAACTTTATTATTTTAGAAAATAGTTAATTTTAATTTAATTGAACACAGACTACAAAATTACGAGTGCTTGAAATAAATACTCAATAATATATTGTGTGTAAACGACATTGTGCATTAATAGTACATAAAAATAAAATACAACACAAATCAACAGCTTTATTATTAGGTTATGAAACTTTATATATATTTTTTTTACCAAGAATTAGTACAAAGTAACCATCTGGCTGACTCATCACTTAACCTATTTCTATGTTTTTTAATTACTAATGATGCTTTAGAAAATAACCTCTCAGCAGGTACTGAAGTTGCAGGTATTGAGAGAAAATCACGGGCCATTTTCGATAAAATCGGATACTCTGTCTCATGCGTCCTCCACCAATCTAAAATGTCTTCCGAGCTGGCAGTTCTTGGTTTTCTCAGGTACTCCTCCAACTCGTCTATCACTAAGCCTTGAAGACAAGATCCAGATGACGTCGAGGGACATTCATAGAGTTTATCAAAGTCTATTACGTCTTCATCTTCATCACATACTTTATTTTCTTTTTCTGGTAATTCCAGAGATTTGTTCAGTGAGTGTAGACTTTTATATTCTTCATAAAGTTCATTGAACTTGCGCAGACTTTCTGTTTTAAGTTGCTTCCCCCACATTGTCAGGTCAAAAGTCTGAGCCTTATGCCTTGGGTCTAAAATTTTTATTCGCTATGTTTATGGTATTAGTCGTAATGCGCATAGGTCCAGTTTTTCATATTCTTTGATGCAGTTTTTTGCGTCTCATAGAATTCCTAAGCGTACCTACCTATACACCGAACTGTTACACCTAACTACTCAGTGAAATAGCGCTAAGTCCTAGCTGCAAGACGCAAGAGTCTTGCAGGCTATGTCTTGTTCTTGCTCAAGTCTTGCACGGTCAGTCTTGGTCTTGGTCTTGCTAAAAATACGCGGTCTTGTTCTTGGTCTTGGTCTTGCAAAAACGCAAGAACAAGACCAAGACTGCAAGACCAAGACTGAATTTGGGCAACACTAGTCAAAAGTCAGCTCCAGTTACAGCACCACAATTTATGTCCATATCAGAATTTGAAGATTTTGAGCTTAACAGCTGGAATTCTAAATTGCACATATTACATTTCGTGATGAATATTGATTTCAAGCCAGTCTTATACTCTTTTATTAGTTGCAAATTGTCAATGGTACATCCCATTGCTTCGCAATGGTTGCTGATGATTTTAATTTGATAAAAAAAATATTGGAAGTCAATTATTCTACGACCTTCAACAACCATATTTATTTCATTTGGCATCGCGGAAGTTATTTCGAAAGGCTGCAAATTATAACAAAAAAATAAATAAATTATTGATTTTAATTTTAAATCTTCATTCAATAGTCAGAAGAACCACGGGAGTGATCCCATAACAATTAAAATAGTTTGTGATGGCCTATAAAAGATTTAATTTGAACAAGTATCACTACGGTACAACAAAAGCTTGGAAAACTATGTATTTTTGATTGAATTTTAATAAAACTCTTAGAAGAAATTTTGTTGTTTATAATAATAATAAATAAATATGTGCAAAGTACCTCTTCTTCGTTTTGGTGTTCACACCCAACCAAATCCGCTATTGCTTTATCACTTGAATTTTCTTTACATTGTCTGAAGTTAAACCATTAACCAATAAGCACACATGCCTTGTTATTTGAAAGCAAGCGGTAATTAATAAAACATGCTCAGGAAAATTTAGCTTGCGAAAAAAATATTTTGACCACAAATCGTAAAGCTTGGTTGGGCGTGTCAAGAACTTCTCAAATACAATTTTATTGTGTATAGAGGAAAAATAAGCGAAATATGTGTTACATCCGGTGCCGAAGCCGTTAGTTAATATAAATAAATATACCAACCTTTTAGCCCTTGCCCTTTCCATACTTTCTAAATTTCTGCGTTTTCGTTTCTTATTTATAAATGATTTCATTTTGTTTCCCATTACGCCTAAAATATAATTACTTTAAAAAAAATTACTAAATAAAAGTAGTTACTAAAAAAAGTCTGTTATTGAACATTAATAATAAAATATTTTACTTACCAAAGTATCAAGAATGTTCGAACACACTACAAACGCAGAGTTAGAACTTTGTGCAACAAAGTCTGTGTGGTGAAGTGCGGTCGCAGTCCTTGAAAATTACGTACGACAAAAATCAACACAGGTCATCGAGCGATACGTCCACACTCTGGAAAGGCTCGTGCCGGTCTGATTTGAATTCATTTGCGCGCAGCGTTTTCTAGTAGATTTCAAATATTCATAGAAAATTAATTACACTAAATTATTCAACATTTCAAAGTGAATATTTAAAAGAAGACTTCATTCTATTATGAAATGATATTACTTTTTAAAAAAATGAAGAAATATGGGTGATATAGTCATTTGAATTTCTGGATATTTCCCATCTTTAGAATTTTAATTTCTTAATGTTAAATCACTAAATCGAAAAATGTTTTTAACTAACTTATTAGTTAACAATCTTTATTATTGAACACAAATTTTTGCTAATTAGATTTGTCACTGTTTATATAAAATTTTAAGCTTCGAAACTGCCTCTGTACTTGAAATTCCGACAATATGTGTTAAGTTATCTTGATATAATGAACAAATTATCTATTAATTAACATATTTTCTTAACTAACTTTTTAGACAGCGAAATTTCCTAAGGTTATTAGTAACTAACATATTTGTAGAATAACTGGTTGATGGTATTTAAGAGGTTCGAAATTACTGTTTTTGCGCATGAACAGCGTAAACGCTCTTAACCCTCTGTAGATCCAATCCCGAAATCCACGCAGGCGAAGCCGCGGGCAGAAAGCTAGTTTATATATAATTTTATTTTTAATTTTTATAGTACAATCATATACTTTTATCATGTTTATTATAAGTTATGTATGTCTATTTTAAGTTATGTATAATATTAATAATGTATATTTATCAATTAATATATAATTGTGTATTATTTATTGTGTCCCGTACGTCACAAATGGAAAGGCCCTGCCAGAATATCAGCGCTTTGCGGCATCATATATGGCGCAAAGCACATGCTGAGGTAGGAACCTTTTGGCTTGGCACATGTCTACACTTTATTTTAAACTATTTATTGTATTTTATTATGTGTAATGTTGTATGTTTGTGCGAGTCAATAAATGTTTTTTCTTTCTTTCTTTCTTTAATTATTAAATTGACTTATAACGATTTTTTTAATTACAAAAAATGCTCCCTTAATATGCAAAACAAAAGAACATTGTAAGATTCAATTCTACTAATTGAATTAAAATGAATAACAAAGAAGACAGTAGAAAGTTTTTTTATCCGAAGATATTTTAATAAAAAACATATCCGTTCTGTATTGTATATAGTCATAAAATGTTTCGATAATGCTAAGTTTGTTTTCAATCTTTAGCAATGACAACAACATCTTCTTGAGGATACAAAATAAATATTATTTAAGGGGCTCCGTGGTAACAATGACAATATAGATACGTTCTTTGAAGAGGATTGATTTGTTGTGAAGGAAAAATGATGTTTATGGATAACATGATCCGACATTTCACAAATATAGCGTTTGTTGACATATTCTGTAGATATATTCATGCAATTGCATAATAAAGTTTGACTTATCTTTGAAATATGAAAATAAATGGATAATAAGGATAATAAGGTCTGGTGGAATCATGTTGTAAAACTTGTCATGAACATTTATATTAATTTTAACATGATTTATCTGTAAAATATGGCCTTAATTAACATAAGCATGCATGACATGCATGCTTATGTTAATACGCATAGGACGATTAGATCTTAATCAACACAGCCCAGTGCGGAATTGTCGACTTCGCCTACACCTTTGAATTATTACGCAACTGTATGCAGGTTGCCTCACGAGTTGCCTCACGGGTTGCCTCACAACATTTTCATTCACAGTAGAGGCTTTAGATAATTGTACATATGTAAATCGAAAAACATATTAGAACATAGTAGGGTCGACTTTTAGTTTCCTTATGTTGAATAATGCCGACCACAGCGCCACCGCCGCTGCGATCAAAAAGTACATCATAATAATGGCATAGATGTTATTCCATTCGAAACTCCATAATACACAAGTGATTTCGTATTCGAAAAATCTTTCGCCGTAGAAAATATAATAAAACCTCGATACGATGATAGAACTCCATTAGAGGACAATACCGCAACGCGCAAAAAATAAGTCAATAGCATCTGTGAACCGTTTTTTGTTGGATTTTTTCTTTAAGGTTCTGCCAGGTGATTGTTCTTAAGCGTTACGGAATATGAATTTTAAATTAAATCTAGAATGCGGATGTCAGAATAATAAAAAGAGAAACAATTGATGCAGATAATGTAACAATTAGAGATCAATGATTAACCAAGCAGAGAAGATTATGATCAATTTCGTCTGCGTCATTATACCTATAATTTATTTACGCTTTTTTATTGTTCATATTAAGTCCTGATTTAGCAGGAACTCATTTTACAATAAAGAACTAAAGAATAATTGTACTCATTGCCTGAAATCAACATAATAAATAAACACTGCCCGGAGTGCCAATATTTTGTTACAAGACATTTCAACAATTAAATTACAGGTTTGCAGCAAAAAATTAGCTATGGTGTTGGATACTGGGGACAAAACCTTTCTAATTCTGTAAAGAATATTACAAAATGAGCAAACACAAAGAAAACAAAAAAAATGTTTACCACAAATATTTATTTAGGATATAAAATGCTAGAAGAAATAAAAAAGGCTATATAAAATACTTATGAAGACACCAAATTTAGTAAAAAATTCTTTCTATTCCATGGACCTCATTCAACTCTTAAGGGCTCGTACAAAGCGCTTTTCAAGCACAAATTAGGTTTGCTCAGGATTTTTAATAAAAATACACACTTGAGGTAAAAAAAATATTTAGACGTGCATATTAAAATCTTCAATCTTTTATGACAGAAGTTGTGTTTATATTAGCTATGCTAGACGACCAGAAAGTTTTTTGAATAACTATATTATGTCATCGTAGAAAGTTTTCTTATAAAAAGAAATTATGAATTTCACTAAAATTGTCTTTACTTAGGACAATCTTAAGTAGCTTGCTGTCATATTTTTTTAAGACTTGTAGCGATTCTTCTTTTCCCTAATAATGTGTATATTAACTTTACTCGATGACTAGAAAGATGGGTATTATTTGTTATACAAAGGTCTTTTTTGAATCACTGTATTATGTCTTACCTTCGAATAAACTTTTCTCATAAAAATATATTAATTTCATTGACATTGTTTTAGTTTAGGATAGTCATAAGCAGTATGCTGTCACACTTTATTGAGACTAGAAGTGATTCGTCTTGTCTCTAGTATTGTCTATACTAGCTATCTTAAATGACTAGAAATTTGAATGTTGTTTAGGATACAAGAGTGATTTTCGATTACTGTATTATGTGTATTTTTGAAGGAACTTTTCATATAAAAAAGAAATTATTCATTTCACTAAGATTGTCTTAGTTTAGGACAATCTAAACTAGCATGCTGACACACTTTTTTTAGGACTAGAGAGAGAGAGAGAGCGATTCTTACATAAATTGTTTCATTTAAATTTATCTGCAACAATAGATCATCATAATCTAGAAAACCTAGCACCGTCATTTTGATCAGTAACGCTGTCGTGGTTTGATTGATGATTAGAATCTGGTTACGAATTCAAATGTACCTAATTGAATTTATGTTCACCAGACTATAGATCAAGCGATCAGCGCGGATGAGCCTAATTGCTCAGTAATTCAGTTAGATTAATTTGATAGACATTTGCTTTAGGTAATGGTGCGTTAACTTTGTACAAAAGCGTAGTTATAGCCATCTTTTAACATTCATTATCATCCCCTTTTTCTTCTTCTTTGTCTCAAATTTTGTCGTTTAGTTTGATCTCTGCATCTGCGTTCTTACTTCCTATCGCTCCGATATATATTTTTATCATCTCCTGTCTCAGTCAGTCGTATATTTTACATATTTATTACTCTATAGGAAAATTCTCAAGCATTTTTTTTTCGGAAGCAAGTATTTATCATAGCTTATGTATGTTTGCAACATTAATGGTATAAATTGAGTATCGTCGACTTTATACTCCATACAGCTAAATATTAAAACCATTTTAGCCCGCACTGCCATTATAGTCTTGACTTTTGTTATTAATTTATAGTTTTTAATGTGGAGTAGATAATGTCAATATTTTCGTTACTTACCTGCAACTAAAGCCTGTGGTAGTTGCAGGTAAATTGTAATGACAGGACAGTTATAATAACCTTTTGTAATGACAGGAAACGAAATCATGGAATGAAATTTAATTTTATAAAATGAAATAAACCAGTAACTCCACTAATACATATTAAAACATATAATTCCGTTAACGTTAACGTTGACAAAATAAACATGGTTATCTGCGGAATAAGTATAGAGAAAATCACGTGGCGTCAGTTGCATAATAGAATGTAATCTCGACACAGTTGCAGTTTGTCAAAAAGGTTATTTGGTTATTTAGTCATTGTTAATATTTTTATGATGTTCTTAGATCATGAGAATGATCATCATATTAGCCAGACACAAAAAGATGCTTACCGCTCCTCTGTAAGGATTCTCTGCCTGTCCTCGAACTACTCGTATAATCTAGGTCGGTAATAAACTTTTTCATACGGCAACATTTTACGCAAATAACGAATTCGCCGGTCGCAAAACTAGTTCGTACAATATTCTAGATGAATTTAGAAAGTTTCTCACGCTACTGTCTACAGCAGTATCAGTGTGACTGTAACAGCATTTCCAGTTTCGTTTCGAAACTTCCCCTTTCTGTAACATTTAATTTTATCAGCAGTAGACTGTTCGTTGTGTGCACCAGGAAGCCTGGCCAGTGTTGCGCAACCATTATATTGTACGGACACGCTTTGAGCGAATTGTTATGTAAAATCGGACCTATTTTCTTGTCGTCCTTCATCACAGATTTTACTTTGTATTTGACAAGTTTATTGTACCAGCTTTATTTTCTTGTTTTAACTGCTCACCTTTTGGTTACGCAAATAATACCTTATCTAGATTTAAATAAGGAGTTAACTGAAATTGTGTGTCGGACGAGTGTGAGTCTACTTTATATCCATCCATCTACGGTGTAGATTAACCGTGTAGATTCTACACGGTTAATCAATTAAAGGAAATAATATTTATGTTATTAATTAATATAAATATTATTTCTTTTATTAATTAATATAAATGTTATTACTTTTTTTTTATTAACCGTTTAAGATCTAAGCATAATATGACTGTGGGAACGTGAGCTGAGGTAAAGACAGCTATCCAGATTTCATTGAGTTGTGAATCTACAAATATTTTGTCTAAGATTTATTTGCTCTATTTAATTTTATACTTTATTCCAAGGAGAACACAATTAGTTTTTAATTATCAACTCCCTAATTGAAGAATAATAAAAAAATACGTCTATTACTAACATAAGAGCTGTCTCCGTTCTGAAAAGTTACTATGTGTACTTATACGTGAAAAAGTAATGTAAGCCTAAAGAACACTGGACTTCTTATAAAAGTCCGGTTTAGTTTGATTTTTTTTGTCTTATAGTAATATATTTTTATAACAAACAATAAGAGAAAATAGTAAATTCAACCAAGTTGAGAAAATGTTAATGAGTAGAACCGATAAGATAGATTTGTAGAGAAAACGGCTGTTGCATTGGTCTTATTAATACCGTTATCGCCTCTACTAGTTTGGTATATATTAATATAAGACCATTTAATATAGACACATAATAAAAAAACAACATAAAGTAATAAATATAGATAGAAGTAAATTAATCTCCCTTAACATTTGCCGATAGCAATAGACCTCAGTACACACGTGCCACGCGCGACGCCTGTGTGACGTGACGTGACGTGACGCAACCGATTGTGTAACGTGAAAATAGCACAGCTGACATTGACATTATTAGGTGAAAGTAGTGTTGGCCGAGACACTGCAAGTCTTAACCAGTAGATCAACTTTCATTTTAGGTGAATTGAGCGGGAATCGTTCCCAGTATATGGCGATCCGCCATTATCCGCGTTTCGACATCTAACGCCAATGTATGGCGATGATTCCAAATTACGAATAAAATACTTAATGGTGATATAATTATAGTTATACTTGTAAAAATAAATATTGGTTAAACGTATTATATCTCTCGATTGTACAAAAATGTAAATCTTAATGCATTCTGTACCAAATTGAAACAATTTTACCTACTAGAAAAATTGTACGTTAAACGTCTTTTGTATATAATGCTTAACTGTGTGAAGATGTGTGTGTGTGTGTGTGTGTGTATGTTTTCAAAGTATTGTTGTTATTCTATAGTTTAATTTGTAGAATATTGTATAGGTTACATCGTAGATAACTTATACATGTAATTATGTGTTGCTGTATTTACACCGGGGGAGATAGTGTAGCCTCCCCCGAGGAGAGCTCCCCTGTATCGGGGGGGGAGGGGGAGCGGAGGCTGGGAGTTCCCGTAAGTGGCTTGGTGTTCAACGGGGGCTCCTTAGATGCCTGAGGAGGAATGCCATCCTTCTTGAAGTTTTTAGTGGGTAGGCCTCCCCCTTCTGGGGAGGAGAGCCCCACATAACCGCCGGCTCGCCACAGCTGGGGTATGCAACTTAATGCATTTTCCTCAGGGGAACAAAAAAAAAGGGTATGTGATACCCTGACATATGCTGAGTAATTATGTATGGCACATGATTATGTTTTTTTAAGTATTTATTATTATATGGATTATGTAATGTATGTGTCACTGTGAATAAATATTTTTCTTTCATATGATTAAATATACCTATTGTTTCTGTCACATTTCATTTTTAATAAAAGAGAAAAACTAAAAACAACCTATGAGTGATTCATAATTACTGTTTCAGTAAGTCATATTAGGTTTATTTAAATTTTAATTTATTGTTAATACTCGTATATGAAAAAAAGGAAATAATCGACTAACTAGACCATATTGAACCAGATCGAAAATTCACCCTACTTTATTTTCCTCACTTGTTTATTTTTATAAGGTGTGATAAAAACACAGTACATTTAAATAAAATACAAAATAGGGTTAGGTTATATATTTGCTATTTTTAGCAAATATTTAACAAGCAATAAGTTTAATATTATTGTAAGAACCTTTGAATTTTATCTGCAAAGTATATATAAGTTTTGTATACATATATTTTCATTAAAACAATTACATCAGTTATTATAATCCAAAGACAACAGAATAACTATTATTATTTTAAAAACAACACGGTAGAAACATTAAAAAATCTACAGATCCAGCCATTTTCCGCAGCTGACAGCTAACGTCATTGAGTGATACATAGCCCGAAATTCGTCGGGTCAATAAGTATTGTGATAATAAAATACAGGCAAATAAATAACAATTTTATTTTCATAACAAATTATTTATGTTTAATCGCTCACCGAAAGCTTTTACAGCTTAAAAAAAATAATATAAAGAAAAATTGTTATACTGTCGCTATATGAACCCAAAATACTGTTGAAGTATAAAAGTACTCTTATTCTGTAGGTGGTAAGTGTAAATTTTGTAGCGCAATGATACCAGTGACCATAGAGGTCGGTGAACGAATTTTTATGAATTCAATTCAATGATATCTGTGTCACGTTCATTATGTCATCGGTAAGTAGCACAGCGTACAGAGTCAGCTTCGATGTGAATTGAACAATGCGCTGTTGATATTTTGGTGTTTATATGTAAAAAAATGAAGTTATTTCAAAAAAGAAAATGAAATAAACCGTACCAGAGGATAGTATCTCCAGACTATGCGTGTAACAGATTATTTCTTAATAATTCTATACACTTACTTAATTTCTGTGTTGAGAATAGACACCATGATCTAAAATCATTATACAGAACTGCAAAGATTCTGTTCATTGATCGCGCACATCGTTTTTTATTAGCACCTAATTCATTCAACGCAGCAACCGGTAGTAAACCAATTACAAAAAGTATACGCACGTGCGTTTACTTGTATACAAGTATATACTGCATATACAGTACAATTTACGTGCGTGCTCGAAACGTTTCCAATTTATTGACGGTTACCTACGCACAGATTAACTATTAAAAGAAACCCAACACATCACGCATGCCTCCAACCTTTATAATATATTTAATATAGATTGTTACTGCTTTGATTGTGGTGATAGTCGAACTGTTCCAATATTAGCTTTTACTGGTTTTATAGGGCATAAGAATATGTCGGTAAATATATCAGTAGCTCCAATTGCGTGAACCGGACCACATAAATACTATGATAGATGTTAGTGAAATATTAAAATGTTATCTTTATTCTATGACAACCAATCCGCACTAGGACAGTGGTTGCTGTGCCCCTCAGTGGGAAAGTATATGGGCTGATGATGGAAGGGATGATGAATGCCAAAAAAGATAAGCATATAAGAGCGAGAGAATAACCTCATGCAATAAACGATATATATAAAATAATAACGTCAGAATCACATTGAAGTTTCTGCCCTAACCCACAAACGATAACGTCATCTGACGTCATCTAAAATAAAAATTTGTTTCTTGTTTATAGAACTTGAGTACTTCAATATTTCGGGAATCACTGGTCCAAATAGTATTCTGCATCTCAGAACGATAAACCACAAGATCAATCCGATGTCAAACATAGCGATGTTCCAAGGCTATTCCGAGATAAAACCTAGCTATAACGCCATAAGTCCATAATTGAGAAAAATATTTCAAATGACCCCACACACCTTCATCATGGTCGAATGTGAACGAAACATTTTCCCCACCTGAAAGAATTGGGCTTCTGTTTCACAGTAGAGACGTACATGATTTCTGAAAATAACAAAAATCTTGATTTAATATCTACTGAAAACTTCATCATTGTTCAAACTTAACCGTGGCACCCCATGCCCACGCCCGGCTAACATATTCGATTCAAAAACAACGTTAACCAGCGGTGCTATGTTCACATTTCTAAATGGCGTGACTGCTGCCAATTCGATAAATATGAACCAATTTTCCATTATATCTGGAAAATCATATCGCTCCGAGAATTCACCTAGTTAATAGTCGAATGGAACGTAATGAGTTCAATTAGTTTTGCTATTCAGGCTAACAGACCAATTCGTAACATGGAAAATAGAAAAACTAAAAGCAGTCACCAGCAATTCGCCCGAGTGGAATATCATTTTATTATGAAACTATTTTAATCTATAATAAAATTGCTAATGCAAAACCTACTCGTCAAAATAGGTGTAGCTGAT
Source organism: Scirpophaga incertulas (assembly GCA_036419045.1). NCBI lineage: Eukaryota > Metazoa > Arthropoda > Insecta > Lepidoptera > Crambidae > Scirpophaga > Scirpophaga incertulas. The sequence continues at coordinate 36,491,338 of CM071627.1, forward strand.
TTGCTCTTGTAAGGATACCTCGTAAAGCTCCGGTATACGGTAATGTGGTCGTCACGAGAGACGATTAAAATGTGGTTTTGATCACGTGATCTGACTAAATCTCCCATGCATCATAATAGCTCATATACGTGTCTACCGAGAGGAGTGAAACAACCTTAACTATAAGGTCGTCCTAAGGCGATCCGGAGAAATTTAATTCCACAATCCTTGGATCGTCCTTACTAAATACAAGATGGACATCATCGGATTGCTTTAATGGGTATGCCCTACCAGGAGACTCCACATCCATGCAAAAGCATTCCATCTCGAGAAATATTTAAAGAAAGGGCACTGGTGAATTGGCCTTTACATAAAGCTTTGAATTTCTTCACAAGTCTCACAATATTTTTCATCAGATGAAAGAAAACTTTTCTATATGGCAGAACCAGCTCAGGGTCACCTCGATTTTAAAATCCGAATACAAGTACCAACACACAGTGCCACCGACGCTCATATGGATTTGAAGCTTATTTGTTCCCCATTCACGCCTCATAAATAATCCTCCAATTATTTAACACCTAACTACATTTTCTCGTGACCTTATCCGAATAGTTTATAAAGTTATGCGATCCGCGCCAAAAATGTTGTGAAACTTTTGGAAGTCTACTAGGCATGTTGATGTAGAAACTTCACCGAAGCGCGAGATTCTCTTCGCACTACCTATTCGCTCCGATCCCTAGAGGGCTGCGGTAATAATACTTACATTAAATTTACGAGTCTCAAGACGTACTTGACGGATTTTTGCTAACCTTTATAACAATATTATTATAAACGTTAGCAAAAATCCGTATTTGTGCAAATAAAGATTTTTTTGCACAAATATAGTACAGAGAGATGGTAAACAGAAATGTGGCCAACATATTATACCAACACATGGCATGCAAAACTTTAAAATATTTTTGGAATAATATAAATCACTATAATAATACGTCAAATAATAGTAATATTAATAAAGAGATGAGAATTAAATATGACATTAAATTTAAAATGTCGTTAACGAAATATATCAGTAATCAAATTACATTATTTATAAGAAATTATGATTTATTAATTATAATTTGACAGTATTAACTAATTATGTCAGTACAATAAGAAATCGTAAAAAATATTACAGTCAACAATATTCAAATATAAGATTAAATTAAATCTTTAAATATATAATATATTTGCGTGCTGCAAAAACAACTGATAAATTATAAAAACAATTTCCAAATAGCCATTTACGTAGTTTGGATATTATAATTTCAGTTGACAAAGCTTGTTCGGGTTAGGAACATAAAACAACTGATAATTTGATAATGATATATTAAACTTAACTGATAAATGATAACGAATTTTATGATAACAATAATTGCTTAGAATGCACCCGGTTGCGCTGATGATCGCGAATGCACTCCATGAAATATGCACGCCGTCGGCGACAGTCAAGCTAGTGACGTCAGTGGCGGTGTTCGGTGACATACAAAGAACTGAACAAAGCTCTTATTTCACGTGGTACATGTTTATAAATGTTTAATTACATTTTATTGCAAATAAGTTACTATTATGTAATGGGATGACAAATTTTTCAGTATCCCTTGGTCGTAGTTTATTGTCAGCTATTTGTTTTTTTAATAATTGAGGATGATTCCCAATAAATACTTACACATATTTCTAGAATCTCAACGTCATGGTTGTCATGTTTATTACAGTCGATTCTTGACCTGAAAGCAATTTGAGCTCATTCCAATCCTTTGAACTTTTGATAGCTTTTGGTACTAAATTTTTGACAAGTACCAATTTTAAATCAAAATCAAAATAATCTGTATTCAACATAGACCTTTACAGGCACTTATTGACGTCAACAAACAAAACAAAAAAAACAAAGCTTAAAAAAAACAAAAACCTTGTCCGTACGTATGAATAAGGAAAAAAAAATTTGACTCGACACCTGTTCGGAAATTGGGAGAGCTTTCTCGAGAAGAACAGGCAAAAAACTCTGAAGGTCTATTTTTTATCTCCTCTTTTCAATGTTAATAATTATAATAATATAATATAAAAATACAATATAATATAAGATACAATCATACCTAATACGATTACAGTCGTATGTATGTTTACATACACATATAAAAATAATACAATATTATAAATAATGTTGTTACCAAACATGGCTCTATGAATAGTGTGTGTAGTGGCTAAAATGAAGATATACATATCCTACATTGACTTAACAAAGTAAATTATAACCCGAATCAAACATGTACCTAACATTGTTTTCCTGGTACTTATACGAGTATTAACAAATTAATTTGCAAATAAATAACCTAACCTAAAAATACTACATACTAAAAATATAAATATCGTCTATACAAAATATAGAGTTCTTATGCGACTTATCACCTCTACGTGACAGTGCAACAAGGAGCGTCATAATCATAACCTCATCCATTAATCCACAGTTTGTAATTTTGGCTTGGATAAAATCCAAATTTCGTATTAAGATCTTTGGGTACACACAGTTTTGTTTAGTTTGTTTCTTCAGATACTAACTCAATATAACTAATGTTTGAAAGAAAGAAACATTTATTGGCAATTACACAAGAATTCACACCCACGTATTACAATAAAAAGGAAGTACGAACAGAGGAAAAAGAATGAGGAAGTATACGAGAGGAAGGATACCAAGAAGCGCTGTTATTCTGGCAGGGTCAAGCAGAGTGTAATTGACAGAGGTACTGACAGTGATATTACAAATAAATATATAGATAACAAATACTTCTTAGGGGCCATCCATAAATTACGTCACACGGTTAGGGGGAGGGAGGGGGTGACGAAGTGTGACATTGTGTGACATGGGGGTGGAGGGATCTTAAATTTCGTTGACGTCACATTACAAAATCTATTAAATCATATCAGCTAACTGTTAAAACACACTTTAAATTATTATTATTAGTATGATAAGTGCTGTAAATATTAACTTTTATTGAAAATTCTGTATACTCTCATAAATAAATAAAGGAATAGTATCTTCTTCTATCTATTAATAGGGTACTCCCGAAACGTACTATTTTTCTAATTGATTATAGTAGGTGATTTTGAAAAATATAATAAGAAAATCATGAAACGACCATATACTTATTTAATATAAGTAATCGTTTTTTGTTTTGTTAATTGACTTGATGTTAATTTTATTAAAATGAAAATAAAACTGATTTCGAAACCGTTTTTTTCATTCAATAATTTCAAAATTTGTGACGTCACACTAGGGTGGGGGGGAGTTTCACAAATGTGACTAGCTGTGACAAGGAGGGGGGGAGGGCAAAAAATCACGAATTCGTGTGACGTAATTTATGGATGACCCCTTATAAATCTATACTTATAATAAATCTGTAGAAAGGTCAATTCTGTACATGATAAATAAATAAATAAATATATATATATATTATATATATATATTATATATATATATATATATTATATATTATTAATATATATTATATATATATATATTTCCAAAATAACTATCACGGGGTGATTAGGGATCGATATCAGTATCGATGCCAAAAATGCAATCAGTAAAATTTCTGTCTGTCTATCTTAATCGTTATAGAAACAAAAACTCGACGGATTTTAATGAAACTTGGTACAATTGTTTTTTATACTCCTGTACAATCCGGTACAATCCATAGGAGCAGAACAGTGAAGGGAAATGTTGGAAAAACGGGAGAAGTTACTCCATTTTTTTAGTTTCCGTCGCAACCTTAATGGTTAAAGCTACACAGAAAGCATGTATGACGGAAATGTTCTCCTTAAAATTGTATTAAAAAATATAGTTTATGATTGAATCACAATAATACGTGTAATAACTTAGCAATTCGATGCTTACTGATTATATTTGTATACTCTTACGTTTATAAAACCATACGGAAGACTGAGAAGTCATCGCATATTTGATAAATATGTTAAAAATTTTATGAAATGTATCTTATTTGAAGAATAAAATGCTACCTAAAAGTATGATTCCATGCGGACGAAGTCGTGGGCACAGCTAGTTAAATAATAAAAATGAAACGCACCAGTTGTCAAGCTTTAGCTTTGACAACTTGACAACTTGATAACTTTGCGACTTGACAACTTGAAGTGTGTCGTGTTCTATTTATAGAACACGACGCTCTTCAAAATGAAGAAAAACAAATACAAAATAAATAACAGTAGCTTCGTTATTTGTTATGTTGAGTTAAAAATAGACTCAAATACAAAAATATAGTGGAAAAACACAAATAATTCCCGCATATAAAAAGAATCGAACATCCAATTTCCTTTGTTTCTTTCGTCCATTTTGTCCTGTTTCCGTATATTTTTCGGGATGAGTTGTCTTTTCCCTTGAGGATTCGGCTTAGAGACGACGGAAATCCTGTAGCTTTATTCCCGTTACCCTCACCTGCACCTCCAAAGTTCAATCCCTAAATGACAGAGCTCCATCTATAATTCCACCTTTACGATGGCCATAAAGCGTCTAATATATCAACGAGCAAGACTGTACATCGCTTTCTCTGTAGGAAGCATGTTGAAGGGGCCTATTCTCATTCCATTTTGGTTATTGCCGATAAAATTAAATGAATTCATTAAACAATGAAGGAAATGGAATGCTTGTCGAGTCGGGAGAATCAGGGAGCCTGGTTCGATCTTGCCATGTACTAACGTATTTATATAATTAGCGTCTTTATATAATCATCATATTCGAAAAAAATTAACGATGTATATAGTTATAGTTGACCAATCCACACTGGACCAGCGTAGTTGACTGATGCCTGATCACCCTTATATAGGATGATGATGTATAAGAGCTGTGATGAAGGTGAAAGAAGAAATTATTCCCTACGAAGACGGATTTATACTACATATATAACTAGTCCTATGATGAACCTAACGTTGCAAGTTTACTGCTCTGTTAACTGAAACTCAAAATAATTCCTTACGGCATACAATATAGTCCGAGTAGGAGCGTCATTCTGGTCTAAGAACTCGCTAGCAATTGGAAGCTCCTCGGCTAGCAATTGGAAGTTGCGTTGATAGGTTGTCTCCATGTGCATCTCAATCTGACTCATTTCTCCAAGTAGCAGTATTTAAGTTGCTGTACTCCAATTTGAAAGGTAAAACTGACAATTTATTTTGCGAGTGAATGCGAACTTCTTATGACAGTTGAGTAACCTAGGTCCAGATTGCAAATCGTATAAGTAATTATCTTCATTATCACTTTTACCCACCTTTATATGAAGCCGGCACCCTACCGATTTCGTATAACATTGGCCTATAACATTTTTTGCACCTTTATCTATATAGATAAAGGTGCAAAAGGAATATTCCTCATCAAATGAAAAACAATTAAGTTCATCTCAATGTCATAAGTAACGATGTTATCAAGCGTTCTAATTTATGTCAGATACCAAGAAAACAGTCAGACTAAGCAGACTTCCTTGAAAATGTTGTATTTCAATAGCTACGAACCTATCTTAAGGTGGTAGTTATCGGAACTGATTCAGAAGATTCTTAAAACACTGTAACTCTTAGAAACCGCGTCCAGAACCCCAGAATTACGAACGAGCATTAGACATTTAATTTCATGTTAAAATGAAACATTTGCAGGAAATTTATAAATATAGCACATACAAACCTCCAGGCGGGAACTGTTATTCTTAACAATTGAATATCGAATACCAGACATATACAAGAAATAATTGTCATACTTCGGGAATAGACCCCTAGAAGCGCTCCCTGGGTAATTATCGTAAAACATCGCTTTGTTTATGTCTGAGCTTTACTTGGATTGCTTAATCATTTTTTTCCTGCCTTAGTAAATCAAAAAGGTCGGTAATAGTAGTACATTAACCTTTATTATGTTGACTGGGTTTGTAACTAAGGTATATTAAGGTTTATTATTTAGGTGTTCCTGTAATTAGATTTATCCTGTAACCTATTACAAGATAATGAGGAATATATATACTTATTTATTATAATCTTTGAATATACCTTTCTATTGAAAAAAGAGATACAAAAAGATAAAATTCTGTTTTGCAAGAAAGGGATATCGTAAATTAAATAACATTAACATTAAAACAGTAATAACTTTTACATATGATTTGTTGTTATGCTGGGAACTACAATAGGCGTCTAATGGCGTCATCTATTATGATATTTTTTGATTAAGTTTATTACTTGAGATTCGAGATTGGCACACTGTTATTTATATTAAAATTACATAAATAAAGAGATCGCTCTAATGATAAGACTGTCTTCTTCTTCTTCCTGCCCTTTTCCCACCTTAAGTAGGGTCGGCACAACATGTTTTCCGCTTCCATTCTCCTCTGTCACTCGTCAGCTCAACATCGACTTCCTTTACTCTCATATCAGAATTCACACATTCAATCCATCGCTTTCTTGGTCTACCTCTCATCCTAGGTCCATCTATATTCATATCCATCATTCTTCTTGTTATATGGCTTTCATCCCTCCTCATTACATGCCCAAACCATGCTAACCTACTGCTCCTTACCTTCTCAGTCACTGGCGCTACTTTCAAACTTCCTCTTATATACTCATTCTTGATCTTGTCCATTCTTGTGACCCCACACATCCATCGCAACATTCGCATCTCTGAAGCGTGCAGTTTCCTTTCGTCCTTCGCTTTCGTTGCCCAACATTCGGATCCATACATAAGGACAGGTCTAACGACTGCTTTATAAACTTTCCCCTTAAGCTTAAGGGGCAGTCTTGGGTCGCATACAACTCCAGAGACCTGTCGCCATTTCATCCATCCCGCAGTTATTCTATTCCTTACAGCACGGCCAATATCGCCATCGTTTTGGAATAATGATCCAAGGTACCGGAAATCGGAACAAACGGAACAATGATAAGACTGTCTATGCTCACATTATTTTTAAGATATCATTCTGTTTTATGTGTACAGTAAAGATTTATCATTCTATTTATTCTGAGGTTCTAATAATCGCTTAGGATGATATATAAGCGTTCCTCTTTAGCATATTCAAGAATGTACAAAATTGATTACATAATGTTAATGTTTCATAATTTGACTATATCATATTCTTGGTTTAGGTCTTAATTAAACTAAATCGCGATTAACTACGAACCAAACCCAGTGATAATTCGTTTTCTCTAGGTACGGATTTGATTTGGCGCTGGCGTTTCGATCACAATTTCTCGACAACAACCCGAAAATATTCATTATCATTAACCCTAAATTATTCAGTCAGTTAATCTATGTGACAATATCACAGAGGTAATAACAAAATGTCGCAAATGTAAATAATGTTTGCCGCTTGGTCACACGTCGATGTGACGCGACGTGGATCGGCGTGGAAGGGTTGACACAGTCCTAAATTTTTGGAGTTCATTGACTCGGTGGATGCTATTGGAGGATTGTTGCGACGCTATGAAATAAAAAACAAAATGAAACGCAACAAAATTTCTTATGTATCAATAAATGAAATGCGTAGTCATGTATGAATAGTTAACTGAAAACTCCACACAGAAATACATTGCGTACGAAATGCGCGAAACAGCAGATCACGGGACTATATAGAGCGTTTACTCTTTTTCTCTAAGTGTAATGGTTTTGCACACCATACCTGATGATGACTAGTCATCAGGCGTGTATAGTACTCTCACCGTAGAGCCCACTAAACCACCCCGATCCAATTCGTGCGTTACTAAGAACGATTCAGAGAGCTTCTTTGCATCGCCTTCGGTCGCACCCGACCAGCTACTGCCCGATCCAAACGCCTGTGTGAGATATTGTGGACATAACAATAATCCCCAGATTTGGGGGGGCTGTATTTGCGCGCATCGGATTTTCTAGCGTGCAACCTACACCTTTTTTTTTAGAGGGAAAATGCATTATGCACCGTGACACCGCGCTGGCTAGGCGCGGCCGTGTGTCGGGCTCTCCGGTCTGACAGGACCGGCTTACCCACTAAAACCCCCCTGAGTTCTCTAGGCCCATGCGGGGCACATGGCGGGGTGCGCTTTCGCGATTCTACCGCCATGAGCTCCGGGGCCAACTCGACCTAGGTCTGGTCGGGCCAACGCCAAGGGAGGGACTGTCCGAGAACCCCTGGACAATCCCCCAGACAGAGAGACATCACCACGGCGTGCTGTGCGCAACCCACACCTTTTTTTTTTTTTTTTTTGTTCCCCTGAGGAAAATGCATTAAATTGCATACCCCGGCTGTGACGAGCCGGGGTTATGTGGGGCTCTCCTCCCCAGAAGGGGGAGGCCTACCCACTAAAAACCTCAGGGATGGCCTTCCTCAGGCATGTAGGGAGCCCCCGGGAACAGCAAGCCACCTCCGGGAACCCCCAGCCTCCGCTCCCCTGCCTAGAGGGGAGCCCTCCTCGGGGAGGCTACTACCTCCCCCGGTCTCCTCCACCGACGACGCCCCCCGGCCACGGAAGGGGCGTGGTCCATCCCGGGTCGCCGTAGCAGTCGCGACTTCCTCGCGCTCGCCGGCGACCCGCGGCGGCGCCGCAGCTGTGCTACCGAGCCCGGCGCCGAAAGCCGGAGCCCGCGCAACCTACACCTAGGATGTTTTTGAAAGGTAGGCTGTGTAGGCAAAAAGGAGCGGAGAGAGATCGTTTCCCATTCTCTCTCCGCAGCCTCCTGGGATATCACATAATCACGACGAGCAATATCACGAGAAGCGACAGTCTACCACCCCTCTCACCAGCCAGCATCTTGCTTATGATAATTGGTAGTGGACTAAATAGAGCCTAGGTAGACGTGTTGCATTCGGTGTTAGCCAATCCAACGAGGTTGGCAAACATGATAATCGGAAGTAGATTTTTTAAACTTATATATGAATGATAAATTTATCGAAAAGCAAACTCTATTTATTAATTCATATCGTCGAGTTTTAAACTTTCTCAGTTCACGCTCCAAGTTCACAATGAAATAAATCACTTTGTGCTTGTTAATACGATACATTTTACTATTATAACAGCAATCAAAGGTAGCGGCAAAATAGTAATTACTTTGCTAATTAAAAAAAAATTGAACAAATCCCCTTAGGCGAGCCTTTTCCCTACGAAAAGTTCTTTGTCGCCAGCAAAATAATGCGGTGGGCGTTCGCAAAGTTATATTAGTTCTGAATAACCTGTTTATAAGACAAAAAGGGGGTTGCGGCCGAGTCCAATAGACGTACCTTCTAAGGCTGTAAGCAATATTTTGAATGCTCAGTAGAATCAAATAGCACAGTAGATTGTATAACAGCAGTATATAACAAGTAATCTTACCCGAGGCGATAGTCGCGTCGAGAGTGAAATGGGTTTTATGGTGAAGAGTTATCTCTACCTTTCACTTGAATTGCAAAGAAATATTAGCTTTTTATGTGTTCAAAGTAAATGTACCTATTAATCTCAAATTTCTATACAAGTAAGAATATATAAATCCCAATTAGGTTAATATAATCAAAATAATTTTTATCTAACAAAGGACTTTTCATTAGAGTTTTTAAAAACTCTTTAAATAAAAATGGGAATTACAGGGTAAATGATTTCTTAAGCAAATTACTTTTTTTCAATAGAGTTTTTAAAAATTTTAATGAAAAAAGGGAATTACAAGGTTAATGATTTCTTAAACGAATAAAATGCTTGGTTTTAATTTTAATAATTAATATTTTGATGATTCTATATTAAATTACTGTGTTGATAAAAAGTAAAGCTAGGCAAAAAAAGCTACACTTTCTACCCCTTAGTCTTTTAAAGCGTTGGAAGGACACATTTATTTTTTATTTCTCGTGTTGAAATTGTGAATTTGAACATTTGTATTTAACATATTTTAGTTCCTATAGACATTACATTTACATAAATATACTGACTGGCTACGTTTAATATATTTATTTGCTTAAATAAATAAATAAAATTAATTAAATAATTGTGTTGTTATCTATTGAAATTCACATGTTCATTCAATCACAGCTCATATCTGTAATCAGTGAAGGGGACAAGTCAACCCTTTCTATTAAAGACAATAAAATTCAGATCACATACATTTATTGAACGTTAATATATTTATTTCCTTAAATAAATATCTGAGAAATTCACTCTGTCTTAAATTATAGATAGCACTAATTCCTCTTTTTTGGAGTATAAAAATACTTTCATTCTGCTGTATTCCCATTTAAAAGGTCGGCAACTCATCTATGACTTCCTTATCTATGTTACTGTCAGGTGATCCATTAATATAATCCATAAGAGAAAATACAATAAGTGGTATTTATTCACAATTATAATCGTCTTCATCGCTACCATTATCTAGAGTTGCAGAGAACATGTTGCCTTCATGCACACAGTATGGCAAGCAATTTTTATAAATAAGCAGTGTCAAAGTCTTTTAGGCCAATAGAACTGGTTAACTTCAACAAAAGACTGACTGATACATTAACTCTGAACTTACAACCATTTTTAAAATTTCATTTGGAGCGATTGCCGCAGAATAATATTAACAAACTCCTCGATAGCATAAATATTCAGTGTCGACAAGTTTTAAACAACAGAGAAGATCACACTTTGTATTAACTTATAGAATTCTTTAACTATAAATTTATTCAATTATAGTAATATATTCTAATGCATTCTGTCAACAAGTTATATAAATTATCTATATAATATTAAACGAAGTTTTAAAACAAAACGTGACAGACGGATTGAACATATGGATTATTTTGTAGCTACCCAATTTGGAATGAATATAATACGACTAAAGTTGAAATGTGCCGAGCTGTCCTGTTATTTTCTTCTTCATAGCATACGCATATAGAATTGTCATATGTTTATCTCCAAGAACATTTACAATTACCTTCAGAAGACCAGTCGTTTTTAATGCCGAAGTATTTTCGAGCTTCAATGAAAACATACTGCAACATCCTATAATTTATAGTTAAATAACTAATATTTGTATTATATAATTAATATTAATTTTGATTCTTAGATGCCATGTGTTGTTCGACGCATAATAAAGTACACTTTAATTGTTGATTATAAAAAAAAACAAAATAAGATCGGTTCATTCTAATAGGAAGTTTTACCTAAGATAAAAAAAAGTAAAATAATTTACCAATATAATTAGTAGAAAACATAACACAAAGCTTGATATTTGGACTTTTTTGATGTGTGTGTTATTTTGTATTTTGCAAATGTCATAATTCCAATAATCAAAATTACATACAGATATTTTATTGAAAACTAGCTTTCTGCCCGCGGCTTCGCCCGCGTGGATTTCGGGATTGGGTGTATAGAGGGTTAAGGGTCATAGCTTTTGCCCACGGCTACATATACGCGGAAGTCGGTTTATGGTGCGAAGATTTTATCGCGCTTCCCGTGGGACTATCCGTTTTTCCGAGATAAAAAATGCCGCAAAACTCCTCAAGAATCACTCTATCTATTGATGAAAACCGCATAAAAATCTGTGCAGTAGTTTTTGAGCGAAGCCTTTATTGCGCATCCCGTGGGATCTGTCGATTTTTCCGGGATAAAAAGTAGCCTATGTTACTCGGGGAGAATGTAGCTTTCCAAAGGTGAAAGAATTTTTGAAATCGGTCCAGTAGTTTAAGCGTGAAGAGGTAACAAACAAACAAACAAACAAACAAATAAACAAACAAACACACTTTCGCATTTATAATATTAGTTGGGATAAGCGTTAGATAGTAGATGATCTAAAAATAATTTTCTTTTGGCCCAATGTAGATGTTATTAAAGCTGAAGAAGTACAATAAAAAGGACTATAATCTATTACAATTACGAAGTCTTATTAATAATGTACTTCTTACCAATTCTTGGCGTACAATGTCAACGTAGACTATTTATTTATTTATTTATTTATTTATCATGAACACAGTTTCTACAGCTTAAATTCGTATTACAATTATCCAAAAAAAATATGTCTGTACATAAGCCAATTACAGAAACTTACTTTGCTATCTTGAGTAGGTACTATATATAAAAATGTAGGGTAAGTGTGTGACATTTAGTACAAAAGAAAATAAATTAAAAGTAATATTTGCCTTATTTAATAAACTTATATGTGTGTGTTCATGTGTATGTACGTGTGTGTGTGCGTATGGGTGAGTATAAGAATATGTGTGTGTCTTTATAATTCACTACGACGATCGATCCGTTCAATCTGACTACGATAACGCGAGTTTTAGCGCAGGCTTACATGGCATCTTTATTAAAGAGACAATATCGTGCACCCGGTAATAATGCGAATTCACAACATAGTTAAAAAAAAATATATAATTTGAATAATAAAAATCGATGGAATTAAATTTTAATTTTAATTAATAAATTGATAAATGTTAAATTGAAATAAAGATTGATCAAAAATTATATAAAAAATAACATTTTAAATAATGTCAGTAAAAATAAAAAAAATAAAAATAAAAAAAATAAAATTAAAATGTCAGGATCTAATAATTTTATAAATTGACGACTTGAATGCTTTCTTTGAAGAGGCAAAAAGCTCAGTATCAGAAAAGAATTTGTTAAACGTTTTTGGAAGCCTTACGGTCATGTCATTGGCTTCATAGTTCGTGCGCACTATTGGTACATATAAAAGCTGAGTGTGCTTTGTTCTTCTTTGAGGCACGTTCAAGATTATGATCCTATTGAATAGTTCAACGCAATCCATTTTTCCAGAGCCTATATCGTGAAGCACCGTCATGTCTTGTATGCGACGTCTATCGCATAGCGAAATCAAGCTATGTTTTTTACACAACTCACTGTAATTCAGGTCTGATTTAAAATTTGTCTTATAATTAAGGAACCTAACGAATCTCATTTGAATATTTTCAATAGAATGCTCGTACGTGACGTAATGTGGATTCCATATTGTACTACAGTACTCTAATATACTCCTAACGTAAGCGTAATATAATATTTTAAGACACGAAACATCATCAAAATCCCTAGAAACTCTATTGATAAAACCAAGGTTCTTATAAGCTTTATTAATAATATATTATTTTTACTATTTGATAATATATATATTTGTTGACTACTTCAAGGATCTGAATAAAGTATTAAGCAGTATGTATATAGAGTTATTAAACTGGATAAACGGTCTAGTGTTATCGCTCTGTATATATACACTAATATTATAAAGATGAATGATTTGTAGTTTTGTATGTAACGAATAAACTCAAAAAGTACTCGACCGATTTCAATAATTCTTTTTTCATTAGTAAGCTACATTATCACTGAGTAGCATAGGCTATATTTAGTACTAGATTACTATAGAAATCTTTAGAAATTCTTATTAAAACCAACCGAAGGTGTAAAAAAATTTGCCATAAAATGTCTTTCATCGCATACGCTGCGAAGAGTATTAATGATAGGACAAAAAAATGTTCGACAATATTATAGAATATATCAATATCTACAAAAATCTTCGCGAGACCATATGTCTAACTATTGTAGTTACGTCACTATAACTACTTTCTTACATTTAACAAATTGATAGAAATGCCGATCAAAATCAGACCGTGTTATCCATACCCATTTATAAATTTTTATCCAAATATTTAATATTCAAGACTGTCTCAATACCCGATGATTACTTTTTGAATTATTGAAATCGGACATTCCATTCAAAAGATATCATGAAATTAAAATAAAAATACATGCCGGCGACGGCCGCCACGCAGCGCATCGAGTAACATCGAGTTTTTTAACACATTTTTATGTCGTTTTAATATATAATACACCGCTAGTATGCTATGCCGCTAGTATATAATACACGCGTATTATAGACTCATGCAAAGCCGGGCTGCGAGGTTAGTAAAGAATAAATTGCCCAAGGTTACTTCTGACGTGACTAAGTGCCTGTAAAGGTCATATTAAATATTTTCGATTTTAACTACGATAAATATTCATTGGTACCTTAAGGGCACTAATCGCGTACTCGACCCGCAGTTTTACGGTCGTCATAAAAGAAGATAATATACTTTGGTCGGAGTGCTTGCACGCGTGAACGAAATACGCTATTTATGGCACAGAGCAGTGGCTGTCAGTAGTGCGGAGCCGTGGAAACGGTCAAATTTATTTCTCAAGCCTTAATTTCTCCAATCAGTAACGGCTTAAAAGATGAAATGAATTCACCTTAAATTATATAAGTTAACAGGAATATTATACATCTGTAAAAAGAGACAGAAGTTTTATGGTATGCTTAAACGAGCTCCACATTCTCGCTAAACACAAGAGTGTAGTGTAGACTCACCTATGTTCGTGCGTTTCGTCCGCTGTATCTTTTGGTATTGTAAAACCGGATTTAGCATTCGATTATATTACAAAATATTTATTATTAATAATTATTAATTAAATATATATGTATTATATACTATTCTATACATATAAATAAAATTGGAGTGTCGTCAAAGCTCAAAGGGAAAGAATTTTTAAAATCAGTTCAGTAGATCACAAACTTTACTTCTTTATAACTGTACGAGTGTGCGTTTACCGCAGCGTACATGTATTAGTGTGAGCGTGTACATCATTGTCACGATTTGCAGAGTTGCAATTCGTACTGTGTATCATAATAAATCAGTGCATCTACAACACTCAAACAGGACGGTTTTATTTATCATTTTTATCAATCAATTCACTGTTCAACCCTATCAATATTATATTTCTAAGGTGTAAGGGACATCCTTACAGTTTTTGGTCCTTCGAGCCGGATTTGAACCAGCGACCTATGGATTAGTATAGATTCGTTGTTACTGTCACCATTGTCCGCTACTGTCAACTACATGGTTTGTATTATTTTCCGATATTAAAATGTTAATTAATTTATTTTCACTCGCATATTTGATTTCAAATTCACTCCTTAACAGTTATATTAAGATATTGGTTAAGCAGTAGGAGGAAACACTGCCTTTTAACATAATGGATTAATGTTCTCGCTTAACATATATTGATTTAAATATGGCAAGTGGTCCCTCACTGCTCACAGAATCACAGGGTTCTCCAAAATACCTATCAGTTGTGACTTTTAAATAATATCTATATGGGTGTAGTAACAGCCAAATATGTCGGGAAGAAATGATATACTGATTAATAAAATTACACTATGTACAGGTTATTTAGTACGCTAACCCAATATAATGAAGTCGAAATTGTTACGTAGATCGAACGATTCCTTTAGGTTCGAGAGCGAACACGTATAGGGGTTCCCAAATAAATCCCGGATTTCTACGGAATCCAGGTATTTTCTACGCATAGCACTTTTGTAATTAATTTTCTTAATTCACTTTTATTATATAATGCTTGTTGACAAAGCTTAAAAAATATTTCGTAATATGTCTTTATCTGACTTATTTTTATTTTATTTAATATTTGTTTTTTATTGTTGTGCTATTCAATCTACATGTTGTCTAATACACGTTAACTGATTTGATTTAACATTGATCTGTCAACACTGACACAATGCTGACCTTTTTGGATTTTTTATGAAGATCATATTCATATTATCATGATCTATTTACAAAAATAAATCATGTTTATTTGAATATTACAGCGTACTTCATTTTTTAACAGAAGTGTATAATTTTTCCACCGAAGAGTATGTTAGTCTTAAGATGATTCCGGCCTAACCTATGCTAACTTAAAGCAGACTGCAAAGAATACACAGCTTCGGGTATCTGGTATCTATAACAGAGACCATAGGCTCACCAGCGCTTATGTGGAAACTTGTAAAATGTTCAAAATAATAAACATGATTATTATTAATAATACATTTGTAAGAATTTTACACACTAACGTTTTCCTTAATTATACAATAACTGAGAATTAACTTTCAGAAACTTTTATATACGTTTCTATAGATATAAATGACTAATGGCGTAATTTTAAAGGCCAGAAAACAACTGTCATATGGGATAAATAAGTTGCAATTTCATTTAAGTGTCTGTTGATAATATGCTTACAAACTAAGTTTAAGTCTTATGTTATTGTGTTTTAAGTTAAGTTTTGATCGTACTTTCTATTACGATTTCAGTTGCGATTCCAATTTCGTCCTGAATTTCAGTTCTTATATCATAGCTGTACTGTATAACAACAACAAAACTATAGCTTTTATACATATAATGTTAACTTGCTTAAACTTGTAACGCAAGTTAGGTTCAAACTATTTATCTTAAATCAGCTTCTAATTGACGACTGTTAAAATACAGCGAGAACAAAATAGTCTATGCTGATTTTCATTCTGGCTCTTTTCAGTACAAGGTTAATTAAAGACTGCCATAGACTTGTGAACCAACGGCGTAGTATCCTTGACGTGAAAAAATAATTGTAAAAATTGTATTTGAAGGATAAAATTTTGATTTAATATATACATTTATATTGATTATGCAACACGAAAGTTTGAAAGTTAGTATGATTATATTGTCAAATAAATACTACCCCCAGATTGCACGACAGCAAACAACAATACTACATACCCGCCTAATAGCAACATAGGGTTGTATAATTCGATTTACGGATACCGTAAATAAATAATAAAAGGCGCTGTTGGGCTGATTCGGCCAATGCGGCCCTTAGCCTGACCTCTGCGGCCAAGTTCTGCGGCCTTCACCGTTACACTTGTTAGCTGAATAATGAAACGGAAAATCGCAGCCGCCGCGATTCCTTCCGTTAAATACGCATTTTCATTACAAAGCGGCTGCCGACAAAAGAACCGATGTTTTTGGCGTCTATTTTTCCGGTACTATTTTCCCGAGTATGCTGTTAGTGGTAAAATTATTCTTTGCAATTTTAACTATATTTGCACGTAAAATATCTACTCGGAATACAAACAATGAACTTAGAATACAGAATGTGTCATATTTATACGAAAAATAAGTAAATTTTCCAATTAATTTGTGAACTCTGTTTGATCGACATAAAGTTAAAAATAAGTAAAAGAAATTGACAGATTTTTATAGTAAAATTTGCTATTGTTCGACTCGAAATGACTGACAAATTGCTATATTAAAGCAAATGATTTGAAACTAAATACATAAATATATTATACTAGCGGACCCGACAGACTTCGTTCTGTCAAAAAGATTTGTAAAGTGACAGTTTTTTGTTCCTACTTGTGGAGTGCTGGATAAGCGAGTGTTAAATAAGAAGAAATTTGTTGTTGTTAACGATATATTGAAATAGTTTACAAATGTTAAATGTTAATGTTTAGAGCACACCCGGCCGCGATAGTCGCGTGTAATGCACTAATTAATTGTCTTTAATAAGAGCGACGCATAGCTAATGATTGCGCCACTCACGTGTTCGGTTATTTACACCGAACATCTTGCCGAGGGCCAAAGGTGAAATAAGATTAAAAACTAATACACAATTTATAACAAATGAAACAAAAAACTTAAAATGATTAAAATGTTAGTTACAAATTTTCGCCAAATGCAAGTTTGCGAAACACTGGGGTCGTACCCCTATCTTTATAACCGCGCACATTCACTGACACATTTTCACTGCACTTTTCAGTTGACTGATTGTTAGAGTTTGGTGATAGGCCGGCACTGGGCCCAGCCACGCTCTCAGTCGCCTCTTCTGGGGTCTCCGTTGACGCCGACTGTCGCTGCCGCGTACAACAATAGCCCCGGTGTCGGCATTTGACTATTATGACTGCAATAAGTAGAATCGCCCACAGTCCCCATATTGATATATAGTGGTGAACATCATGAGCAGATATCTCGTTTAACAGACCTTCATTCTCTTTCATGATCTTTATTTTCTGTTGTATATCGCGATGTTGTTGATCTGTGGTTATAACTTCAGTTACCTTCTCTTCCTGTTCATTACTAATGGTAATATTAAAAACATTATTGATGGGAGCGATTACAGGGACATCAATATCATATAATAACTCCAATCGGCTCTCTCGTTGCTTATGACTATAGATTGTAAAGTTATTTGTTTTTACTATACAGTTTTCGTGTATATTTACAATGTTAGCCTTTGTCAGCTGATGTGCAGTAACTTGCTCTTTACAAATTATTCGTAATTGACAGATATCACAACAAAAGTATAAATATTGATTAATTTTGGACAGACTTATCCATTTATTTTGACAAACAGTGGTGATGGTTTTACAGTGGTCAGTTTCATCTTTAACACAGAGATCTTTATCCGTTCTCATCTTGTAAACAGGCGTCTTCAATTGACACATATATGTTACAAGGTCACTTCGTATGCAATGTTCAAGTTCAAACGAAGAAATAGGTACGTATGAGTCTTTCTGCAAATTCAGCGCTACGTAACTTTCAATTGGAATTAGGGTGACCATGTTTTGTCCTGACTGATGTGGGACACTTTGAATATTATACAACTCATAATTATCTCTGCTGGTCAGAGGTATTCTTATCTCCATTATTAAGTATTGTTTCGTCACTTTGGCTTTGATTTGCAGCAATTTGTAAATATTATGCAAATTAGTATGTATGTTGTCGATTGGCAGAGTGAGATCTTTTATCTGGCTAGAAATAATACTTAATTGAGTTTGCAACTGCTGAGGATCAATAAGGTGAGTATTGATCTTACCGTTGTAGACACTTGTCACAGTATCTAATAAAGCGTCTTGTAAGTTTTTTAAATGAGTCAATAAATTATTAGCCGCAAAAGCTGATAATGTGAATTCAGTGGTGTATTCAAATTCGTTAATTTTTTCTTTTAGTTGATTTGTGGTGGCATCCAAATTCAATAAATGTTGATGTATAATTTTATGTTGTTTTTGTATTATATTTTCCGTTCTTTTCAATAAATTATACTCAGCTTCTACTATAGACGTCTGATTTCTCCATAATAGTGTCAGGTGTTTCTGATTGTCCTTCAATGCGGCAATGTCAACTTGATACTGTTCAGCGAATCGGTCGTCTAATACTCCGAACAGGCTGTTAGCGAGATACCCGACGCCGTTGATAAGACCGCGGCGCTTACGGGCACGCGTATTTAATTGTTGATTCATCAATACTTGATTGTTATGTTTTATTTCACTATAAGTATGATTTAATTGTAGCATAAGTATGTCACATTGAGTTGTTTTATTAATGAGTCCACAAATTGTATTTAAATGTTGATAATATTTTTCGTATGCTGATGTTGCTTCCCAATAAGGGTTCATGTCATAATAGGCCACAATCTTCCACTCATCTCTGATTAATTGCATGTTACCCATTTTATCAAAATACAGGCCTTTCTTTTCGGCCAATGACGTCACTTGGAAGCATTGACCCGACACAAACATGTTAAAAATAACTAAACACATAAATGCTATAGTAATCAGGTTCGATTTAAAAGTACGTCTATTGTTAGCAGGTGTCTTCTTTTCCTGTGTCTTAGGTCTCGATGTTTCTGGCTGATGTTTTAAAGACAGTAATGATATTTTTACAACTGGTCTTTTTACTATCCCATTTTTTGTTTTCAAGAATCCAGTATAGTCTACACCGGTGTGATAAAATGGTTTTGCCACATTACTTCGAGCAGCAGGTAAGTCACCCATTAGCTGTTGTTGTGTTTTTCCATCTTGTTTTCTGCATGTTATACATTTTCTTAGCTGCTTCTTCACAGTATTGTTTCCACCGGTAATCCAGTACTCCTGTCTCAAAGTAGCTAATGTAAGTCTTGGACCACCATGAAATGTCAATTGGTGTGCCTGGTCAATCAACAGACAAGCTAGGCGAGAATCACTTGGTATTATTTTAGGATGTTTCATCTCGAAACCGATAGATGCGTGTGATAGACGACCGCCGACACGTAAGATGTTATTCTGATCAATGAACGGATTTAAACTTAATATTTTACTTTTAGCATCTACTTTTCCATGTTTACGTAAATAATTTATATCAGCGGAATATTCTGTTGTTTGAATAATTTTAATAATTGTTAATTTTGCATGTCGCAGTTCTCGTAATGTGAGATAGCTTGGCTTTTGTTTTTGTTTTGGAGTGAATGCCCTTTGTATCCATGCAACAATTCGAGTTATTTTGTTAAATGAACTATGTTTATTTAGCAAATTACAAATGATGTTTTCATTTTCTATTTGTTGTGCAATATGCGAGTGACACAATTTCTGTTCTTGATCTGTTTCAAATGTTTGGTTTTGATGCTTTTGAGGTTCGAATGTTGATAGCCAAGAAGGAGCTGACCACCATAAAAAATGTTCCTGTAACTGATTCGGGAATAAGCCACGGCTTGCTGCATCTGCCGGGTTTTCTTCCGATTTTACGTAACTCCAATTTTGTTCGGGCATTATTTGAGTTATTTTCTGTACTCTGTTTGCTACGAAGGGTTTCCATCGGTTTGGTTGCCCTCTCAGCCAACCAAGAACGACCTGAGAATCAGTCCATCCGTAGGTTTCGATGTGGTATTGTTGCAAAGCTTGCTTAATTTTGTAAATTAATTTAGTTAATAAATGTGCCCCGCATAACTCAAGTTTCGGCAAGGTTAATAACTTTCTGATTGGCACAACTTTTGACTTAGCGGCAATAAGTATACATTGTTTTTTATATTTTATGTGAGCGTAAACGACACACCCATATGCTTCCATCGACGCATCACAGAATCCATGCAATTCTATGACATCCTGTTCAGAACTCTGTATCCAGCGTTGAATTTTAAATCTTTTTAAAAACTCATTTAACTCACCGCGTAATTTCGACCATTCTTTGTTAATATCAGCTGATACCTCTTCGTCCCATTTAGTATTTGTTTTCCAAACCCTTTGAAATATTAATTTCGTTTTTGTTGTAATAGGCACGAGCCATCCCAATGGATCGAAAATCTTAGAGATTTCTGAAAGAAGTACACGCTTAGTCAGCTTGGTTGTTCGTTGAGGTAATTCATATCTGAAGGTAAATTTGTCTTCTACATGGTTCCAACAGAGTCCAAGAGTTTTGGTTGTGTTTTCTGTTTTGAAGTTAAAGATAAAGTTCTCGCGCTCACAATTTTGTTCTTCAGAAAGGTAAGCTAAGATTTCTGGATTGTTTGTTGCCCATTTTCTTAAATTAAAACCCCCTGTTTTAAGTAGTATATCGAGATCCTTGACTAATTTTTGACCAGTTGGTATGGAATTACAACCATGGACCACGTCGTCCATATAAAAGGACTCTTCAAGGACCTTTGATGCTTCAGGGAATCGATTGCGTTCATCTGCTGCTAATCGTTTTAATGACATCATCGCCAAGAACGGAGCTGATTTGGTGCCGTATGTTACGGTCGTTAATCGAAAACAGTGTACAGGTTCTTCCGTTGAGTCTCTCCAAACGATTTTCTGTAGATGTTGGTCGTCTTCGTCGACTAATATTTGCCTGTACATTTTTTCGATATCAGCGGTGAAAGCATACTGATATTGTCTCCATTTTAACAATAATGATTGTAGATCTTGTTGTAAGTTGGGCCCTTTATACATGAGGTCATTAAGTGACTGTCCTGTAGAATTTTTTGATGACGCATTGAATACGACTCTGTACTTTGTTGTTGTTGATTCGGCACGCTCCACACCATGATGAGGTAAAAAGCATTCAATTGATGTACTGTTACTGTTGTCTAGTTTCATGTGATTTAATTCGAGATATTCCTGCATAAATGTTTTGTAAGCTGTGGCCAGTTTTTCTTTTCTTCTGAATTTATTTTCCAAATTATGAAATTGAGCCAGAGCTTTTTGTTTTGACATACCTAGGTGTTCTTCATAATTCGGTTTCATAGGTAGTCGTACAACATATCTTCCTTGTTCATTGCGTGTGGTTGTTTTTTGGAAATAATCAATACAGTAAATATCTTCCGAAGACATATCTACATCCTCTGTTATCTCTTCCATCTCCCAAAACTTTTGTATGTCTTCTAAATTGTTAATTATAACGTTACATTGGAATGTTTGGGCACTTCCGCATAGCAACCAACCTAATAATGTTTGTTGGGCCATTGGTTGTTTTGAATCATTTCCTTTAATGATCCCCAGAAGTATGTTTTCGTAAATCTCCGCTCCGAGAAGAAGGTCAATGGGGCGGCTTTTAAAAAATTCTGGATCGGCCAAATCAAGGTTCTCAATGTTAGACCAACGTGGTTTTGCAAATGTTTTATTAGGGAGATTTTTTATGAGGTTATTCATAATAAACACTTCGGTGTCAAACTTGTAGTCATTATAAACCGATGCGCATGTTATGTTAATCTTCCCTTTGCAGTTACTTTCCTGTTGTCCGACCCCAAAAACTACACCTTTACATTTCATTCGTTTTAAGCCTAAAATTTGTGCTGCGTTCTCTGTTATGATGGATATTTGAGAGCCTTGGTCTATCAACGCCCTCATGTTATGGTATGTTCCGTCAGCTTTCAATACTTTTATTTGCGCTGTAGCTAACAGTACCTCTGAATAGTCATCTTGAGAAGAATGTGAGCTGGACGTAATGTTCCTGGAGGAAGATGCTCCAGAATTCAACTTAGATTGTTCAATTGCATCATGAATTAAAGTATTGTGTTTATCGGTACATTTACGACACGTTTTCGTTGAATTACACATCTTGCCGTTGTGCGAAAATAAGCAATTTTTGCAAATATCTAGTTTGTTTACTGTCATAAGCTTCTTTTCGTTCGTCATTTGTAAGAATGACCTACAATTATAAATGCCATGTTCGTGTTTGCAAAGTGGGCACGTGTAGCCTGACACATGAAATGATTTCGCAATCGGGCTTCCGTTGTTTGATCGATAGGTAAATGAATGTTGTTTTTTCAAGTTAGATGAATTAAATTGTTGAGATTTGGGATGGAAATTATTAGGTTTTTGGAAAGATATTTCTTGTTTACGCCGAGAGGATGTTTCGAGTACAGTAAATTTACTTTCGAGGAAGTCGAGCAGTTCTTGTAGAATAGGCAAAGCTCGAGGATTTTTAACAGACTCTAGGTAATTAGCGTATGTTTCTGAATCCAATTTTTGCGATAACATAAAGACAATTATTGGGTCCCATGTAGTCGTATCCACGCCCAGGTTTTTGATGGCATGAAGTGTTTCAATCGTAACATCGTGCATCTTTTTAATTTGGGTCAGTGACGATTGCTGCATTGTTGGAAGACTAAATAAAACATTAATGTGTGACGTGAATATAAGTCGCTCATTACTATAGCGATGATTTAAAATATTCCAGGATGTTAAGTAGTTGTCGGAAGATATTGACAAATGTTGAATTAACCTCTCTGCCTCGCCTCGTAGCTTACTTTTTAAAAATTGCATTTTTTGAGCCTGTGAAAGTGCTGGATTTTCGTGAATAGCTTCATTAAAAAGATCCTTAAAGGACACCCACTGTGTGTAACTGCCGCTGAATACAGGAATATCTAATGTTGGTGTTGATTTCTCTCTGTGTGATACTGACCACATTTTCTTATTTATTTCCTTCTTCAGCATGTTATACTGTTTTTCATACTTGGTAAATTTGGCTTCATATTCTAAGTCTTTTCCATCTAACTCACTGTCTATTTCCCAATGTAAGCTGTCTATTGCTGTCCAACGTAGCTCTAATAATTTTAGTGTATCCTCAAACTCCCACTTATCTGTTAATTGTTCAATGTTGATGTTAGAGACTGTTCTTGCAAATGCTTTGAAGTTCCCCATCTGTTTTCGTAATGTTTCATCTAATTTGCTGTAAGATCCTTGTTCACCTTTTTGTCGCTCTGTCCCTGAATTGCTTTCAGCAAGCTTAAAAGTAGATGGTGTTTGTTGCGCTTGAAACATTTGGTAGTCACTATTTATAAGATTTTTGTATTGTGTATAAATAGCCTTGGTAGTTTCATAATATTTTTGTTCAAAATATGGGTCAGTTTGACTGATGTTCTCCCGTAATTGGTCGTGATTGAATTGAAATTCGTTCCACAACTCCTCTAGTTTATTCCACCGCCTCTTAAAATACTCCGTGTTGCTTTTCCTTTCCACGCCATCCTTTTTATAATTTTGGTAATCTCGTTTAATATCATCAGAAAGCTGGTACTGCGATTCTACAGTCATCATGTATAATGTTATATAATAAATGGAAAGATAATTGGAAAGATCTTACTTATTGTTTCAGCTTACAGATTGCGGGATGTGGAGTAGGTACAGTATCGCTCACTCGCCCCCGTCTTGTTGTTGTTGTTAATTAACACTGCAATCCTTCACTCAATGTTTCACTAGTTTTTTAACCTCACTTTTCGACTTTAAAACTTTAATTTTATCACCGATACGCGAGATCCGGCTCGAAGGACCATTAATGTGGAGTGCTGGATAAGCGAGTGTTAAATAAGAAGAAATTTGTTGTTGTTAACGATATATTGAAATAGTTTACAAATGTTAAATGTTAATGTTTAGAGCACACCCGGCCGCGATAGTCGCGTGTAATGCACTAATTAATTGTCTTTAATAAGAGCGACGCATAGCTAATGATTGCGCCACTCACGTGTTCGGTTATTTACACCGAACACTACTTGAAATGACATTAAATTTGTTTGACAGAACTAACGTCACTTTTTTGTCTTCGATTGTTTTGCCAAAGGTTCAAATTGGCTTTTAAGTATTAATACACATTGTTTGTATATGGGAATATAGAAAGATGTTGATT
Organism: Scirpophaga incertulas; assembly: GCA_036419045.1. NCBI lineage: Eukaryota > Metazoa > Arthropoda > Insecta > Lepidoptera > Crambidae > Scirpophaga > Scirpophaga incertulas. The sequence goes on from CM071627.1 coordinate 36,516,003, forward strand.
TTACGCTTTAAAGATTTTTTTTTAATTTTCTCTACCTTCTAACAACTGCTAACAATGCCTTTAATTGTTAAGTTATAACATTACAACGAAAAGTGGCATTGATTTTTATATATATAGATTGTACGTTATGTGTATATGTTCGTATAGGAATATGTATCATTGTTGTATATATATATTATATATATATCTACATGTGTCCATATGTATGTGTATGAATATGTATATATGTGTATCTATGTCCTTTTATTCGTAGTATTAATTAGTAAGTAAATAGATAGTCAGTATATAATTGTTAATTTGTAAAGGTTAGTATATAGCCCTAGATGTTTAAGATAGCTACAAGTACCACACTGTCGCATTAGGTGGTACTTAATAAATAAATAAATATAAAAAACACTATGTGAACAACACGTAATTTGTGTAAATGTGATATATCTGGTTTCACTTTGGTGGCCGAGGAATCGAATGACGTAGTAATGAGTTCTCGCCTTCCCAGGAGGCTTGAATCCCGGCGACTCGAAAAGTTCTAATTATATCTCGAACTATAATTGCAACTTAACAAATCAGAACATGTCGAGCGAGAGAATTTTAAAACGAAAATCGCTCGACTTGTCTCTCATCCACATTCCATTAGACCTTCCTGAGCGATTTCCACACCGAAATGCGTATTTCAGAGTTACAGTGTTCTCGTCAATAGGGGTGCTACAATGAGTCTTTTGAGCAAATCCGTGTAAGTTAACGATTCTGTATTAAATATTATTGTTTTTGCACGATATATTGAATGTCAGATATATCCGGTATGGGTTGACATTTATATAATTCTGTAGTAATGACATAAGTGTTTAATACTATAATTTTTTTGAACATACATCTAACGGTATTATGGTACGTGGAGCGTTCGTGGCACGGTTTCGGTCTACGCTTCGAATGATCCGGTGCGAACGGGGTCGATCCTGTCATGTGTTTTCGTTTGTCGACTTTAATGCGTGCAATTATCTGAAGCTCTTGCAGTGCACGAAAATATAATGAAGTAACCTGCATACACCTGCGAAGAAAACTTAAAGATGTATGTAGTCAATCAGTCCGCACTGAACCAGTGGTTGACTTAGATCTTAATCGTTCTGACACACTTAAGGTGCCCAACGGTGGGGACATATATGAACTGTGATGTATTATGGTATTAAAATGAGGACAATTAAATAGACCTTAACAGTTTCTTGCCTGTTGTTCTCGAGAAGGCTCTCCCAGTTTTCGAACAGGTGCAGGCGATTTCTTTTCTTTTTCCTTAAGTATTTGTGTCATTTGCTTTTATATTTCTTTGCGTCCGTAGTTGTGTGTAGGACGAATCAAAATTATTTGACCGATCGACTGACTGGTTGCGTGAATAGATATCTCTTAAAGTGGATTCAGTATATTTTTAGAATCTATACTTTAAGACTACAACAGAATAAATTACGTAAAAGTCTAAGTATTCATTCCTGTCATTAATTAAATAGAAGGTGTAGTGATTTCGCAGAACCATTCTAACCGTCGCTTCGGAGCGCTGATATTAATTAAAATTGCGGCCTAAATTGGTGCCATTTCAAATTATATATCCCAACGTTATCTTCAATATCTAACACTTATAGCCGTTTTCACCAACTTTGTCTTAGCTTAGGCGACTCCTAAGACACATGCTGTCTCACTCTTTTCAGTTAATATAAAAAGTGACAGCATGCCACTTAGGAGTCACCTAAGCTAAGACAAGGTTGGTGAAAACGACCATTAGATCACGCACCATCCCCTAACCTTAATTAATACAGCTGTGGGCCTATTTGGTCAGAATGGTAACATATAGACTTAAATGTGATGTCCACATTTCTATACAGCTTTTGTGATTCGCGTAACGGAAAGTTGTACAAAAAGGAGGTATGAAATCTTTTGTGTTTAGAAAATTATCCAGTATATTACGGAAATAAATAAAAATTAGGAGGGCATAAGAGTAAAAAACTAAATTAAAGTTTACAAAATTATTAACATGAATAAATAGTCTGATTTGAAGGCGAAATGCGGAATTTAGGTAGTCTAGCAGAGTCGTTAAATCGAAGTCGAAAATTGTGAACGTTGTATACGTTTGCAATGTACGCGGAAAAAATGCAATTATTTACGACTAGCTTTCTGCCCGCGGCTTCGCCTGCGTGGATTTCGGGATTGGATCTATAGAGGGTTAAGGGTCATAGCTTTTGCCTACGGCTACATATGCGCGGAAGTCGGTTTATGGCGCGAAGGTTTTATCGCGCTTCCCGTGGGACTATCCGTTTTTCCGAGATAAAAAATACCGCAAAACCTTGCTCAAGAATCACTCTATCTATTGACGAAAACCGCATGAAGATCTGTGCAGTAGTTTTTGAGCAAAGCCTTTATTGCGCATCCCGTGGGATCTGTCGATTTTTCCGGGATAAAAAGTAGCCTATGTTACTCAGGGATAATTTAGCTTTCCAAAGGTGAAAGAATTTTTGAAATCGGTCCAGTAGTTTCGGAGCCTATTCATTACAAACAAACAAACAAACAAATCTTTCCTCTTTATAATATTAGTATAGATATAGATATCACATTAGAAACCTCAAAATTAACAGCATTTCTCCATTATTTAATGGATATTATTATACATATAAATTTTCCTTAAGAATTACTCTATCTATTAAAAAAAACACATCAAAATCCGTTGCGTAATTTTAAAGATCTAAGCATACATAGGGAGAGACAGGCGGCAGATAGCGACTTTGTTTTATACTATGTAGTGAAATAGCGTTCTTTTCGACCAGACCCGGCTTGAAACAAACATTAAACGAAAGAGAATAATCAACCCTTCGAAATAAAATATCAGCGGTTTGAAAAACTGACCACGTATCTCTTATCTGGCGTAAGTTATCTAACCCTCCATCGAGGGTCGCCAGTTCTCATTAGCCAGACAGATAGCGCAGTCAGCACACGCGGTTCATTAATTTTAACAGCAATTGCTAATTTCAGCTCTGCTGCCTGACATTTAGAATTAATGTTAAGTGGCCGCGCTCTGTCGACGTGACTTCCGTTCCGGCATGCTTTTTCACTCGCTCTAATAGTACGGATTTGTGGCTTTTCATTTGTGTTATCGATCCTGTCTGGATCTGTCAGATTGAAATGGCTGTAACAGAATTTAAACTGCGAATATGCGCGTATGTCAGGAATAACTATCTCGGAGTACTTGACTTGACTTTTCATTGAAGCACGAAAATACTTTTGTATTAAAAACTATTGGACTTCTGAAGGTATAATTAATTGTTCTTAGAGATAAACGTAAGACAATTCTGTAGATGATTTCTGCCCAGTATCCGCAACAAGCTATGAAGACGAGAATAATAGGACAGCTCGGTACATTTCAACTTTAGTCGTATTATAATATTTCCAAATTGGGTAGCTACAAAATAATTTATGTTTTCAATCCGTCTGTCACGTTTTGTTTAAAATTTTGTTTAATATTATATAGATAACTTATAGGAAGACCTAGGCGAACATATTTCGAACAAATCGAAAGTGTCCTTAAAAAAGGCCAGGTCAGAAGTACCCGCAATCGTCGAGCATGTATGAGGAATGTTATGAAAGTAGATGAAGCGAAAGAGATATGTAAGGACCGTAGCAAGTGGAAGGACGTAATCTCTGCCTACCCCCGTGGGAAAAAGGCGTGAGTGTATGTATGTAACTTATATAACTTGTTGACAGAATGCGGTAGAATAGTGCGGTATATTTAACAGTCTATATTCTTGCAAATAAATAAGTTATTATTATTATTTTCAATTAATATTGAAGTAATATTCTAAGACTAAGGTTTTTACATTATATGTATACTAGCGACCCACTCTGGCTTCGCACGCACATACTAAATACACTTTTTTTTTTTTTTTTTTCCTGAGGAAAATGCATTAAATTGCATACCCCGGCTGTGGCGGGCCGGCGGTTATGTGGGGCTCTCCTCCCCAGAAGGGGGAGGCCTACCCACTAAAAACCTCAGGGACGGCCTTCCTCAGGCATGTAGGGAGCCCCCGGGAACAGCAAGCCACCTCCGGGAACCCCCAGCCTCCGCTCCCCTGTCTAGAGGGGAGCCCTCCTCGGGGGAGGCTACTACCTCCCCCGGTCTCCTCCACCGACGACGCCCCCCGGCCACGGAAGGGGCGTGGTCCATCCCGGGTCGCCGTAGCAGTCGCGACTCCCTCGCGCCCGCCGGCGACCCGTGGCGGCGCCGCAGCTGTGCTACCGAGCCCGGCGCCGCCTTCTTCGAGCGGGATCGGCCATCTCCCGACCCCGATAGGCGGCCTCCTTCTGGAGCATCACTGCTTCACAGAAGGAGGCCACAGCCCTCCAACCTCCCTCGTCCGCCAGCATTGCCGCAATCAATGCCGGCGGAGACATACTAAATACACTACAAAAAAACTGCCATGTAAATCTATATTAAATCAACAATGTATTCTAGGTATTTAATTAAATAAGCATTAATGCTGTGTTGTTTAAAATCGCTTCGAAAAATGGCCATTATTTGTCGTAAAAAGTAAATGACAAAAAAATGTTATAGTGAGATATCCATAACAGATGATGTACAATACTTAGTAAATTATTTTGATAAATCTCGTAGAGTTCAGCCTGCGTTTGCAATATAAGCTGACTATAGCCAAAAAAAAATATGTCTCGACATATTCTTGTACATAATTTTCTTAAATTTTACTCTACGTCGTATCATGGAATAATAATAAAATATCTCCCAAATTACACAATTGTTTCACAATAAATGATTGTGCAAGCAAATTAAATTATATTTCGAACAATCTACAATATGCACCAAAATTGTGTTTTTCAAAATGACAGAAATGACATTCGGTATTTTTAATGATTCATTCAATTATTAATTATTTTGCTCGCATTTTTTTTTACAATGCAATGACAGATAAGGAACTACACAATGCGGAATTTTATATGGATTTTAAGCATTTATTGGGACGCGTTTACGTTTATACTGTTTTTGAATTGAACGTAGATACTTTAGTTATGTTTTTGATTATCCGGTGAAGGACGAATACTTGAGAGACGACGAAGGCGGCCATTAATATTTTATGCATGACATGGAAAGGATTTAGTATATACTTTTTATATAGTTCAGTTGATATGGGTAACATGTTGGGGTATTAATGTTTTTGTTGTGAACAGAAGGCTAAAAAAAATATCAAAAAATGTATTCACATATTCAAAGAAAGTATTGCCGAATAGCTGTACTTCATAATTATGAATAACGAAATTCGCCGCACGAGTACCAATATAATAATAAAATCAGTGTGATTTCGACAAAAATCTGGTAACAAGTTCTGAAGGCGGGCGCTGAATGAATTACGCTGACAGTTTCCAAGTAACAAATTAATATTATCATGAAATTAATTAAAACTTAACGTTCGTTCGGTTCCTTTGTTAGTTATTTTGTTTTCGGTTCGTGGAATCGGTATTTGAGGAGAGTTTCTTCTTTGTGTTTATCTTATCTTGTGTTCTTGGTATGTTTGACGCTGTGAGATGTTTATAAATGGCCACGATAAATAAATTTATTAAACGTTTATAGATGTGAACATAAATTAAAAATTAAGTTCCTACAAACAACATAACCATAAAGAAAAAAAAAGAGTATTTTGAAATTGGAAGAACCTCTCAAAAAGAACAGGCAAGAAACTCTGAAGGTACATGTTTTATTTCGACTTCTATAATATTATAAATAATTTAATTAATTAATTCATATTCTTCTACAGTATCATAAATTTATTAATTAACTAGCGGGTGCCCGCAACTTCTCTATGCAATACACATATCAACATATTTTAGACTAGCGACCCGCCCCGGCTTCGCACGGACGCAATGCTTATGTAAATGTTATGTATACCTACTATACAATGTTCACAGCTTCACAGCGTATGCGATGAAAGATATTTTATTACTAATTTTTTTACACCTTCGGTTGGTTTTAATAAGAATTTCTAAAGATTTCCATATCAATCTAGTACTAAATATAGCCTATGTTACTTAGTGATAATGTAGCTTTCTAATGAAAAAAGAATTATTAAAATCGGTCCAGTACTTTTGGAGTTTATTCGTTACTTATAAAAATACAAATCATTCCTCTTTATAATATTAGTGTAATATACAGAGCGATAACTCTAGACCGTTTATCCAGTTGAATAACTCTATTTACTGCTTAATACTTTATTTAGATCCTATAAGTAGTTAACAAATATATATATATTATCAAATAGTCTACGTTGACATTGTACGCCAAGAATTGGTAAGAAGAACATTATTAATAAGACTTCGTAATTGTAATAGATTATAGTCCTTTTTTATTGTACTTCTTCAGCTTTAATAACAGATAATAAATAAATATTCCTTACGCCTACAGCAATTAGTCTAGCACAAAATAAGCTCTAAAAGGCTTGTGTTAGGGAACATAGGGTAACGGATAGACATACATATAACAAACCTGTTGACATAGTGTGCATTGGTCGACAAAGGTGTATGCAGGATGCCTCACTATATTATGCTTCACCGTAGGAACGTCAGATAAATAGATAGCCAATACATAGATACATAGTTACATTAAACATGATCATTTAGATAGTCGCTTACTTTATAATAGTATGTACTCTGCAGTGTCTTTGAAATAAAACAAACAAAGATTACTCGATAACTTTTTGTGGAAATTTATTGGTTGGACTTTTTCTGTGCTTTATAAGATGTAGCCTATAATTTATTCTAATTAATAAGCAATATTATTGTAAAGTTTTATTACAATTCATTTAGTAGTTTTTACGCTAAAGACAGACAAACAACCATCCATACAAATGCATGTATATGCATTTTCCTTAGAACGAAGTGCTAGTTATGGGGCCTAACATTGAAAAAAGTTTGTTCTTATTTTCTATATTTGTATAGTTTCAATTCTCCTGTACTATCTTCCCTTTACCTTTTTCAAGTGTCATAATAACAGCGCAAGTGATTGTTCAGGAATTCCATTTCTTCAAATTTCAAAGATGAGGAAAGTTTCAAGAAAGAAAGACCTGTCTTCTCAAGTAATACTAAATATATATTTAATTTAAAAAAAATTAATGATTATGTATAATTATTTTCGAATTGACTAAAAGATGAATTCAATGTAATTTCACATTTCCATTATATAAAGGTCGCATTTTCTTTGAACACACCGAACGAAGCGTTTAGAAATTTGTCAAAATATTGTATTATGTCTGAAAACTGTCGTCTATAATTTACTTGGGCGAACTTAAGACCCAAACAAAGTTACTGGGGATCTGCTTAATTTAGTTAACGCCAACCTTTTGGGTCCACGGTGCAGAAGCGGCTCATAACAGCGTGTAAACTGAGGGATTGAATAAAATTAATCTTCGCCAGTTCAAATATTAACAGCGGTGTTACTGAACTGAACTCCCAGTGAGTTCTCGAAAGAGCGGAGTAGGAAGCGAACTTCGGTTCAATTTAGTCGACAAATGACGACTTTGCGAGATTGATGTGAGGGAATAACGATTTCAGTGGCAATCTGTCTCTCCGACGGCTAGGGTGACCACACGGCTGGGTGTCCTCAAATATTTGTGTAAAAAATCCAGTGAAAGCCATCAGGGCCGCTCGTAGATAAATATCGACTATACATTTATTATCTGAATTATACGATTTTTAATCACATTTTTCCTCATAACCTCATCAAACATACTATACTAAGGGCTGGTTTCACCGGTTGCTGATAAGGTCTCTGATAGCATAACTTTCTCTTATCTGTCATATTAAATGCAATTTTCGGTTTCACAAGTCTCGGTATCTGACATATAAAGTTGCCTGTAACTTAATGGTCACATGAATTGGCTGATAGCGTTGTTATCTGTAAGATCTGTCAAAGAGAAAAATATTTGATAGACATAGCGCGAAAAGAAAAAGGTTTTCTATTACATGCTTTTTTTCTTCCACGAGGGACACCAGGAGCTCCATTTCCTCCCTCGAGTAATTGATGTTCCTCTCTCGTTTGTTTTTTGGAGAAGCCATTATATTCTTAGGAAAATACTATTACAAGAATTGAAAAGTGGCGCCAACATAGAAATGACAACAGTTTATGTCATCAATAGCGCGTTTCGTTCTTATTCAATAAAGTTTGAATAAAAATATATTACGTATTAGAATTTTATTAGCACATAGTAAATATTCACAATAACAGTACAAGACTAATCTAGAATATATATTTATTAATTTCGATAACAATATGTTTAAGCTATTAATATTTATTTAGTTTTTTGAAAACACCGGTAATTAGGTTAGTGAATCGAAACGTTAAAAAGCGACGTTGCCGTTTCGTGACTTAATAACCTGTCGGCAAATTTATCTATCATTTATTTTATCTGTCAGTTAGATGGTGAAACGAAAAAAAATTTTCAGTAACCTTTATCTATCGGATAGCGTTATATGTCAGACAACTATCTAAGAAATTATGAGCAACCGGTGAAACCGGCCCTAACACTTTATTTTATTTCTCCTTTAAAAGTTCAAAAATGCTATTACGTACTTTATACGTCATATTCAATCCAATATTTATATTTGCATGTTTATATTGTTGGTAAAATTTAATTCACAGATAATTTTCCAATTCATGTTGTTTTATTGTATACAATTATACGCGATGGTTGATTATACATTTTAGTTACAATACATAACCCGATTATACATATTTTGTATCCAAATATACGATGTGGCAGCCACTGTCAATTGTTGATACCTCAGGCTGTAGCAAAATTACTTTGACATAATCAACTATAATGATTAGTCTGCATGCGAGAAAGAAACCAAATGCGTATATAAATATTCCATTTTCAATTTACTCACAGACCATCTAATGACATGAGCTAATTTACTGTTATCCGACCGTTTTAAGCTGGCTTTTCGGTATATCGCTTTCACGTGAGATGTTAAAGACGATAGTAAAAATGTAATTAATCTTAAAACTGTTGGATATATCCTTAACTGACACATTACAGCTTATAGCATTATAGTGCTGTCGAACCGAATTGGCTAAAAGATATGTACCATAGTATGAAAATTTATATATATATATATACTTTATTGCCATAATTAGTTACAACAGAGTAAAAAAAAATGTGGTTCACAAAGGTGGACTTATCTCTATTAGAGATTTCTTCCAGCCAACCTGTGAGTGTCTACGGAATGTTACTTATAGAGTAACGTCAAAGCAACCAAAACTGTTATTCATAATACAAACATATATATACCATGAATATACATACAATACAATAAATAAACATATATATATATATATATATATATATATATATTATATATATATATATATATATATATATATATATATATATATATATACTACTTTTAAATGCATGAACGAACTGGCTCTGTTGAACTATAGAAGGCAGATGGTTCCACATTTGGGCAGCACGAAAGCTAAACGAGTTGAGCAGGAAGTTTGTGTTGCACAATTTAGTATGTAGTATGAAAATTTAATAATAAATAAAATATATATATAGCTTTTAATTAATTAATGATGTATAAAAAATTTAATATATGAAAAATGTATACCTACATGATAAGGTTATAAGTATTTTTTATTATTTTAAAAACCTAATTTAAAAAAACTACTATAAGTTTTAGAATTAATAACAAATTATTGTACAAATATGTAATTTATTTGTCCCATTATAGTTGCTATTCAAAATTATTATTATTTTTAACTAATCTTGTACTTGGCCATCCCCAAATAAAAATATTGAACTTGACTCTTTCTTTCTTATTATTTAAATAGAAAACCGTTGATATATACCAGATATAGACAAATAAGTAATTTAAATAAATAAATTCTTAAATCTGATAATGTAGATGTAATTTTGCACCCTATATTCTGACTATATATTTATATCACTGTATACATAAAAATCGCCAATAAATTAACTAATTAATTTTTATCCCGTCTTTGTCCCATTTAATTACCTAAAATGAAGGCCACTCGACAACAAAATGCCCTATAGAATTTTCCCCCACACTAAGATCTACAGCGCCAACACCTCAATACGAGATCTCCCGGGAAAAATGTACCCAACAATTTAGGGTTGAATTATACTCAAACCGCGCACGGAATGTCGACGGCGTTCCCTGGATATCTGCAGCGGCCGGGTTAACCCTGCTACCTGGCTTTCATTATCTGTGGCTTATTTAAATACGAGCAACTGCCAGCCGCTAATGGGTGTATGAGAATCACGAGATGGATAACACGAGGTGCTTTAAGGGATTTTTTTATTATGTGACGCGCCAGAAATTCATTTGCCTATCCAGGGTAAGATCTGGGCCCATTGAAATTGGAATTAAATATGGAATTCGTTGCGGTGCGCGGAATTAACTTATTCTTTGCTGAATGTTATTCTAATATGATTTATATTATATCAATTTTTATTAAATCATTTTAATGACTCTACGTTCATATAGAGTTATAAGTCATAATAGTGTTACGAGCTGGGGTCAGTAAATTAAACGGCGGTCTACCAAAACACTGAACTTTTATTAATTAGTACACTACTTCACTGAAAGCACTGAAAGTCGCTTCTTAATTCTCCAATATCACTTAGATGATTTCGCACTGTATCGCAAAACAATAATGCTTCCCGGCGGCCGGACACAGCCTTATATAGTCCCCTAAGATACTTGCCACTCTTGCCAGAACATTCGCGGACACACTCGAATGTGTAGTCCAATACGTCGCGCGTTCGAGACGTTTCGAGTATAACTGTCTCGATACTCGAATATTCTCGATACAATACTCGAATATTGCCGTACTATCTTTCTCGAATATTCTGTGTTTGTCTATCTCTTTCTAATGATGTTTTCTCATTCTAATACTTCTCGAATGTTCTAACTATCTCTGTCTCTTTCTACTATTGCTATCTCTTTCACTCCTATTGAAATTTATGTGCTTTTACTGAAGTAGGCTTAATGGCTCATAAGGGGTCCTGAAAACGCCTGAAAACGGGTTTTTAGGTTATTGCGGCATTGGATAGAGGGTAGCCTGAAACGTACTGAAAACATGTTTCAGGCGCCTGAAAACTACTGTAACTTGGGTGTAATTTAGATTTTTTAGTATGTGAAAGAGCTACTTCTGAAACGGCCTGAAACGACGTTTCAGCCTGCTGAAAACGTTTCTAAGTCACAGAAAATCACTTTTGAAGTTTTACTAAGCCACCGGCGTAACACTACCCCCTCCTAAGACATGCTCGTCCCGAGCATCATTATTTCCGTGGTATTTCGCCAGTCGGTCAACGTGAACAATCTTACAGGGACTACGTGCATTCCGCTGTATCCGGTACGTGACGTCGTTGATCCTCTTCAAAACTCGATAGGGTCCTTCCCATTTGGCTTGAAGCTTCGGAGATTTCCCTTTACTGCGGACTGGATTATGTAACCACACCAACGAACCCTCTTCAAAGCCCTTGTTGTTTACATTTCGGTTGTAGCGGGTTTTCATCTTCTCAGACATCTGTTGGCTTGATTGTCTGACTTGCTCGTGTACGTCGTTCAACTTGTTGCGTAAATCATTCGCGTACTCGGTTATATTCCGCGGGGCGTCAGGTGGAATTCCAGTAAGTAGATCCGCAGGCAACCGTAGTTCCCTACCAAAGTTTGCAAATGCTGGTGTCACCGAAGTACTTTCATGGACTGCGCTTCGATATGACATCAGGAATGGTTGGATGTGCTTGTCCCAATCCTTTTGCCTGCTTGACACAACCTTTGCAAGATACCTCTCCAATGTTTGGTTAAATCGTTCCACCATTCCATCAGATTGCGGATGGTAAGAAGTGGTCCTCGTTTTATGGGTACCCATAACTCGACACATCTCTTGAAATATTTGAGACTCAAAATTTCTTCCCTGATCACTATGAATTTCCAACGGTACTCCAAAACGGCAGAAGACTTCATGGACTAATTTATCCGCAACTGTTGAAGCCTCTTGGTTAGGAATAGCGAAGACTTCCGGCCACTTAGTGAAATAATCCATCACAACCATGAAGTACTTGTTTCCGCATTCACTTTCCGGAAATGGTCCCGCAACGTCTATGGCAATCCTTTCCCATGGTGCACCAACGTTATACAGTTTCAATGCACCTCTGCTGCGTGTATGAGGTCCCTTTACTGCAGCACAACTAGTACACTTGCGGCACCAATCTTCAACATCGTCACGGCAATTTATCCAGTAAAATCGTTCTCTTATTTTCAACAGAGTTCTCGTCACTCCCATATGACCTCCCGAAAATCCGTTATGGTACAGCTGTAGAACATCCGGTATCTTGGCTTTGGGTACAACCATTTGTAGATGACAACGGTCTCCTCGAGCGTTTTCCCATTTGCGGCACAAGACTTCATCTTGGATAACCAGGCTGTCCCATTGCGCCCAATAGCTCTTCGTGATGGAACTCATCGACGCAATATCACTCCAGGCAGGTTTAGGAGTACCGGCTTTGATCCATTCGAGAATCGGTTTGATGTCTACATCATACTGCTGAGCGTGCTGAACGGTTTCTTTCCATTCATTGCTAAGATCCGTGTTTAGCATTCTCACAGGTAGGTCTGCTTTTGCCTCTTGTTTTACGCAGTGCTTGCAGTCTTCAGAGCAAGGTCTTCTTGACAAAGCATCTGCATTACCATGAGATCTTCCACTGCGATGTTCAATCACGAAGTCATATTCTTGAAGTAACTCGATCCATCTCGCAACTTGTCCTTCGGGATTCTTGAATTGTAATAGCCACTTCAATGCAGCATGGTCAGTACGCAGATGGAATTTTCGACCAAGCAAATATTTGTTGAAATGCTGCAATGTTTTCACCACTGCCAGTAATTCTCTTCTCGTGACACAGTAATTTCTCTCAGGTTTGGACAAAGATTTGCTGAAGTATGCTATAACAACTTCGCGATCTCCTTTCCGTTGCGACAATACACCACCTAGCCCAGTATCACTTGCGTCTGTATCCACTATGAATTCATTTTCATTATCAGGATACCCCAGAATAGGTGTGTTACACAGATGTCGTTTCAGTGCTTGAAATGCGACGTCACAGTTTTCATCCAGCAAAAACTTCTCTTTTCTTCTGTGAGTTTATGAAGAGGCTTGGCAATGTCGGCAAAGTTCTTCACAAATCGCCGGTAGTAGGAACACAAACCCAAAAATGCTCTTACTTGTGTCTTGTCTCTCGGAACTGGCCAATCCTTTACGGCGATGATCTTCTGCGGATCTGTCTGGACACCCGCTTCCGAAACCACGTATCCTAGGAAGCTTACTTGTCGTTTGAAGAAGGAACACTTTTTAGGGCTTAACTTCAGGTTGGCGCTTCGAATTTTTGATAGCACCCGTTCTAGATTCTGAAGGTGTTCTTCAAACGTACGGCCCACGATGATGATGTCATCCAAATAGACCAGACAGGCTTCTCCAATCAATCCGCTGAGTACCAGCTCCATCAGCCTTTCGAAAGTCGCCGGTGCATTACACAGCCCGAACGGCATCACTTTGAACTGCCATAGTCCCTTTCCAGTAGAAAATGCAGTCTTCTCCTTGTCCTTAGGGTCAATTTCTACTTGCCAGTAGCCACTTTTTAAATCTAACGTGCTGAACCACTTCACTCCGGTAAGCATATCCAGCGTGTCATCAATCCTGGGTAATGGATAGCTGTCCTTCTTTGTGATGTCGTTCAGGCGGCGGTAGTCAACACAAAAACGCATGCTGCCATCCTTTTTCCTTACAAGCACCACGGGTGAAGACCATGGGCTCGACGAAGGCTCTATAACACCTTCCTTCACCATTCCTTCAATCATGGTCTCCACTTCCTTTTCCCGTGCTATCGGTAGTCTTCTTGGTCGCTGGCGGATAGGCAATTCGTTCCCAGTGTTAATTCTGTGTTGAACTAAACTCGTCTTCCCAATGTCCTCGTCGTTAGTAGAGAAAACATCAGCGTACTTGAGTAACATCTTCTTAGCCTTGTCTATCTGTTCCTTAGACAAAACGTCTCGACAGTCTTCCAAAAGTTTTGACACGCTGATTCCTTCATTTTTGTTGACATTTGTATGAGTCGTGTCTTGACAACGACGCAACCAGTCTACCTCCTCACTTGTACCAAGTAACATTCCCTTTTCGATCACGTGTTCTTTATCGTCAAGATTCAGTACACGAACTGCTGCAAAGCCAGTGGTTCTTACGAGAGTTCGTGCCATCTTCCATGGCTGGTCATGATCTAATCTTTCAATGAGTACACATCGATGTATCTTTCCAGAATTGTAAGGGAGACTAACCGGCACAATGGTTTCTGATTTTGGGGGTAGAGCGGTTTTCTTTAAGCTATACACTTTCCCCGGTGTGGCTCCTTCCATGAACAATTCTGCTCGTCCACAACTCATAATTCCTTGCTTGACGTCGATCTCACAACCATTCTTCCTCATAAAGTCTAGTCCGACAATGCAGTCATCGACAATATCAGCCACAATGACGTTGTGCAGGTAAACTTGATTACCCAACTTCAACTCCACCTTCTGTTCGCCTCGGACGGGTATGTGCTGACCGGTGGCGGTTACTAAATTTAATCGCTCCAGGCTGTTGTTTCTGAAGTCCCTCAGAAACCGATTCGCAAGTTGGGAACTGACAACCGTGCGAGAAGCTCCGGTATCGATTGTCAGCTTACATGGCCTTCCGTTAACCTCGCCATTGATGATCAGGCTGTTCCCATCGTGGGCTTGTGAGATCGAAATCCTTGGGGCTCTGCGAACACCAGCCAGCACTCGCCCCGCAGTCCTGGCGTTTACTCGTTTCCCTGCTGTCGTTGGACAGCGCTATTAGCTGCCCTGTTCTCCTGACCATCTTCATCAATCCCTGAGCTACGCTTAGGACAACTTGATCGGAGGTGTCCCTTTTCGCCACAAGTGTAGCATCTAGGGCTGTATCCCTTGAAGCGGTCACGCACAGGTGTTGCAACTACCTCCCTGACACGGTGAGACCGATGGTCTTGCCTCACAGCTTCCACTTCTAGAGCATGGGCCAGGGCGTCTTTAAGGGTTTCGTGGTGCCCGAGTCTCACAGCAGCTCTCACTTCGAGGTCCCGAATGCCGTCGACAAAAGCCTGTACAAGGTTGCCCACAATTAACGTCGGTGCGGACTGGTACGCTTTACGTACCAGTTTTTCTACCTCTAGGGCCCATTGTTGCAGGTTTTCACCAACACGCTGAACCCGATCTTTTAGCTGGGCCCGAAACACATGTTCAAGGTGTGCGTCGCCGTATCTTGCCTCAAGCGCTTCCAATAGTTCCTCGTAGCTCACCTTCTTGTCAAGAGCTTCGAGGACTGTCAAGGCTTGATCTCGGAGGCCTAGCTTGAGTGCGGTCATGGCCTGGGCTTTAGTCCACCCATTTGCCTCTATTACAGCCTCAAACTGTATTTTATAGGCTGACCACGAGGAACTCCCATCAAAAGGTGGCACTTTGAATCCTCGCACCGAAGGAGCGGCACTGACGATAGTGGCTGTCCCATCTCCGACCTTCAGATTACCCAAAGCCTTCTTGACATCGGCAATCTCAGATTCAGCTTCGGTGAGACGGTTCTCGTGTTGCAGAACCTTATCTTCTATCACTTTGACCTTATTGCCGAAAATCGCTTGGAGATCTTTGATCAGGACCATTTGTTCATCTTGGCCGAGCTGCAGTTGTTCCCTCAAAAGGCGAGTCTGCTCCTCCTGACGGCGGGCCTGCTCCTCCTTATCGCGCTGCAACTGCTCTTCCAGACGGCGTGCCTGCTCCTCCTGACGGCGGGCCTGCTCCTCCTTATCACGCTGCAACTGCTCTTCCAGACGGCGTGCTTGCTCCTCCTGACGGCGGCCTGCTCCTCCTGACGGCGGGCCTGCTCCTCCTGACGGCGGGCCTGCTCCTGCATCATCGCCATGAAAGCCGCCCAATCTGGTGCGGCAGCCGACGTTGAGGGAGTGGCTTCCATAACTGACTGCTGGTCCTCGTCAGTTGGCGGCTGTGTAGCTCCGAAGCGTCTCTGGTCGGCTTCCTGTTGTCGCTGGCTTCTTGTCCGGATTCTTCCTTCCGTGTCTTCCTTTGGTAGAACCGGCATACTGATCCCACTTCTGACACCAAATGTTACGAGCTGGGGTCAGTAAATTAAACGGCGGTCTACCAAAACACTGAACTTTTATTAATTAGTACACTACTTCACTGAAAGCACTGAAAGTCGCTTCTTAATTCTCCAATATCACTTAGATGATTTCGCACTGTATCGCAAAACAATAATGCTTCCCGGCGGCCGGACACAGCCTTATATAGTCCCCTAAGATACTTGCCACTCTTGCCAGAACATTCGCGGACACACTCGAATGTGTAGTCCAATACGTCGCGCGTTCGAGACGTTTCGAGTATAACTGTCTCGATACTCGAATATTCTCGATACAATACTCGAATATTGCCGTACTATCTTTCTCGAATATTCTGTGTTTGTCTATCTCTTTCTAATGATGTTTTCTCATTCTAATACTTCTCGAATGTTCTAACTATCTCTGTCTCTTTCTACTATTGCTATGTTACGAGCTGGGGTCAGTAAATTAAACGGCGGTCTACCAAAACACTGAACTTTTATTAATTAGTACACTACTTCACTGAAAGCACTGAAAGTCGCTTCTTAATTCTCCAATATCACTTAGATGATTTCGCACTGTATCGCAAAACAATAATGCTTCCCGGCGGCCGGACACAGCCTTATATAGTCCCCTAAGATACTTGCCACTCTTGCCAGAACATTCGCGGACACACTCGAATGTGTAGTCCAATACGTCGCGCGTTCGAGACGTTTCGAGTATAACTGTCTCGATACTCGAATATTCTCGATACAATACTCGAATATTGCCGTACTATCTTTCTCGAATATTCTGTGTTTGTCTATCTCTTTCTAATGATGTTTTCTCATTCTAATACTTCTCGAATGTTCTAACTATCTCTGTCTCTTTCTACTATTGCTATCTCTTTCACTCCTATTGAAATTTATGTGCTTTTACTGAAGTAGGCTTAATGGCTCATAAGGGGTCCTGAAAACGCCTGAAAACGGGTTTTTAGGTTATTGCGGCATTGGATAGAGGGTAGCCTGAAACGTACTGAAAACATGTTTCAGGCGCCTGAAAACTACTGTAACTTGGGTGTAATTTAGATTTTTTAGTATGTGAAAGAGCTACTTCTGAAACGGCCTGAAACGACGTTTCAGCCTGCTGAAAACGTTTCTAAGTCACAGAAAATCACTTTTGAAGTTTTACTAAGCCACCGGCGTAACAATAGTGTTTATAAATATGTTGTTATTTGTTTCGAACCTTCATTTGTTTATGTAATTGAAAAAAGAAACTAATTAATTTATTAATCTGCTACCCGCGCTTTTTCTGCGCAGGATTAGTATTTCGAGTATTTGAAAGATTAAATGATTTTGTTTTCTTTTATATTAAATAGCTGTGCAGGCGTTACGATACGCCCTACTCCAATGAAGCTTAAAAAACTATTTACTGGAGGTAAAGGTAGGTACTGTAGATATTTATAAACCATGTGTATTACTTATTATCAAGACCATTTCTCGTTTGCTACCAATAGAAATAAAAACGAACACAAATATATAATACTACGAGTGCGCTACGCCGTAGCTGTTTACTTGCTACGTTAGATTTGATATTTGTACCTCTATTAAGAGTTAGTGTGGTATCGTTTACAAATACGCATTTGACACAACATAATTTCACAAAATTTCCGATAGAAGCGCTGTACTAGTGTTTTATATAAAAATTTCCGGTGACGACATCAATTACAAACGAATATAAACACGATAATATGTTACGTAAGGTTGCAGAGTTCTATCCAAGTATTTGTATTAAATTCTTCGTAAATCTAGGATTCTATGCTGAAAAAAGATTTTACTTAGTTTACCACGTGTAAAATGAGCTGTTCTGAATAAGACGCCGAATAATTCTGCTGCGCTTGAGATTCAATTTTTGAGCTTTCTTCTCTTTCTTTCAAATTTTTTTTGCACTGCTATTTTTTTTTACACTTGCTTTTATAGTTAATAATTAAAAATCAGTTGACGCTCTCAATAAAATGAGTTTTAACTGCACACATTCCACGCTAGTGACAAAACAAAGATACTCTCAGCAGTACAGAAACTTTCCGAACTTGTGTGGTGAAAATGTGATTTTATGTACTAAAAACTTTAAAAACGTTCAAATATTATTTTGGAAAAACAACCAGTATCATGGGTTAAATATAAATCAAACATTAATAATAAGCTGGAATAAGCCAAAATGTAATTCGATTATTGAACTGAAACGATTGGTAAAATAATAAAAAAGAAAAAAATATATTTATATAGGTTGTTACAGAAAGTCTATATAATATCTAAATTGTAATAACGACATAATCCAACACAAAAGGTTGTATATGTAATAAAGGGATTTAAAATAAAATCTTCATTTCGTAGATCAAAATAAAACAATGAATTTCAGGTGAAATTCATGCTAATTTTAATTGTATTAAAAATATCTATTTCTACCATATGGGATTTGGTCACCTCAGTACCTTGCGCCAAGTTATTTTATCTATCCGGGGCCTGTCGCATCCGTTACTTGAGCTTTCTTGAGGTGTTTCTCGATCCCCAACCTAGTGAAGTGTGAAGAGATGTTTAAGTAATATGCGCTTCGACATATATACAAATAAAGTTCTAAATTTTGGACAGATTAAGTTAAAAACGCAAAGTAAAATCAACAACACAAATTACATTCTATATCCAGTATCCACAGACAAACTGTACACTTCCTTTTTTTTTACAGAATCAACATTATCCCTTGTAAAAGCTCATGTAAATGGGAGCGAATTGTTCCGTATATTTAATTTAGTATATCCTAAAAAAGTAATGACCATAGACGATACAACTAAATTTAAATGCGATCACTATGTGTAAAGGTCATGAACAATTATTTTATTATTAAGCAAAATATTTATATTATTATTTCCTATTTTCTAATTTGTGACACAAACAGTAAACACAAACAATACATAAAACTTTAACAAACTTTTAAAACATCAACCAATAAAGTATTCACAAAGATAACTTACATAAGATTCTGAGCAATCTCAACTTAATTAGTACTGTACAATTTAATTACATTATTAAACTTAGACATACTTAAATTGAATTTTTTTTTTTTTTTATAGCATAGGGCAGCAAACGAGCAAACGGATCACCTGATGGTAAGCGATAACCGTTGCCCATGGACACCCGCAACACCAGAGGAGTCACAGATGCGTTGCCGGCCTTTTAAAAGGGAATAGGGGGAATAAGGGGAATAGAGGGGAATAAGGGGGGTTGGGCCTCCGGTACCCTCACTCACTCGGCGAAACACAGCGCAAGCGCTATTTTACGCCGGTTTTCTGTGAGGCCGTGGTATCACTCCGGTCGAGCCGGCCCAATTCGTGCCGAAGCATGGCTCTCCCACGGTAAAAAAAAAAAAAAATACGTGTGTTTTGTTATGATAATTATGTCTGTCATCTGACAGATCATTTCTTTTAATTATCTCTAGTTGAATAGAGAAAGAGCATACAGCTATGTTATTTGATTAATTTCGACAATTTTATATATTTTTATTTGAATAATATATTTTTGTTTAGGTAAAGCTATAACATGTTAAATAGACCATTTTATTAAATGATATAATTTTCAGATTTCCTCGACTTAGCGCTCGCTGTAAGGATATTTTTTCTGTATCTATCACTTGCACCATATATGCCGAAAATGTATTTTTGTATCGTGCATGCCGATTATTTAATAGGAAATTTCTCGATGGCGATATACTTCATTTCAATTTAAGTATGTCTAAGTTTTTATATAGCAATTTCTAATGTAAATTTTGCTGTACCCTACTAGGGTACATGTTTGGTACATGGTACACATTTTTTTTTATAATAAAACTTGCATTTACACCAACTTACCAAGCCCAAAGTAAGCTCTGTAAGGCTTGTGTTATGGGATCTAAGGTAATGCATAGACATACATATTTTATATATATATATTTTTGATAGAAACATATATCAACACAAACATCTACCCCCACCGGGATTCGAACCTGGGAACTCGGAGATGGCGACACCTTGAAACCGGTGTATTAACCACTCGACTATGGAGTCATTTAAACAACAACATTGTCCATCGTGTATGCAATAAATATTTTAACTGTGACATTTTTATTAACTGAGCAATAACCGAATAACGAATTAAAGACTTATTCGAATTTTCAATGCCTGAAATTTGCACAATCGTTTTGATGGTTGCTATCAAGAGCGTAGTCCAGTATTAAAAACGGACTTATGACTTGTTTAATAATCGAATAATCTTAAAACACTTATAGGAACTTTGTAACGCAGATAGTACAATATATTGGCAATAATATGCTACAAGCGGCATGGTTGGCGACCCGAAAGCAAAATATCCAGGACAATTATCTTTAAAGAATAGCTTCGATATTAAGTTACATACATTTTCCATAACTATCAACTAGTTACGGTTCTTCTTTCGTATGTCATTAAAAGTTTCCAGACTTACGTTCTACTGGTAGTTCTTGTCTGCCGTTTTGTTTCGCTGTAAGACAATTTTCTTTGTTCCGCTTCAATAAGTATGCCATAAGTATGGAAACTTTGTTAAAAGATTTGTGCTAGTTTTCTTTTTACTTATTACTGTTCTAGGCAAACGAGCAAGCTGCCTGATGAAAACCATCGCTTATGGACGTCTGCAATGCGATAGTTCAGTCACTAGTTGCCTTATCATAGTTTCCTTCTCAATGAAAATTACGAATCTCGGTAAGGTATCGAAACTAACAAGTTAAGACAATTAGTCATTAACCCAATTTGGATTGAGTCAGAGGTGATAGGATTCTTACACCTTAGATGCATTGAATACATATTAAGTTAGAATATATCCTACATTTTCATATGTCAGGTAGTATATGTCGATCCTACTTAGAAGGCTAATACCGAGTCACGTCTTGCTGCGTACCTGCGGATGTTCTGTTTTAACTTTGTTTGAAGTCGAATATATTTGCGCTCAGGAAAAACCTCAATTAGGAGCTCATCCTGCATGTGGAAGAAATGCAAGCAGATTGATTTTAAGTGATACGGACGAACTCTAGAATGTAAAAAAGTTTTAAGTGACACAGACGAACTCTACAATATTAAACAAAGCACATTTGAATACAACACCTAATTTCAACAAACTTTAACTATAACTTTTTAACTATATTTTCCTCGGATATATCGGCGCTCAGGAAACACTGCAATTAGAAGCTCGTTCCACCCTGCATGTTGAAAAAATATACATTGAAACTGAACAGATTGGTTTTAAGTAAACGGACGAACTCTGTAATGTTAATAAAGTTTTAAGTAATACGGACGAACTCTACAATGTTAAAAAAGTAGATTTGTTAACGACATTTTGAAAAGGTGCTTTTTAGTTATTACTTTCGTTCGACCGTCATTCGTCTCTGCTCAGATCCAGTCATACAAACCAAAACTATTAGCTCAGGAGAATTTCGAGGACTAGTTTTTGTTATATCATCGCTTGGGTTTCGTCGTCAGAAAAATATTATAACCTGTCAAATAACAGTCGAATTCGGTGAGCAAAAGCGTTCTACGTTGAAAAGGATCCAAGAGAGTTTTTCAACATATTTTAGTCTTTGTCTGCGCATACCAAAGGGAATTAGCTTCAACATACCAATAAACCAACACACCGATTTCGTATACTTCATTTAAACGAAACTAAAATTAACAAAAATGACATATTATTTATTCTATAAACATAATTATGTATTCCAATCACACATTTCAGCGACTGATTTCATAATGTGACTATATGGATTGTGGATTGCAAATTAATTTGTGGTTTGAAATAACCAGCTTATTGGTATGTGCATGAACGCACTCCGCCCATTTGCTGTAAATTATTTCATTAATTTCTAATAAATCTATTTTGTGTTTGTTTATGCTGTGAAAAGAATAAATCTGATTAATTTCCTTCTTTATTTAGCAGTGATGTTAATGTTAAACAAAAAAATCGTTAAGTCAATTTATCATTTTTTTTTAGTTATATTATACAGAAGCGTCACAATGTGTCACTTTTCTTATTTTTCGATGTTTATGCGGTAATGAACCATAGCGAAGTGGATCAACCTACACTGACTAACATGATTGACTAAAGCCGAAACAATCTTTCTTTATTTATTAAGGTATAGAGCCTCCATCGGTCTAAGGTTAAGTGGTGAAAGAGGCCCAAATGCAATCACAGATAGATGCCCACTTTTCTACCTGCCTGCCGCCTTCTGGTCAAGAATATCTCTCGTCACGTCTCTTTTTAATAAGTGTAGACTCGTGCTCCGCAGCAAAGACGTATATGAACTAGGGTTATAGAGTATATAAGATAGAGAAGAAAATAGAAAATATGACAGTTACATTTAGAAAAATACACATACATAGAAAGTCCGTCATAAAGTACAAATCTAAATATTGCATGAAAGAATACAGTTTTGTAATATATTTTTTTTAAATAAGAGAGTTGAATTAGTAAGGACACAGAGACGTATTTTTGTAATAGTGAAAGGTAATTAATAACAATAAATTAAAGGATTAAATAATTTAACTAATTAATTCATCGGTGATTGTGTGATTTATTTAAAATCATAATAGATTTTGAATAACAACAAACTACCCAAAAAATCACGTGCTAAAGACCTGCGACTAATAGATAAAACTGTACAGCACTATAAATTAATTACTATAGTCATTTTAAGGCTAAGATAAAATTATGATCATGAAAAGGATAATTTTACTTAAGAACATATTACCTCGTCAAGGCCATCTCATCAAACATATATCTGAACGAAAGGTGTCGACTATATTTTAACAGCAAGAACATTAAAAAGACATCATTTCTATTACTCGTCATTCCGTCATTCACTCCATTCTTCAACATATCCTCGTTCATACAGTCCATTCATCTTTCTTTTCACTTTTTGGCTTAAATTAAAA
Organism: Scirpophaga incertulas; assembly: GCA_036419045.1. Taxonomy (NCBI): domain Eukaryota; kingdom Metazoa; phylum Arthropoda; class Insecta; order Lepidoptera; family Crambidae; genus Scirpophaga; species Scirpophaga incertulas. The sequence goes on from CM071627.1 coordinate 36,539,190, forward strand.
TAACAAAACCGTGTATTAACAATCACAAAGAATCCAAAAAAGATATCATCATAGAGTCTCATAAAAAAATCACAGCAGACTCATTATATTCCAATACAACTTCAAAATGAACAAATAACCTCTAAGTTCGGTTAAAGTCAGCTGTAACACTTGAATCAAATAAAGTCTACAAAATGTCCAATCTAGCTTCAGTCGTATTCTAAGACTTTATTGTATTGTATAAGGAAAAAATATGTGAAGGTAATAATGAAAGAAAAAAATATCGCGAGCGCCCTCGGACGACTGCGTTTGAAAGGATCTCGCTCCGAAAAAGCCTTTATGGTTCACAAAATTTAACTTGGTCGAGTTTGTCGTCTCACCCGAGTTGTATCTGTATTTTTATTAGAAGAATTTAATACGGTGTTCTGTTCCTTTGAGATGTCTTTGTGTCTAGATTGCCGAGATTCATTTTAGTCATGTTGAGTTATTAGGATATTCTCGCTTTGTTTTAAAGAGTATTTGTTAGGTTGGTATTAGATCTTTCGATCGATATTCACTATCATTATTCATAGATCCTCCTCCTCTTTGACGACTTCCATAGACGAGTGGCCTTGAGTATTGTCATCTCTGAGGTCCTAGTATATATTTCGAGCAAACATGTTTAATATTTGTATGTCTGTTCGTTAAACAAGCCTTGCAGAGCTAATTTTGGGCTAGGCACCCTTTCCGTTGCAAAGTAAAAGTGTCAATGACCTATATTTATTATTCACAGAAGACAATAAATTTAAATAACTTATTTCTTCCAAAGCATTTTTAATTTGTTGCCTCTAGGCACCTTAAACTAAATAACAAAGTTTCACACCGCAACGACATGTAACTCTGAATAATAAATTTAGCGGAAGGTCTAACTGTCCTATATTGTAACAAAATTTCACACTTATTAAATTTGCAGTGTTGTAACGTAAAAGACGAAATTCGACAACTTCGACTCTATAACCCGGTCAAATAACTTAATATTGCACAAGGAGTGTAAGTCTTTTCTTACTATGAATAAAAAATTTTACAAGATACCATCTTAATCTAGCAGCATTAAATTATCACAGCATTACATCATCCAAGGAAGCGTCCTGTAGCTCGTGTATTTACGTAACCCGTATAAATTGGGATGATCCCACCTAAATTGATATTGTAGTACGGGTCATGTTTCACAACGAAATCCATACTGTTTGCTATTCAATTTCATTGTTGGGACACTGTAATCCGGCGGTTTAGTTCCCTTGCGATTGCTGTTTGCCAATAAACATTTTCTCGTAATCGCATAATTAGAAATAATGGTTTCGATGACGCCGTAAGTTATTTATAATACTGATCAGTATAAATTAATATGGAAATATATCTATTCTCCTAAGTGTGTAGTGTATATATTATGGACTAAGTGTTTAATCGGGCATTATTCATAATGCCCGGGCAATATGAAAAATTCCCAGTAAGAGAGGGCAATGTGATTATAACCAATCAAATCACATTGCCCGGGCATTATGAATAATGCCTAGTGCCTATTGGGCAGAGTGATGTAGGTAAAGGATGTTTAAAACTTTCAAATGAATAGTATGTATGTAAAACTCTTTATTGCACATACACATAAATAATACACAGCAAAATAAATAATAATATAAAGGCGAACTTATCCCTGGCGGGATCTCTTCCAGTTAACCTTTGACACATCAAAGAACCTGAATTGGGAAGGGGAGATTATGAATAAAATATACATATATATCCATACACGAATACATAATCGTATACACTAATATATAAATCTATATATACATATATATTAAATAAAAAAAATAAAATAAAATAAAATAAAAAATTAATAATAAAATAAAATAAAAATACAGCTTGAGGTCTATTTACAAATATATGATATTTAAGTTGCCTCTTGAATGCAACGCAAACGCAATGGAAGGAGTCTCCCGAACCGCTTCAGGTAACAAATTCCAGAGCCTCGCCGCCATCACTGCAAACGATTTTTTATATGTGGTGGAGTTATATGTTGGGACCATGAGATCCAAAACTCTGCGAGGTCGCAGCCGAGCATCCGGCATCGTACGGTATTGGAAGCAGTCTCGGAGGTACCCGGGAACACCAACATAATGCAACAGACTGTAGAGAAGTAGTTAAGTAGTAGTAGAAGTAGGACTGTAGAGAATAGTTAGTTAGATAGACCGAGCATTACAAGTAATGAAACCATTTATCGGGTAGAGTAATAATATAAAACATATTTTATAATTTACAATTTAATAGCGACCCGCCCCGGCTTCGCACAGGTGCTATGAAAAAATGGTTATGGTGGGTTATCCCTAAGATATAGACAGATACCATCGCGGACTTTTTTGTTAAACTTTTTATGGTAGACAATACTGTAGTACATTAATTTGGTATTTGGTCTATCTCGTAGGGTTCAGCCAACGTTTTTGCTATATAAACGCAAAAAATCGCATCGTGCTTATTTGCGACATCACATTAGAAACCTCTAAATTTATCAGTGTTTCTTTACTATATTATGCATGTATTATACATATAAACCTTCCTTAAGAATTCTATCTATTATGTCTGTAAATATATGATAGTAGGACTGCAAAATTTTTTATGAATTCCGTGCAGTTAAATGAAACTGCACAGTCGTATTGCTGTTCACATCTACTGAAATAGTGGATCTTTACAATTAAATAATTTTACGAACTTACCTTAAGTGAAATTTTATTGTAATATACGAGATACTTACTCCCAGATATCAGTTACCCACCCCCCTCCATTACAAATATGTTCGCCCTGGTGGGAAGTATTTATAAGGTTGCGAAATATACTATATGTTACTCTATAACGTTGAGGTATCTCTATACATTTTGTGTATGGTTCCTGCAATGGGAACGCAGCCGCTGCCGTTGGGGAATACCAAAGAAGTTTATTTACAAACTCAACTAATTGCCAATAAATTAAAACAAAAAAAATGATATGTCAAGGGCCCGGAATTTTAGGTAGAGCCCAATAACTAAAAAAAAAAAGATATTTTTACCCAGTATTCCGTCTAAATCATAGGATTTTGTTTATTATTGTAAAGAATTTCTTAACAAATTTATTGTTAAATGCTAGCGCAGCTCATTAACTTTGAAATAAGGCCACTTTTGTGTATGCAGACCAAATAAAATCGTAAAACAGCAAGATTTAATAAACTCCTTAAAATACGAGAAATAAAATTTTAAAATAGCTCTCATTCATAGGGGTGAGGGATGCGACCCCCATTTGTATAGGTGTTTGTCGATAAAACTTAACATACAACACGTTGGTAAAGTATCGGAAGTCCGATCCCTAACACACTGTATATAGTCACAGTACCTAATTATTTCAAAGCCTTTCTTGCCCTTCACATCGAAAGACAGCAATACGAAAACTGCTATTTATCGGCAGATAAAGATAAGACAGAGGTACCCAAGCAGATGACCCTGGTCTATACTCGCTGCCTTTTAATCATTCATTAATTTGAACTGAGAGGCGCCATTTTTTGGACTTAGGCCTCTCGCAATTTCTTAAACAGTGATTAATTATTGTTATTATCTATTATATAATTTCTTGCCAAATGGTATATGATAAGGGAAATAAGATGAAGATGATGAAGAAGTGTGAAAGAAGATGAAGATGGTATGGATACGTAAAAAGATGAACGAAAAAAATGTATGGTAGTGGACCTGGTCCCCAAAGTGATCTATATCGACCCCTAGGGGTCTATGACAATGAAATAAACGGGGGTCCACGATAATAGATCTCAACATACAGTCACACACACATATTTTTTTTTATAAAAGTACCTATGAACTAAAAAAAATCATTATAAATGTTTATAAAATGTTGTAAGTTGTAGGATGTAGGCATTCAATATCAGGTAAGTAATATAAATGGGGGTTTAGTCAAAACCGAAAAACATAGGGTCATGGGAACTCGTGAGAATACTTCCATGATCTCGTCGGCGTCGGCCCGCCTCTCGCCTCCCCGCTAAAGAGGGGGGGGGAGACCGTCGACTGACGGCGACCTTTGTGGATTTGCCTTGACCTTGTTTGACCTAGTAGGGACCGGCCTTCCCGGGCCGGGGCCCCGCTGGCCGCCGACAGGAGGAATGAGGCGCGAAAATGCGCGCGTCCTTCAACCCGTACGCTTACGGCGGCATGCCTGTGCGCCAGGGTCTTCCCTGGCGCGCTCCGCCGCCTCCTTCTGCATCATGACATCGACGCAGAAGGAGTTCACCACCGCCCACGTGTTCTCTCCCTCCAGCATGGCACACACCACGTTCTGGAGGGAGAGGTCCTCGCCCATGACGGCGACTAGCTCAGCGCGCCGCGCGGAGAAGGCCGGGCACACTGCGGGCGTACGCTGCTCGGTGTCCTAACTGGTGCCACAGTGGTGACACTCAGGGGTCGACTCACGTCCGATGCAGTGCAGGTAGCGGCCAATAAACCATGGTTGGCAAGCACCTGCACCAGGTGGTACGTGAGCGACAGGGAGCCTAGACGAACATATTTAGATCAAAATAAAAATATCCTGGAAAGGGATAAACAGAACTCGTGACCAACAAACTTGAATAAAAGTATTAATGAAAATTGAAAAGCTGTGATCATAACAATTCATTCCATTGGAAAGAGGCGTGAGTGCATGTGTGCATGGCAGCTTCGTAGAGAAATTCTATACCAGGGTTGGGTTAAAGAACTTCTGTCTTGACTGTCTGTGGAAGGCAGAAGTAGACTTCGAAATTACTGAGCTTGGAGAATTTACGTCACAAGTTGGCAGTGTTTCGTCGAGGTTGCAATATCCTGGGTCTTTATAGAACCATATATAGACCTGTACGCATCTGAAGCCACTTACTATCAGGAAAGAAGTTTTAGGCAGCAGAAGGATAGCGAATCTTAAGTGATAACAGAGTACATTGCTTACAAAGCATTTACTGCAATTGGAATGGTAAACCGCAGCGTCGGTAGTCCTTCGCCAACGTGGACCCGTCAGTTATTATAATATGGAGTGAGGCGGTGGAAGCTAGCAGAACAGTACCGATTAGTGTGAGGATCCTCGGAGGGAGACTTAAGCCCCAAGGTTCAAGAAGCTTAAAAATCTACACTTCAACACATTCTTGAACTGACCTTACCTTAAGGCTTTACTTTTGAAATAAATCGAAAATTTAATCCTCGTAAAGGCGAGTCCGTTACTGATAAGTTCTGCTTATCAAGCCGCCATTGCACAATGCCGTCGCTAGCCGATAACAGAACAATCGAAACGCGATGTGAAAATTTATGTCCCATTAATAATGGGCATTTTACATGTAACATTAGTCACGGACAACCCAGCCGAAGTTTAGATACACTAGAGTTTTTTCACGATGTCCTTAATCAATCAGTCCATAAGAGCGTCAGTTGATACGCGTCAGACTTGTCATATTAAGATATGACAGCTATTATGCCGCATTCATAATAGGGGCGTTTTCGTAGTACAGTCAGAAGAACGTGAAGTTTCACTATTTAATCTTCACTTACCAACGGTTTTGGAAAATATCAATGCCAAGAGGCTTATCTGGAGTTGTATCTGATAGGATACATTCTTTCCTTGAACCAAAGGACGTTTCATCTTTTTTCTATACATTACTTCTAAATTACTGTATCAAATTTTACTTCATTGCCTTATATCATATTAAGTTCTTTACGTCATGGACATTACAATTTCACGTGACGTTATATATATAATATATATATATATATATATATATATATATAAACGTCACGAAAAAACTACTGAACGGATTTTAATGAAACTTAGACGTTCGAATCTATTTCTCTATATACAATAAGTAATATTTAAGTCCTTGGAAACCTAAATTCTAGAATTTTTATGTTCTGGAGAATGCCAAAACTAAAAAACACTTATTGGGACGTCCCAATATAGTGTTTTTTTAGTATGAAGTATTTTTGAACGATCGACGTCAACGCCATAAATATGTCGCTTTATAGCACAATCTAATCAATTAAATATAAGGAAAGAAGACTTTATATTAACGTGAAATTGTAATGTCCATGACGTAAAGAACTTAATATGATATAAGGCAATGAAGTAAAATTTGATACAGTAATTTAGAAGTAATGTATAGAAAAAAGATGAAACGTCCTTTGGTTCAAGGAAAGAATGTATCCTATCAGATACAACTCCAGATAAGCCTCTTGGCATTGATATTTTCCAAAACCGTTGGTAAGTGAAGATTAAATAGTGAAACTTCACGTTCTTCTGACTGTACTACGAAAACGCCCCTATTATGAATGCGGCATAATAGCTGTCATATCTTAATATGACAAGTCTGACGCGTATCAACTGACGCTCTTATGGACTGATTGATTAAGGACATCGTGAAAAAACTCTAGTGTATCTAAACTTCGGCTGGGTTGTCCGTGACTAATGTTACATGTAAAATGCCCATTATTAATGGGACATAAATTTTCACATCGCGTGTCGATTGTTCTGTTATCGGCTAGCGACGGCATTGTGCAATGGCGGCTTGATAAGCAGAACTTATCAGTAACGGACTCGCCTTTACGAGGATTAAATTTTCGATTTATTTCAAAAGTAAAGCCTTAAGGTAAGGTCAGTTCAAGAATGTGTTGAAGTGTAGATTTTCAAGCTTCTTGAACCTTGGGGCTTAAGTCTCCCTCCGAGGATCCTCACACTAATCGGTACTGTTCTGCTAGCTTCCAGCGCCTCACTCCATATTATAATAACTGACGGGTCCACGTTGGCGAAGGACTACCGACGCTGCGGTTTACCATTCCAATTGCAGTAAATGCTTTGTAAGCAATGTACTCTGTTATCACTTAAGATTCGCTATCCTTCTGCTGCCTAAAACTTCTTTCCTGATAGTAAGTGGCTTCAGATGCGTACAGGTCTATATATGGTTCTATAAAGACCCAGGATATTGCAACCTCGACGAAACACTGCCAACTTGTGACGTAAATTCTCCAAGCTCAGTAATTTCGAAGTCTACTTCTGCCTTCCACAGACAGTCAAGACAGAAGTTCTTCAACCCAACCCTGGTATAGAATTTCTCTACGAAGCTGCCATGCACACATGCACTCACGCCTCTTTCCAATGGAATGAATTGTTATGATCACAGCTTTTCAATTTTCATTAATACTTTTATTCAAGTTTGTTGGTCACGAGTTCTGTTTATCCCTTTCCAGGATATTTTTATTTTGATCTAAATATGTTCGTCTAGGCTCCCTGTCGCTCACGTACCACCTGGTGCAGGTGCTTGCCAACCATGGTTTTTTGGCCGCTACCTGCACTGCATCGGACGTGAGTCGACCCCTGAGTGCCACCACTGTGGCGCCAGTTAGGACACCGCGCAGCGTACGCCCGCAGTGTGCCCGGCCTTCTCTGCGCGGCGCGCTGAGCTGGTCGCCGTCATGGGCGAGGACCTCCCCCTCCAGAACGTGGTGTGTGCCATGCTGGAGGCAAACACTATATTGGGACGTCCCAATAAGTGTTTTTTAGTTTTGGCATTCTCCAGAACATAAAAATTCTAGAATTTAGGTTTCCAAGGACTTAAATATTACTTATTGTATATAGAGAAATAGATTCGAACGTCTAAGTTTCATTAAAATCCGTTCAGTAGTTTTTTCGTGACGTTTATATATATATATATATATATATATATATATATATATATATATATATATACATTTATATATCATCATATGTAAGGTGTGTGTGTTTAATTATTAAGTGTATTTTTAGTTATAATAATTGATCGATGTAATGTTTATTAACGATATAGATAGATCATGCTGATCATAGAATAAAATCAGCTGATTCAATAAGCCAATTCGTTATATAATGCATCGCTGCCTCGCTAGACATACCTAGATCACAGTCTTCGCTTGCTCTTATTGTATCTGTGAAATGTGATCTGCCGCAAAACAGTTTAAAATAAATCTCTCGTGGCCGAAGCCTTCATTCGAACTACATCGAATGGGAGGTGCCAAATAATTCAATAGTGAGCTATCATGGGTTTCCCAAGATATATATGAACTGGCAATACGACCAATTTTAAAATTGTAGCAGAAATGAACATTCATTACTGCTTTTATAAAATATAGGATACACGAATTTTATGTACACCATAATTATCAGAACGAATGTGCTCCAAATAGAGACTTTTTTATTATTTATTTTACGGCCATACCATATGGTGAAGTCGGCCAAACATTGTCGTCTAATAATAAATGTATAAAAGATATAAGATATAAATGTATATAAGAATAAATGTAGAAAAGTACAGTAAAGATATACCAAATATAAAGTTACATTAAAAAAATACCTATAAATTACATTTTAGTTGTGTTCTTATTAACTTATTAATACAAAAATCCTTTAACAACTCGATCGCAGAGACGTAAACTTATATCATAAAATAAATTCTAGAGGAACAAAAACAAAGAATAAAGCAGCTAAGAGTTGGTTCGGTCTGGCCTTAATCTGAGTAATTAGAAAACAAAACTTCATAACCTGTCACTGTGTTTTGTAGAAAAATTGGAACTAAGGCAATCATGTATATAAAAAAAGAGATTCTCCCTTGAAGTACCAGTATCACTCAGAATTAATTGTAAAATAGAGATTTAATTGTAAATTACTATACAGAGACAGGTTGAAATTCATAAATGTCTTTCTGTTTACACGTTGTTTTCTTATAGATTCAAACATCCAAGGAGTGACGTGGCTGAATTAACCCACAATTTTTTTCCACGCGTTTTCTGGAAGAGTAGTTAAGAAACTTGCCGACTTGCCGACAGAATAACTGTCAGATTATTATTAAGAGTTCTGGATGAAATATTTTTAGTTGTACCAATAAGTCCTTTTTCAACTCCCACCTATTGAGTTCGGCTTGTTTTCTATTCGTAAAAAAAATATCACATTTATTATTTTTAAGTAGGATGTATTAATTAAACAAATCGCGGGGTCCAGTGTTATTGCCATATGTGTTTTTCGAATTTCATTAGTTTTGAAGTTTTTATAGATTTTGTAAATGTCATTTTTGTATTGTTTCGTTAATTAGATCTTACTGTTGTTCTTGTAGAAGTTCCTCATGATGTACACCGTACTAATATAAGTTACTCGAAACACTAACTATGCGCAAACGAAATCGCCAGTACCAACTAGTTTGTTAGATATTTTTAAGTAGTAATGATATTTTTAAACATCGAATTTCTATTCACTAGCCATGTCGCCGTCGATTGAAATTTATAACCAATTTAACTCGCGTCCCTGTTAAAACGTTCCATGTAAGTAATTCTGGCAAGTTCCACGTGCCACAAATTAATGGCCATCAATATTCATTGGCCCAGTTCGCGGCGGACCTCCAACTTGGGCCTATTTCACCCCAACTAGCGGCCAAGTTACCGACCAACTAATTAAGAACGAGCGGGCACGCGGGCACGGGGCAAGTTGGTTGCATTACGTAGGTGCATATGCCACATAGTGCAGATATAACAGTAGAGTTTATGTACAAATATATGCATTCGTTGTGATGTTCTGAATTGTTGCTATAATCGAATTTCCTAAGTTTGTTACTGTTAACTTGTGTGGACATAAAAATATTTTACACTTATTTTACTACAACTTTTAAAGCATTAATATATATAGCATTAATAATATGAGAGAGAGATAACCAAAAAGCCACATGGCAAGTGGCGCCATAGTGCACAAGTCTATAATAAATATTGAAGGCGCGAAATTTGAACAGATATATATATATATAATATATATATATATAATATATATATATATATATATATATATATATATATATATAATACATTACATTTCATTTTAACATTATCACATTTTTTCTTCTTTTTTTGCAATATTTTCAACTGACGATCGTATTATTACAGCTCACCTCGATAAATGTGGTATTCAACACAAAGATATTTTTTTAAATCAAACTTTTCGTTTCTCAGTTTTATATAAACTATTTTTTTAATTAAATATAAATAAAGATTACACAAAAAATAGTCAGTCTTATTGTGAGTAATTGGATTTACGAGTGAAGCTCAGTTACATCATTAACCATATCACTTAGGCTTCCAGCTGTCCTGTTGTAACTAGGTAATAATACGCAATTACATCATATTTTTTGCGTTCACACAATTGATAATGGTACACGTTCGTATTTAGCTATGAAAAGGATGGCTTAAAGATATAAACCTTTCCTCGCTCCCGCAAACGAATTAGCCTACTTATTCGCGTATACTATGGCTGGCCACCCCATAATTAGATGTCAACTAGCGTCACACACCCTCAGGAGGAATTATAAAGCTGGAAAAGTGTCTTTGTAGCCCATTTTGTAATGCAGTGACTCGCGACAAGTATCATTGCTTTCAATAATTCGCTGGTTTGTTCTGACAGGTGCACCAACTTGTCAAGATTATTCATACCTTATAGCTTTACGTTCTGTGATCAGGTTTCAATCGTCCAACGAACCGTCCCAATGAACTATATGAAGCAAAGAACAGGTTGCTCTTAATATGGTACACTTGCACCCTATAAAATAATAATGTCTTCAACGCAGAAGAGATTTGAGTTATGAGCCTTACAAGTTTCAGAAGGGATATTTCATTATTTTTATATTCCAAGAACATGCTATGTATTACCCGTGTTCCATTATATGTGTGTGTATATATATATATATATATATATTACACATACATATAAGCATATGTATAAAAACATACACACCTAGGTAAATACGAGTAATATGATAATGTGCTGAAGGTAGAGTAACTTATTACGGATAGACAGGGCAATATATTATTCTTGAAGTTATATGTTATATGTGAATACTAGCTACATAATTATGTCGATGTGTTTGTTTTAATTTGTTTTTACTTACCTTTTCATCTTCATTACAAATTACTTCCGTAACGAGTTGAAGATGAAAATGGAATTGTAAATCCTACTTAATAGACTTAGTCATGTTATCCGATTCAAATCTTGCCTCCTCATATGGACACACGACAGCTCCGTTTTCTCATCACGATTTAGTTTATCTTACGTTTAAATTGGTCCATATAAGGCTAAATCTGAAATACTGCCATAGTACAAATACAAGTATTTAGATATTAACCGCTTGAGATACAACATTTGTAACAACATAATACAACATTTGATCATTGACGACCTCCATAGTCGAGTGGATAGTACACCGGTTTCAAGGTGTCGCCATCTCTGAGGTCCCGGGTTTGAGTCCCGGTGGGGGCAGATGTTTGTGTGATGAATGCGAGCATTTGTACCTTAGTCATGGTTGTTGATATATATTTCAATAAAAATTATTTATATATGTATAATATATGTATGTCTATCCGTTACCCTAGATCCCATAGCACAAGCCTTACAGAGGTTAGTTTGGGCTAGGCTAATTGGTGTAAGTGTAACAAATATTTATTATTTTATTTATTATTTATTTATTTGATACAACATTTGTAACATTTGAGAAGTTTTGTCTTCACTATTTATATAGAAATTAAATACAAATTTACAAATAAAACAAAACAACAAAAAGTGAAGCTAAAAGGCCGGGGCTCTTCGATTAGCTTGCCCATACGAGCAACACCGATTTTCAGCCCTCGCCTTAGGAGGTATGCCGAGGAATTTATATTATTAGCACTTACAATAGGCTCAATCATAGTAACTATATTTACAGTTTTATTAAATTAACAATGACGCAAAAGATTACACATTTTGTGACATAAAAAAGAAAATTATTAAATAATTGTACAGGATGCTGCAACATACTCTAAAGATAAAAATGAAAAAAAAATTGTACTTACATGACGATTATGATAAAGACATTGAATATATTAAAGTTAGATTAAAGTTGTCTGAAACGTCAAGCAAAACCAAATTATAAACTAAAAAAAAACTGACCTTGACCCTTCAAACCGGAACACTTTGCGGCAGGAATAGGTGACGTGGATACCTAAGTAAGACGACGCTAATAAAGTCTCTTTCTAATGTACATATGTTATTAAAAATATTGCATAAAAGTAGTGCAAGGGAGACAACAAATTATTAATAGACCCCGAAACCTAGCTATATTCTTCTGTCTCAACTACTCCGATCACAACAATAGAGACAGAGGTTGCGTATGCTAATCGGTTAAGTTCACTCTCTTCATCCCAATTCGGATTTATTCGGGAAAATAGTTACGCTCAATTCATCGAACCACCTCGTGACGCCCGAGGCGGGCTAACAGATTTAAAGCTAATAACCCAGAGTAAGTTATCAGGCTTGCAGATGAAGTCTAATGAATTATCAGTTCACTGGACATAGGCCTAACCTTTGTATCCATAACAGAGATCCTACAGCTTGCCTAATTAATATTCAAACTTATAAGGCCTTTGCTGCTTTACATAATGAAATCAAAATAGCATTTAAACGCTATAACAAATTAATTAAAGATACTAAATAAGGTTATGTCCGTTGCTTTATAATCTAATCTGGAAGGCTTTAGTATGTTGCTTAACTTCTATAAATATTTCCTTCACCACTGCATTCGTAGAAAATAATGCGCTTACACATTCTCTGTGTTTGTTCCGCATTAAACATTTATTTTCTTGGCGTTCCGCCATGCTTACTTGGATATTGTTCACACGAAACGGACGCGTGTTTTGTATTTGAACTTTGTTTTGTTAGCAGTAGAATGTGAAATGCCTTGGATCATTGTCTTAGTAGTTCGCCTTAGCTTTAGTTGTTAAGAGAGCATAAGGAAATTCTTTAAAACAGTTGTTCTCCACAATATTGCCAGGAGCAGAAAGTCAAAATAGTAAAATTAACTATGGTGATAAAAACAGTTTTGTATTTAGCTACTAAGGAATTTGTAATTAATATACCTATATGTTGCATAGTAAATTTTCAAGTCATATAATCGAGACTCGTGGAGTGTACTAATTGGGTCTAATCTCTATGCCTCTGCGCCATGGAAAATACGGCTAAAGACTATACCCAGTCAGATACACCAACTCGGGCCTCATTTAAACGGAAGGTCCGTAAACATTTCTCGGATATTATGGCACAAGCTTGATCTTGCAAGGATGTTGTTAAAGAATTGGCAGATATTAACTAATTAATATTTACTTAGTTTATATATTGTTATTTATTTATATAAATATATATTTATACTTGTATATATATGTTACTACATAGTTTATTAAATGTATATATATAATTGTATTATATATTAGTTTATAATAATATGTATCCTGCAGCATTTTATTCATATAGATACCTTCATATTTAAGCTATATATAAGTATAGACCTTTCAAAATCTCGTTGCACCTACACCACATCTCCACACCACCCAAAGGTTGGCTGGTAGAGAATACCTTAGGTATTAAGCTCGCCTATGTAATTTTTTTTTTGCATAAAGTTTAATAAATAAAAAATAAAATAAAATACACAGACACTATTGGTGTTTGATTGGTGAAAATTTTTGTGGACTGCATTTCGATTTTAGTGGTAATGACAACCGGGCTATGGAAGAGACTCCGATCACCGGCCTTTTGAAAGCCTCCTAATTGATTTAAATATTAGATGCAGGTGGTGACTCGCCGCACACTTACTGGGCCCCCCAAAAAGCAGACCAATATTGGTGCAAAGGGAGCAACATTGGTGTGAACGGCTAAGGGTGTAGAGAGGTCTATCTGCGATTGCGATCGAGACGCTGTTGGTGTTATGACCACTTATTAAATTTCCACCCTTTTTTTTTTTCCTCAGGAAAGGAGGCTGAGAATCCGTCATGGATACCAACGCAACTAGCAAGCAGGGATGCGTTGATTATGTCGGACTCCTGGTGAATCGAGGCGACCCACCAGACCTACCGACTAAACTCAGCCTGAGCCCTTGGTCCTAATGACCCTACTGGCTTATATTAAAGAGAGCCGCACCTCCGGAGAGGCACGGTTAGCGCTGCCCCATAAACGGCCGGCATAAGCGCTAGAAGAGGCACGGTTCTCCAAAGTGGAACCGGCCTGTGTTGACTGGGAACCTACACGTGGCTGAGCAGAAGGCTGCCGAATAAGGGGAGACAAAAGAGGCGACGGCTCAGACGCCGCCGCTTGCAGGTCTAGAAGGTCCTGCGTTAATTGATTAGGGGGGTCGCTTAGGACATGTCGCGGTCTACGTGTCCTCTGCCAATATGGACTGGTGAATTTCCACCCTTCGAGCATCTGCTCTAGCGACTCTACTCTGCCTGCAAATATATTGGAACCGGAGCGGTCCGATCGCGTGACCTACCAACTAAACTCAGCCTGAGCCTTGGCCATAAGGGTCTTATGTTATAATTTGACACCCTGGGATTTTGAGAGTGAGCAGTGTATTTGTGAATATATAGCAATAAAAAAATAACCAACACATCAATGCTGCATAGCGATTATAAAAGTACAAATTACTGGCAAAATTTCCGAGTTTACATTTAGTTTGGATAAATATAGAATATATATCGAAAATCTTCAAATGCATTCGAAGTTGTAACTACACTAAAACAAATACTATTAACAGGAGAAATGCTATTACGAATGCAATATTGCTAAAGATTCTTAAACCAATTAAAACACGAATTAAGCGCATCTATTCGCATCTACAGGAATCTAATAAGAATTACCGTAGCCGTCCTCCGCTATACAGAGTGCACGACCCGGAATTCCTCCGCGCAATATTATTCTAATTTAATGAATTTTGAAGATGCTGTTGCAAGTGCAATAAGCCCCTTTCACCTTCAATAAGAACAGGGGCTTAACGATGTTGCGGGGTCGCACTGTCGCAGTACTTAATTTTTATATTGTACGTAACCTACGTACATTATAAAAAGTTAAGTTAGTATTACAGATTTAATGTAACAATATATATATATATAAACTAATAAACTAACAAAAGTACAAATGCTCGCGTTCATAACGCAAACTTTGCCCTCAGAAATTGTGACAATTTAAATTTGCATAAGCACATAAATTCTCATCAGTACATCGCAGCTTACTGCCGAAGACGTAATTCGCTCTGGTTGTAACTGAAAATCAGCTATTTGCTCATGTCTCATAATAAGAAATATTGTTACGTGTGTTATAATTTTTTTACTCCTTGTTTGTTTGTATTTCATTTATTGTGTGTATGTGTGTTTGTAGACGAAATAGATACTATCTATCTAAACTACCTACCAGTTTGGAAGATGTTATTGCCATCATAGTATGCCTATTTCATACTAAATCCAATGAGCGCTTAACGATTTTGCGAATACTTACTATAGGTGTTCGAACATTTTAAATCTAATTGATGAATAATAATTATATTGTATAAGTCATAGCATATATTAACACATTCACTGCTTACAAAATAGATAAAAATAGGGAACCAAAATTTTTTAAGGCGTATTTTGATTGTATATTGTTTGATTGTATATTAAATGTATATTGTTATTATTATTATTTCAATAAAAAAACACATTTTCGGTTCCGAGTGGTCCCAGTATGCTGTTTGCTACACAATACTCGGATTGATTTACTGACTACTTTAGGTGTAGCTGAGTTGTAAAATCCATATTTAATCTATTCTTCAATCAAATTATATGAGAGACGAGAGATACAAAAATTGACCTAGCAATTAACTAAAGAACAAATTAAGTTATTAATAAATAATTCGCACTGATGATCTTTTACTCACAACTTTTTGATATAAGAACGCTTACTCTTATGACTTATTCCGCGCTACCCCGGCTTCAATATTTCAGCAAGAAGCAAGCAGCCGTGAAAGGGAATATTCCTTTATGCACCGGTTGAGTGTTGCGCTAATATTTTGCTAGGACTTTTGGAAAACGAACTGCACCCAATTACTTTTCCCGGTCGTTCTGTTGATGTTTATTCAATTAAGGGAATGGAAGCTCTCTCCATCTATCGGAATAGTAAGTTAGCAAGCACTTGTGAAAGCCCTATCGTATACGTAAAGAGGGATGGTGGGCTTTAAAGCTTTTTCCAGTTTTACTGCGGCATCACAGTTCACTTTTGTGTATGCTATTTTGACATTAACTTTGACTTTGTCTAGATGTTATATTTTAAAAGATTTTTTTCGCAGATAGAAACCAAAATGAATCAAAAAGATATGAGGGAGGGAGCAGATAGCTCGGGTAGTCCCCCATATATTTATCTGCTGCTAAATAACATTGTTCGCATTAAGGTATTCCGGTTTGAATAATAAGATGGATAACAAAAATTAAGGTTATCAAAAGTTGGCGACGTAGACCTCTTGCAGGGGTTGAAAATGTACTGTGAATACAAGAACCACATATATTACAGCCACTATAGGCTATTGGTTATTGTTGTCTATAAGATAAATATATATCTATCTTCTATTGTGTATAAAAACTCTAGTAACATTTTCTAACCCCCGCAATAGTGCTTAGTAGTAGGTTTCATGGTGTCAAAATCTCTGAGATCCCGGATTAGAATTCCGTTAGAGGCAAATTTTTGTGTGATGAATGCAAGCATTAAACTACGATTTTTAATTTGAGTCAGTAAAATGACAAGTGCAACTGTCACTGATACAAAAAAGGGTGACCCACTACAACCCACTACAATAGTGATGTTCGGCAATCAATAGATTTAGACATTTAGTCATGCTTTATTTTATTAGGTATCAAAGCGTTTTTTTATTGTAAATATGTAATACATACCATATTAAATAATATGATTTGTGACACATGACACTAGAAATGTCATTTTACTGACTCGAATTAAAAATCGAACTTTAGTACCTGAATTATGTAATAAAATGACATTTCATTAATTTGAAATTGCCGCGCTGCGCGCTAGTTCGCGTAGTTATAGGTTTTCTGTGGAAGCTATTAAAACAATATAAAAAAGCTTGTAGTTTTCTAGAGAGATGAATTAATATTGACATTTATAATTAACCAGGCGATATTAATGAACTTTAAATGTCGTTTCTTTGTATTTTCAGGTAAGATTTAAGTGTGATTGTCGTAGCTGAACGATAAGATGCAATATTGTAAATGTGTACTAAATATACAATAATTTTGTACTTTCAGAGAAACAATATATGTTTCTCTCCTCATATGGTTCAATCCTTAATAATATATCGTTTCATAAGCGATTGTGGACATAAAAGTAATTACGCTTATTGAACCTAATTTATTCTTTGGCCATAGAAAGTAAAACGCTTAGGTTTGGGGTAGGGTATTCCATAGTGAAATATCTTATTGAACCTAATTTATTCTTTGGCCATAGAAAGTAAAACGCTTAGGTTTGGGGTAGGGTATTCCATAGTGAAATATGTCAGAAAAGGTGGGTACTACACGCCCTTAACGGATCTAGGTCGACTTAACCTGTAATCCTGTATATGTATATTTCTAATAAAAATATTTGTAATATATGTATATTGTATACCTATCAGTTACCCTATAGATACCAAAACACAAGCCTTACAGAGCTTACTTTGGGCTAGTCTAATTGGTGTGAATATATGAAGTATTTATTTGTTTATTATAGTTATATAAAAATTGCTTGTTGGATATGTTTCAAGTTGAGGAGCGATATGAATGTGTCAGGTTTAATTGTTCACACTTATGTATAATTTTTGTAGTTTTGCTACCGCTCATAACGTCAACTTATAATATGTTCTATACAGTAGTAAAGATAATACTCTTTTTTATTTATAATTTAGTATTTATTTTAAATAATGTATGTTATTGTAATATTTAAAAACTAGCTTTTGCCCGCGACTTCGTTCGCGTGGACTTCAGGTTCGTCCCGTCTAGTCTAGTAATAAGTAAGAAATACGGTAACTAAGCACTGCAGAGCCCTAATCATAGGCCTATAGGTAGCTACTGCAGTATGCTCCTATAAACTACATTTAACGATCTTTTTCCTTTTGTGGGTTATTCCTAAGAGATAAACATGTACCATCACGGACTTTTTTGTGGACCTTTTTAAGTTCTACAATACTGCAGTAAATTGTTTTGATCTATCTTGTAGGATTCAGTCAGCGTTTGTAATGTAAGCGCAAAAAATGTGTTTTTTTTACGACCTCATAGAAACCTCAAAAATTGTAGCCTATGTGTTATTCTGATGTATAAGCTATATTGTGGTAAAGTTTCATTCAAATCCATTCAGTAGTTTTTACGTGAAAGAGTAACAAACATCCATACTTACAAACTTTCGCCTTTATAATAGTAGTAGGATAGGATAATTAGATATGAATTACGATACAATACAGACACTTTTGTTGTTTAATTATAATTTTATGTAATGCCAAATATGGATTGAAATAATTTTATCGAGGAAACGTTGGGTGCGACCTCATCCCAAAATATGCCAGTTACACCGACGCCGCATATTTCTGCTAAGCGCCCGCGTAATTTAGCAACGATCGATTCCATTTTATGTGAGCATTTCATGGTGTTTGATAGTAATGCACGCCATTCTGCTCGTTACAGGGGGAAAATGGGAATTCTCTGCCACATTTAACTCGATTCGCACCTACTTATAGCTTTTTGATATTCTGTAATAAGCTAGCTTGAATATATTTTTTGTATTTATTATTAATGTTAATTCTATTTGAAATGCTCAGTATAGCGAATATTTTCATAAAATACTCATTTGTTATATTCATTCTGTCCGTCCAGGAGACTAATTCTTGAATTATTCGTCCGATTTCACCTTTCTTGTAACTTATCGGGACCAAGTAAAGGTTTCAAGTTGAAATGAAAATTAAATTCTCAGGTCAGCAATGTCTTGTAAGAAATATTTAACTTCTAAGTAAGTCAACATATTTAAAAGATGCGGCCTTTTACGCTGTTTCATAATATGCAGTATTCGGATACTAGCAAAGGAATATTTATAGGTTTCTTTCCATTTACCTAGAATCATCAAATTTGGCGTGAAGCTATATATATAATTAAAGTAAAAAAAATAATGTTTAGTAATTGCTCCAAAGTTTTACTATTATCAACTTATTTGCAGTTAGTTTGTTAAATTATGTTACTACAGCAGTATGTAATATCCTGATTTGTATAAAAAAATACCTCATGTATACGCAATAAGTAAATAAATAAATATGCAAGGTGTCGCCATCTCTGAGGTCCCGGGTTCGAATCCCGGTGGGGGCAGATGTTTGTGTGATGAATGCGAGCATGTGTACCTTACCTTAGTCATGGTTGTTGAAATATATTTCAATAAAAATTATTTATATATCTATAATATATGTATTTCTATCCGTTGCCCTAGATCCCATTGCACATGCCTTATAGAGCTTAGTTTGGGCTAGGCTAATTGGTGTAAGTGTAACAAATATTTATTTTATTTATTTATTTATATGCCAACTAACATTTTTTTAAACCATATTTTTACGAAGTAAAATACATATAGCATAGGATTAAGTATATACTACAATTTTTCGTCAATAAAATGGAACATAATTGTGATCTTTATTACCTGTTTCTTTCAAATGTATTTATAAATAAATAACACTAACAATGTAGCGAATTATATTTATTTACGCTAGCATCACACTGCAGCCTATATATAAACGTTTACGAGCAGACCAAATGTCAATGTACGCCTATTCCCCTAGCATTTGTGAATTACGAATCGTAAACGTGTCAATCATATAGGTACGTCGCAAGCTTGAGATATTTGTTCAAAACTAGTATAAGATGTGGTGTCTATAATATCCGAAGGCTGGTTTGCTTGATTTTTTTCCCTTTTTTTTTCTTCCTGGTTTACATCTCAATACTATTGGGTTAAAATGAAATGCAAAAATAAACATTTTCTACAAATTTTAAGTCAATAAAGTATGTACTTGTACATACAAGTACAAATTACAAAACTATCTCCTTCATAAGTCAAATCCTATTTTGTAGGAACACTCGTAATCAGACTTGTTCCACCAAGAAAGATCACAAAACGCAAATGTAACCTTATTTATAGCAAATAATGAGCTAGATTTAATTTGAAAGAAAGAAAGAAATACATTTATTTTGGACCACACAACGGAATAGGTAACAACAATGACAAAAACAATCAATAGGTACTTAAGGAAATACCGCTGCGTGATACCAAATTGTGGCAAGCTCAGTGTAAGCAGCAAGCATAGACTGCTGCACTGGTATTCTGCTTGCCACAGTGGTGACATCAGGCACGTGAAAACAATTCTTAATAAATAGGTAGGTATATACAAACAATTATAAATACGCGGTCTATGCCAGATATACTGTATAATCTGTGTAATGGGATGACTCAAAGAACAAGTAGCCACGGCGTGAAATAAAGAAGAAAAATCAATTGATTCTGTAATTGACATTTAGATCTGTGTCATGGAGAAAAAGTGTGCTTACATCGCATAAAATGAATTTGTGTTTTACATATCTGTGCATTAAATAATAGGACTTACACAATATTTATATTACTCTGAACATGCAAAACCCTAATACCCTAATTTGAGCTCTACAAAAAATTTCGGACAAAAACTGCCACTAGAAATGTACGAAACTCAATAAACGACGCAGTTATTCTTTCAGATGGACTATCGAACCGAACAAATTCATACAAATCGACACAAATACGTACCTAATGCGAATATTAAACATTCCAACCCAACATGCAGGATTAAGTCGTTAGTTCAAGCGATCGAACATTTAATATGCCCACTTCGGCAACGCAACTCTGCTAATTTCCGGCGGCGGTTAGCTCGGCCACGACAGGAACCCATTACGATTTACATCATACAAGACGGCAAACATCGTTGGCCAACTTTGATCACAGGATCCTTCGGAACTCGGAGATGTGCGCAATGTCTTACTAATTGGATTCTTTCAGAGAATTCTCTAAGTTCACATTAAGACAAGAGATCTTAAACGAAAAGCTAAGTCTAAGATCTAAGTCACGCTTGATCGGTTATAGAAATTAGCTGTATTTTTTTGTGTTCTTCTTTTGTCTGGGCTTATAATATCTTTGTTTCAAGTCCTTTGTTTCAAGTCCTTTGTTTCATCATTTAGGGTAGTTGCTATTACCTTTTTTAATTACTAGCTGGTAAATCGAACTTTCCCTGGCAACTTAGTTAGTCTGTTTAGGATAGTTCGATTTGCTTATATTAGCGTGGCGTGTATCTTTATAAACTGTAGCCTATATGTTTTTCTGATGTAAAAACTGTATTATTGTAAAGTTTAATTAAAATCCATTCTGTAATTTTTACATGAAAAAGTAACAAACATCCATCCATACAAACTTTTGCGTTTATAATATTAGTAGAAATATCTTGTGACATATTTTATTTTATTTTATTTTATTTTATTTTATTTGGGTAGCTAACAGCTTGCAATAACAATGTAGTAATAAAAATAAGAAGCTACAAGCTAATAATAAGCTACCACATGTAAAACTACTTACTATCTATCAACAACAACGAGGACAATACAAAATAATCACAAATTAAACCAATCGAATCAATTCGGTATCTGAGAAATTGCAGACAGAATCGGTATCAGTGCATTTTTTATCTTTTTTAAACTATCACTAAATATGTCGACTTCGCCACTTATACTATTTATAAGATTAATCACTCTAATGAAATAGCTATTACGTCTATAGTTAGTGTTCGCAAAGGGCACATTAAAAAGATTAAATAAATTATTACGTCTCATGCGCATTGGGACATCAAATGAAATTTTCTCTAGAAGCTGCGGACATATACTCGTAGGAAGAATAAGAAACAAATGTACGCCGTCAAATGTAATCTATTTAAATAGATCCACGAAGACTTCCTTCCGCAAATGGTTTTTACACTTTTCTCGTCATTGTGCGACCTAAAAATATTAAAAATTGATTTAAAATATTTGTTTAATTTTTTTTTATAGGATAGGGCAGCAAACGAGCAAACGGATCACCTGATGGTAAGCGATAACCGTTGCCCATGGACACCCGCAACACCAGAGGAGTCACAGATGCGTTGCCGGCCTTTTAAAAGGGAATAAGAGAAATAAGGGGAATAAAGGGGAAAAGGGGGGTTGGGCCTCCGGTATCCTCACTCACTCGGCGAAACACAGCGCAAGCGCTATTTTACGCCGGTTTTCTGTGAAATGTTGTTCATCGAATGAATTAGGATTGTCAAAATCTAAATAAGTTATTAAAACTAGATTTTAGTCTTAATTTATATAAATGAAATGATTGACATCTATCTTTCATAATAGTAAGTATCACTAAGGCTTTAATGGAAAATATGTTCACTTAAATTCTCCAAACATAACACATAACACAAGCTCGAAAAAATGTTTTTCCAAAAATGTTGACAACGCAATCGAAAACACATTCAATTTGTTTCGTAAATAATGCGATTATCCCGAACAATCGAATTCAATTATTTGATGTCTCGATACCGGATCGGTGTGTTAATTAAGATTATCGGATTTATAAGCGAATTGAATCAGTATAAGCCAGACGAAATCGTATCGTGCTTAGTCGTGTGATAGGTTGATGGATTTAACTGAATACATTTCTATTTAAAGTTATATCATTACTGGATTCGCTTCTCACTAGACTTAGTTGAAATATTATGTAATCACCAATGATAAATATAGGAAGAAGTACGTAACTATAACTAAGTGTTAGAGATGTTCATTTGAACTCTAAACACGCATCAATAATCAATAAGGTCCTTTGTCCCCTAGCTGAGGCAGAGAGCGTCCACAGTCTCCATCCCGTAAGGTCTTGAGCTCTGCGTTTTTATATATGTAGTATGTGTCTGAGTACCTATGTGTGTTTGTGCGCTGTGTGGTGCCCCCTCCATGATCCCTTAGTTTGACAATCTTCAAATCGCCATGACTAGATTCCCTCATGATCACGCGCGCCAGCGGGCCGTCGGTGCCGTACTCCCGCACCTCGAAACTTGGCTCCACGGGAAGGAGGTGGTCACCTACCGACTGACTCAGATACTCACCGAGCACGGCTGCTTCGGTGAGTATCTGTGTCGAATAGGACGGGAGGGATCGACACATTGCCACCACTGCGCATCCGACCTCGACTCGGCCCAGCACACGCTGGCGGTGTGCCCCGCGTGGGCCTCCGAGCGCCGAGTCTTGGTCGCGGAGATCGGGCGAGATCTGTCTCCGCCGGCATTGATTGCGGCAATGCTGGCGGACGAGGGAGGTTGGAGGGCTGTGGCCTCCTTCTGTGAAGCAGTGATGCTCCAGAAGGAGGCCGCCGAGCGGGGTCGGGAGATGGCCGATCCCGCTCGAAGAAGGCGGCGCCGGGCTCGGTAGCACAGCTGCGGCGCCGCCGCGGGTCGCCGGCGGGCGCGAGGAAGTCGCGACCGCTACGGCGACCCGGGATGGACCACGCCCCTTCCGTGGCCGGGGGGCGTCGTCGGTGGAGGAAACCGGGGGAGGCAGTGTAGCCTCCCCCGAGGAGGGCTCCCCTCTAGGAAGGGGAGCGGAGTCTGGGTGTTCCCGGAAGTGGCTTGATGTTCCCGGGGACTCCCTACATGCCTGAGGAAGGCCATCCCTGAGGTTTTTAGTGGGTAGGCCTCCCCCTTCTGGGGAGGAAAGCCCCACATAACCGCCGGCTCGCCACAGCCAGGGTATGCAATTTAATGCATTTTCCTCAGGGGAACAAAAAAAAAAAAAAGATTCCCTCATGATAAGGCTGACGCCACTTCGGCTTCCCGTGCCTCTTCTAGCGCTTTGGGACCCTTTTATGGGTCTGCGCTGCATCGCCCCTCACCTGAGGGGCGGTCCTCCTTACGATTTGCCTATATGATTCTCAGAACTTAGATGCAGACTAAGTTTAGTCGGTAGGTCATGTGGAGTCCGACATAACCTCCGTGACACTTACCGTTGCGGGGGTATCCTGGACACGTTTCGTGCTCCTTGTGAGGATTCTCAGCCTTCCTCTCCTGAGGAAAAAAAAGTGTGGTGCCAAGGTCAAATTTAGCGCACTTTTTTTGTTTTTGTTAATCTGTGGATAACGTTATTGGTTGCAGTATTGGCATGCATAGATATATTATATAAACTAAATTATACTTTATATGATGTAACTGTTTGTTGTCTTATACTAAATAAATAAATAAATTATGTATTGTTTTGTTATTGTTGATGATATAGTTGTGTGGTCCAAAATAAATGTATTTCTTTCTTTCTTTTCTTTTATTAAGGAAGCTTAAGTATTTGTATTGTTTAACTCTTTTCCGAGATTTGCCTTACTTTACAATAGTAAAATTGTGATTGTGTAGGTACCTACAACGAAGCTTGTTTAAGAAGTCTCCATAAATGACTTCGAGGTATGCAGATGGATAACATAGTGGTCTGATTTGAAGCCTATCTACACTTACACAACTCTCCTAAAACGACCAATGCTGCGTTCACAACACGTGCCTGATGGAGCAGCGCGCCATACCTACAGTATCAACCCCCTTCGCCTGGTAAATAAACATATTAGCCGTAAGTGGCGGCGCGGTCGACGGATCCGGCGTAAACGCTTGTCCAAGTATCTAGATATAGCGGGAGTGCTATTATGGTCTGAAATACGCATGTTGGTCGTCTGCATTCCAAAGATGCCAATATTATTTATCGTGATTTGAAATTATCCACCTTATGCTAATTAGGATAAGATACCATAACTAACTCGATGAGCACTAAATAAAACTCTACGCGTTGGATCTCTGTATCCCCGCGCACGCCTTATAAAGGAGCGTGTCTTATAAATACACGTGATATAAGCGACAATATAATAAAAAATATAAATCAAACTATTTATATTAACAAAATAGAAAATATCTTGAAGGAAGATGTAATTAACCCACATGCATGAAAGGATTAATGAAAGTCGAGGATGCTAGGAAAGTATATTTGGATTGTAGTAGAAAAGAGTAATCTTTACCTACCCCCATGGGAAAGAGGTGTGAGTAGTTTGTATCCAATATTTTTGATTGCCACAACTTCAATAACTCTAAAATGATTCCATTTATATGCATTATCTTAAATCTAAATTTCGCAGTATTAGCAAGAAAGAATATTCTCGCTATCTCCTATCAATTAAGTCATACGATTAAAGCAAGCTTTTCCGAACACGCTTCTTGAATCTTTAATTTTATCGAATTCCAATCTATCCTTCATATAAGAGGTTTGAACCAAATGTAAGGAACTGTTGTCTGGTGCTTAGTATGCTCGTATATAGATGTAGAAACGTTTTATTTAAAAACCTACGTACATTAATGAAGAAGAGCATAAACGGTACAATCACTTCCATTCTCTTCTCTAAACAGGTAAGGCCATTTTCGACACCGAGAGATGCGACATCTTGCAACCGGTGTACTAACTGCTCGACTGCTGAAGTCGTTAAAACTTTCGTATGGAACTTAACCTAATTTTAGTGTGAATAAAGCTTGTTTTTAAAAAGGTTTTTTTTTCTTTAATTTTTTTCTAGTTATTATTGGCAAGCCCTTTTATTTGATACCCATATTGTAAGAGTGCATTAAAAATAATTGGTCCGCCATATTGGATACGCCGCCATGTTGGATTTAGAATGACGTCACATTATTTTTCTCTAGTTATTCTTGGCAAGCCCTTTTATTTGATATCCATATTGTAGGAGTGCATTAAAAATAATTGGTCCGCCATATTGGATACGCCGCCATGTTGGATTTAGAATGATGTCACATTATTTTTCTAGTTATTCTTGGCAAGCCCTTTTATTTGATACCCATATTGTAGGAGTGCATTAAAAATAATTGGTCCGCCATATTGGATACGCCGCCATGTTGGATTTAGAATGACGTCACACAGTTAATCATGCATTGTCATCCGAACTAAACGTGTATACCAAATTTCAGCTCAATCGGAAACCGGGAAGTGGATCAAATTTAAGTTGCAAGATTTGATTACAGAACGACAGACAACGGGACAGGTGAAACTAAATAAAAGCTTGTAAAATGGTTAATTTAAATATATATAAATCCATGCAAATCGGCATTCTCGTAACTAAAGTGCTATCTAATATAACAAGATATTTACACTAGGGTCGAAGAGCTCTGAAGAAAGATTATCAATCGAATTTATTTGATCTTCCATACGCCATTACATCAAACCAGGATTGATTGAGTCAATTAAAATAATTGGCACGATAACCGTGGACGAGCTCGCGAGAATTCATTTCCGAGGAGAAATGAGCCGGCTGATTGGTCCGCCATAGCTCATTCATTTGTTGATTGCTAAAACATCAGTTTATTATCGGCTGGTTTAAAATAAGCAATTACATGCCGAAGGATATTGTTCCTGATCGTAAAAGTAAAATGCTAGTTTTGCTGACAATCATTCATAGACATCATATAGGTACGAGTATTTGTTAAATCACGGACAAGCATATGTAACTTATTATCATACAAAATGTATTAGATTTTGAGGTTATAATCGTAAGCAATGTGTACCTATATTTTAAATAGTTTGTTTAATTTTACACACGTTTTATGTAATATGAATGAAGTTATCATAAAATATATTAAGAATAAAAAAGGAATAAGAAATAAGTAGATACCTTCATTCGAACTTAGATAAACATAAATGGGAATGCTCAGATCACATGATTGATGTCAAGTAGATTTGTATACAGTGAAGAATCTGCTCATTTTCTAATACCCAGATCACAAAATCCATAAATAAGAGCCAGTGTAAGTATGTTATTGCATAAAATCAGAGTCGATAGCCAATTAAAATGTATTTAAAAGTAATTCAAATATAGAAATAAGAACAAACTATATAAACACGAAGGTGAAGAACTTGCTATAGCTTAGCAAGTAAGTACAAAAAAAATGAGGTGTCACTCACTTCCGATTCTATAGAATCACTACAGTTGATTGAACTAGGAAATCGATTTTGTTCTATATCGTTACATTCACTCTTATTATGCTATATTCTAGATTGTGATATATCTAGTATGTGTTTTAATAAAAAATAAATATACACATAATAACAAATGTTATATTAACATGATTTGATAAAATAGATTTTAATTACAATTGAACAATTGATTTCTTTAAAAGCAAGTGAAACATCTGTAGCAGTTTCATGGCGGATGACTGTCAAAGTAGTTAAATAGTTTATTATTATTCGTTTCAAACTAGCTTGTTCGTTTATAATACGGATATTTGCGAATTTGGCCGTGCTGGGGCTAATTTCGAATTATAAGAATAATTCCTGTGAGATTCGAAACAAATTCACAACTTTTACGAAATGAAAAAGATAAAAAGTCAGAGTATCTAGTAATCTCTCACCATCCAACCAACTGGGACTACTAAAGAAACCAGATGGCTCTTACACTGAAACAGAGGAAGAAACGTTAGAGTTACTAGCGAACACCCACTTCCCTGGTTCAATAAATATGCTCGAAAACTATGGCTCTGAACATTCCAATTGCCTTACCAGACCCAAAAGGGAAGACTGGAGGCGAGCTGCAATGAATATCAGGCCATATAAAGTAGGCTGGGCTATTGATACTTTTAAGCCTTTCAAATCAGCAGGTGAGGATGACATATTCCCAGCTCTGCTACAACGAGCTAAAGACATCCTCATTCCACATCTGGTAAAAATTTTCCGGGCAAGCTATGCTTGGGGATATATGCCAAAAACATGGTGCTTGGTCAAAGTCCGCTTTATACCGAAAGCAGGGAAAAAGGACTACTCCCAACCGAAGTCCTTTAGACCAATAAGCCTAACCTCCTTTCTTTTAAAGATAATGGAAAAATTAATTGACGGTTGCATCAGGGAGGGCCCTCTAAAGGAACTACCTCTGCATCCGAAACAACATGCCTATCAAAAAGGAAAATCCACAGAGACTGCCTTACTAGAGCTTACGGACAACATCCACAGAGCTCATGAGGACAGGCAAATAGCCGTCTGTGCATTCCTAGATATAGAAGGAGCATTTGACAACGTGACCACCACCTCTCTAACCAAAGGGCTGAAGAACAAAGGGATCGATGAAACAACGACCCGATGGATAGTTGCAATGCTAAAAAACAGAATAGTAAAAATAGACCTCCATAAGGTAACTAGAAGCTTCAAAGCGACAAGAGGTTGCCCGCAAGGAGGCGTTTTATCGCCATTGCTATGGTCCCTTGTCATAGATGAACTTTTAGTAAAAACTTCAGAAATGAATCTTAACGTACAGAGCTATGCAGATGACGTAGTGGCCTGTGTCATAGGCCCTTGTCAAAGCACTGTGACCTCAATTTTACAGAAAACCGTAAACACAATTGTTAACTGGTGTTCAGAAAATCAACTGACTGTAAATCCTACAAAAACTATTGTAGTCCCTTTTACTAGGAAGAGAAAGCTGGATAAGCTTTCACCACTGACTATTAAAGGAACAACAATACCATTTTCAACAGAGGTCAAGTACTTGGGCGTAATCATCGACAAGAGACTGACCTGGGAGTCACACCTTAAGAACACGATACAAAAGGCAAAAACTGCCTTAGGTATATGTCAACGGCTTGTAGGGACGAGATGGGGACTAAACCCAAAAATCACCTTATGGCTTTACACCACCATTGTCAGGCCGTCAATAACTTACGCCTGTACGATATGGGGCTCGAAGGCACAGCAAGTTACGGCTATAAAAAAGCTATCAGGCCTGCAGCGCACTGCATGCCTGATGGCTACAGGAGCCGTTAGATCAACACCAGCCATAGCCCTTAATGCAATCCTCAGCCTCCCACCTCTAAACCTCTTTATCGAGAAGGAGATGATGGCTGGCATCTATAGGACTAACGCTGGCATAGAACACTGGAAATCCCAGACAATAAGGACACTACATCAAAAAGTGTTTGAATGTCCACTTCTTGCAATGACGACAGACGTCTTGCTTCCAGAAGTTAACTTCCACAAGAATTTCACTGTGGAAATCACCAAGAGGGAAGACTGGGCGCAAGGCCGACATAGTGATCCCTTAAATGACGGGAGTCTGGTGTGGTTTACCGATGGCTCAAAAATGGGGGCTAACGTAGGATGTGGCATATATGGGGGCAGACCCAGGGTTAGCAAAAGCATAAATCTGGGAAAGTATGCCACTATATTCCAGGCGGAAGTCTGTGCCATAATTGAATGTGTACAAGCGAACCGCCAACGAAACTACGTAAACCAAAAAATCGTAATCAATTCAGACAGCCAGGCAGCTTTACTAGCAATAAACAATAACACCCTTAAATCAAAGCTAGTAAAAGACTGTGTGAAAAAACTAAATGACCTGGGAGAAAAGAACAAAATCACTCTCAAATGGGTGCCAGGTCATTCTGGAATAACCGGCAATGAGAAGGCCGATGAACTAGCCAGGGCTGGGGCTCAAGGAATACAGTTCGGCCCAGAGCCTATCTGTGGTATCTCAAAGAACCAGGCCATGCAATACCTGAAAACTCGCCTTCTTAACGAGGCGAAAGCAGACTGGCACAGTACGTCCGGGATGACACACTCAAAAGCACTAATCGAACCATACTCTCGCAAACGCACTGACGAGCTATTAAAGCTTAACAGGAGTAACTTGAGCGTGATGGTTAGGGCTTTGACCGGTCACTGCATGTTGAATAGACACCTTCACAACATGAAACTTAAGGACACTGACACATGCAGAGTCTGCGAACAAGAGCGTGAAACACCAATACACCTCTTGTGCTACTGTGAACCGCTGATTCACAAAAGAAACAGACACCTGGGGAAACACATCCTTGACCCAGATGAAATAAAAACAATCCGAACTGGGAACATCCTATCTTTCTTGGTCAGTGCCCAGTTAAGGGAGCTACTGTAGGGCCTACATGGAACCTACACAGGAGGCTGGTCACAATAGATCTTAATAGGTCGCAGTGATGCACATCAGCCCCGACTTACATGACATCTAGTAATCTCATTGCCTATTCAATTTGTTTTTCTAACATCAGTTCTTAATTTAAATAACGCATAGATAAGTCACCTCTTTGATCGAATTCTATTTTCAAACGGTATTGCTCGAATGAAGCACCCTGTTCTCGAGTCTTATTTTGGAATACACAAAGAACGTTGTGTTAATGTATTCTTATTTTTGAGAAATTTATTTTCGAAAAATGAATAAGCTGTCGGTGATACTAACAATAGAAAACATAAAGCTTTTTACAATCGACGAGCGACAAGCGACAATCACCGAGTATCCCATTAATTGGCTGTCGATAACGAACGCACTTTAATTTTCTTCCAATCAATTGTCAGCCATAAGCCTCCTCGAGCGTGATCAATTCATTTTCCTATGACTTAAAATTAAGCTTTGAACGATGAAGCGAATGATTACCCAAAACTCATCATTATTTAATTTGTTTTCAGGTACTGTCACAACCGCATCACTAATGCTGTCAGTTTCCCCCAACTGATTCTAAACTCTACTCTGCTGCAAATAACGCTCAAAACCCCTAATGTAAGTCCTCTTTGTGCTTCATGTTAATTATACCTAACTACGATTTATTTCGTCACAATTATGCTCAGGTAATATTCAGTTAATGGTTCTTAGCGCCCTCAAGGATCAAAGCCTCATTGCTATACGGAATCTTAAGTATGCCCGAGAAATTACAATTATGAATTTAATAAAAGTTGCGTAGTTACAGCCGTGGATGTACCCTCCTAAAATTCTCGTGCCTATAAAGATTTACTTTTCTGCGTCACTGTACAGGTACGAGTAGGTTGAGAACCACCCATTTGATACATTAATTTTATCGTAATACAATAATTTCTATCAGGGTTGCTCAAAATAAGACTCCCGCTTTTTAATTTTTATTTCATTTTTTTTTTATTTAAAAATTTAAAATACTGTATTGCTGGTTTGCACAGTCATCTGGATACTTCCCAGTTCTGGAATCCTAGTGTTGTGAACTATATCAAACACCTTCTAGAATTAACGGTTTATTTATTTAAAGCAATGAAATACTAGCATGACTTTTAGGACTTCTTCCCGACTGACTGAATACTGTCTCTGACCAAGTCATATCTACATTACACCTTTTAAAATCAAATGTGCAACTGTGTTCCGCCACATGGCTCAGTGTACTGACATCTATTCGATAATGTCACAAACAGAAAAGGGACAGTAGTAAAATCCACAATCTATAAGTAGAATTGCATATTTACATTACAATGACTCAAAATCAAAATAATATTTATTCAACATAGACCTTTACAGGCACTTATTGACGTCAACAAGCAAAACAAAAAAAAAGCTTAAATAATAAAAAAAAAACAAAAACCTTGCCCGTACGTACAAATAAGGAAAAAAAAAATATATTGACTCGACACCTGTTCGGAAATTGGGAGAGCCTTCTCGAGAAGAACAGGCAAGAAACTCTGAAGGTCAAAGTATACTGTGTATAATAATAAAGATATTTCGTCCAACCTAAACTTCGGGGGATACGTTGAGTCCTTAGCGAAAACTGCAGCTAAAAAGCTTGGCATTTTATCCAAAGTTAGGCGCTACTTCACTGCAGAACAGGTGCTCAACCTATATCAAGCCCAAGTTCGATCCTGCATGGAGTACTGCTGCCATCTTTGGGACGGCTCTGCCCGCTATCAGTTGGCTGCCTTGGACTCAGTAGAAAGGCGAGCTAGAAAACTTATCGACGACGAAATACTTATAAACTCACGTCTCCAGAGTCTAGAACACCGTCGAAGAGTTGCTTGCCTTTCGGTTTTCTATAGGTTGCATTTCGGAGAGTGTGCGTTGGAATTAAATGAATTAATTCCACCCGCTCCTTTTCACCACCAGTCAACCAGACGTAGGCTTAACTACCATCCTTACGTGGTGGACTATCCTCGTACACGTACAAAACGGTTCCAGTCTTCGTTTTTAATACGAACAGCTAAGATGTGGAACTCTTTGCCGACGTCTGTGTTCCCGGAACAATATAATCTTACGGTCTTCAAGTCTCGAGTGAATAGGCATTTGCCAGGTAAGCGTGTTCCATCCTAGTCCTCATCGTCACTTACCATCAGGTGAGATTGTGGACAAAAAAAAAAAGGTTTTAACACTAGTTATAAATGCAAAATGCATGTATTTTGGATTGAGAATTTGTATAAAAAGTTTATACTCGTATCTTACTTATGTTTTCGAACTACGAACCAATACGACTCGAAACATTATGATTCTATGCAATCAATATCATTTTCCTCCGTTAACGAAACGTCATGAAATTACAGAGTTAGTACACCTATATAAAATTGTCACTGGAACGCTAGATAGCCCCAAACTTTTAGAAAATATCTCCCTCAGTCTGCGTGCGAAGCCTTTTAGGTTTAGCCCTTCCTTGTTTATTCCAGCAGTTGATTCGAATTTCCAGCAAAATAGTGTATACGAACTGAATATGGCAGTATTTATACTATAATTATCTGATTTGAGCAATTGATAAATTTGAGAAATTATGTCAATATAGAAGTTCCAGTTTATTTTTTTATTAATATAGTTTTTAAATTTCTAAAAGGAGTGCAATTGTTTTTTACGTAATTCTAATGAAACGAACACATTTCTAGTATTCTACATTAAATGTAACATTTTATTTTATATAGAAAATATAACTATAAACGTACAAATAACAAGTATTTTGAAAGTTGCTTATACGCTCATACAAATAAGGCGAGTTTACAGAATTACCATGTCATGATTGCTGCGTTTTTAGTATGGAGCGTTTTTGAGCAAAAGTAATAAGCGCAGGTATACTGTTTGAATTGAAATGTGATGAAAAAAAAAGTGTTGCAATGGGAAACAAACTTTTCCAAAATCATATTATATTTGTTACAAGAGCGGAAATATATATTTCCCTAAATTACAATATCGCATATAGTAATTTAGGGAAATAATATTTTTCCGAAAAACAATAATCCGAGACTTTTTGTTTTTGATTTCATTTTGGTATTTTTTTCTAAAACGTCGCTCCATTAAGGTTTTTATACTGTGTCATGGGTGCGGTCACAAGCATAGAAATCTCACATGCAAATATACACAGGCCGGACCAAATTTTTGTAGGTCATACAAAATATCTGTTCCGTTCGTGAACTCATCCGTTCCGTCCTTGATGAATGATCGCTGCGGTAAACGTTTTGTCATATATCCAAAAGTTCGACTTTGAGTTATCAATCAATACATAGTATAAAACAAAGTCGCTTTCGCTGTATGTCCGTATGTATGCTTAGATCTTTTAAAACTACGCAACGGATTTTGACGCGGTTTTTTTATAGATACAGTGATTCTTAAGGAAGGTTTGTATGTATAATAAATGCATAATATAGTAGAGAAACACTGATAAATTTAAAGGTTCTAATGTGATGTCGTAAATAAGCACGTTTTTTTGCGCTTATATTGCAAAACGCTGGCTGAACCCTACGAGATAGACCAAAAATAATGTACTACAGTATTGTACAACTTACAAAAATCCACAAAAAAGTCCGCGATGGTATATGTCTATCTCTTAGGGATAACCCACCATAACCATTTTTTCACTGCACCCGTGCGAAGCCGGGGCGGGTCGCTAGTTATATCGATAAAACAGTAAGTTCATGAAATTTTATAAGCGTTAATACTATAATGTGCGCAAATTCTCACGGTTCTCATGGAATTCGATTCTAGTACCACATGGCAAAGAGATCGGCATTCCGCGTGGATAACCGCGGATAAGCGCTGTGTTATTTTACAATGTTAAGGAGGTTGGGGAAATTTTTATTAACACGAGGTCAGATCAAGGATCTGATATCCTTATGTTATTAACATTTGCAGAAGAGGCTAATACTATTAATATTATCAGTACTCAAACGGTACTAAAATCACAGCATGATATAATAATCTTTTTATGAATTTTATGTTAGGTTAGGTTGATTTGACATAATAGTAATTGTATTTATTTAAATGAGTAATCTATACATATAATAAGAGCAGTAAAATATTTGTCTGTACATTTAGTATTTTTGACTGAAATGGATAGAGGGGCACTTAAATAGATTATTTAGAAAGCAAAAAATTTTTTTGGAATTTTTGTCTGTCTGTCTGTCTGTATGTTTGTTCACGTTTATCTCCGAAAAGTACTGAACCGATTTGCTTGAAACTTTCACTATTTGCTTTGTTTTAACTCAGAATTAATATCTAAACTTTTTCATCAAAATCGGTTCATTAAAAAAAATTATCGTCATTTTAATGAACTCAAAGGCATGATAATATTGCGAATTATAATGACACCATTCTTACATAATAATTTCCCATGTAACCATGGGAAATTTAAAATCTAAAGACATTCATTCATCATGATACAATACATAAATAAGATAACGTCTTTATCCCCTGCGGGGTAGACAGAGCCACAGGTTATAAGACCCCAAAGGCCACGTTTAGCATGTTCGTGGGCAGTGAGATGGAACAGGGAACCAAAATACGATGAAACGAAACCAGTTCAACTCGAAATTTACGCAGACGAAGTCGCGGGCAACAGCTAGTAAATATAAATATAACACTTTACACCAATTAGCTTAGCCCAAAGTAAATTATGTAAAGCTTGTGTTGTAGGATCTAGGGTGTTGCCCTAGATCCCTAAATAGACATACATATATTGTACATATATAAATATTCATTTTTCTTATTATTATTTACAATTCTTTGACAATTTGACATTGTATTAAATATGATATTATATTACTACTATTTAGAAGTGGATTGTATCTGTGGACTCTTTGCACTTCATGTTAATATAGGTATGTTGAAATAAATGTATTCCAATTTATTTTTATTTATTTATATATTTCAAGTCGGATATATATATATATTGAAACAGAGACACTGCTCTTACAGCGTATATCGCCATCGCGCT
This sequence comes from Scirpophaga incertulas, assembly GCA_036419045.1. Taxonomy (NCBI): domain Eukaryota; kingdom Metazoa; phylum Arthropoda; class Insecta; order Lepidoptera; family Crambidae; genus Scirpophaga; species Scirpophaga incertulas. Next base: position 36,574,159 of record CM071627.1, read on the forward strand.
TGCACTCCGGTTTGGTTCCCGTTTTAAGCGATCATATTAACCTTAAAGACCGCCATATTATCACATTATATGAAAATCTTTACGCTACTATTAATCGAACGCCATAATTCGTTGGCGTTTCCAGTGTAAGTTGGTCAGTATGCAAATAACGGCTGCTTATATACTTACTTTCAATCTGTACAGACGTAGTAGTATCTTTATGAATTGTGGCCTATGTGTTATTCTGATAAATAAGCTACTAGCTTTTGCTCCCGACTTCGTTCGCGTGGACTTCAGGTTCGTCCCGTCTAGTCTAGTAATAAGTAAGAAATACGGTAACTAAGCACTGCAGAGCCCTAAGTTAAGGATAAAAAATAGTTATTGTGGGTTATTCCTAAGAGATAAACATATACCATCACGGACTTTTTTGTAGACCTATTTAAGTTGTACAATACTATAGTAAATTGTTTTGATCTATCTTGTAGGATTCAGTCAGCGTTTGCAATGTAAGCGCAAAAAATGTGTTTTTTTTACGACCTCACATTAGAAACCTCAAAAATTGTAGCCTATGTGTTATTCTGATGTATAAGATGTGGTAAAGTTTCATTCAAATCCATTCAGTAGTTTTTACGTGAAAGAGTAACAAACATCCATACATCCATACTTTCGCCTTTATAATAGTAGTTAGGATATTACTGTTAAGTTTCATTAAAATCTATTCAGTAGTATTTACGTGAGAGAGTTACAAACATCCATACATACAAACTTTCGCAGGTAAATATTCCCATGTTTTGGAATATAATTTGTTTATTGTATTTTGTAAATAATGAAAGGTATACAATAAGAAAACCCCGTGATTTAATCAAATTCATAAATCAAGCATAACCTGTACATGTTTTTATCTACTATCATGCTATTAATCTATACTAATATTATAAAGAGGAAAGATCTGTTTGTTTGTTTGTAATGAAAAATTCTTTCAACTTTGGAAAGCTACATTATCCCCGAGTAATATAGGTTACTTTTTATCCCGGAAAATCGACAGATCCCACGGGATGCGCAAGGTCAAGGCTTCGCTCAAAAACTACTGCACAGATTTTCACGCGGTCTTCATCAATAGATAGAGTGATTTTTGAGCAAGGTTGCGCGATAAACCTTCGCGCGATAAAACCTTCGCGCCATAAACCGACTTCCGCGCATATGTAGCCGTGGGCAAAGGCTATGACCCTTAACCCTCTATAGACCCAATCCCGAAATCCACGTAGGCGAAGCCGTGGGCAGAAAGCTAGTCCTCTATAACAGAACCTATAACAATTAGCTTTTTGCCAACATTAAAACACTCAATTATATTATGATCATTATATTCATCACTCTGCTACGCCTCGTGTGATAAACCCACTTTCGTGTTTTAATACCCCTCATTATACAACAGTTGCATAAATAACTATTTGTTGCAATTCGTAATACGCGAGCTTTCAAATTAATAAACTTGAAATCATCGAGTGAATTAAACACACGCTGTCAGATTAGCACAGATTTACTGCAGACACATCGACAACCACGCGCGCTTTTTACTAGGTCCAGCTTCGGAGCCGTTAAGAAAATGGGGGTTCATTAGATCTCGCCGGTAAGTGGGTAAGTGGGGGTCGTTAGCGCCCCCGTCAACCACTTAATCATGTAGTTCTGGGAATGGAGGGTGCATATTGGCGGAACTGGATACCGATAGATTGGAAACTGTCAAATTTGTTTTCGTTTTTTTTCCTATATCACTAAATATTTTAACGAATCGAGCCGGCTCGACCGGAGTGATACCACGACCTCACAGAAAACCGGCGTAAAATAGCGCTTGCGCTGTGTTTCGCCGAGTGAGTGATGATACCGGAGGCCCAACCCCCCTTTTCCCCTCTATTCCCCTTATTCCCTTTTAAAAGGCCGGCAACGCATCTGTGACTCCTCTGGTTTTGCGGGTGTCCATGGGCAACGGTTATCACCATCAGGTGATCCGTTTGCTGCCCTATCCTATAAAAAAAAATATATAAAAAAAAAACACATTTGACAGTTCGGTAGTATTCTATAATCATAACTTTTGAAGACACGACGGATTGTATATGGATATTGAGGATATTGAGGATGAGTTCTTGGGTTTCAACTTGTTTCAACAAGTTCAATTGTTTTGTCACAGTGATACTCTATTTCATACTATATATTATATCCATGCGTAATTTATATGAGCGTTTAAACGAAACTATATATATTTATTTACTACTAGTACTAATCTACCCGGTACGTGACGGTACCGGGATGATTATATTATTTGACGGGGGGCTAACCCGTGGCACGTGGCAGTGGATGGAGTGTTTTCGCCAAAACCCAGCTTAGTATTGCACACAAATCTTTCTTCTTATATCGTTTGTAAGAAAATAGTTTAATATTGATAATGTGGATCCAAATATTCAGGGTTTTATTTTATTCGCGACATATCGAATTGCTCGGCATTATTACACAGTATTGCGATAATGTATTGCCCGTAGTTTGATAAATATTCAACATCTGTTATTACACTTTTGTAAATGTAGCAGGTATTTTTAATGCATATATTGTTTGTTTTAATTTTATAGTCGGTTCCAACAATATTTAATATTTCATTGTTTCGATTTCAATGCAGTGAACAGTTTATTATTTTTTATTACATTTCTGTTGCTTCATTATCAGTACTAGTTGTACTTGCGACTTCGCCCGCGTGCAATTTAACGAAAAAGTTTATTAGTTTATTTAGGTTTCTTTTTGGTTTTTGTATTTTTATTTTAATTACTTTGTTTTCCTATAATAAAAGAATTTTAAAGCCTATGTTACTTTTTATTAAATCAGTTACCTGCCAATAAAATCGTTCCAGCCATTTCAGATATTAACCGGAACCAACTTAGACAAACAACACTCCAATTTTATTTATATTTATATATGTTAACATCTTGGAGCTCGGTGGCTAAGATGTCGATAGCAAAAAAATTTTAGCCGTGGCCAGTAATATAAGCAAAACGAGGTACTGTTACGAACTCATTCGAAGTTGGCCTCCTTCCTTATCTAAGACGTGTGTGTCACGATTTGAAAAATTTGAAGAACACGCCGCTATTCTGCAAATTATCAACATTTCTTCAAATGTCTGGGTGTGTTCAAAACAAATGACGGTATCACTTCCAGTACGCACAGGCTCATAACAAGTTCTATTTGTTCGGTCTCATACAATACAGAAATTAATCCTTACTGAATGAATGTATGTTACTCTTTCACGTAAAATCTGCTGAATGGTTTTAATGAAACTTTTCAATAACTCATACATCAGAATAACATAAGCTATAATTTATGAAGATATTGTGTGCATTGTCCAAAATATTACGATAAGTGTCCTGCGCACACGAAGTCGCAGGTACCAACTAGTTTACAAATATGTTTGTATTTAAAAGAAACTCTACGAATTAATATTTTTTGTTGGACATTTATACTTCAACACAAGCATGTTATAAAACAATAAGGTCTAACGATACACGCGTACGTTGAAGATAACTGTTCAGTCTGGCATTTAAAAAGTTGCATTGGTTATTACACTGAGATAGGGTTTTTTTTTTTTTTTTTTTTTTTTTTTTTTTTTTTTTTTTTTTTTTTTTTTTTTGTTCCCCTGAGGAAAATGCATTAAATTGCATACCCCGGCTGTGGCGAGCCGGGGTTATGTGGGGCTCTCCTCCCCAGAAGGGGGAGGCCTACCCACTAAAAACCTCAGGGATGGCCTTCCTCAGGCATGTAGGGAGCCCCTGGGAACACAAAGGCCACTTCCGGGAACCCCCAGCCTCCGCTCCCCTCGCTAGAGGGGAGCCCTCCTCGGGGGAAGCTACCACCTCCCCCGGTCCCCTCCACCGAACACTGAGATAGGGTTAATAAGGAATAGGGATAGGATAGTAAGTTACTACTTAACTGTTCGCATAATGACAAAAAAGCAAATCGCTAAATCTATTCCAGATAAGACTCTTCCCACCAAAGTTGACGACAAAGAATTACCATGTTGTAGGAAAGCCAAATCTGACCTGTCAACGCGCTTTTTTTACACGCCTAATCCAAAACCTGACGTAAAGCAAGAGCGCGACAGCCTCGTAACAAGCCTTATTACGCACAGACGCAGTTCGTGATAAATTTACACCTTATTGCAACGCGTTAAGAAAACTTATGTTTTAACAATTTTCAATATTCTACCTCTGTTTTTGTTACGCTCTGGTATATTTTTGTTAGGTTGCATGACCTCAAGGTCGCCATTGCGGGGTCATCGTGCTCACGCTGCGAATAATGGGGTAATTAATATTTTTTCCTAGGCATTCGGGCGTCAATGAACTTCACAGTTTGAATTGATGTGACGAATTCGCGAGTATGTTGTATCAGATAACAACACGTGATAACAAAATACCTACTTTATTGTTATTTTGCTAACATCGCTACAATCAGTAATCATAACGATGATCATAACTTTGCGAACTGTTTCTAGTATAATTCTTTAAAACAATTCTATTGATAATTGTATTTCTAAGCTGAATATCTAAATCTGTTTACATTTAGATTGAAACTAAGATATAGTGGAGTTACATTACTGCTTTTTTAAGACAACTGTCATATTGATTCTTAATTTCGCACCAATGTAACTGCAATATCTGTCAAATTTATTGAAATTTGATAGCGACAGAGATACACAATCAGGTAGCTGGTATGTAATCATAACACGCATCATTACGAGAAATCGCTTGAATTTGCTTAAGTGGTTAGGTGCAGATGAGATATCAAATATAATCACCGCCGTCTTAAACTAAGCTGGAACCCTTGGGCACACTAGAATTGGAGGTCCTTTCGGAAAGTAAAAAACGCGAATTAAAATAAGTTTTTTATTGCGCGGTTGAAATACTGCACTAAAGTAACATTACTGTTTAAGTAATTTCGACAGTTGACAGCGCTTCAGTTGTTGGACAAACTACAAATCCATAGGCATCTCTCGGGCTCAGTTTCCAGAGAAAAATGAGCCTTCTTGGACTGTCTGTCTTCGTTGATATAATGGCGTAGTATATGCCATGTAAATATCTTATAAAGTTATTAATTTGCCAAAAAAAAGTAACGTCTAATGTGTCCGCCAAAAATGTTTTGAGAATGTGTGAGGGAAAAGAAGCTTCTTCGGGGCCCCCCTGAGAATGGGGGTCCTGGGCACGGGCCCCGTGTGCACTTATACTAAAGACAGTATTGCATATAATGCTCCCGCTGAATGAAATAGTCTGCTTGGTGTGATGGTCCTTTGTGATGACCATGAATGACGAATGCGTTTTGCTGTCATTCACACAATGGGTCTCCAGTGACGAAAATGGATGATAGTATTTTCATTGATTTTAATAATAACTCTTGAAATGACAGGAACACCGTTCAAAGTATTATTCAAAAACCATAAAGCACAAAATGCGACCTATAAAGGTGTTCCTGTTACATGCCATAAATAACTACGAACCACTACAAACAGACGAGTTTGACATCAATCTTGAAAAGTATTTCAAATCTCTTACGACCCTTGTTGATAAATAGCATTTTGACAGGCTGACTTCATCAGTATGATACGCGTAGCCCTTAATCTTATAAACCAATAAAAGGTCATCAAAGATACTACAATAACCAAGTTACTGGCTGTTTCATATCAAACCTTTTCGCGTTTCGAGACCAGAGGAAACATGTTATCTAATCGAATGATTTATGAAGTACCAGCTACAATGATCCATTTATATGACCCGCAGCAATGAGCACGGCACGTATCAGTACATACGACAAAAGGCTAAACATCACAGTTCTACTTGGACACCGCTCTCATGTCGTAGGAAATAGCGACGGTTTTTGTGTGGTGACTGTACATCACGGCGTGTTGTTGACCGTCCCGTCGTATACCTGCCTGCCCAATTGGTAATGGATGGTCGCTACGCTATTTGTTATTTATTTCGCGAACGCTGCCCATCGAACAATGGTGATGGAAAAAACTATTATAAGCTCCGAGAAAATGGTGCGGTGGTCCAATGTAAGAGAGATGGCGGGATCTTAAATTGATATAACCATGTGATTAAGTAAACGTGAAAGATCATTTGGTGGTTTATGTAATAGCATACAAAAATATATATGACTATATATTTAGAGTAAGCAGATCTGACCCGCGAGTGACTTAATGAAGAGTTATACTCAATTATACTTTTTAAAAGGCCAATTTTCGTATTAAATCACAGTATATATAATAATAATTTAATTTCAGACTTCAAATTCATTTTCGTTAGTAACAATGTTACTTATTCTTTTGTTAGTTAATAGCACACAAACAAACACAACATATACACAATCGCTATGCCAATCCGTGGGAGATGGCGCTACAGCGATTCATGTAGGCACAATCCAATCGGCAAGCGATCATGCCCAGGACGCTGTTGGTACTACTACGCACTCTGGGTATCAAAGACGCGCATTTCTCGCGTTATAGCATAAACACAATTTTATAGTGATATTCTGCGAACATCCCCGACACAGTACAAAAACGCAGCAGCCCCAACAGCACCCTGAATGCATTGCTATACTGGACCCGTAGTGCACTGATTATATGTACTGTATATATGATTTAAGATTAAACACTTTAGATAAAGTTGTTTGTATAAAGTGTAAATATCTAATTATATCTTTCCAAAACTGCGAGGTAGCGAGCGAGCGGTCTAACATCGAGTAACATAAAGTTTTTCATACTTAAATTAGGTGTAACCACGCTGCCTCAAATGCGACACTCGATCCTGAGGGCCCCCTACAACGCCTGAGGACGAGGCCATCGGTGAGGTTTTTAGTGGGTAGGCCTCCCCTTTCTGGGGAGGTGAGCCCCACATAACCGCCGGCTCTCCGCAGCCGAGGTATGCAATTCAATCTATTTTCCTCAGCGGAACAAAAAATAGCCAAAAAATTGACAACCGCCATCGGTGAGATTTAGAGCAATGCTGTCAGTGTCAACCATAAAGTCAAGGCTTGTCAACCAGTGTTAAGCAAGTTAACGTATATTTTTACTTAGTCGTATAATACCAATACATTATTGTAGATGATTGTGGTTTCGTAATTGTTCCTGTATCGGTGTTACACGACTTAATTGAAACATTCGTCCAAAAGCCTCACACTAAACATAGAAATTCCTTAATTAAACAGCTACGTAACTTTGGTTCGAGTTTTGGTGATAAACTGATTATTTCCTTACATTGGTGATCAGTATGTTCGGCTACTACTATTATAATCGAAATTCACTTAATGTATGAACTTTATTTGTTCTGTATGCACACGTATATCATTTACTTTATAAACATCTGATACAGTGTTGTCTTCTTAGTCACCGATTTCATAAAAAAGCAATAATAGAATATTGCTATAAATAATTAATTACAGTTGCAAACATTTAAAAATGGAATTCTTAAATGTTCCCCATGCATTAGTATAGTGCAGTATGTATTTTCTCTTGCGCTATTTATAAGTCCCATTTGAACTCCAATCTCAGATACCTTCAGAAAGTGTGCTATTAGAGATCATGAATTTCATGAAAAAAAATTGTAACAGCGGATACCTCAACACACACGCGGCCCGTCGGATGTGGGAAAAACGAATACTGCTTTTTCCCTCAGGAGAGAAGAGGCTGAGGCCCTTGGTAGATAACCAACGCAAACAAGATCGAGGAGGCTTAATCGATGTGATCTACCTACGAAACTCAGCCTAAGCCTTAAGACTTGTAGTGGAAGGACTGTTCCTCAGGACAGAGCGCGGTGGAATTTCATCAAATAAAAACAGTAACAGCGGATATCTCAACACACAGACCACGCGACCGGCCGGACGCGAGAAAAATACGCCGAGTGGTACCTCGGGGGCGTTATCTCATAGTGGGCCCGAGCTCTTTTGATTTGTTGCAGAGTTATGGGCGCCTGGTGCGATGACAGGAGGAAAATCATTAATAACATCACACGTCCCGCCACTCGGAAACGGTATTAAATGATAAGATAGACAACAAAACTTTATTTTGCAAACAGACGCATTTAGATGTCTACTTGGAATTCGTGAGAAGTTTTGTGATCGTGTGATCTTGATGATTAATGGGTTGGACACAAAATTGCGTACGTAGTTTTAGAACTGGAGAATGATTGGGTACTAACGTCGTCTGATTGAAGCTGAAATGGCGAATCTCGCGTTCCCTTTCTTACAACTATAATAAATAAATAATAAATAAATATTTGTTACACTTACACCAATTAGCCTAGCCCAAACTAAGCTCTGTAAGGCTTGTGCTATGGGAACTATATCGACAAGCGTACTAGCCTACCAGCAGAACAAAACAAAAATTGACACCAAAGATAAACATACTCGACAAAAATCGATAAATTTGACACACCTTCATAGGGAGTGACAAGAATCGATTGTTTTGTCGATTTTATCGATATATTTTTTTAAATTTGCATACAACTACTTCCAGATCAATATAGTAAGGAAAATAATACATCTATAATCTTAATACTATATGTTTTTTTTGCAATTCATAATTACCTTAAATGAATAGTTTGCCTCCTTGTATTACCAATAAACATCTGATGAAAAACAAAGAAAGTATTTAGTTATAATAAAATATTGGGAATTGGAGTAAGGTTGTAATCACAGAACACAGAAAGAGGTTAGAACGGCTATGTAGGCGTGGCACGCGAGCCACAGTTATGATCAAATGATCATGACTGTGGCCAATAATGCGAACGCGTTGCTTAGTCAGTCACGAGTGATCACGGAGAGTGTTTTACGAAGTGCTGCGCGTTTATTAATGAAAATGCCTACTTGTGCTGTAATTACCTGCAAAGCAAGAAGTCAGGTCTCAAGTGTAGCTAAAGATGGAATATCTTTTCATCGGTAAATAGCAAATTTGATCGTAATAACTAACGTTTTACAAAAAAATTATCCAAGCTTGATCGTAACGATAAAACACATAATATTTTTCTAAAAAATATACATTGCCGGCTATGTACGCGCATGCGTTTAATTACATTACTCAGAGCGCGTAATGTAGTACACTGAATTCGGTAGCGACGCATTTGAATAACAGCAATAAACGTAGTAAAAGGCCATAGTGCTGTGCTTACCAAAAAACGTACGCATTATGTTTTATCGATAAATATATTTTTTTAATATTCTGGTAGGAATAAATGATTGTGTGATAAACTCGAACATTTGTTGGAAGATTGTTCAAGTATTTATTTAAGTTTTAATTAAATTTAAATTATACTTTTATTAAACGAATTAATCGGTGTGTGCGACCGTGGAAATATTATTAATATGTCCAAATACATGTATAATTAACATCATCATCACAGCTCACATACGTCCCCACCGAGGGGCTCGAGCCTACCCTACCTACGTTAGGGTGATTAGGCCTTCGCTGGAGCTTCGAGGAGCACTTCGTGCGGTTGGTCCCCCGAGCCAAAAGGGTGGCGGGCGCGTTGCATCGCCTGCTGCCCAATCTCGGGGCACCAAGGGATGGAGTTCGCCGCCTGTACGAGGGCGTCGTGCCTACAGGTTTTTGTTTTAACGGTTGTCAGGACATTTTTATTGTTTTTGTTAATTCTAAAATTTAATTTTATTGTAATATTTTGGTATATATTCTCGAAACTGTGAATAGCTGTCGCAATTATGGGTCCGATTGACAGACGTCAACTTCGACTGCGCTAATTTATTACGAATGGCTGCAAGGCACCACTTAAGGGGTCTTAGTAGGTGAAAACGGCGAAACAGGCTTCTTGCTTTTTGCTGTTATTTAAAAAATTTATGATATTTTACACTGAAAGAACGTGTTCCAGTTTGGCCCATGTATATGTACGGTATATCAAAAAAAAGAGAAAAAATTACTGATTCAAGATTATCATCAAATTAATTTAAAATATGTGTTCGGGATAGAATAGTTAATAAATAAAAATGTATAATATAATAGAATTAAGATAGTAATAAAACATATTAAACGGCGGAATAATAGTGAGAATAGCACTAAGCATAGTTGATAAATAAAGATAAGTTTTAGCTTAGGAAATAAATAAAGTATATAGAATAGGTTCCCATAGCAGGAAGAAAACATATAGTATGTAATAATAATACATATATTGATTAAAAACCCTTAGACAGAGATAGTAGCGTAAGCAATAAAAGAGATTGAGATTGAGTATAAGATTTTAGGGAAAATACGTTAAATATATAAAAACTATTATTGAATTTGGGCATACTATATGTAAATGTATTAAATGAATGATATTACAGATAGCTAGGGCATAATAAATTATAAAATTGTGAAAAGATAGCCACTGCAAAATCGCAAAATGTATGAACATGTCGGAAAAATGTCCTATCGCACACATATAAAAGTGCCTGTATATGTTTGTTATGGAAACAAGATTTACAGAAATATAGTTTACTTTACTTCCAACCTACATCTATTTCACTTAATAAGTTTGTTTCATCATTATAGTATAGGTATATACAATTAAATTAATTATTAAATTTTAAATACCTACATGAATGTAATATTTCGTTTTCAGTATTGAAAATATTTGTAATATTAAATTTGCTATCGACATTTTATATCGATAATTTTTCATATTTGTCAATCACTAAGGTAATAATATCGTTTTTAGACGGAATTATTTGAATCTGGTGAGTGCAGTGCTGTGATTGGTTCAGTTCGTTATCGCGCGATGCGTACTTCTCCTGATTGGTTATGCGTGACTTTACAGACGCAGCGCTGGCTTCTTAAACTGGCGACAGCGGTTCCCGTACAAACGATGCATGTTCGCCATTCTAACCTCTTTCTGTGTTCTGTGGTTGTAATGCAAGCATGCATTATATTCAATATAAATGTATGACAGGAATTAACAAGTCAGTCGCAGGCGGACAGTCCGCCTGCGACCACGGCCGGTGTAACCTGGTCGAAACGTCAGGCAATAAAATTCGGTACGTAACAATATCGTGTTAATTCCCGTCATACATTTATATTGATTATGCAATGCATGCTGTGGTCTCGGCACTGGTCTGTGCGCCGCATAGAATCGGGAAGCCCGCGATCTAATCCCACCGTGTACCAATGTGTTTTTCGTTCCGAATTTCATATGTACATTTATCCGACGCTCCTACGGTGAAGGAAAACATCGTGAGGAAACCTGCGTACATCTGCGAAGCGATTCAAAGGTGTGCGTAGTCAACCAACCCGCACTGGGCCAGTGTGGTTGACTAAGACCTAATCGCCCTAACTTAGGGTAGGCTCGAGCCCCTCGGTGGGGACGTACTCGTATATGAGCTGTGATGATGATGCAACACGAAAGTTTGAAAGTTAGTATGCATTATATTCATAAAAACTTTGTAATAATCCTGTCCAGTCTCAGACCATGCTGTCTTTTAGTTGCCACTCTACCTCCCTCGTTCATGTCTCAATAAGCGTTGATGTAATTAGACATCAATGCTAATCCAAAAGGACTTAAATTAGCCATACAAATTTTGTATGTTGACAAAATTTCATACAAAAAATTGCTTTATCTATATGTCCGTAGAGAACATTATTAACTTTACTCGAAAATGTATGTGTCACGTTGTGGCGATTTTGTATGTGATCCAAGTGTTTAGTCAAGTCAACAATCGCTAACGTATATTTGGTATGAACATTAATATATTTTTGAGTCCAAATTATGGTTTAGCTGATATCCGCGACTTCGTCTGCGCAGAATTAAACATACCTAATCTTTATAAATGGTAGGCTATGCGTTATTCTGATGTATAAGCTATGTTATTGTAAAAGTTTTATTAAAATCTATTCAGTAGTTTTTCCGTGGAAGAGTAACAAACATACGGACCATACGAACTCTCGCGTTTATAAAGCGCGTAAAGTGATACTTTATGTGGGTGTGACACAGCCCTAAGAGTGATTAATCACCTCACCTCCTCCACAGCTGTCGTAATTCTTAATACATAATCAGACCATGAATACAATCTAAGTTAAATGAAGCCAAACTAATCAAAGTTTGTCGCAACATTTGGAACACGTTAGAAGGTATTTCAAAGTGTTAACAATTGCAACTCCAAAGGCGCCACACAATCAGGCCGCTAGCTCAAGCAATCTAAGCTAGGGAGCTGCCCCAATCAATGTTGTAAACAAGTAGGCAACAAGCGGCTAAGTCGTTAAACAAATGTGCCCCATACATACGATAAAGCGGGTGCTGTGCACTGTATAGGGTTGTCGCTTACGCAAATATCGTCGGGAGCTATGAATGCCTGGTACTTCAATTTATAGAAGTAAATGAAAATGTTTATTTTTGACGAAATGTGAACTTGTTTAAACTTGCTTGGCTTCAGACTATTTATCCGAGGCCAGTTTCTAATTGACGACTCTGTAAAAATACAGGAAGAAAAAAAATTACCCGTTCTGGTTTTCTTGCTAGGTCTTTCCAGAAAAAGTCTCCCGCCGTAGACTTGTGAGCCGATAGTAGCAGCGAAGTAGCACCTTCGAGCTAGGGATCCATGTCCGGATTGCGACTCGACTCTATTATTTCACTATTACGTCACCTTTCGGTGACGATAATGTTATCATCATCATCATCATAGGTCACCCTCTGACATCCAGAGGGTGTGTTTTCCGCACTTAGTCCTGTATGGACCATTGTGCGTGAGTACAAGGTGGAGGTTGCTCATTCCAGCCATCCCACCTCCCTCCAGAAGCAGATTAAGTTCCCCATGTTGTTCAGGATTTCCTTGATTGTTTTGGGTGATCCCACGGTTTCTTTCCGGATTTGGGCGACGCCTGTGCACTCCAGTAGCACATGTGCAATCGTTTCCTCCGTCTTCATGCATGCCCTGCACAGAGGGCTATCGGTTATACCTAGAGTGTATAAATGTTTGTTAAGCGAGCAGTGACCCGTAATGGTTCCTACTACTGTTCTTAGGTTCTTTTTGTTCAGTCGCAATAAACGCTTTGTTAGTCTGTTGCTCAGGTTTGGCATAGCCTCTTTGGATTGCCTACAGCCAGGCGCTGAGGTCCACCAGCTTTCGGCTTGCCTATGTGTGTGTTCTTGTAACCAGCCACGTAACTGGCTGAAGGGGATAGGCATAAGCGGTTCTGGTCCGAACTCCACCATGTCGGACCCCTTCCTTGCCAGTTCGTCCGCTGCATCATTGCCTCTTGATCCACTGTGTCCCTTTATCCATTGTAGGGTTATTTTATTGTGATTGAGTACTGCTATCTGTTCCAGGGCGTTGGACGATAATGTTATATTAATTAAGTAGTGAGTACATAACGTCTTTAATGTGATGGGCATAAATAATTCCATTCAAGCCATAGGGCCCTTATGGCCAAGGCTCAGGCTGAGTTTAGTTGGTAGGTCACGTGGCCGGACATAGCCCCCGTGACTAGCCGTTGCGGGGGTATCTTTTTTTTTTACCCGGTTGTGGCGAGCCGGCGGTTATGTGGGGCCCCCTCCCCAGAAAGGGGAGGCCCACTAAAAACCTCAGGGATGGTCTTCCTCAGGCATGTAGGGAGCCCCCGGGAACGCCATGCGGCTTTTGGGGAACCCCCAGCCTCCGCTCCCCTGCCCATACAGGGGAGCCCTCCTCGGGGGAGGCTATACCTCACCCGATCTCCTCCACCGACGACTCCACCCGACCACGGGAGGGGCGTGGTCCCTCACGGGTCGCCGGCGAACGCGAGGAAGGAATTACGAATGCTTTCTTGAGACAGTGCTTTATCTATTCTCAATTTTTAACTTAAGTTATATAGTATAACTTAAATAAAATAAATTTAAATAACTTGATGGATGAACAAAGATTGCGTGTTACATGCGTATGTTAAGATGGATGTTTGGAGTGACAAGAAAGGATAGAGAGAGGAATGAATATATAAGGGGGCAACTGAAAGTAGCCCCTATTGTTAAAAAAGTCGGAGAAAGGAAACTTTCCTGGTATAGTCACTTATTAAGAAGAGGGAATAATCATGTTACTAGGAAAATTATCGACATGAAAGTGGATGGAGAAGAAGACAGAAGAAATGGTGGATGGACTGTGTGAATGTTGATATGTTGAAGAAGAGAGTGAGTGTCGAAATAGCGAGTGATAAAGGAGAGGAGAAGGTAAGAGAGAGGAGGAAGAGGAAGACATGTTGCGCCGACTCCAAATAAAATTGGGAACAGGGCAAGAGAAAGAAGAAAAAGAAGTTGTAAAACTTATTTGAATTTAAATCGGAATCTATGTCTAATTACTTCTTGTTCAATAAAGATTTATTATTATTATTAATATCGGCAAACCTTATTTAATTGTGTTATAATTTCTATTTTAATTATTTATAAGCTATTTGTCATACTTCAACTTTTCTGAAAAGAAATATAAATCTAAATTGACAACCCTAACTGTTTCAAGGCGTACGTGTATCCCTGCTAAGTAAACTTGTTGCTAATCTACTTTGCACGCTGGAACCTCCAGCAGCTCCTCAATAAAGTGTACTACTTAGCACAATTGAATAATTCTTAAAATGTACTACCGTGCACTACTTGTAGGGATTTTACGACAAACGCATTCGTTAAATGTTTTTCATGTAATTTGCAAAATGCAAAAAAATTAAGCAAGTGTAGTCCACCTGTACGACTTAGTATGGTGGTTTAGTAATATATTCGTAGTATTGCTCTCATAAGAATTGTTTGTTTTATTGATATGAATATAGCTAAAAAAAACTTTGCACCAAATTTGCCAACCAATATTGAGATAATGGCGACCATGGAAAATTCTGTTACAAACATTTTTATCAAAAATTATATATTTTTAATATATATTTGCACAAAATGGGCGGTATTTCCCTACTGAAAATATTGAGATGATGGCGACCATGGAAAATTCTGTTACGAACATTTTTCTCGCAAATACGAGTATATATTCATATACTTTTGACCTTCTGGTGTATGGAAAATGATAGAAAAGTTTTTAAGTTTATTATAACTTAATCTATTTCAATACAGCCTAGTTCATAGGTTCACTGTATCGATTTGTCTTTGAAATATACATATATTTTCTAGTAATAAGCATATGCAGATGTATTCTATATCATATGTATTCACAACATTTTCCTTGTAAGTATGATTCTTTATATATATATATATATATTCACGCCTCCTTCCCGTGGACCCCCACGGGAAAGAGGCAGAGATCACAGTTTTCCACTTGCTACGATCTACTATGATCTTCATACCATATACTAATACCTTCGACTAACACTTTCAAGCACGCTCGTCTATTAGGAATACTTTTGACTTCACCTTCCTTCAGTATATCATCGATTTAGTCCCAGTACGTTCATCCAGGTCGTCCTCTACCAACTAGTCCATTTATATTTGCCTTATAAAATTCTCCTTTTTGACGACAAACTATCTATGCATTCCCTTCTCAATATTTATCATCACATCGTCTTTCACACAACACATTTACTGCATTTTTCATGCATGTGTTTGTTCGCCGTTATAGAAGAATACTTTTTTGACGTGAATACGTCTTTAAAATTGCTTCCATAGGGACGCAAATCAAAAAATCGAATGATAACCAAATCGGGGGATACAGTTTAGTGTTGTAGCTACATATCTATCATCCCCATCCAAATTCCAATTACACCACTGGATAGCTAAAGGATTAAAGAATTTATTACGCCCATTAAAGACTGTAACACATCGCGCGCGGTGGAAGGGGAGCCCCGCCAATTTGAAGGCCATTTTGCTGCGTACTATTACCCGTTTTTATACGCTGAGGAAATGCATTGAACTCCATACCATCGTGACCGGCATCCGTAGGCATCAGGCATTGTAGGAGGCCTCAGGAACGGAACGAGTGTCAACCCCGCAGCCTTCGCTCCCTTGCTTACACCAGGGAAGCCCTTCGCGGGGAAGTTTCGCAACATTCCCCCCTTCGTACCTGCTACGACGACAGGCCTCGGGCATCCGGATATGTGATCCCTCCTAGGTACAGAAGAATACCTAATTATATATAAGTAAATCGTTGGTTGAGCTATTATATATCTATATATAATCCCATAAACGTGAATATTTCCTTTTTGCGTTTTTATGTGTGCCTTTTATAACTTTATTTGCAAAGAATTAAGTCTAAATTACTTTATCAAAATACAACATAATCATAAAAGTAGTCATGCATAATACGGCACGTGTTATATAGGCCAGTTTGTTATGTTCCACAGCATCCGTTCCTTGAACGATTTAAGATAGTGTTTGCGAGCACAGCTTTGCACTCGCGTTGAGGTGAGGCAAATTTACTGCCATGCATAAATTGCCGCGCCGGCGACGTAGGGCTGTCGACTACACTTGCATAAATTTTAATATTCTATGAAAAACATTCAACGAAGGTTTTTGTCAAAAAAATTCTAGAAGCAGCGAACTACTGCAGTCATTTTATTCCAGTTTCCTGTATTTTATGTAACATTCAAATTCTGCTGGTAACAGAATAAAACTGCGAATTAATCACACCCAGTGCGAATTAATGGACTGCCATACACCGTTGAATTTCTTTGCATGGGTTGCCTCACAATGCTTTTCTTCACTATACACAAATCCTCATTAATAGACATATGCAATTCGAGAAACGATAATCACATTGATAGACCAATGCGAGTCCACAGCGCTATCTACGCTTCTTAATAATTGGCCTCAACTTTGACGTGAGCTGTCAACAAGAAGCATATGACAGGAGTTGGAACTAGGGTTCATGATTTCTCGAGCTTTTTAATTTCTCGGGTCTCGAGAATTCTCGAGGCTAATTTCTCGGGTCTTCTCGGGTTGTCGAGAAATTTACATTTGAGTACATTTTCTCATAATTTTTCGTTTTCAATAATGTGATTAATCATCAAATTCAGCGGATTTCTCTCAAATAAAAGTAAAGCTAACTTAGATAAAACTGTTATTTACAGTTTTAACTAAGTTAGCTTCACTTTTCTTTAAAAAAACAAAAAAGATTTTATTCTAACTTATAATAATTATAATCACAGTACCATTTATGGCTGGTTAAACAAAAAAATCTACTTAAAACTTATAAACACAGGTAGCTGCTATTAAACAAAACAAAAAATAAAATAAAAATCTCAATATGAAAGACGTTAACATTATGTTAACTTATATTATAATTAAATTAAATTACAGCACCTTTTTTTGGCATAAAAATAAACAAATCAAAACTTTGCGAGATTCTCAGGTCAGCTTACTCTGTCTGATAAAATATGCTTTTAGAAAAACTAAAGCATTTATAGCTTTGTCAGACAGTCGATTCCTTATTTTGTTTACCACATTTCCTGATATGGAAAACACTCTCTCATTTTCTGTGGAAGTCGGCTTAACAGAAAGCAATGCCTTATACAATGATTCTAGATTTGGTGACCTCTTCCCAGTCTGTTCAAAAAGTAAGAACTCTTTCATTATTATAGACTTGGACAGCACCATTGCACTTGCCTCCTCATTTGTCGAAACGCCTTTAATTGCTTTCACAATTTTATAGACTCCAATATGATTTCTCGAATTCTCGACTTTAATGGAGCTTAATTTCCCGGGATCAAAGCCCAAAGAAATCCCGGGAATTCTCGACTCGAGAACTCCCGGGAATGAACCCTAGTTGGAACACACACACACACTTTACATTGGAACCAAACTCGCATCAATAGTGGTAGCAACGGGAAACTGTGCGAGCGCGACAGAATTGGAGCATAATAAAATAGATAGATAAATCATTTTATAACTATTATACTTCGACACAATTCCATAGAAAATCAAACAAAATATCGACCCCGCGTCTATACATAGAAGAATAGATGTATATTATAGTACAATTTTGAAAAAAGTTCTAAAGTGTCATATAATTTTAGCCAATTTAAATCTTAAGTAACGTAATGAAGTATGAAAATAAATCCTTGTTAAGGTCGTTACATATTATCTTCTGGTTTCGATGATATAATGATGCCGTGAAATCAGAAATGAACAATACATATTTGAAAACAATATATTGGATAATAAGCCCTTAGTCCGTTGCAATTAAGCACAAATTCATTTCATATAATAATGCTCCTACGTTCCATTTGACTCCGAATATTGTGCTCGCGTCTTATCGCATCCTACTTGAACATAGACAGCAGTGGAGATGCTTAGTTTTTTTTTTACACTTAACAGTACGGAAACTTTTAAAATTTTAAACATAAACCAAGAAGTATGTAGAATTAGGTGCTAAGGAAAGTACAAACTTTATTAAGACAGGGTTTCTCACCTTTATTTTGCCGAGCCTTACAAACAAGAAAGCGGAGAACTAAAAAAAAAAGAAAGAAAATCACAAAATATGGTATAGGCCACTCCATCATTCCACTGACCTTTTTCTGAAACATTAGCTCTGTGCTATTTTTTTCCTATGAGTGAGCCACTCGAGACAGAAAGAGATAGATGCGATGCGTTACACATCGTACGCAAGCGTTTTAAATTGATATTTTAGTAATACATAACATGAATAAAAGTGTTTTACTCATAAAAAATGCGCTAATAAATCAAGATAAAGATATACTTATTGGAAGTATGACATTCCATCCTTCTTTTGCACTTTACGTGTGTCATTTTTACAAGTATAAACTAGGCATTTCGGCATCGCTGATGTTATCAATCGCGCGCGGCCACCGAATGAATGAGAGCGAAACAAGGCACATTTACTGTTTGTGCCTTGTTTCGCCGGTGCCACTTTTTAGACGGTAACTGCGTATCTACAGAAATATATGATCGAAGCTATTATAATAAAAGTTACATTAAAGTAAGTTGTTATAAGAACACAAATCGCAATAAATCCTGATTTTCATCAGGCTCTCTGAATTATTTACTTTTGTTTTGTTCAAATAAATTTTCTTACCAACTTAACAATTTGTTTGTTCAATAATAATACTATTAGAAAACTAAAACAAATTTATAATTATTAACTAATAAAAAATACAATTATTTATCATATACATTCTGTCAATCGATTATTTGTTAAAGTATATTGTGCATAACTACACAAACTTATGGAAGTCACACCATACACTTTGACCTTGAGAACGTTCTACTACCTACGCAATAAAAACTATTTTCACAATTCAACTGTTCACCCTGATGTGTTACTGTTTGTACATTTATAATGTAGACGCCCAAGCTAAAGGACACGACAATCCATTAGCCATTAGAGCAAACGTCAAAATCGTAGCGCACCTGAAATGTCTAAAACCATAATTATTCATATTCAGAAGCCCCGTGTCCAAATTACCCCTGAACATCTCAAGGGACGTCACAGAATCAACATCTGTGTAGATGCGACACATTCATACATATTTTAATGGCAGCGCCTGCTTAACATCACGAGTTGGCGCCAAAGATTTATGACTCGTCGTGTGTCGAATTATGTCTTAAGTAACTAACGGAACTCACAAAACTACACTGTCTGGTAAATTAGTTTAGTCATGTCAACAAAATAAACTAAATACAGAAGTGTTTTCTTATTATATGATAGCATTTTTTTTTTGTAATTTTGATATCATAACTGCACTTCAAAATAAAAGTTCAAATAAATTGATTTAACCAAACATGGCAAATTAAGCATATTTTTTAACATAATTCGAATAAATTGAAACCAAGGTAAGTTATGGACATAAAAATGTATGCGCCTGAAGGGAGACGAAGAAGGAATAAAAAATAGATGATTGTTGAAGAAGGGAGTGTCGAAATGGCCAGTAATAGCGGAGAGTGGAAGAATGACATGATGACAATGAGACATGATGCGCTAACCCCAATTAATAACAAGGCAAGAGAAAGAAAAATTCGAAGAAAAATGTTTTCGCGTATTA
Source organism: Scirpophaga incertulas (assembly GCA_036419045.1). Classification (NCBI taxonomy): domain Eukaryota; kingdom Metazoa; phylum Arthropoda; class Insecta; order Lepidoptera; family Crambidae; genus Scirpophaga; species Scirpophaga incertulas. The sequence goes on from CM071627.1 coordinate 36,594,101, forward strand.
AATGTAACATTTTTCGATTTAGAAAGTATACATATAAATACACAAATTACAAAGTCACAAGCAATTTTATTTATACGCTCATACAAAATAGGCAACATGGCCATATTGCGCCGTCAGAATGAAGTGTATTTTAATATGAAACGTTGTTGAGCGAATCGCGACAACGCGGCTAACATTCGCTGTATCTTCAAAAATAAAAATCCTGGTTTTCTTATTACTTTTACAACATTTCTCAGCGAATAACATACTCTTATTATATATAGAATTTAAAAATTCTGTCAACAATTTTATATTCATAAGCAAATCCCAAATTATGTTGTCAGAATTATAAGTTTCTTGTGAAAAATTCAATTTTATCGAAGCTGTTTATTTAGAAGCCAGCTTATGCAGATAATTGAAAGTTATAAAATTTTACTAAAATATTCCATATATTCCACAATAGAAAAATAAAACTTATTACAAAATAAAATTGAAGCAATTGATAGAAAATAATAAGAAATGCGTTTTTTTTCGTTTTTCATTACCTTCAATAATGTTTATTAGAACTTAGAATTAGATAATGTCGGTGAAAACAAAAAAAAAAAAGTTTTTATAGTTACTTCTGAAAATTTGAATGTACGTAATTCGAAAATAACAGTGACTAATAATTTCCGCTCGCCAGCGTAGCAGCATAGCAAAAGCGGACAAATTGCACCAAGCGTCATACATTTGCGATAATATTTTGTAAATTTTACTATTTCTGCCGCTACAGCTTTTAAGTTTGAAAGCGTCGCCTGACTAACTCGAATTCGGGTCGGGAAAACTTAATTATATTCTGATGTTTTACGCGAGTTAGTTACTACGTCGAAAAGTGCTCACTGCGACGACGCTTAATATTTTTTTAACGTGCAATAAAAATGGCAACTTCAAGTTTTCAAATCTGAATATTATTTCGAGGAATGCATTCGTTGCTTTTTTGAGCAATGCAATAAAAATCTAGAGTTACTTTGTGATAAGGTTGAAATAAAATTCAAAGCTTTAACAAAATGTGTTAATTTTGTCCTCGGCTTGCATAATTTAGTGTGCAAATGTTTGTCCCTCGCTAATTGTACAATTTTGAATTTCTAATTACACACTGCAATATTAAAATGAAAACTCAGTAAAATTTTCTATTTCACAAATTTTCATCGCTTTGACGTTCAAATTTAAATAAGACTATATGTATATAATAATCTATTATTTATATTTGAGTTTCAATAGTAGTTATGACAAGCAAAATCAAAAATTTGGACGTACTTATTTATACAAAATTGTATACAATGTTGTTTCTAGCTAATATTAATGTACGACAAAATGGGTTAAATAAATAATGATTTTGTCTACAATCATTACTTTAGTCTTTTCTATAATTATCAACAATCAATGGAAAGAGAATTCAAATTCGGAATGTTTGAAAATTTTACATATTTTGGACAGATTGTCTATGGTCAGCTTTGTTCTTAATTTATGTTTATTTCGCAGCAAAGACATTAGTGCTCTGTGGTAGCTAATCGTATCGTTTTAGTAACATAACGATACAAGGGTTATTATGTTAGATATTGTGTATGTTTTTTTCTGAAGTCACATTATGTATATTGTGCTAAAAATGTTCGTGATCATTTATAAAAGTACTAGCGACCCGCCCCGGCTTCGCATGGGTGCAGTGAAAAAATGGTTATGGTGGGTTATCCCTAAGAGATAGACATATACCATCGCGGACTTTTTTGTGGATTTTTTATAAGTTGTACAATACTGTAGTACATTATTTTGGTCTATTCTCGTAGGGTTCAGCCAGCGTTTGCAATATAAGCGCAAAAAAACGTGCTTATTTACGACATCACATTAGAAACCTTTAAATTTATCAGTGTTTCTCTACTATATTATGCATTTATTATACATACAAACCTTCCTTAAGAATCACTCTATCTATTAAAAAAAAACCGCGTCAAAATCCGTTGCGTAGTTTTAAAGATCTAAGCATACATACGGACATACAGCGAAAGCGACTTTGTTTTATACTATGTATTGATAAAAAGTGTTTCAGAAGTAATAATTCTGTTTATATTGAGCATTTGAAATTCATTTCATTTCGATTAATTTCACAGGTTAAAATACACAACTTAAAATTTAAACGCAATAGATTCTACATTTGAATGTTCAATATTGTATGCTACCAGCATAACTGATTTTACTAACTTTACATATATTTTTTACACATATTACGGTATATGAGAAAAAAATTATTTAGTAAAAAGTAACAATTTAAAAGTTCGAGATTGGCAACCCTAGCAGGTGAAGCATTTTCATTTCTATCACACGTTCCGTTGCAAACATTGTGTTTGACTTTATGATCGATTGCAAATCTTATATTTGGATGTATTTGGAGGAATTTGTTACAAATACGATCCTGAGCTTGAGTGAGTGTTATTTATTTGCAATGTTTCCTCATTCGAGTATATGATGTAAAGTTCCATAGTAACAACTACGATCGCAAACTAAAATCTATCTTAACTATTTTGCAGGACTGATTATTGTGAACCCGAAGATTAGGTGATTTAAGCATTAATCTACCACACTGATCCAATGGATCTCTTTATCATATTATCTCCGAACTGGCATTCTTTGCATGCACATGTTTCATCCAATCCATCTTAACTTTCTTAAGCGTTTTTCTATCCTTACGTCGATCTATCATGTTCATCATGTTGAACGCTCTTCTGATAACTAGTGTCTCATCCCTCTTAATTATATGTCCAACCGAAACTAATTTTTCAGCCGAAACCGAAAACAAGCATTCGGCCTGGCTCTCTTTTTCGGCCGGAATTGAAACCAAAATTTATAAAAACATTTAAAATTACGAATATTTACAGTTTTCTTAACGTTAATTAACATATCAGAAATTTAAATACAAATTCAAAATCATTTATTCAGTCTGGGCTGTTACAAGCACTTGTGAATGTCGAAAAGCTACGCCATCGGGGGAGACCTTGTACTGAGAAGAACCGGCAAGAAACTCAGCAAGGGCTGTTTTTTTCCCCTGTATTAAATAGATACAGAGTCGTCAATTTGGAAAATGACTTCAATATTGATAATTCATGAAGTCACTTTCCATTACATAATATAATTAATAAATAAATTTATTTTGAAAACATGCCTATATTAGGAATGCCGTGTCATACAGTTTCAAAAGAATATATTAAAGTTAAATTAAAATTGTAATAAATACGTAGAAAAAGTGTTATATATTTATATACAGACAGGCAGACAGTTAAGAAGTGTTAAAAAAATAAAAAATAATCATTAACGTATGTTACTAATATATTAAAAAATATATATTTATTACATGAAAATACATACGAAATCACTCAACTGAAAAACAACTCCAGATTAAATGGACGGTGGTGAACTCAGCCGAGTTGAGCTGAGCTGAGCCGAGCTAGCACGAGTTAACTGCGAAGTTTACCGAATGACGCACGAAAATTCACGAACCTTTGGTTTCGACGTAGTCGAAAGTTTCGGTTATATATATATATATATTTTCTTTTGTTCCCCCTGAGGATAGAAAATAATAAGAAATGCATTAAGTTGCATATCCCGGCTGTGGCGAGCCGACGGTTATGTGGGGCTCTCCTCCCCAGAAGGGGGAGGCCTACCCACTAAAAACCTCAGGGATGGCCTACCTCAGTCATGCAGGGAGCCCCGGGAACACCAAGCTATTTCCGGGAAATATTTTAGCCTAATAGAGTTTTTAGCCGAAACTGAAAAATTTCGGTCGGCTATTTGTTTTTTCTTATCTACTCTGTCACTGGAGCATCAATTTTTTCCTTGTTAATTATAACAAGGTTTTTGTTCTATTATATTTATATCTGTTTTGACGTTAACAAGTTCTTATACAGATCTATGTTGAATAAAGATTAATTTGTTTTTTTAAGTGATATTCTTGGATATACACGTACACTGAATGGAACACTCCAAACTAGTATAATGGTATTAGTTTGATATCTTAAGAATATTACATCATTTTAGTTCAGAGATCACCATATCATAACGACTTCAATATATAACATTAATTCATACTTCACAGACACTATACTATTGGTCGTATTTATATTGAAATAAGATAATATTCTGGGAAACACTTGTAACTGGAGATACGTTCTTTCTCGATCATCATATTAAGTGAGGTGATCGTTCATTGAGTATCACGTTCGCGCGTGCGTATCATTCAACGCGCTCAGATAAACGTATTTCCTTCTTCTTACTGGACCAACCGTTATGAGTAATTGTTATAAAAAAAAAATTAACTACTACTATTATTGAATAATTTTAGAATTACTTATTATATATTAACTATAGCTAAATAATTATATTAACTTATACTTATATATTAACTATTACTAAATATTTTTTTTCTAAATAACTTCACGTCAATTTAACAGATGCACGTAAATAACGTAAATAGCACACACTAAGATGCCTACCCTTTTATATCCGATGTCATCCATTATCAGGAAGCAGAGATATGGGCTAAAAGCTGAACCTTGGTGAACGCCTACCGCCACATTAAACTGTTCGGTAACTCCCTCCAAATTCCTAAAGGCTAATGACTCTAAACAGTATTATATCTGTTACTTATATGACGTCATTAAGCTCAAGTAGGCGACGTGGCACAGCGGCGATACGATTATCGCCCGAATCGATTCCCGGTGCTCGAATACTGCATCGATTAAGATGACCAAATTAATATTTAATGACGAGCTTACATGCTAATCGATATTTTGGTATGTTGTCTATCTACATGTTTTCTAGCGGCTGATTTGTACTGATTGATTTGTAGTTATGCTGATTTATCATATTACACGTGTCTGTCAATATCAAAACAATAATGTACATAAAGGAGATAATTTTTTCTTGTATGGAGAATAGGCCCACTACAAAATGTAACGTTTATTAATGAGACATACGTTAAATAATTTCTTATTAACCCTAGATATTATAAGGAACATTAGCTTGTTTTTATCTAACGGGAATATTGAGAAATCAATTAAAACATGAAGATTAAATAACCTAAAAATTCTTAGTAGTTAGTAGCTTTATTTTGATTTGTAATCAAATTGTTTTTTACGTAAATGCTATTTAACACTTTTTTATTCTTGAAAAATACAATCTTCTTTGGCCACTACCAAACGCCCGAAATCGTATTATTTTTTTGCATTCTAAATACTGGATACGGGAAAGAAAACGAAATCAAGCCGTTGGAAACGTAAACACAGAATTCGGTTGAAAACAAACCGACGTCAATTGGATGTCAGTGTCTCTGTCGCTGTCAAAAATGATGACGCGTTCCGTTTCACGACGATACTGGACTGACGAACTAATAGTTAAAATAATCTAAAATAGTATTAAAATAATTATTGAGAGTTAATACTTTTAAATAAAACAAAAAAGAAATAATACACTATCCTTTATCTATTATTATATTTATATTTGTAAATATATTAAATCATCTTTCATGTTGATTTAAAAAACGTTAGTTCCTTTACCTCAAATGTCAAAAGTCATTACTAAGTTTAATTAATTGATTTTATTATTCCCGTTTCATTTTTACTCATAATATCGTGCAATTGCTTTTAATAATAAATTGATATTTTAGAGTTCATTAATATCAATAAACGTTGATGTTTTCTAGTGGGCCTAAAACAAATTATCTCCTTTGACTTGTCGAAAACTTTTTGTCGAATCGTCCCAATTTTCTGTCGTATTTTGCCTTACGTCGTATTTAAACATATCAATTTTACTATAAAATGAAATAACAAAATCATGATAATTACTTCACCTATTACAATTCAAGAACGACTGAACGGTTTTTTGCATTTGTCTCTTTCAGGAATTATTATCATCAGAGCTCATATGTGTCCGTATCGATGGGCACTAGCCTATCCTATTTATGATAAAACGATTAAGCCTTAGCTAACCACGCTGGCCCAGTACAGATTGGTTCAATATTATTTTTGATATAATTTTTGATTCCATCTTCATTCAGTTTTACATTATCTAGCTTTCTTTCTAATAACACTACAATTAATTATCATCACAGCCCACGTAAGTCCACACCGAGAAACATGAGCCCACCGTGACCACGTCAGGACATCTACGGGTCTACTCCCCAAATTTTTTTTACGTCAACGTAAAAAAAAATTGGGGGTCCATGAAATGAAAATGCGGGTCCATAATAATGGACCTCAACATATACTGATAGTATCTTGTCAGTGTATTTATATAAAAGTACCTATGAAATATAAATAAATATAATATCATCACTATCACTACATAGTATAAAACAAAGTCGCTATCCGCTGTCTGTCTGTCCCAATGTATGTTTAGATCTTTAAAACTACGCAACAGATTTTGATTCGGTTTTTTTTATAGATAGTAATTCTTAAGGAAGGTTTATATGTATAATACATGCATTATATAGTAGAGAAACACTAATAAGATTAGAGGTTTCTAATGTGATGTCGTAAAAAAACACAAAAAAGTCCACAATACGATAATCCACCAGAACCATGTTTTATCTTTTACTAAAAATGGTTATTTACGAAGTGATTTTAAACAATACAGCATTAATCCTTATCCAATATTATAGATCAATATGCTTTTTACAGCATGTAATTTAAGTGAATATTTCTGAAGATATTACAACTTTAAAATGCAGGGACGTAGATAAGCATTGCACCGCGCGAAGCCGGGGCGGGTCGCTAGTATGTTTATAAAATTTTGTATGTTGTAGGATGTAGGCATTAAATATCAGGTGACTAGGGGGTCTACCCTAAACCGTAAAACATGCAAAGGGTCTACGACTCAAAAATGTTTGGGAACCTCCGCCTTAGTCAATAACACTAGCCCAGTGCGATGGGTTAACTACATACACCTTTTAATTTCTTGCAGGTGTATGCAGGTTACCTCACGTAGTTTTGCTTCGCCGTAATAACGTAAGGTAAATGTATATATGAAATTCAAAAACCAGTCAAATGCGAGTCGGACTCGCGCAACGGAGTTTGCTATATAAAGTTGAGATTCAATCATATGTATCAAAACAGTGTGCGTGTGTGCGTTGGAGCACAGAATACATCGTTGGAGCAATTAATGTCACGTTCGAAAATTGAATAGTAATACATAGTTCATTTGGACCTTTTTTGGAATTAATTTTCTTTTATTCACAACGCCCTACTACCAGGGTGACGGTTCAGGAGACCTATTTTTGAATTACGAATGCGATTTCGAAATCACCGCTGACTAAATAGTCAGCGGTGACTTTGAGGTCACGGATTCCTAAACATCCAATTTTTGAAAGTCGATCGCAGAGCTGCCAACATAGATAAAGTACACACATAAATGTACGAGTTTGGTTCCACGCAGAATGTAGCCGCTGCCGGTTATTGCGCCAGCTTAATCATTATGGTTATTATATATATATATATATATATATATATATATATATATATAATATATATATATATATATATATATATATATATATATATATATATATTACAGTCTACATTCATATAGACCTATATATATATATAGGTCTATATGAATGTAGTCGCTGCCGGTTATTGCCGGCTTATATACATATATATAATATATATATATAATAATTCATATATGTATATTGTATATATAGACTGAAAAATCAAACAAAACACAGATAACATTTCCACAAGTATGACTTGATTACGAGTGGGTGAGGGCACTCGTAATGAAATCACACCTGTGACTAAGATAGTCACATCAGTGATATTCAAAAATAAGAATGATTGAAAATCGGTGATTATTAGTCACATCGGTGATTTCGAAGTCGCATTCGTAATTCAAAAATAGGTCTCCTGTACAGGAGAATTTATGCCTTGACTATAAAATATGTAGGAACAAAAAACTGCCACTTTGCAAATCTTTTTGACAGGACAAAGTCTGTCGGGTCCGCTAGTTCACAAATAAATTTATTTTTCAATTTAGTTATGATATATAATAAAGATTTATTTACTAAAGTGGTATTGTATGCTAAGCGACGATTTAGTTTAGCTAATAGACGATGATCACAAAACAATTTTCTCACTTTCACAAAAATGTGCCTGTGATATTTTCATACGACAGCAACATTTAATTATCTCGAAATAGCAACGAGTTTTATATATTTTCTTTTCGCCTCCTTTTTCCCTTTCTACGTACATTCCCGTAGCTACATTTCTCCAAATTCTTTCCGCAATATACACTTTTCTGTAGTAGGACGTAGAGGTGAAACTGTTATAATAAGGTTTAATTGAATCATTTCGTATAATAATATTTTCTGTGTTGAAGCAGATATTGAAATAATCGTTACATAAAGTTATTAATTTATGTAACGGTTACGTTACTATTGTAACAGGAATATTTTAAACTAGCTGTTGCCCGCGACTTCTTTACAAATTGTAGCCTATGTCTTATTCTGATGTATTTTTCTGATAATTGTAAAGTTTCATTAAAATTGATTAAATAGTTTTTACGTTAGAATGACAAACATCCATCCATACAAAACTTTAGCGTCTTCTTATTTTTATTGTTAACTAGCTGTGCCAGCGACTTCGTTCGCGTGGAATAGTTATTTTGAGCATCATATTTATTTTTGCAAACAACCACCTCAGCTGTTACCCGATCTTGACAACGCGACATATCCAAATTTGATCACCATAAAAACGATTCTAGTGAGTTATCATTAAAAGATAGACATAAACTGGCGCAGACATTTTTTTAAATGATTTTAAGAGCAATAATTCTTTCATACGTTCTCCCTCCTGACGGTGACCAGCGGGTCCGGTCCGGGAAGGCCGGCCCTGCATTGCACCGGTCGCTGTCAGTCGGCGATCCCCCAGATGCCTCGGGAATCGACGGTCTCCTCGGTCCAAGGGGGGGCGAGTGAGCGGCTCGCATCTGGAGAGCCGACGCCGATGGGGTCGTGGTAGTATCCTTACGGGTTCCCACGACCTTGTTCCGCCGCAGGCAGTTCTCCTCGGCGCGTCTGACGGCGATGTCGGATGCGCCGTCGATCGAGCGCTCACGGCTCTGTGGAGGGGTATCGTTGAGGTTTTTAGTAGGTAGGTCTACCGAAAATACAGACTTATGTGAGGGTCTTCTGAAGAGGAGAGCCCCACATAATTCTGTGCCATTCCCGGGGTGCAGGGTATGCAATTCAATGTATTTTCCTCAGCGATAACAAAAAAAAAAGTGGCCTAGGATAAAAATTTAAGTTACCAGAATCGAAGCAATCCCAAGCAATAATAGGCTACAGTACAGCTTTGTTACAACGGTATAAAGATCTACATGTAATTATTAATTAGGTTGGCTTGAAAGGTAATAAGTGATAAAAAGAATGATAACGATATATTTAAACGGAATTAATTTAGCTTTCCCTGTTTGGTCATGTTCTTGGGTCACATTTTCTAATTAAAATTGTAACCCTTTTCACATACACACCTTTAGTTCTGACGACAACACAATTAGATGAATTCAAGATGGCAGCTACGACAAAATGGTGCGTTACATAATCTTCTTATATATAAAAATGAATCGCAAAATGTGTTGGTAAGTGCATAATTCAACAACGCCTGGACCAATTTGGCCAATTCTTTTTTCACAATGTTCGTTGAAGTTCAAGGATGGTTTTTACGTCGAGAAAAATTCGAGTAATAACTAAAACGTACAGTCAATTTGAGCTTTATTGTTATTGTATAAAGTTCATATTGCAAGCACTCACTGTTGTCTAAGCATTGTAGGGGTGTGTGTCAATTTGCGCTTTATTAACGCTATATAAAAAAATAAAATCATATCTATCAAAACAGTATGCATGTGTGCGTTAGGGCACAGAATACATCGTTGGAGGTTTTAATGTCACGTTCCAAAATTGAATAATCACAAAATGTAAATAGTTCATTTGGACCTTTTTTGCAATTAATTTTTTTTTAATCACAACGCCCTACCACCGGGGTGACGGTTCTGTACATGAGAATTTTTTGCCCTGACTATAAAATAAGTAGAAACAAAAAACTGTCACTTTACAAATCTTTTTGACAGGACGAAGTCTGTCGGGTCTGCTAGTGGCTGATAAAAATCAGTGCTCGTCAGTATTTGTATTTAATTAAATTTTGTAATTTAAACTTCAAAACTTAATACTCTTAAAAATTCGATATCAGTGACGTACTCTCTTCATCAATCTATAATATTATTTTTACCCAAAAATCAAACGTGGACGAAATTATTATGAATGCTATATATGATCCACTGGACATAGACTCCTATGTCCAACATCCTCCCACCCCAAAGTTATTGATTGAGATAAAAAAACACCTATCGCGAAATACGAAACAACAAAACCAGACCGAGCGAAGCGAACTTATCTGAAATATTCAAGATGCATATTCTTCGGGAAGTTAATTTAATAACTTCTGCCTTTTCAATCCAACTTCCGGAATTTTATCCTGCTTCCGGTAAGCTGAAAGGGTCGTAACGTATCGCTGGGGTGGCCCGCGGCGCTTGCCTCGGGTGAAGGCACTCGAAGCTAGAGAAATTGAAACTTTTTACTTGTATGTATGTATATTAGGTATTCTAATAAGTAGGTAATGCATTTACATCGATCAATACGTCAGTTCTATTGTAATTGTTTTTGTACATAGAGAAGATATTTATGTACGGCCGAATACTGAAACACTACTCAACTCTTTTACTCAATTGAGGGCCTCTTACATTTGAGTATCTCTCAAATTTAAATGGTATTCTCAAAAGTCAGTTATAAGATTTGAAGGCGTGATCAAGTAAGCAGCCGTCATTCTTTAAAAAAGTATGTCTCAGTTACGCATAAGATTACTTTACGTTGTGTATCCATTACACGCAGCGTTGTTTGGATAAGTAATGTATTTTACGCAAATAATATTTTATCAACATAAGACGAAACGGTTTGATATTAGATTTTCATGTAAAATGAATGCTTGATTTTGAACAAATCCAAAAATGAATTGAAAATTTGAACTTTTTTTGTTCAAATCGATAAGGCGATGGTCATGGAACAAAACGTTGACACATGATATTGTTAACAAATTCCGCGGTTAATTTAGAGCAAAAGTTTTTTCAAATTATTAAAAGTTGAGAAATTATTTATTTAATTATTCTATATTTATCTAATTACAAGATATCTATAACAGTGAAAAATATCAAAAAGAAACGTGCCTCAAATTATACACCAGGTGAAAAAAAATACTTTTAGAAGTAATCAAAAGGTAGATATATAATAAAATATGAAACATAAATTGTATAATATTGTATTAAAGAAGTGAGATCTTGTAATTGATATGTACCGGGTGATTTATCAATAAAACACTTAGGCACAACTTATATGTCCATTCATTTAAATTTATTTTTAATTATTGATTGATTTTTCTAAGTATTTCTTCACTATCCGAAAGAGATGATAACGATGACACAGACATTATATATCACTTTTCGGGGATATAAGCAAAAGTTATATAGTTTAAGATTCCTCGCGACCACTCTCATATTTAACGAGGTCTCAAGACGATTTGACAACTGATTTGAGTGACAGTTAGCGTTGAGTTGCCTTTCAGTATTCGAATATTCATTTGAGTGGGACTTAATTTAAGATACTCTCAAAAATTAACAGCTGCTTATCTATTGCTTTTGAGTATGCGAAACGCGAGTTTAAGAGCTGCCTAATTATTTGAGAAGCCGTTAAATATTTAAGAGGCGTTTCTTTATTTGGTCATGAGACATTAATTAGCCGTAGTAAATTTTAGTACTGTTAGAAGTTGTGTTTTGTTATAACATTTAAGAGGTGTGAAAGGTTCCTAATCAAAAAGTGTTTCCAAGAAGGTTGTTTTTGAAATAGAGGTGCTCTCCTTCGAGCCTTCGAGCATCTGCACTCCACTCTGTCCGGCCGGCTAAGACAAGACATAGGCGGATGGCATAGATTCCCCTGAAGTACATCGAGCAACGCAAATCACTGCCAGCTCGCCACAAGCTCTGAGGGAGACGACTGCACTGATAGGGCACTTATGACAGTTATTGCGCATTAAATGCCCCACCAGCGTGCGATTGGGTCGTATAATATTATTAATTTTAATATTATTACTAATAATGATATCACAAAAATAACTACGATGAAGTCGTATAAAGTTGATATAGTGAATGTTTCTTTCTTTCATTTAACTCTAGGGACTTTGAAAATTCTACTGCGTATAGATAACTGACATAAATTGGTATGAAGTTGCATATTTTGAACAACCAATATAAAATACATTTTCAACTGTCAAAAGCAGCGTCGAATCTTACGGCCGAATACTGAAACACTACTCAACTCTTTTACTCAATAGAGGGCCTCTCACATTTGAGTATCTCTCAAATTTAAATGGTATTCTGAAACGTCGGTTATAAGATTTGAAGGCGTGATCAAGTAAGCAGCCGTCATTCTTTAAAAAAGTATGTTCTCAGTTGCGCATAAGATTACTTTACGTTGTGTATCCATTACACGCAGCATTGTTTGGATAAGTAATGTATTTTATGCAAATAATATTTTATCAACATAAGACAAAACGGTTTAATATTATATTATCATGTAAAATAAATGCTTAATTTTAAACAAATCTAAAAATGAATTGAAAATTAGTATTTCTTTTTAATAAATCGATAAGGCGGTGGTCGTGGAACGAAACGTTGACACATGATATTGATGACAAAGCCCGCGGTTAATTTAGAGCAAAAGTTTTTTCAAATCATTAAACGTTGAGAAAATATTTATTTAATTATTCTATATATACTCTAATTACAAGATATATATTACAAGACATACAATGGAAAATAACAAAAAGAAACGCGGCTCAAATTTTACACCAAGTGAAAAAGATATACTTTTAGAAGTAATCAAAAGGTACGTAAATAATAAAATACGATACATAAATTGTATGATATTGTATTAAAGATCTCACATCTTGTGATGGATATGTACTTGTACCGATTGATTTATTAATAAAACACTCGGGCACAACTTATATGTCCATTAATGTAAATTTATTTTTAATTATTGATTGAACTGATGAGTTATATGTATAGGTACTGTTTTATGTACTTTCAGATATCAACATATAATTGAAAATAAAGAAACAAACGCGCAAATGATTATAAAGAAACGAAAAACATGGGAGTCTGTTTGCCAGCAATATAATGCTGTTGCTGTGAGTGGTTCTAGAACATGGCAACAACTCCGTCACCTTTACGAGAATTTAAAACAAAGGTCGAAGAAAAATATTGCAAAGGCTAATGTAATATCAACCTTTTCTTATTATAATTCGTCAACGAAGTTCAAACAATGGTGAATATAACATATTAACAGAGTGTTTTATTTTTAGCGCCTTCAATTTTACGAAAACACTAGAGAGATTGAAAAGAAGGCATCTCTTGACAAGGTGAGCTCAAACTGTAATATACTTCCTAATTGCCTAACCAATAGTAAAATCTATTACAAAGTATATATATTTTTTAGAAAGAAATAAATCGCACGGGTGGTGGAGTTTATAAAAGCACCCTTACTGGGCAAGATGAGCAGATTTTGGCAATGGCAGGTTGCCAAATTACACCATTATCCAATCCATATGATGATGCTGCAGTATATTTTGGTTAGTTTTTACTGTTTTGTAGCTTTTTTTATATATGTAAATATTAGGTGCAGCAGATGACCTCCCGCCTGATGTTAAGCAGTGAAGGAAGTCCAAATGCTGCCACCTCCTACCGGTCCAAGAGATTTTTTTTCATGCCTCTTCTTTATAGTGTACTAGCTATTCTGTGTGGTTTTAAAGTATCTACTTAAATTTGTGTATATATAAAAAATATGATTTTTCAGGTGACACAGAAAATAATACAACACTAAATGAAATTGACATATCACCCAATATCACAATAATGAATACTGATCTTGGTAATTAATTATTATACCTCATCTTAACTTTGCTTCACGGCATACTTACTAAAGTTTATTATTACTTATTGTATTGCAGATGACTATGATACAAACATGGCCAACATAAATTGTGTCAAAGATACAAGTCAAGAGCTTTGCACTGGTACAACCCTTATAGCAGGTAATAATTTTATTTATCAAATATTTTATACCACTTATAACAAAAATTTAGATATGTAAAATAGAATAAAAAAAATAATTATCTGAAGTATTTATTTTCTCTTGTTTTCTTTGTTGCAGATGACCAGGAAGTTACAATTTCTAAGATTAAGCAAAATCAAACTTTGACTATTGATTCAACAAGTAACCATTATTCTAAAATGTTAATTACTTTCAGTATGTAATAATTACTAATTAATTAATATATAGAATTTATGGATTTCAGGAAAAATGAAGCCAATGAAAGTTGATATCAAGCAACAATATTTTAAAACAAAATTAAGAAATGCAAGATTAGAAAATAGATATTGGATTAATAAAAACAAAATGGAAATAAATAAATATAAAATAGAAATGCAAATATTAAAATTAAGATTGAAAAAATTACAATCATCTAAAATTCAACTCACATAATAACCACATCAATATGAATGATTAGAAAATATCAAAAATTATATCAATATTAAACTTTTTAAATTTACAGATTTCTTGAAATTTAGTCAAGATTAAAAAATACACAAATTTGTATTTGTACATTTGCATTTTATTTAAAAATGCACTGTCTTGTGTTTTGTTAATAGTATAGATTATATTTGAATTCATAATTTTGTCATGCCAATACTTCTGATTTAATGTTTAATAGGAACGATCTCATTACTGATAAGACTGATTTGATTTTATTTAAAATAAAAAATGCTTTTAGTCTGTGAAATGTGTATTAATTATCATTGTTCTTACAATAAAGTTTTGATTGTTGGACGGATTATTATATGGAACCGTAGGCTCTTCCTCAACATAAGGTAAGGAATCTTCTCCTTCATATAGGTCATCCTGTCTGTTCAGTGCAATATTGTGCAAAACTGCACAGGCTACAATAATGGGAGGGATATTCGTTATCTTAAGACCCAATCCATTTTGTAAGCAGGGAAATCTCCTTTTTAAAACACCAAAAAGCCTCTCAATGGGATTTCTAGTGCTTATTTGAGATCGGTTATAAGCTTCTTCTGCAGCAGTTTGTGTGTTAAGTAGTGGTGTTAATAAATAAGGCCGACATGGGTAACCACTGTCTCCCAAAATAATCATATGTTCAAAGTCTCCACGTTCGAATTGAGCACACAGTGGTGAATCATTAAATATAGTGCTATCGTGTACTGATCCTGGCCACCTTGCTATGATGTTCCTAATGCGTAAATTCGCATCACACACCATTTGGACATTTAATGAGAAGTATCCTTTACGGTTTCGGTATAATTCAGACTGGGCTCCTCCTGAAAAAAAAATTGATATTACATGCAAAATATCAGTACTTAACTAGAGACAAATATATGTAATTTGTATGTGAATTTATGACAAATTGCTTTGTAATTAGTTACCTGGTGAAATAATTTTAATATGGGTGCAGTCCACAGCCCCAATAACTCTAGGAAATGCTGCTATAGCATAAAACCCATTTGCGACGTCCACAAACTCCTCAGAAGTCGGCATGTTTATATAAAGGGACTTCATGGCAGCTATTTTGGCTGTCACTTTGTGCACTATTCGATGAACAGTTGGCTGTTCGACATGGAATATATCTCCTATTACACGTTGATAGCTACCTGTTGCATAGAACCGTAGGGTTATTAGTATTTGGTCCACTGCTTGTATGGCCCTATTACGTTTGGTAAGAGGTTTTAAAGAGCTACCAAACATTGACTCCAAAAACAAAACTGTTTCTTTTGAGACGCGGAATCTCGCACGGAATTCCACGTCGTTATATATTTCGAAAGCGTTTAGCTTTACTGCATTTCTGCGTTGCGCTCTAGGTATTTCTTCACTATCCGAAAGAGACGATAACGATGACACAGACATTATATATCACTTTTCGGGGATATAAGCAAAAGTTATATAGTTTAAGATTCCTCGCGACCACTCTCAAATTTAACGACGTCTCAAGACGATTTGACAACTGATTTGAGTGACAGTTAGCGTTGAGTTGCGTTTCAGTATTCGAATATTCATTTGAGTGGGTCTTAAAAGCGACTTAATTTGAGATACTCTCAAAAATTAACAGCTGCTTATCTATTGCTTTTGAGTATGCGAAATGCGAGTTTAGGAGCTGCTTAATTATTTGAGAAGCCGTTAAATATTTAAGAGGCGTTTCAGTATTCGGCCATGAATCTCATAACTGACGTTAATGTTACTGAACATAAGCCCTAAACTAAATCTCGATTACAGAAGATCTTAAGATCTTTGATTCTAAAAATATCAATTTACTATTATTCTGTATTGAGTTGATTGTTGGCTCTTGGTGGAACTTATTATACATGTTGAATAAAACTCTTGTACCGTTCCACTAATTTTAATTATTGTCGACCTGACCGGTTTCGCTTTACAGCATTATCAAAGGTGTTACAGCAAACACAGCTGTACGTGTTTACGCTTCTATCTAAAAATTTTTAGATAGAAGCGTAAACACAATAATTAAAATTAGTGGAACAGTACAAGAGTTTTATTCAACATATATCAATTTACTATCTAACCTAAAACTGGTCGAATTCCAAATTGGCATTTCACCGAATCTGAATCGTTAACTTCCACGTAGCTCCTAAACTAAATAGCGATTATAATCGTAAGCGATAATAATCGAAATATAATCGTAAGGTCTTTGATTCAGAAATCTCTGTTAAATATCTAGTCTAAAATTAATCGAATTTTGAATTGACATTCCGCCTAGGCAGATAATAAAAACTAGAGCAGATAAATTATGAGACGTGATAACTGCTACACTATATTTAAATCACGAAATGTGTAAAATCGTTAATAATTACGTTCCCAGTTAAGTTGGTACATAAGTGTACCTAACTGTATATAAGTGCTGTAACTTTGATGAGTGTATTTACTTTGACGCAAGTTTATCTCAACCATTTACTAAGTTTGGGAAGATATGGGGGAGACCTGCGTAATTCCCATAAGATGGGCGTACGAAAATCTCCACCCGAAATTGTATTCATAGCGGAAATTGCGTGTTTTAAATATACGTAAAATAATTCTGTTATTCTTGGAAGTATATTTGTGAACAAAGAACAATAATGCATTGTTTAGTGCATTATTATTTCCAAGTGAAACATTTAAACTCTTGATCGACGATCGAGTAATTGCCAACAGGGTATCCGACATATTTTTCTCATTTTGATACCAATCCTGTCAATCTCATATTGGTACAAATCCTGGTCATACAGGATTAGTACAAAAATACAATACAATACAAAATACAAAAAAGTTTATTTTCTTTAAATACTTAGAATTAGCTACAAATGTGGCAGGAGCCTCCTTTTAAGTTTTATGGACCTGTGTTAGGAGACTCCGCTCTTCATAATTACACTCTTAATGATATATTTCACAACGTAAAATTAAATTAAAAATAAACGTCGCACATAACCAAACATAACACACATTTGTTAATAATAATGATCAATAGCTTGTCTAGACTAACAATCTCTCGACCTCTAGGTAGTCTTTAGATTCTATCCACTTCTGTACTATTTTCCTGCACTCTTTATGAACTTTGCCATATATATCTAGATCTTTGTTAAGATTATTGTATAAGACTGCTGAACGAGCATTAAATTGTCTTCTAGCAAATACAGAATAATTAGTATTTCGAGTAACTTATATTAGCGTGGCGTATCATCAATACATAGTATAAAACAAAGTCGCTTTCGCTGTATGTCCGTATGTATGCTTAGATCTTTAAAACTACGCAACGGATTTTGACGCGGTTTTTTTTAATAGATAGAGTGATTCTTAAGGAAGGTTTGTATGTATAATAAATGCATAATATAGTAGAGAAACACTGATAAATTTAAAGGTTTCTAATGTGATGTCGTAAATAAGCACGTTTTTTTGCGCTTATATTGCAAACGCTGGCTGAACCCTACGAGATAGACCAAAATAATGTACTACAGTATTAGTACAACTTAGTACAACTTACGAAAATCCACAAAAAAGTCCGCGATGGTATATGTCTATCTCTTAGGGATAACCCACCATAACCATTTTTTTCACTGCACCCGTGCGAAGCCGGGGCGGGTCGCTAGTAACTGTATAAATTGTTATTGTAAAGTTTCATTAAAATCCATCTAAGTACTTTTTACGGGAAACAGTAATAAACATTCATATTTACAAACTTTCGCGTATATAATATTGGTAGAGATAAATTACCTTTTAGCTGAAATATTCTAAAAATCACAGTGCAGCTGCGATTATTATTTTGTAGATACAGTGACATTTTTAGGGCGCTGTCGCAGATAGTTTCTTTTCTTCTCAGTCTTTCTCAGTTAGGTCACTCACGCTTTCTTTTTTTTCATAAGAGGTTGGGGGGGGGGGGCAAGATCACACCTCCCCGAGAAGGGCTCCCCTAGCGCACCCAAGGAAGCGAAGGCCGGGGCTCCTCAGATGCGACACTCGATCCTGAGGGCACCCTACACCTACCCCTACCACTACACTACACTACCCCTTCTGGGGAGGAGAGCTCCACATAACCACTGACTCTCCGCAGCCGGGGTCCCTCACGTTTGAGGATTGGGGCCGGTGTGCAGCTGCTTCCACTGGTTTCTATTGAGCGCGTATCTTACAAAATTATTTCATTCATCATTTCATCCTTGGGTGATGGCTGAAAATCGATGATCTTATTGTCAGACAATTACACACCGAGCCTAGACCCTTCTTGCTGTTGCACACACACGCTTCGATAATAAATTTTGTCTCTTCTGGGTAATATGTATTTTTAACACCTTTGCTCTAAAGCTGACGTAATTCCACCGGTTTTAAATATGTAAAGCGGATCATAAAAAACGCGTGTGTTACCAACGCAAATAGTTAAGTTATAGTCCATACAAATTCCATAACATAAAATTTTAATTTCGAACTAATTCGCGCCAGTCAGTAGGCAGCGCTAGCGCACTGTTAAAATGACGGGAAAGCCGTATGCATACACAGATTGAATTTATTAAAATGTTTTTCTTTTTATGTTTCCTCACAAATGTGTTAAAAAAACGTCGTACGATATACGTCCGAATTGGTTATAACATGCTCGGCTCAATGACGCCTCGCATGTTATAACCATCCTAACGCACTAATATCTAATATCGTAAATTCATAAATATTTATGAATGTATGTGTTGTGTCAAAATAAACATATTATCTATCTATCTATTATATAAGATGTGCGATAAAAATCTTGCGATTGGTCGAATCACCTTTGGTGAACGACCTCACGATCTTTATGCTTCGTTGTTTACAGCTATAATCAATTTGTCCAAATTTTCGTCGCCTCTGCAATTTGTGTAACGGAATTACTGTAGACTGTGACTGTCAGCATATAAAGAATAAGCGAGTATTTAGTTGGAGCTGAGTCAGAATTGAGGCATTGGTGCGTTGCCGTTGCACAGTGCAAAATATTCCTAGCATTCTCCTTCAACCCCAGATTTCGAATGCATCCATCATGTCGACGTCGTCGTTTGTCGACACGTTTAGCGCTGTGGTCGAGTAATCGGCTTCTACGCAACGGGTCGCGAGTTCGATTCCCGCACGGGACAGATATTTTGTATGACCTACAAAAATTTGTTCCGGTTAGGGTGTTTGTGCATGTGAGATTTTGACTCCACTCACGACACAGGATAAAAATCCTAGTGTGGGACGACGTTAAAAAAAATGTACCTTTTTTTTTATTCTACAACGGTGGCAAAAAGGCTTACGGCCTGCCTGATGGTAAGCAGTCACCGTCGCCTATGGACGCTTGCAACACTAGGGGCATCACAAACGCTTTGCCGACCTTTTTAAAAACTTATTTACTCCCTTTTTGAAGAACCCCATACTGTAATCCCCCGGGAAAGCCTCAGCAGGGAGCTCGTTCCACAATCGGAGCGTGCGCGGAAGGAAATTACGTTGAAACCGCACTGTGCGTGACCATTTAGGCTCCAGCATGTGAGGATGAACACCCTGCCGATGGCGAGCGGTGCGATGGTGGAATGTGGCCGTGGGCATCATGTCGAACAATTCTTTGGAACACAACCCGTTGTATAAGCGATAGAAAACACACAAAGAGGCACAGTCTCTTCTCAGACTTAAGGGCTCAATACCGCATGTGAGTATGGGATCGTCAACGATACGCTCAGCGCGTCTTTGGACCGAATCAAAAGTACCTATCGCGGACCAGGATTGTCTACGTTTCTAGTCCTTAAGAGGAAGGTACCTGAACTAATTTTGATGGTTCCTCCTTCCTCAACATGGCATGTTGAAGATCTTCTAGCAACATGCATTTAGCTCGAGAATCTTGGATAGTAAATAGTTTAAGTATTATTTTTACATAACTAAACTCATATTCGTTGCCTACGTTAAAGCAAATGAATGGCGCCCCTATAACCCCATTGGATATAACGTCTTGTTCGCGTCAATCCCAGGACGACTTCCCGGCATCCCAACGACGTCTATGACAGTTCAACCCTAAATACGATCACATAAAACCGAATGGGGCTAGAAGCGTCCCGCATTAGCCCCTAGCGGACCCCGCGGTTGTTAGGCACGATAATGTGCCCTAATGTATGTACGGCCTTATCTTGGCTCGGTTATGTTGTAGATATATTCCTGTGGCATTGCTTATCTATTCTTTTTTTTTAAGGAACCAGTTATAAACGCCGGACTACAGACTGATAGTACATATATGTACATACATAAAAATACAGTTTTTTACAGTTTTATTTTCAAGTTTTAAGTAAGAAGTACATATGTATTGAATCACAGACAAAAAGAGTTTAATTGTCTCTTTCAAAAAAATACGTTTTAAAATACATAATTCGTCGGCTTGGAAGAAGACTGTCATAACTCAAAATACACAAACTTTCAGGTAAACATTTTACTGGATAAAATGTACTCAGATCTCGTTCTCATTAAATAATTAGAAACCATATTCTATCCACTTAGCTTTATTATTATATGGACATTTATTATTGTTATTGACAAATTGAAGTTGTTTCATTGCGAAAACATAACAATGCATTTTTTGAGTTATGACAGTCTTCATCCAAGCCAACGAATTGTCATAGGCCTATTGTAACTAGAAACATAAGCATATATAATAATTTCGTGTGTAAGTCGGGGCTGATATGCATCACTGCGACCTATTAAGATCTATTATGACCAGCCTCCTATGTAGGTTCTATGTAGGCCCTACAGTAGCTCCCTTAAACGGGCACTGACCAAGAATGATAGGATGTTCCCAGTTCGGATTGTTTTTATTTCATCTGGGTCAAGGATGTTTTTCCCCAGGTCTCTGTTTCTTTTGTGAATCAGCGGTTCACAGTAGCACAAAAGGTGTATTGGTGTTTCACGCTCTTGTTCGCAGACTCTGCATGTGTCAGTGTCCTTAAGTTTCATGTTGTAGAGGTGTCTATTCAACTTGCAGTGGCCGGTCAAAGCCCTAACCATCACGCTCAAGTTACTCCTGTTAAGCTTTAATAGCTCGTCAGTACGTTTGCGAGAGTATGGTTCGATTAGTGCTTTTGAGTGTGTCAT
The DNA here is from genome assembly GCA_036419045.1 of Scirpophaga incertulas. Classification (NCBI taxonomy): domain Eukaryota; kingdom Metazoa; phylum Arthropoda; class Insecta; order Lepidoptera; family Crambidae; genus Scirpophaga; species Scirpophaga incertulas. The sequence goes on from CM071627.1 coordinate 36,615,891, forward strand.
CCCGGACGTACTGTGCCAGTCTGCTTTCGCCTCGTTAAGAAGGCGAATTTTTAGGTATTGCATGGCCTGGTTCTTTGAGATACCACAGATAGGCTCTGGGCCGAACATAAGCATACCAAGACTTACAGTTCTGATGGACTATTCTATTGGAGTAAAGAAACTGACAATTTTCTTCTGCTTCTTGGCCGATCGGCATTTGTTTGTTTATACAAGTATTTATCATATCTCAACATGATTAACTCATCACGTCCATCTGAGAGCGCCGGATTACTGGAGTGACGGATTAGCGCAGCGCCGGATTAAAGAGGGTCTAGTGTATAAGACTTGCTTCTCTTGTATAAGTTTAACATAGTTCATCCTCTTCATCGCTGAAGGGCATACCTACCATAATTAGACAATTAGGCTTAGTCAACAATGCTGACCCAGTGTGTATTAGTCGATTTTACAGGTGAATGCACGTAGCCTCGTGATGTTGTCCATCACAGTTGAAGAGACAGATATATGTACATATGATCAAATTCAAAAGTAAAATAATATTTCCTGAGTAGGCTTATCTTCAGCCTATACATTAGAGATGTATCAATCTTTACAGAAACGACTCAGTGAGTCGTTTCTTCCAAGTGATTCACTGATCTCTAACAGCGCTTCAAATGAATCATTCGCTCAATAGGCTTGTTGCCTAAATTTCAGTAGTTAGATACTAATATACCTTGATGCCTATTCTATACAAAATAATTCTTATTTTTGAAAAAAATTGCTTATTTATAAGAATAATTTTGCATTTAATTAAATATTTGACATTAGTCATCAAAAACGCTCATGACTGTCATGGCGTCTTGAATGACGTCACGCCGTGCAAAACACAGCTGTTTTAGTATCGGAATATTCGGTATTGTGAAGTTATTTTAATAAAAAATGGATTCATCGTATTACAAGTATTGCATAGTCCCCCGTGTACAAGCACAAGTATAAAAACACCAAAAATATTATTTATATACGTGCCAAACAATCAGCAGATACGTAAAAAGTGGCTAACACTCGCGAGAAGGAATGATGCCCATTCTTTTTCGCACTTCCACAAGACACTTGGGAATGACAATTTGACTTTGACGTTTCGCACGGCGTGACGTAACACTTTTTAATTGGTGTTTGCTGTCACGTGACTTATGGCTTATTTTGTGCAATTTTACTTTATAAAAATATAAATAATCAAAAGTTATTATTTTATAAAACTTTTTCATAATTAAATGATCATCTTAATAGTTATGCAACCTAATGCATCAGATTTGTTCATAGTGGATACAAGCCTATTGCATCTCGGTTTCAATCGGCACGCGGCGCTCGCACGATTAAGACAAGTAAATAGTTCAGAGTCGGAGCGCCTCGGATCACGTCGCTCAATCGCATCTCGGTTTCATTAGATACGCGACGCTTACATGATTGACTCAGAGTCACTAATACAAATGAATCAATATTTATATCAGTGTATTTGTATCAGATATCAGAATATTTGTATGACTGATACAAATGATGCAAATGAAGCACTTTACTGATTCGAATCTTTGTACTGATCCGGATACAAATAATCCAATCTCAACAAAGATACGTATTTTCCATCATTACTTTACATGCACTTATAAACGTCAAAACGAAGTTGAACCTAAAAGAAGCTCAAACCTTTTGCGTACATAAGAACAAGGAATGAAAAAAAAAGACTATTCCTCATTAATATTTCTTGTATTCAGATTGTATAACTATATATAAAAACTAAATTGACATATACGAGTAGGTATATAAAATATATAACAGCTAAAGTGATATTGTTTTTTTTAACAATTTTCTTAACGACAGACTCGTAAATAGCATGAATCTATCTATTCAGTAAGAGGAATTCTTTTAATATTAGTCGATGATCCCCGTAACAACAATATATAACACTATGGTAGTAGCTGAAATAAATCTTTCTTTCCGTTTCAATAATAGTTAGAAGACTAAACTTTTTACCTGCTTATGCTGCCACGATAATTTTGTTCACCAAATTTTCAATATGTGGGTCCCATTGTAGCCGTGCATATAACGGTGGAAATTCTAAAAACGAAAATCACATTAACACATGTCGGAATCAAACCAGTATCGAGACCACAGCGGTCAAATTAAATAGGTAAGGTAAGTTTAAACTTTATCCAGTATACAAAAATAGAATTAGCACGAACAGTTGTTACATATTGTATTATAAAAATTATTTAGGATGATCAACTTAAAAGAGGTGATTGAAAAAGATTATTCCGATGCCAAATAAATTAGTAGACAGTAAATTGAATGATGATATCAACCTAATTATTAATGTATTACAAACATAACATCAATACCAGCTCTAAAAGAAAACAAACTATGTATAAAAATAAAAATGAGGCGATTTAGAAATGTGTCAAGTTTGAACAAGGTCAAGTTTAGGAATATTACAAAGTCGTCCGGATTGCTATTAACAATGTCATACAAATTGATATAACGTTCTAAATTTAAAATAATGATAGTCTATGCCACCAACATTCAAATTAGAATTTGACAATGACACGTCTTACAGTCAACAGCTGTCTTCGTCTACACACAGCACGCGACCTTGTGCCACTGACCTTAAAGTCGCTTTCTCAGCGTGGCCTCGATATCGGGCACTTTCGCTTTCCGCCGACCTTGTCAATGCCGAACTCATTTGTAGGAAGCCGTTGTGGCCGCTGTGTGAGTAGAAATTGCGAGATACGTCGCGTGATACACGCCAAAGTGGCTGCACTGAGACAGTAGACTCAGTCACATTGGGCTTAGTAGGTAAGATTTTTATTCAAAATAAAGCGAAACAAAACTACTGTATTACATTCCAGTCCGAGAATACAGATGAGTTGATAATTGTTTGATGACAATACTGGCTCTGCCGTTAGAGGATTCGTTGCTAACTTCATGGTAAATGTATTAAATACACGATGAGTATGAAGTTAGCTATTAAAATTATCTCTCCCTCAGAAGACAGAACGTAACGTTATGCGTGTGAATGAGTCCATGATATCTTGATGGAAAAATGCCCCATAATGTATGTTGATTATAGAAATATTATCGTACACTCCAGTGCTCGTCCGGGTAGTTGGGGACAGTCTTACCCCTTACCTTCCTTAACCTATACAAATAAATAAAATTTGTATTATTAAAAAAACCGCTTTCTACTACATGCATATGAATGTATATACGGTACTTTTTTTTTTTTTTTGTTCCCCTGAGGAAAATTCATTAAATTGCATACCCCGGCTGTGGCGAGCCGGGGTTATGTGGGGCTCTCCTCCCCAGAAGGGGGAGGCCTACCCACTAAAAACCTCAGGGATGGCCTTCCTCAGGCATGTAGGGAGCCCCGGGAACACAAAGGCCACTTCCGGGAACCCCCAGCCTCCGCTCCCCTCTCTAGAGGGGAGCCCTCCTCGGGGGAAGCTACCACCTCCCCCGGTCCCGTCCACTATATACACATACCAAAATACATATTTTTAAGATTTTTATCTGTCTGTCTGTCTGTCTGTTTGTTCCGGCTAATCTCTGGAACGGCTGGACCGATTTGGACGGGACTTTCACTGGCAGATAGCTTATGTAATAAGGAGTAACTTAGGTTAGGTAGGTAGGTAAAATTATTACATTCCACGCGGACGAAGTCGCGGGCACAGCTAGTTATATTATAAATGCAGAAGTAACTCTGTCTGTCTGTCATGCTTTCACATCAAAACTACTGGACCAATTCAAATATAATTTGTCATACAGATAGAGCTTGAAAATAATTTTTTTTAGTGGCTGTAAGGTTTTAAAATAGGGGTGATAATTTGTAAGGATAATACGCCTTTTATAAAGGTACAACTTTGAAACTTATTTATTAGGCATTTCATTCGATATAATTGAATACGACATTCAAAGTTTATAAAACTTTAATCCTAGAGGAGGTAAATTAGAGAATGTAAATTTTTGTTTGAAGTGGCTGAGAAACTACTGAACCAATTTCAGTTTGTAATTCGGAGAAGGACATAATTACATTTTTATCGCAGAATCAAAACATGACTAGGTTTTGATGTAATTTGTATGATAATGAGTGGGGAAACAACAAACACAGGAAAGAAAATGAGATAATTTTATCGTGACAAAACATATCTTTCATTTTGGATAATCCGACATAACGGGGGTGAAGTGGAAAGCTTTAAAAGAATATGCAAATGAATGTACATTCCTACTGAACAAATAACACACTGTAATATATATTAACTATCTGTAAAAGTGACAATGTTACAATGCCGGTTAAACGGATAGATTCACTGTGCAACGTTACCTCACTTTACGTGCCGGATACAATTCAATCTGCTTTGCAAGAATCGTTCAATTTTTAATAGATTTTTCAATTTATTAGATAATTCCTTGACGATTTGTTTATATTACTATTGGATTATGTCGTATTCAATAATGTAATATCCACTAAGCCACTCGCCTTATTTTTAATTTCACCCGTTTTTATCTATTTCTGCTGCAAAATATTCGCAGTGCTGTATAATTATATAGATAAGCAGTAAACTTTCTGATTTCTGTCACTTTGGTAAATAAATATAATAATACTAATATTTTTCCATCTTTTGTCGATATATAAGAATAAAAAATTAGAATTAAATCTAAATTTCATTCATATTCTGTGCTATGACAAGTATGTAAGTGAACAAGAATGCGCGATTAATATACCTTTGCCTGAGGCGACCATAAACTATAGCGATCGACTAGCTTGTTGTATAAGGAAGAACTTGTGAAATCGTTCCAATATTACGCTGTCGTAATATTGGAACAAAGACGAGAGCTTAAAGCTAGTTAAGAATGTGAGGATTCTTAATTCTAATTAAAGTCTATTTATTAAGATTCATTAAAGTCTAGTCATTTAAAGTTATATACGTCTTAACGCTTGAGTGCTATCTAATTTTTGGCGGCTTCGTGAATTTACATAAACACAGGAGTACGTAAATTTTATTACGTAGCTGGTTAGACCCGAACGCCGCCAATTTATGTGTGAAATTAATGTTTCAGAAAGTACAGTGGTGGTTCGAAAATGCCCTCCTTTAACTGGTTATAATAGTTAAGTGTTAATTGCGTCAAAAAGATTTGATTCTTAACACATGTCATAAAAAAATTGATAATAAAAATCTGAACTAGAACAGTATTCCGATGAATTTTGTATTTAATTATACAATTTTTGTTGTGGTATCTTGTCTTAAAATCTATTTAATTATTTGCAATTTTATGTAATTTATGTCTTTTATAAAAGTTGTAATAATAATAATAATAATCATTATTTGACACGCTTCATTTTATAATCTTTGTTTGCTTAATCTAGACATTACATCTATATTATTTTAATATTCTGCCACTAATCAGCACACTCCCAAACTAGGAATCAACCTGTATCTCGAGCAGTAAGCAGATCAGTGTCAAGTAAAACATATAGTTCAAAGTACTAGAACAGCAAGCCGAAATTAGTCTAAAGAAACGTTTTGCAATGAGACTTTTTATTGATGCAATAATTCTCAAACAAGACCAAGTCTGTTTTTTGAGAATCCGTGCAATAAGAACAAAAGTAAGAACTAATTTGTGGACATAATAATACAGCATTCTATTGCTAAAACAACACAGTCACAGTCACAGAAGCGACTTTAGTTCTTTTTAAATTAGTAGAAATGTTACTTCAACGACTGCATTTCTTTGCATTAGATTTTTTATTTGTGAACAAATAAAAAAAGCTACCTTAATTTACAAACAATTTTTTTGGGAACCAAACAACTGTCCAACTTATAGTATGCATTAGGTAGTAACTTTATAATAATTTTAATCTTTATCTGCGCCAAACACAGTTCTTTATAACTAGCCATTTGATTGTCTGGTAAAGAATTTCTTGTTCCATTAAGTCCACCTTACACACAGTACTTCATTTATATTGTGCTGTAAGATCCGAAATAAATTAAATAATTAAAGTTAAAATAAGTGGCTGTAGCCACATTACATATGTAGAGTAAGAAGATTGTGATTGTAGCGTGATGAAAAGTATACTATAACCAGCTCAGGAGTATGAAAAATAATTATACCAAGATTCGTTAAAATCCGTCGAGTAGTTTTTGTATCTATAACGGTTATACAGACAGGCAAAAATTTTACTGATTGCATTTTTGGCATCAGTACCGATCCCTAATCACCCGCTGATAGTTATTTTGGAAATATATTTCATGTATAGAATACACCTGTGTATTATTTTTAAGTTTTCCGCTTCACCACCGTTATGTCGGATTTTCCAAACTGAAAGTGCAATAGTAAAGTAATAATAATAATTAATTAATCTCGGCAATAACCTGGATAGATTCGGATTTCAAACCCACCATACGCCAACGTAAAATAAATTGGCAAAAGGCAGGTTATGTTGTTGGATCTTCATATGTCACCATCGCGTCAGATTTACATGTCGACATCTTTGTCAGTTGTGATAGCGGCGAAATTCAATAGTAAATAACGTGATATAACTATATTCATAATGTTATTTGCTATAGTCGTATGTAACTATTCAGTTATTAAGATCAGGCCCAACAATCTACACACTTCAATTGTTCCAACATAATAGTTTGGTCGCGTTTCTGCTGCGATTTTTAGCAGAATGCTGTCACTGTTACGTTTCAGTGTAAAAAAAATCCAATCTGAGTTGACGAACTTTTTCAATCTACGACTGTACGAGAATTTGTCAAGGACAAATAGCTCAATTATGGAGACAAACTCAATTCACGGCTTTGCAAATGGAGACGTAATGAATTGAATATAATTGTAATTAAAATGGGTGAACTGTCATTAATACGCTGTGGATATTTTACGCCGACGCGTATCGTTGTTATTCTGTGTTGTCATGTTATTATTCTGTGTTGTCATGTTATTATTCTGGGTTGTCATGTTATTATTCTCGGTTGTCATGTGAGCGTCGGTGGCGCTGCGGTCTCGGCACTGGTTTGTGCGCCGCATGGAATCGGGAGGCCCGCGATCTAATCCCACCGTGTACCAATGTGTTTTTCGTTCCGAATTTCATATGTACATTTATCCGACGCTCCTATGGTGAAGGAAAACATCGTGAGGAAACCTGCGTACATCTGCGAAGCGATTCAAAGGTGTACGTAGTCAACCAACCCGCACTGGGCCAGCGTGCTTGACTAAGGCCTAATCGCCCTAACGTAGTCAGGGTAGGCTCGAGCCCCTCGGTGGGGACGTATATGAGCTGTGATGATGTTATTATTATATGTTGTCATGTTACGAATAACTAACTGTCAAAATTACGAACGGTGTATATAATGCTTATTGGGCTAAACGATATAGAGTATTATTTAAATATGACACAAAAAGCTAAGTAGAAATTTGGTATAATTAATATTATTTGGTTCAAGCTAAAAATTTTGTATCTGTAAATCGTGACGTCACCAGACTGCCATATAAATACGGCAGACAGCCGTTAGTAGTATTATAATGACAGCCCTCTGCGCAATTTCCCCAAGAACCTTGAGTGACTAAAATTTAATTAATTTTAACACACATTAAATCAATAGTTCAAAACGGATGAAAAAGAAGTATATAGAACAAAGATATAAGTAAAATTCTTTGTTTCAAACGTCTTTACGAACTGTTGCATATAACTTAGAGATGGAATATTATACTATATGATAATTCAAACAATAACATCTAATCATAAAAAATAATGTGTATGTAATTAAAATTAATTGGTTAAATGTTGTTTATTTCTATGTTTATATATTTAATTGAATTTGTTTTATTTTAAACATAAAAAATAAAACAAATTAGTTGCTGTTTATGGTGTATGTATATATATGTGGTATGTGTGTATGTGTGTATGTGTGTGTGCGCTGTGTGGTGCCAGTTGCAGTATTGGCATGCATACTCGTAGATATAGTAAACTAAATTATACTTTATATATTGTAACTGTTTGTTATCTCTTAATAAATAAATATATATGACGTTATATATGTGTTTTTTCTAACCGTAATAAGACTTTATGCAGTATAAAGTCTTATTACGGTATTAGCTCAAACAGAAATAAAAAAATGTTACAAAAAATTTATTTATAACTTTTTACAAATTTTCGGCTTATTTAGTTATTTTATGCTTTCCTTTTTCGCTACACAGATTTCAAGTGACTATCTTAAACGTTATCAAAATACGCACTTGAATATTCATTCTTATAAATATTTCGGGAAAAGTCACGGCACATTTCCGTTGCGATTTTATTTATGCATGAACGAAAACGTATTCCCTTTTTTGACAGGAATTTGGCGCGGAAGTCTGTATACGGAACAGAGGAACATATTTTATATCGTGGGTATTATTTATATTTTTTGTTATAGATAGTACAATAAATAAACTATACGATGTCTAAATATATGTCTGTAAAGCAACATTTGCGTAAGGCATTCACTTCGCATGTATATAGCAGATTGTATTAGACTGTGGGAACCACTTATAAGGCCCTAGCTGAAAATCGACGCTAAGTTGGAGCATTGTGTCGAGGTAATAGCCTCTTGATAACACATAATGTATATGTATATATATACATACCTTTGCGTGTCTACTCCCGAGGACAGCCATCGCTGAGGTTTTTAGTGGGTAGGCCTCCCCCTTCTGGGGAGGAGAGCCCCACATAACCACCGGCTCTCGTCGGGGTTTGCAATTCAATGCATTTTCCTCAGCGAAACAAAAAAAAAAGGTCCAGTACATAGCGATTTGTTACTCAGAATCTGGTAGTAGCCTCTTGACAACATATAGTGTTGTATATTTATAATCCCTGTGTAATTTGTGTGTGCTATTTAAATATGTGTGTCTCATAATCTGTATCATTTATTCATTCTTATGCCTTTTTTTTAATGGGTGGAAATGCGACCTTGTGCAACATGACACCGCACTGGCAAGACGCGGCCGTGTGTCCTCTTCGGTCAAGAGGACCGGCCTACCCACTAAAACCCCCCCGAGTTCTCTGGGCCCATAGGGGGCACATGGCGGGGTGCGCTCTCGCGATTCGACCGCCTTGTGTCTCGGGGTCGGCTCGACCAAGAGTTGGTCAAGCCACCGGCAAAGGAGGGACTGTCCGAGAATCCCTGGACAGTCCCCTAGACAGAGAGACTTCACCACGGCGTGCGCGCTTAGCCGGACGCGCACGCAGCCTCACGGTAGGGTCACTAGACAGGCAACACCGCGCTTGCGTGTGCCCACCTTCGCCTACCAATCCATCTGCGGCGGAGGGGAGCGGTCTCGACGTCCTCGTCCCTCTCCGCGGCCTCCTTGTGCAAGATGACGCTCTCGCAGATTCATTCTTATACCTAAGAGGGATGAAATTTAAAATGGGTATTTTCATGGTTACTAACAACTACTGAGGAGTCTAAACAACCCAAAGTTAGTGTGCTTATACTTTAGTCAAGTACGGTAGCTAAGTTTAACTTGGAACATATATTCAAGTGGCTTCGTGTTGGTTTCATTTACCGCAATAACTTCATTCAGTACACACAACCAGCATCAAACTTCACCTTTGCACAGCTCTTATGCCGTTCACAATAGCACTGTTTTGTCGTAGCAATGTTAAGCGTGAATTGTTGCAGGCATCAGCAATTGAATAAACATGTAAATTAAAAATAAACGTTCGCGTCTGTGTAAATGCAGTCCGGGTGCAAAATGGCCATCAACACACGCAATTATAACACAAAGCCTTCTGTAATATGCGGTTAATAATCTGTACATTACAGCCGTATTAAAGGTGTGCCAATAATTTTTTATTGCAAATTAAGTTTCTACGTCGTTACACAGCAGTGCCTGCCACTTGACAATCAAATTCTATTTATTTATTGAATGCCACATTCATAATATAATGTGGTAAATATCTGTATAACATGTTTCATATACACGTGACGCCCTACAAAAGTATTGTAATATTTGGATTATTGTCAAATATAGTATGACACTATTTGTCAAAAGTGTTAAATATCTGTATAACATGTTTCATATACACGTGACGCCCTACAAAAGTATTGTAATATTTGGACTATTGTCAAATATAGTATGACACTATTTGTCAAAAGTGTTAAAAATCCACATATATAACTTCAAAGCACTTGTTTAATAATATAATTCTGGTAAATATATGTATATTTTTGCCACGTAATTGGAGCCACTTTATTATAAATTGATTTTTCTAGATTTCATTATTTAAAACTTAATTTAAATTGTTATAATTTTTTCAAGAAGGTAAACTACGTAAAAGATTCAGAAAATAGCAAGTTGCTCCATTATTTTTCATATAATTTGGTATATTATTACGAGTATATATCTCTCTTACCATTGAATATGTAAATAATTGTAATCTTGGAAAAAGTTGGATAATTTTATTCTCACCACGGCGGTTTCTTTTAGTTGCTTTGTATTACTCCGGAATATAAGTTTTCGTGTTTTTTTATACAAACTTGCATGATACCATTCAACTCATATGAAATAGGATTTTATAATCACTTCTGCTCGTCAAAGATGCTACTAAGCAACTGCAACTAAATAACTAACTAAACTGCAATTAAGGTACTTACTGTAATCATAATATTTGACAATGTAACTATCGAGTCATTAATTATACCTAAGCATCATTGTCGTTTAAGTGATTCTTTAATTTTTACATAAGATTCTGATTTTACTATATTACAGCATTAATGTAACGCATACGTTGTATGCCAACGTCGCAGCCTCTTGAAACAGAAAGTTGCACGGTAGGAAATAAGCGTTGGACTCCATAATTATCCTATGAAGTAACGTTATATCCTATTCAAACGAGGCTGACGCAGCGCGGATATTACATTACATTCGCGTTCGCCGCGAACGATTAGGCAATGTTACTAATGACTATTCACATTTCATTTACAATCACAGCTCATATGACCCACTTAGAGGCACGAGTCTATCCTATGTTAAGGCGATTAGGCCAATGCGTTCCCTTACGAAGTTTTTCTTCATCGTAAAAGCGTACACGAGAAATTGTAAAAATTAAAAACACATTGGTACATGACAGGATTGACCGGATCCTAAGACCAGTGTCGAGAGGCGCCAAAGACGTCGTGGGAAGTTGGAGGGGGGAGGCGGCAAGATCACTCCTCCGCGGGAAGGGTTCCCCTAGCGCACCCAAGGGAGCGAAGGCCGGAGGTACTCAGATGTGACACTACCTACAACCTACAATCCCTTACAACCTGAGGACGGCCATCGCTGATTACCTTAAAGGTCCCTAAACGTGTCCTTATAGAGTTTACACTCCAACAGAGCTTGGTGAACATCCTCCATCTCCGTTTCACCACAGTATGACACATTCATCCGATGAAGTCTACCTCTAAAACAGCCAAAACCCATTAGCACTTGTAAAAACTCAGTTTTACGCGATCCAGAAAGAAACAGTAGAGCTCCCCTGGTCTTCCCTTGGTATTTGAGAAGCTCTATCACTAAACAAATCGGGAAGAAAACAATACTACCCACATTGAAGCTACCAAATATCGAAAGGTCTCGACACACTTCAGAGACTCGTGAAAAATAAAAACAAACATCTTAAACTTTTGCCACAAAACATTCATTAAAAATGTTGTCAAATTAATAACCTAAGGGTAATTGTTTCCGCACATTACTCAGTATTTCAGATATAGCACATTAATCGCTGATTGGAATAAAATTGTCGCTGGCGTGGCACACCCACTGCGTCCGTTGTAATTTACATTTCAATTAAGCCCCAAATAATTCATCGATAAACAGCAGCATTAAAATTTATGGAGAGCTGGCCGACACCTGACAGTGGAAATGTTTGTTTGTAGTTATAGTTACATAAAACAAAACTTCCGTAGTAAGAGCTACGTAAAACGTAGCTTTCGTAGTGAACGTTAACATTTCTTTTTGATTGCACCGTTGGGATGTAATAAATCTTAAAACAAAATTAAGGTTATGATGTCGTCACTAAGAAAGCAAGAAAGGACAACCATTAATTCAAGAAATAATCCATATAACAATAAACACCTTATAAAAATAAAAATGTGCCACGGATAGGAATATCCACACATAATGTCGGGGCGCCATAGACCCCCGACGCTGATCTTTAGACATCTCTTAAGAGGCACTCTTATGGCATAGCAAAATGACACAATGTAATTACATTAAACATATAAATACATATATAAAATAATGTTATTACCTACGGAGTAACCTAAGCGATATCTTAAAATTTTAATAACATAATAATACACTGAAAGCACGCACTTATACACACATATAACGGGAGCGGCAAAATGATCTGACGGTTTTAAAATGTAAATAACTCAATAGTTTTAAGAGATACAAAGGGTTTTATTGCATATTACAGATTGCTATTTATGAACATTTATAAAAATAACCAAAGAAATGTTAACTTACCATTGGAAACATTTAAGTGGCGTCCATTATCAAACTTTTTTTTTGTAAACTTAGTATTATCAATAATAAATAATATATATATATATATCAAAAATATTTATATATGTTCGTTTCCCTAGATATTTATTTATTTTATTTTGTTGCAGGTACTATACACAGCATAGAGAGGATATTTGCAAACTTTATAAAAAGTCAGCCGAACATCCGTACGTCAAGATCAACTATTGAATTACCGAATATTGAAAAACCGAATTTATTACGGAGGGAATAGAGGCGGTCTCGAAATAAACAGTTGCAGTCTAACTTACAACGTTGTGTATATATATGTAAATACACAATTACATTTTTGTGCCCTCCTTTGAAATTTATTGTATTTTATATCTAACATATACAATACAATAAATTGTTGTTATTGTTATTGCTACAAATGTCCATCTATCAGGGTTCATGAGACAGCCTAATAAGAGACAGATGGACAGCGGAATCTTATTCTCTTTGAGTACGGAACCGTGAGAAATTAGTTGTTCGTCTAAGAAGGTGATTCAACGAGTTTACCGCGATTACAATTCTGCAAAGATCCACAGTTAACATCGTTGTTGACACACAATATAAGTCCTTCCCTTAAAAAAAATTGACGATTTAACTACATACAAAATTTAGTTTCTTTCTAGATATATGCAGATTGATTTAGATTATTTTCTTACATCATGTTAGAGTTAGACAAATGCATATGTTACGGATAAATATAAAACATCGGTCAGAAAACACATCAAAGTATTTTTCTTCAAAACCAAAGTTTTGGGATTCCAATTTTGACAGACTTTTAATTTCTGGCGAATAACTAGAGATATAAAAGAATTATAAATACACTTTGAATATAATACTAATTAAAATTACTATAACATACATTTACTTGTATTGTTAATACGCGATATACTTTGATCTTAAGTTTGAATCTTATTTGAGTACTTTTCCGTGTGTCCTAAATAATAAATGAAATATATTAATTTATTTTCCATAAATGTTTAGACCTGTACAATAGTTTTTATACAACTTATTTGGTTATAGTCTTTAGTTGCATTTCTCATGGTGCAGATAAAGATTAGACCCAGTTGGCGAGCGTGGTCGGGAGATGGCCGATCCCGCTCGAAGGAGGCGGCGCCGCGCCGGGCTCGGTAGCACAGCTGCGGCGCCGCGCGGGTCGCCGTATCCGCGGGCATGACTTTCTCGCGCCCGTCGGCGACCCGGGAGGGACGACGCCCCGGGGCGTCGTCAGTGGAGGAGATCAGGGGAGGTAGTTGTCTCCCCCGAGGAGGCCTCCCCTAGCTTATCGCAGAGGAGCGGAGGCTGGGGGTTCCTGGAAGTCGCTTCGCGTAACTGGGGGCTCCCTACATGCCTGATGAAGGCCATCCCTGAGGTTTTTAGTGAGTAGACCTCCCCCTTCAGGGGAGGAGAGCCCCACATAACCGCCGGCTCGCCACAGCCGGGGTATGCAATTTTTGTTTTTTTTTTAGACCCAGTTACTACACTTCACGCACACTTCATCAAAGCGTAAAAGGCTCTCTCTCTGGATATATATCCCCGCGCATTCGTTATAAAAGATTGGTTTATAAGCGACATAATAATAAAATTATTAATTAATTAATATAATGGTTACAATACCCTAAAACAAAAGTAGCCATAACATTTATTGTATTCATATTTCAGGCCTGCTTAAGGTTGAATAATGTAATATAACGTTAGGTATAAGGTCATATGTATATATTGTAACAATTAAATTAAAATTTAATCTAATCTAAATCCTCAAAGTTTATAAATACAATACCATTAAGTAAAAGTAAACCATTAGCAACATAATTTTATTCGTCCGACGTCCTCGGTGTGTTATTTTTAAATAGCTCCAAAGCCTCCAAATTAAAAGGCTTTTAAGGTGGCGGATAGAATGAAAGATCCAACATATATATACTGTACACGCTACAGTTCTTATGTCGTGCTTAATAGCGGCGATTTTTGTTAAGAAAATAAAGTTTCACATGCTGCTGACAATGTACTGCGAACACAACATTTCTTTCGAGAGGAAGAGGCGGTCTGTAATTTTTAGAAGCTAAGTAATTTTTCTATCTTTTGTCACCACAATTATGTATCGTTTATTCATTATTTCAGTGTTGAGACGCCCATAACATAGGCCTTGCCTAAAGGTTACAGAATTGATAGATTTCGCGTTGCTATCAGCTTTTTTTCTCTCGAGGCTGAGAAACGTCAAAAAGATACCTAGAACACCAACGCAGCGGCAAGTGATTAGTACTGAGAAGTACTACTGTGATTAATTTTATTTAAGATTAGTCGTTGATTTGATTAAAAAAAATTCCTTACTGTTAATTGCGTACCAAATCGGCCCTAGTTTGAGATTTATAAATAAGAATTTGATAAATGGTAATATTAATTGATAATAATAATTGAAAGATTTTATATACACGAGTATATACAAACACTAAAACACTCACACACTCCGGAACAAAATTTTATAGGTCATACAAAGTACCTGTCCCGTGCGGGAATTGAACCCGCGACCCGTTGCGTAGAAGCCGATTGATTATATAAAGTAAAATTATATAAAGTAATTATGAAAATGTAACCACTTGTCTGTTGCTCGTCTGTCGTTTCACCCTTCCTAATTTGGTCGGATAATAATAAATATTTTACAAAAGCGAATACCTTTTCTCGTTCATTCTTTACCTGCATAAAACAAGGGACTCAGATATGATTGATTATGATGAAGAAAATGCCGGAGTCTATTTTAGGACCGTCATTTTTCACGGATCTTCGCTCTCCTATTTAACCTATTAATGCGAAAGAGAGGGCCAGTGAAAAATTGCCGGGGAAAGTGCTAAGCTGTATTTACTATAATGATATTATTAAGGAATACAAGTTAATGCAATTAATATGAATTTGACTAATATGACAGTCGCCAATATAATGTGTTATGATTCATTTGCCATTTTTGATTTGATAATTTGATTTATTTTAGTTCTACAATAGTACAACCTATATTCTCCATTTTCTCGCCACTTTTCCCTTTCTTTCATCTGTGCTACTAGGCTTGACTGGTGAATGTGCATTCTGGAATGAATTAGTTTTTCTTTTGTTATGTAATGTTTGTAGGAATTGATATAAAACAAAATTATTTTATGACTAAAGATTATTCGTATGATTTACAGTTTACATTATTACGATACACTGCGTGCTTTATTAATTTACTATATGTGTGTACCTTTAATATTAAAAAAAATCACCGCAGTGTATTTCAGAATGTTAGGAGTCAATAAATAATAAAAAAAAACAAATAATCATTTATAATTTAGAGAAAATCGGTTGTTATATATAAATACCCGTTGTGGGGTTTTTAATTTATATATGGCTGTGCATGGAGGTATGCTGGTCCCTATGCTTATGTGTTATCTATACTAATAGTATAAAGAAGTAATATTTGTATTTATATATTTGTTAAATTGTAAAGGGTAATCTCGGGATCTTCTGATCCGATTTTAAAAATTCTTTCACCAATAGAATGCTACATTATTGCCGAGTGTTATATATATAAAAACCGAAAAATATAAAGGCTTTTACGTGGTAGTCCGTTTTGCAAAGTCAATCGGAGAAAAAACGATCAAATGAAAGCGTTTCTTACGAACGCCGCCTTAACTATGAAAGATATATTTTTGAGTTCTAAAGAAAAGATGTGGAGCTTGAAAATGCCTACAAAAAAGTCAACGACAGCATATGTCTATCTTTAATATTTAAGTTATTAAATGTAGTTTTTTTTAATATTACAGTAAGAAATTAAAACATAACACTCTGTACTAAAAAAGGATTATTAATTTTATGCCCAACGAAGTGGGTCAGCTAGTCCTTTATCAAAGCATATATTAATTCAATCAAAATGAGAGGTTTGAGGAAGAAGGCTGCCGGTTTTAAATATAAAGAATAAATATTCTAGTCGGGCGAGAATCGAATCCGCGTATTCAATAATCATTAATGACTCCTTAAATATTCGCGCACTGAGTACTACCCGTCCCAGTCAGGTACTTTGATTATTTAAACTACGATTTTTAATTCGAGTCAGTAAAATGACAAGTGCAACTGTCACTGATACAAAAAAGGGTGACCCACTACAACCCACTACAATAGTGATGTTCGGCAATCAATAGATTTAGACATTTAGTCATGCTTTATTTTATTAGGTATCAAAGCGTTTTTTTATTGTAAATATGTAATACATACCATATTAAATAATATGATTTGTGACACATGACACTGGAAATGTCATTTTACTGACTCGAATTAAAAATCGAACTTTAGAAGGAAATCAATCACTGGCATTACTTTGTTTTATAGAAAAGCGTCGATTTCCGATAAAAAATGGTGACATTTCTTTTACCATAGACAAATTAAATACAAAAGAGGTTAACAAATAATGTTGACACAAAAAAATCACCCACGTACTAAACGGTCCAAGAGAAATTAGACCACACAGTGTTTGTGAAAACACATAATAAAGGATTCCGTTGCATGCGAGGCACACATAACTAACACACGTGAGTTATAACAGCCAATTAAACTAAAGATTTTTCACGACTCATTAGAATATACACTTTGTGCTGAAGGTAAATAAAGTTTCTTGTTAAATACGCTATGACCTATTCCTTCTTTTGTTTTTGTATAACGAAATATTTGTAGTACAGAACAGTGCTGATCAGAGTTTATATTTATGTTTTTATTTAAATTAATTGTGTATTTTATAATTAATGTTATTAATAATTAATTAAAATTTACACATATCACTACATACTATAAAACAAAGCCGTTTTCTCTGTCCCTATATCCCTATATATGCTTAAATCTTTAAACTTGACAACGGATTTTGATGCAGTTTTTTTTAATAGATAGAGTGATTGAAGAGAAAGGTTTATATGTATAATAACATAACATACATACAATAATAACATAAACACCCCACGTGTTTTGTTCAATAATATCAATTATTCAATTGATTACTACAGTTTTATTTTTAATTTTATAATTCAATCTATTTTAAAAGCGTGTTTTTTTGTAATTTATTAAACTATAATTTATTATATACAACGTTTAAAGATTATTCAATCATCACTAACAATAAAATTGTGTACTATATGGACATATTTATCTCGGACATCTCACATCCACAAACACTTGTTAAACACGCAAATACAATTTACTAAAGATATATACACACACACACGCACATACCTATATATATATATTTACACGCTACTTACTAGAAACAAATAATTTGTAGTTTATTTTATTATTATATTTTAACACCTTTGCTCGTAAAGCTGATGTTATTGTCATAAAAAACGCGTATGTTATCAAAGCAAATAGTTAGGTTATAGTCCATACAAATTCCATACCAGCATTATTTGCCATTTCGCGCGCTGTTGCTATTCAAATTTCGTAGTAAAATAGCGGGAAAGCAACAGTGTGCATTCACAGATTGAATTTTATTTAAATGTTTTTTTTTTCTATTTCCTCGCAAATGTGTTAAAACACGTCGTACGATATACGTGCGTATTGGTTATATCATGCTCGGCTCAATTACGCCCTCGCCTTCGGCTCGGGCTGAAATTCCACCTCGCATATTATGACCATCATAACGCACTAATATCGTAACGTACTATTAATAAATACTATATGTATCTCTCACATTCTATAGACACACAGACACACAAACATTTTGGTTTCAATAGCGCAGTCAATAGTGCCGGCGTTTCATCTATGAGTGACAGTTGAAAATCTGTGTTCTGTCAGATAATCCCACACCGAGCAAAGACGCTTCTAGCTGCTACACATACGTAAATTACAACTGGGAATGTAATGACTCTTCTGTGTAATATGTATTCATGTAATATGTATGAATGTTTGTGTTGTAGCAAAGAAACATTATTTAACTATATGCCTATAATTGTGGTTGACTAAGGCCTGAGAAGTAAAGACAGCGTTTTCACTTAGTGAAATGACCACTTGGTGTAACTCCTCCATCTAACAGTAGACCATAGTAACCTATATCATCTTGTAGTAGTTGTAGGCTACGCTAACATGTGTGTGTGTTATGCGAATTTGTTGTTATTGCTTAACTTTAGGTACGATGTTTGCCTTTTAGATTAAAGAAAGAAAACACGTAAATAAGTTACTAATGCAGACAAAAGAAAAAATCTAAGAAAATATTCGATTCGACGAGAATGAAACCAGCGTGTTCAATAATGATCCTTAAATATTAGCCCACTGAGTACTACCTTTCACAAACTCATACTACAGCTATATTTCTTGTATTCACAGACGAAAGTATGCAAGCAAGCATGTGCGGGCCTCTCCTGGCAAGAGTCTACCCACGAAAACCCCTCGGTATTCTCCTTGCCTCTTTGCGTGCAATAAGGTCCACATTGCAATGCCACTACACTATATACATCCAACTTAAAAATCTTTACAGATTTTCATACATTATTTAAAAAAAAAGGCAAGCGTAAATTTTGTGTTTCGAATCCAGCTCGAGTCGAATATTTTTTTAATTAAACATTTATTTAGCACATTTGACAAAATGACAATATGACAAAAATTTGGGCAATAATGATTATGTCATGATGAATACCATGAGCAAACCTTTGGGTCATTCAAACCCTTAATTGCATCAGATCGTTGAATGAGACTGTTCTCATCGACGATCTGATGCAACTGTTAGGTATACTGTTATGAATCGATCCTGCATATTGTTACTTTGAAAATAATAAAATTACTCTTTTTTGTCAACCTTACCAAATATTTAACACAAAGATATCTCCAATGGTAGTTACCAGTTCTCCAGACATTTTACCCTTCACTTTGCCTCTACATAGGTCAGACAACCGCAACTTCATTAGCCACTTAAAATATCCCCCTGAAACGGCAAAGCTGGCCGTTAAAACTAGCAAAAAGCTGCCGAATCTAAAATGCTTTTAGCGATGTGTTAATTTAGTGAATTCTTGAGCCCGGCTTAAGCCCTCCGAAAGGCTGGAGTGGGATTAAAAGCAAGCACAATTCAGCTTTACAGCACACGGAAATTCGAGCTGACCCCGTGTTAGGGTTGACACTTGCATGAATCTCTATTAATGTTATAAACGCAAATGTTTGTAAGTATACTGAATGGATTTTAATAAAACTTTTTAAATTATACAGCTTATATATCAGAATACACATAGGCTCTACACTTATATTATAAAGAGGAAAGATTTGTATTTTTGTATGTAACGAATAAACTCAAAAAGTACTGGAGCTACTTTAATCATTCTTTTTTCATACGTAACATAGGCTATATTTTGTACTAGATTACTATAGAAATCTTTAGAATTTCTTATTAAAACCAACCGAAGGTGTCAATGTTATATATAAAAATGAATCGCAAAATGTGTTGGTAAGCTCATAACTCAACAACGCCTGGACCAATTTGGCCAATTCTTTTTTGTTAATGTTCGTTGAAGTTCAAGGAGGGTTTTTACAATGAGGAAAATTCGAATAATTATCGGAAATACCCTAAAAACAGCCCTTTTATTTTCCCATGCAAACGTTTTCTAACTAAAACGTACAGTCGAATTGAGCTTTATTGTTATTGTATAAAGTTCATATTGTAAGCACCCACTGTTGTCTAAACAATGAAGGTGTGTTCCTAACATCAAAGAGTCAATTTGCGCTTTATCAACGCTACATATAGTTGAAATTCAATCACATCTATCGAAACAGTGTGCGTGTGTGCGTTGGAGCACAGAATACATTGTCGGAGGATTTAATGCCACGTTCCAAAGTTGAATAGTCACAAAATGTAATAGTTCATTTGGACCTTTCTGCAATTTGGTTGGCTATGCGACATTATCTATAAAATAATTAGGAACAAAAAACTGCCACTGTACAAATCTTTTTGACAGGACGAAGTCTGTCGGGTCCGCTAGTAATTAATGAAGATATTGTGTGAATTGTCCAAAAAATGATGTATAATGATAATTGTCCTGCAAAAACAAGCTAGTTTCAAATATTTTTTGTATCCTACATATCAAAATGTTAAGTAGCACCGTACTATTATGTTGTACTTATGTGTTTTTCGATTTTTAAATTTTATATTTACACTGACAAACACGTAACATGTCAGAGTTTAGATGCTGACCGTGAAACAGCTCTTACGATGCTGATGATAATGGCGACGTACGTAACTGTAAAGCTTGATTGTTATGCTGACTTTACATTCATACCCCGGCAAACGAAATGGCAAGAGAACCAGCATAAGCCTAAATAATAAAGGTGTAAGTGAAATCAGCCAAATCAACTGCCGCGGTGTAAAGCGATTGATCAAGGTGTAAATGCCCTAATTTGATATGGCAGCTACTTGGTTCTATATAAGCAGCTGATAATGATAAAACTTTAGAACTATAAAATGACAACTAATAGACATGAAAAATTCACTACAAGAACATGTGCGATTGATTCAAGGATGCGTTTCTCTACTCCCCCCTCACTTTCCAATATATGAATAAATATTGTTCTTCATCTTGAAACATTAATAATTAAGTCATGTATAATTGTTTCAAAATGAAAATAATCTTTATTCAACAAATGAACAACAACAACAAACCATTTCACTTTTATAATCATTTATTATCACATATCGTTCAACCATTTCACTCTGTTAGTAATATATACATATCAAAATCTTAATAAATTATCTTGGAACATTAAATTCACTACAATACCACATTTAGAATTAGCTATGTATATCAGGTTTTCATCAGGCAAAACCTTTTGTTACACTTTTGGCCCCTTTAATGTTTCAAATTAACATAAAAACGCTCAGAGCAGACATTCCGATCGTGCGTTTTGGCAAGACAGCGATCCTTTTAAGAACGAATCCCCAAGGACCTCTGACAACCTAACTCACCGAAAACACGTAAGCACTAAGGATTGTGTAAATACTTGTGTTTTTCAAACCTAAGACAAAATGTTTACTTTGTTTCTTTATCCTTGGGATTACGTGCCCCAATTTTTTTTTTATGTGACCTTTCATTGTTAGCTGAAAATGCCTTATACCTTCACTTTGAGATTATATTAGGAAAGATGAGAACATGGTTAGTTCTCAGCCTTGCTGGCGAACATAAGTGAAGGATTTCTTTTTTTTTTTGGACTGACCTATGCTGAAGCCGCAGATGGCTATATTCAGTTCTACCTTGTGTATTTGTGGTAGACACACACAAGAACTGAAGTTTCTGGGCCCGGCGTGGTTCCGCAAATTGAACGCGCGTCTACTGACTCGCACAATCAAGATCTGGTTGTCACCCCCCATGACACGGCGGTGACAACCAGCCCGGAACATGTCGAATGATGTCGGCATCACCTCAAGGAGGATCTCCGGGATTGTAGAACAGGAGGAATACAACTCAAGCGCACCGCTAAAGGCTCGGATGTTTGAGACTATCTTGTAATGGAAGAGACTGCAAACGAGATGGCGCTATACGCTATAAGGGCGGTGTCTCTATTTTAATATTGTTTTAACCTTACACTAAGCGGTTATGATAAGTCCTCAGATGTCTGGCGACGTCTTGTATTACACG
This sequence comes from Scirpophaga incertulas, assembly GCA_036419045.1. Lineage (NCBI taxonomy): Eukaryota > Metazoa > Arthropoda > Insecta > Lepidoptera > Crambidae > Scirpophaga > Scirpophaga incertulas. Next base: position 36,638,069 of record CM071627.1, read on the forward strand.
AAAAGTGTGAATTGGGTCTTCCCACATTTGTCCTCCTCATGTGACTACAAACATGAAATACAACAAGAAGAAAGTCAAGGCCAAGTACAAGAAAAAAAAAGATATTTTTATTTATCACATCAAAAAAAAACTCCTTTTCTGATTAATAAGCTGGTTTGTAGGTACGTAATTCTCGGTGCGCAAGACGGATGGTTGTGGTAGCAAGAAAGTATGATTTAATCACTTGATCAGTATTAATTTATCTGGTACAGTCAGCCACAGGTAATGCTTTACATAAACACTAAGAGGTGGTTATTTCAAGCTACATAAGCCTCATCATTTTGAAACAAATAATTAATATTTCGAATTTCAAGAACAATTTCGAGTGACATCCTTGAGGCTTCAGTTCTGCAAGCGCCTAAAGGCGATTGTAATTCATTGCAATCCATGTAAGCTACATAGTTTATTTGTAGGAGTACATTAAATACTGATTTAGATAAAGAACTGAATATAAAGAATCATAAGGTCTACTTTGGCTTCACAAAGTAGTAGGTAAGAAAGCCATTGAAATAATCGTATTATAGCATTGGCATTTAGCCACTGCTATAATATAATAAAAATAATATATAATGGTTATGGACAAATTAGTCATCACAGCATTTTTTTTTTTGTTATATTGATGAACAAGCAGACCGCTCACTCGGCCAAAATCTCTTATCCGTAAGAGGCGCAGCTAATAAAGAATATTAAAAATAATATTAATGCAATTAAATACAATATTTTAATAGGACCTAATTTAGTATAAATTATGACATAATCTAATTTATAATAATTTAATTTAATATGATTTAAAGTGACATCATTTAATTAATTTCAGTACAATGTAATATAGTTTAATATTAAAATAATCGGATACCATTTCTTTGAATTTGAGTTTTTGAGCTATATATTAATTTAAAATATAATTTGAATAACAAAATAGGATTTTATATAAATTATAATTAGTTTATACGATGGACGTTTAATTTAATTTGTGTATTGTATAAGATTGTATTTTATTTATTTTTGTTTCACAGTGCCTTAAAAAGATAAATTTATAAGACATACCTTGCAAATATCTGTAAGTAAATAAGTAAACCCCGCAAGAAACACAGTGACTTGACACCTTGTGTCACACTTATAAGATAGAGTCACGGTATTCAGTAATTTAACTGCATATCTTGCAACACCGGAACACACCAACGCGAACGCTGCTGTTTTGCCGTAGAAAAGGTAAAAGTAGATAGGTACTTCACCTACAGATACAGGTAATTTAAAGAAACACGTTGAAGAGCGGCCCAAATTTAGTATTTTGTATCTGTTTTTCATATTTACATTTTATATCTTCCCGCGACTTCGTCTGCTAGATTTTTTCCTAATGGGTAGGCCTCTCCCTTCTGGGGAGGAGAGCCCCACATAACCGCCGGCTCGCCGCAGCCGGGGTATGCAATTTAATGCATTTTCCTCAGGGGAACAAAAAAAAAACGGTTCATTGATTCATCGTGCGAATAAATTAAAAGGAATTGCTAAAAAATATACATCAATACTTTATGAAGGTGAATCATAATTTATATATACTAAGTTAATTTTAATTAATGATATTTATGAAACGATTGGAGAAATTAATTAGCAACCCTACTCTCGACTGGCCACGGTCAGCACAGAGCTTTATTAAAGCATAAAAGCTAATAAAACTGCTTTTTTCTCTTAATGTCTAGTGAAAAGGCCCGGCGGGTTTGAATAGAAAGTTGAAGGTAGTACGAGTATGGTAGGTAAGTACACACGCATTCAATCTGCTTCAATTTGCTTCTAACTTTACATTTCTCGACGTTTGCGTATTTGCATCATTAATTTTTACATTCTCTTTGAGTTTAATCTATGCAATGTTGGCGAGTTACACATTCATTATTTCTTTTTAATAAATACTCTCTTAAGCGGATGAATGAACAAAGACTGCTTGTTGCTGAAATGGGTATCGTGAGATAAATATGTGGAGTCAGAAGATAGAATAGAGTAAGGAATGAACATATCAGAGGAAGTTTCAATATAGTTCCTATCTAGACTAATATTATAAAGAGGAAAGATTTGTATGTAACGAATTAACTCAAAAAGTACTGGACCGATTTCAATAATTCTTTTTTCATTAGAAAGCTACACTATCACTGAGTAACATAGGCTATATTTAGTACCGAACCGAAGATGTGAAAAATTAGCCATAAAATGTCTTTCATCGCATACGCTGCGAAGAGTATTAATGATAGGACAAAAAAATGTTCGACAATATTATAGAATATATCAATATATAATATGTCTAACTATTGTAGTTACGTCACTATAACTAGTTTTTTTATATTTAACTAGCGGACCCGACAGACTTCATCCTGTCAAAAAAATTTGTACAGTGGCAGTTTTTTTGTTCCTAATTATTTTATAGATAATGTCACATAGCCAACCAAATCGCAAAAAAAGTCTAAATGACCTATTACATTTTGTGGCTATTCAATTTTGGAACGTGACATTAAATCCTCCAACGATGTATTCTGTGCTCCAACGCACACACGCACACTGTTTTGATAGATATAATTGAATTTCAACTATATGTAGCGTTAATAAAGCGCAAATTGACTCTTTGATGTTAGGAACACACCTTCATTGCTTAGACAACAGTGAGTGCTTGCAATATGAACTTTATACAATAGCAATAAAGCTCAATTCGACTGTACGTTTTAGTTAGAAAACGTTTGCATGGGGAAAATAAAAGGGCTGTTTTTAGGGTATTTCCGATAATTATTCGAATTTATCTCATTGTAAATACCCTCCTTGAACTTCAACGAACATTAACAAAAAAGAATTGGCCAAATTGGTCCAGGCGTTGTTGAGTTATGAGCTTACCAACACATTTTGCGATTCATTTTTATATATAAGACTATCTATAAAATTTGTAGGGACAAAAAACTGCCACTTTAAAAATCTTTTTGATAGGACGAAGTCGGTCGGGTCGGGACTATCCGTGTACGGTCAGGTATTAAGAAGAGAGACGAGAGATTACTAGGAAAGTTATGGACATCCATTCTGGATGGGCGTGTAAGGAGAGAAAGATCGAAAAACAGATGGATGGGCTTTGTGAATGATAAAATGTTGAAGAAGGGAGTGAGTGTCTAAATGACGCGTGATAGAGGCGAGTGGAAGATGAAGGCATGTTGCCGACCCCAAATGAAATTGGGAACAGGACAGGAGAAAGAAATACCTTAACTGTCGAATGACAGAGTACGGCAGCTACTTTATATCATCGCTTTTACAGTTCATTATCGCATAATCTTATATATAAAAATGAATCGCAAAATGTGTTGGTAAGCTCATAACTCAACAACGCCTGGACCAATTTGGCCAATTCTTTTTTGTTAATGTTCGTTGAAGTTCAAGGAGGGTTTTTACAATGAGGAAAATTCGAATAATTATCGGAAATACCCTAAAAACAGCCCTTTTATTTTCCCATGCAAACGTTTTCTAACTAAAACTTACAGTCGAATTGAGCTTTATTGTTATTGTATAAAGTTCATATTGCAAGCACTCACTGTTGTCTAAACAATGAAGGTGTGTTCCTAACATCAAAGAGTCAATTTATTAACGCTACATATAGTTGAAATTCAATCACATCTATCGAAACAGTGTGCGTGTGTGCGTTGGAGCACAGAATACATTGTCGGAGGATTTAATGCCACGTTCCAAAGTTGAATAGTCACAAAATGTAATAGTTCATTTGGACCTTTCTGCAATTTGGTTGGCTATGCGACATTATCTATAAAATAATTAGGAACAAAAAACTGCCACTGTACAAATCTTTTTGACAGGACGAAGTCTGTCGGGTCCGCTAGTTTCTAATATATTGATGATCTTATATACATATTCTGTATCTTATAAAAACGTTCTTATGTACTAAGAAATACATATTAATATTGGAAAACTGGAAATAAATGAAAATAAATGTTTTTTATTCAAAAATACACGTGTTGTGCTAAAACTTACAACTATTATATTATTATGATACTCGGATTAATGATAAAACTGTAAATTTGTTTTCACCAATTGATTTGGGTTTTTATTAAGTGTGCAATGCAGGCGCCCCGGATATGATGGTAGCAACGGGATCGAAACAAAACGTCTCTAGTTTTATTCACATTTTTAACAAAAAGTTAATAAAACATTTAGATATTCTGTAATTGATATACATAAGCAAGATATAAATACCGATGTTTTTGTGCCTTTATAGGAATCATTATCGCAAAATACAATCGTAATGTGCATTTATTTGAAACTGGCTGGTACTCGTGACTTTATCTGCGCCGGTTTAGTATTTCAAGAAGTTTATTTATTTATTTATTGCTTTCATGTTGTACAATACATTTGATGACACTTACTCACATTTCACTGTTTCAAACATGAAACCCTGCTAGGGCACTGCAACATTACGCTACACTGCATACTTCTATCTTTCACCACTTATTCTACATATACCTGCACTAACTTACATATTTACATTAGCCTATTTTCAACTATCATCACACCCTATTATTCTATTTTAGAGCTTATAATCAATTGTTCACTTTATATAATACAAATTACATAATATATTGAATAACTAAATTAACTCTCAAATCAAGTTCCGGTCCTGTCATCAAAAAACTCCTGCAACGTATATAAAGGTCTTCCTTTAAGGTATGCTTCCAACGTGCCCTTGAACAAATTATATTTCTCCATGTTTCGTATATTAATTGGAATCTTACGGCCTCAACAGAGACCTTGGAGCAGCGGAGAGACTTTGGCTCTCTGTGTGTTCTTTATAGGCTCTTTAACGGAGAGTGCTCTGAGGAATTATTTGCAATGGTGCCTTCGTTACCTTTTTACCATCGCACCACCCGCCACCGCAGTAGAGTTCATCCATATCACCTGGAACCGTATGTCTAACTTCAAACGAGGCTTAAAAAGAGTATTTCTTTCCAGGTAGGCAGCGGCTCAGCTGTGCCCCTGGCACTGCAGATGTCCATGAGCGATGGTTACCACTTACCATCAGGTGGGCCATTTGCTCGTCTGCCACCGCATGGAATAAAAAAAAATCTTGTTATATATCCTAACACTTTGTATTAGCTTGCACCACAGTTTGTATTAGCTTGGTGTATATCTTTCTAAACTGTAGCCTATATGTTATTCTTATATTATCTACTACTTCTCTATTACTTCTTTTATTATTTTTTTTTTTTATTATTCTACTATTACACTTATATTATTGTGATGTTTCATTAAAATCCATTCAGTAGGTTTTACGAGAAAGTCACAAACTGCAATCCATAATTATAAACTTTAGCTTTTATTAGATATATAGGGATTTTGGAGGTGACTTCAGATTTTTTTTCTATCGAGCTTTTTTATCTTTTTTTTCTATCGTAAAATTTTATAAAAAATAATAATTGTAAGTATGGGTGCATGTTTGTTACTATTTTACGTAGAAAATACTAAATGAGTTTTAACGAAACTTTACATTTATATAGCTTATACTACAATTTATTAAGATATTGTATGAAGTAATTTATACAGCAAGACAACGTTTGGATATATTTATATCATCATATATTCTTTAAAAATATATTCTTCAAAATTTATTCCTCAAATTGATTTTTTCTTCTACTCTATTGATTCACATATCTACGGCGAGACCTTGCACGGGAAAGAACCCGCAAAAAATCCAGCTACTTTATTCTCTCTCTATATTTTTACAGAGCCGTCAATTGGAAGCTGGCTTCAGATACATAGTCTGCACCCAACTTCCTTTACAAGTTTAAAACAAGTTCACATTATATCTATAAAAGCTATATTTTTTGATTATGTTATTAATAGAGATCGGATAATCGGATGCATATTTACCTAAAGTTAGCTTAAGACAAAGTATGGAAACGGCTTTTTTGTTAAATAAAAATTTTCACCATTTCTGTTTTTTATTCAATTATTTAATTGATTATTGTTTCAGTCAAACTAGCTCACTACTTTCGTATAACACTCATCATGTAATAAATCGTACATTCATAAATCGCACGGGGAACTGAAACTAAACTTCATGTAAATACGTATGCATAGTTGTATAAATGAACCCGGTCTCGGTCTTTTGAAAATAAATACCACGTGCTAATTTAGTAATTTTCAAACAATATCACTACGTTAAATTTGCAGTCCCGTATTTTCCCGTATAAAATTTTGGGAAATTTAATTTGCAAAAAGCCGCTTCCATAATTTGTGAGCCAAAAATTAACTTTAGATAAATATGCATCCGATTATCCGATCTCTAGTTATTAACTATAGTAAAAATATTTAGCAACGTAACCAATGAGTTATTAAAATTAAACGCAAGTATTGTTATTATTAAAGTAATCCTTAAATGACAGTTATCAAATGACATGCAGGCCCTATCGTATCGAATAAATATTATGCAATCGATCTCAAATATTGTGGCCCAGTCAGACCCAAAGCGCTTCTGGCGCAGGTCGTTCCATTAATTTATATGCTGTTAACACAAGAGATATAGCCCAGCTACGCCAAGCGCTATATCTCGTCTTCGCCCCCAAAGGGGCAGTGCGCCGGATCGCCGATCTCAAGACATTCACAACAACGGCGCAGTATCTTTCGAATGGTATTAAAATCGTAAATTACCCGAACGCAGCCTTTCTGCTGAGAATTAATGCGGCTTCTCTGTGTGCCAGTCCATTACGCTGACCGTACCGCTAAAACCCGAGTTGTATGCCGAGCTGTTAACATCGCTCGTAAAGGCACACTGGAAACGCAATGAAGATATATCGCGAGATAGCCGCCGGCGTTCGCTGTGCAGCCTTTTTGGAATATAAAAATTTTAATAATTACCTATTGTGGTGCGGCGAGGCACGCGGTGCAGCTGCAGGGTCGTGATTTGATTAAATTTATTACCGCGCTATTTTGTTTCCGTTAGCGTGGTGGTGAACTGAAAATGATCATGTATTCATTTTAAAATAAGGGCGGTTTCTTTAATTATCTATACTAATATTATAAAGAGGAAAGATTTGTTTGTTTGTAATGAATAGGCTCCGAAACTACTAGACCGACTTCAAAAATTCTTTCACCTTTGGAAAGCTACATTATCCCCGAGTGACATAGGCTACTTTTTATCCCGGATACATTGACAGATCCCACGGAATGCGCAATAAAGGCTTTGCTCAAAAACTACTGCACAGATTTTCATGCAATTTTCATCAATAGATAGAGTGATTCTTGAGCAAGATTTTGCGGTATTTTTTATCTCGGAAAAACGGATAGTCCCACGGAAAGCGCGATAAAACCTTCGCGCCATAAACCGGCTTCCGCGCATACTCGTATGTAGCCGTGGGCAAAAGCTATGACCCTTAACCCTCTATGGACCCAATCCCGAAATCCACGCAGGCGAAGCCGCGGGCAGAAAGCTAGTCTACTATAAAATAGGTAATAAGTACACATTCTTTCTATCAATGGAAGTCATAAAAAAACAGCTAAAAGCCTAGCTTTGCGGAAAATAGAACCTCTGCGGATAAATAGAAAAATCCAAACGAAAACGCCAGCGTAATATGTGATATATATTTCATAATTGACCAAATTATTAGGTCTTATAAGTTCATAAAATTGGCGTTTTTATTAAAGATATTTGCATTTTCATAATTACCAGTTTTACATATTTATTTAATAACCAAGTAAGCAAATAACATAAATTTGAAGGCAAAAAATTGTTTCCAAATATTTTCAACAAATAAAGTAAAAAATTCAAACAAAAATAAATTGGAACTATATACGAAATTGTTATTTATTTAGTTAATCAGAAAAAAAACTAAGTTTTAAGGGAAATTGAAAATTTCACAATGAGGTTAAAATGAAAAGTTAAAACTTGTCATAATAAAGTGTACAAAATAAGGAAATTCCATAGGAACATAATTTGATAAAAACCAGACCATAAAGAAACAAACTAATTACAGTGTATGTCATTTAATTCTCGTGTAACAGATTTTTGTGTGAATATAGATAGATGCTTATACGGTAACTGAATAAGAATACACACGCCACTCCCTTTCCTCCTACTCTTCTTTCTCTTGTTCCCAATTTTATTTGGGGTCGGCGCAACATAACTTTCTCTTCCACTCTCCGCTATCACTAGACATTTCGATACTCACTCCCTTCTTCACCATATCAACAGACAAACTATCATTTCTTCGGTCTTCTTCTCCCCACATGTTACTAGTAACATGGTCACTCTTTCTTCTTAATATGTGAACAAACCAGGAAAGTTTGTTTTCTCCCAGATTATCAATAATAGGACTTTCAGACGTCCCCTAATATATTCCATTCCTCACTCTATCCTTTCTTGTCACTCGACACATCTATCTTAACATACGCATTTCAGCAAAATTCCCTTTCCTAATAAATTTTATATAAATAAAGAATATATTGATTGCTAAATAAATAGAACATTAGAAAGCTAAATGAAAAGTTTATCAAACTCCAATTTCGCTTAGCAAAAGTACAAAATTCAAGTGCTTTTTGATTCCGCCCGTTATGAAACATTCATACAACGAAATTCTATCAAATAGAGTTGAAATGTCAGTAGTTTTCAAAAGCGCCAGTTTTAAGCTCGCTCGTATTTTGTCAAAGCGTATTTTTCAAATGAAATTTAAAAGTAGTCTGTGGGGCGTGATGCAAAACGTGAAGTTAGAAGACACGGCGAGCGGCCTTTTGTGTGTGTTCATCCAAATGACAGCTTGTTGCCAGATGTAAAAAGCCCGAAACAGAAAATTCTCTGTCCCCTACTACGAGTATATGAACTCGTCAGAAAGTTATTCTCGAGTTAATATTATAAGCATCTGTGCAGTGATATACAAGATATCTTAAATATCTGGTAAATATAAGAAATATAAAAGGCAAATTACTTTTAAATTAAGTATTTCAATTACCAAATAACTTTCTGGAATGATATCTAAAATACTAGATAAGAAATACGTACCACTTGAATACTTTTTAAAGATAAAATACTTTTGTGAAACAACAACATTTTTACGTTACATACTTTGTGAAGTCAAAATATTGTATTTTTTTTTATAGCTTCGATCGACCAACCAATCTTTTACGTGTGTCGGTCAAACATATACGAGTATTTTTAAGCCGATAACATTTATTAGAAAAAATTGTGACGCCACCTATCAATTTGCCCCCGAGACTAAAGATTCAATAGAGCGTTCAGTTTTATCTACGACAATATAATTATATTTAAATTTAATGTCTCCTAAGATGCCACAATAGAATTAGTTATCTATTAGTGAAAGTATTTTAACAAACATAATATCTATAATACACTAAATACCAAACAACAGGTATTTAAATACAGGATACAATAAAATTTAAATAAAGTTTAATTGTTACAAGATGAAAATTCTTCTCTAATAAGGAGAATCTTAGATACGTTACATCTCTGAATCTGTGCAATACTAAGCTGGGGTTTGGCGACTTACGGAAATCTCCATCCACTACCACGTCCCACGGGGTAGGTTCGAGACACCTGATAGTAGAGATGTGTCAATCTTTACAGAAACGACTCAGTAAGTCGTTTCTTTCAAATGTTTCCCTGATTCAAATCTCTAACAGCGCTTCAATTGAATCATTCGCTCAATTTCATCTCGGTTTCAATCGGCACGTGGCGCACGATTGAGATAAGTAAATAGTTCAGAGTCAGAGCGCTTCAGATCACGTCGCTCAATTTTTTTTTATAGGATAGGGCAGCAAACGAGCAAATGGATCACCTGATGGTAAGCGAGATGCGTTGCCGGCCTTTTAAAAGGGAATGAGGGGGGGGGGTTGGGCCTCCGGTACCCTCACTCACTCGGCCAAACACAGCGCAAGCGCCATTTTACGCCGGTTTTCTGTGAGGCCGTGGTATCACTCCGGTCGATACGGCCCAATTCGTGCCGAAGCATGGCTCTCCCACGGTAAGATTGCATCTCGGTATCATTAGATACGCGACGCTCACACGATTGACTCAGAGTCACTGATACAAATGAATCAATATCAATATTTATATCAGTGTATTTGTATCATATATCAGATATCAGAATATTTGTATCAGTGACTCTGAACCGATTAAATCGGTTCATCAAATGATGCAAATGAAGCACTGTAATGATTCGAATCTTTGTACTGATCCAGATACAAATGATCCAATCTCAACAAAGATACATTTTTTCCGTCATTACCTGATAGGTACGCCGAAGCATTGTAAGCATTTGTTACTAGTTACTAGTAAATTCTATCTTTCGCACACGTCTACGTAGAGGTCAAATTTGATATACCCACTAATATTATAAAAGCGAAAGTTTGTATGAATGGATGTATGTTACACTTTCAAGTAAAATGAAATGAATGGATTTTAATGAAACTTTATAATAATATAGGTTCTACATCATAATAAACCATACGTTACAATTTATAAAGATATACACCATGTCAATATTAGCTAATCGAAATACTAAACCTAAACGGATGAAGTCGCGGGCACCAGTTTTTAATAAATGTCGAATTTAGTATATACTCACGACGATTATCGGATTCAAATAGACTATTAGGCCATCAGGCCTAATAGTCTATTTGAATTTAAAAACAGGAATTTTGAATTTAAAAATATAAAAACAGGCGCATTTGCCATCAGGCAAATGCGCCAGTATCTCAGCCTTACCATCACCCAAAAGACATTCAAGACAAAACCCAGTTATAACAATTGCCTCAACCAGAAAATGATTACATTTATCTAACAGTTATTTTGTTGCATATTATCATAAAAACAAAAACAATAATAATAATACTCTCTTCAGCTTCAATTAGTCGTTTTTATTGCTAGTAATACGATTTCAATATAAATGTCAGGACTACCAGCCCCCGTACCATGAGCAACGAAATAAGATACTATAAAGCGTTTATACTACAACATATCCGCCATCTTGAAATTTATCGCTTATATTTTGACAGTTCGATGTGATAGATGCATTATCATATCAAGTTTCGGCGATCATGCTACGGGGGTAGGTTTGTCTGCTTAAGTACTGTCTATCTGTTTCGCCGCAAGATCTTAAATTTTCACCTACTTTTATTTCCAACTACAAACATATTTATAACTCTTCTGGTGACGAGACGTTATTCCTCCATACCACACCAGTTAATATAATTAATTATATCCTCTATCACTACTTACAACTACTTTCAAATTTCCTCTACAATAATTCATTTAAAAAAAATAATACCAGTGTATAATTTTAATCACAGACTTAAACGCCAAGTAAGTTAGTTCTTCTTCACCTCTAAATGTATTTAACCCAACAGTATGAAGCTCTTATTTATTATTATGGCTACAAATTTAGACAAAACGATATTAGCCAGCTAAGCAAGCTCACATATATTATACTATTTTTAACATTTACAGCTGTAGTCTCTGATGTGATTGGTTGACATTTCTAAAATTCCAATGACATCAAAATCTAAAATAAAACAAAACTCTTTTTAGACTGACACATGTTTATTTTTGCTGCACGGTGTCCGGATGGATACCTTGGGCTTTCTCCAGCATATTGTATTTTTAGTAAGGCAAATTGCTGAGCATTGATTTATAGTAATAAATAGTTTGAAGGTAGTGTCACTAAAACTATTATCGCACAATAGTGTTCCAAATAAAAGCTACGTATAGAATAATACTCAGATATCAAGTTACACACCCATCATTTACCTTCCACGACGTAATTCAATATAAAAGGACAGGTCAGCCGTCCATCCTGCGGTGATCTCTGAAACTCAGCAGCTCCGCTGGGACGCAATGGTTGATTGAATGTCGGGAGACCAGGAGATACTGGGCAGAGAGACAACTGAAATGGCATACAATTTGACCGATTGCGCACCCGTTTCCAACTGAAGTTTGCATTGAGGTCACCTCTGAATGTTCTTTGATTGCTGTTTACAATTTAAATGCATTTACTGTCTGTCCAGTGTTGTATTTACCAAGTCTCTCTTATTTCTTGTTAGTGTTGCGTACTTTTTTACACTAAATTAATTTTTCTATTCCCTAGGCTCGAAGGACCATTCAATATATGGCTTAATTAGTAGGTACAAATGTCGGTTCTACGAAAATGTACCAACGTTATAGAAATGCGGTTCCATTTCTTATTTAAAATCCAAGAATCATCTCTAAACTACATTTCATTAAATATGCTATATTTTTTTAAAGATAACGACTAGAATGATAATAATTTAGTTTCTTTATATCTCTAAAACATTTAAATTGTCTCAACAATTTATCGAAAGATCTTCCAGAAAGTCGTTACCTAAATATGTTATCTACTGTTGTTACAAAGACTTTCATATATTTCTATATTCAATTAACAATGTGTTACCGTTTTGCCTTTTTACAGATTTATATCAATTGTTAAAAGTACTCTTATGAAAAAAGGTTGATATATATTTTAATGACTCGATAGTTACGTTGACAAATATTTAATAGTAACACAATGAAACTATAGCTTTTATAGATATAATGTGAACTTTTTTAAAGAATTATTGCCAGCCATTAATAATTTTAATTTTAGTTTCTTTATTGTTGTATGTATCACTTTTGCCAAAAATAATCCAGTATTGTAAACGTCTTTTTTTTTGTTTTGTTATAAATTTAATAATGCAATGAAATTTTAACAAAATTCTCAGATTAACTTTTCTGTATAGTTACACACAAGGTACATATTTTTGTGAAAACATGATATCCTATTTTCATAATTTGTCCAAATATCCAAACCCTTAGGATTTCTTGCTACATTTTACACTTAACAATGCATATACAATAGTCAGTATTGTGCGTTTAATATTATAAATGTGTCTAGTTCACTTTAGTGAAATTTCAAAAGCGAGGTTTGCATTTTCCGACACTAGAATAATAATAGAGATACAAAGGAGTTAATGAATCGCAAAAGCGGCGAATTAACCGTTTGAAAGGACATTCAAACCAGGAAACAGTGTGTATAAAATGGATTGTTTTGTCGTTTAAATGTATATTTTGTATCATACACTTAATTTCATAACAGTTCTCTGTCACTCAGAACCAAATTCGTAGGACATAAGTATCTTGGAGCACTTCGTGCGGTTGGTCCCCCGAGCCAAAAGGGTGGCGGTTGCATGCGTCGACGTATGCGTCGCGGCGTGTCGACTAGGGGAGCGATAGGGGGAACGTCCCGGAACCCATGCACGAAGTGCCTGGGCGGGAGTGGCACCGACGGATTGTGGCGGCCTGACGTGCGCAGCTCAAATTACGGAGCTGCACGCGCCAGCGGGCCGTCGGTGCCGTACTCCCGCACCTCGAAGCTTGGCTCCACGGGAAGGAGGAGGTCACCTACCGATTGACTCAGATACTCACCGGGCACGGCTGCTTCGGTGAGTATCTGTGTCGAATAGAACGGAAGGGATGCCACCACTGCGCATCCGACCTCAACTCGGCCCATCACACGCTGGCGGAGTGCCCGGCGTGGGCCTTCGAGCACCGAGTCTTGGTCGCAGAGATCGGGCGAGATTTGTCTCCGCCGGCATTGATTGCGGCAATGCTGGCGGACGGTTGGAGGGCTGTGGCCTACTTCTGTGAAACAGTGATGCTCCAGAAGGAGGCGGCGCCGGGCTCGGTAGCACAGCTGCGGCGTCGTCGCGGATCGCCGGCGGGCGCGAGGAAGTCGCGCCCGCGGATACGGCGACCCGGGAGGGCCCACGCTCCTCCCGTGGCCAGGGGGCGTCGTCGGTAGAGGAGATCGAGGGAGGTATTGTAGCCTCCCCTCCCATATCAATCCATAAGATTAGTATTGAAAATTTTTCACATGGAAAAATGCGTGCTTGTATTAAAACTGTATGGATTAAAGGAGTGTATTATAATATAACATTTTAATAAAAATATTTTTAATGTTATATCAAAACATTATGTCATCATCTTACACACATTAAATTTTGTGTTTTTTATACCTATATTATTTGCATTCTTTTTTGATATTGTTTTTATTGAAATTGTTCTTAAATACTGTATTGTTAGCAACGGACAACTAGGTACCGATAAAAATATGGCTATTTGCGATAGCTTATTAATAAAAAAAAAAAAAAACAGTTTTCACTCGTTATCATTGCTGTTAGCTATCCCAATAAAATGAATAAAAATAAATATTTCTTTGTAACAACATTTATGTAAATACAAATTTTTATTCATAGATTTTGGAAGTAACAGTTGATTACAATGTTGGAATATATTACTAGCTTCTCCGTAAAATACGATATAGTAAGCTCATAAGGTGTCATTATCGCAAAACCCGTGGTCTTATTTTAGGCGAGAAAGATATAGTTTCTATATAACTTTTCATTTTCTATACAAGACATTTTGGCTAGTCGTAAGTAACAATTTTAATGATGATGGGAACAAGTTTGTCCTTGACTGTACAACTATTGAGAAGCAGTGATTACTTAGACAACAAATCACTACAAAGCTATATGAATTAGTTTTTATGGTGACAAACTTAATAAGATCCTGATGGCTTGCGGATCATATTCATTATTATAACAAGAGTCGCACAAATATTTATTTATATAATAATATTTGACCAATGCTGGCATTTTTATATCATTAGTCTATAACATTTAGAATAAAAGGACTTCCATCAAATAAAAATTCTATAACAATTGAACTTCATCAATAGATGCTTAGATGCATTTTGTTTGCTTATACACAACGAATAAATTTGTTTCAGTTGTATATCAAAATTACAATTCTTCAAAACTTTAACCATTATAGAAATACAAACAAATATTAAACATTAAAATCAGTTAAATATTCGACAAAAATTACAGCAACAAAAATGTATCTTCTCGCTAAACGCCAGACCTCAACCGCAACTTAAGTAGCAGCGTAGCACGTTCGTAACAGCGTAGCAATGTCTACGGCGTAGCTCGTAGAATACAGAGCTGTTTGCCTAATTTCGAAGAAGAGTCTTTGCTTAAGGCCTGAATAATTTTATAGTGTTATAAAATTGCTCACATGAATTTTGTCGAGGCGTGTTGAAATTTTCTTTAATAAATAAATTGATTAAGCGTTATAATTATAGTTAGAAAGTAACTAAATCTGTTAATATTGTTCTAATAATATTATAAACGCGAAAGTTTGTATGGATGGATGTTTGTTAGTCTTTCATGTAAAAGCTACAGATTGGATTTCAGTTATACTTTACAGTAATATAAACAAATTACACATCAGGATAACACATAGACTACAATTTAGAAAGATATACGCTAATATAAGCTACTCTAAATACTAGCCTGCGCAGATGAAGTCGCGGGCATGAGCTAGTGAGCTAATAATTACTGATGATCCTATATAATATATTTTTTTTTTACTTATCTTAAATGTTCAAATATATCTATTCATAAAGGCGACATAATAATAATAATCTAGTTATAATAATATTAATATAAAATTATCGACGTATTTGTTAGTACATATAAAGTTTTATTTAATCACTTGTTAATTTTTTTTTTTTTTAATTTTTTTTTTTTGCCTTCCAATTTGTGGTAATACTCGTAGTATTGTCTGTCTTTACTCGTAGTATTATTGTCTTTAAGTATGTTCCAAATCGAAGGTACTACTTTTATTTGACTACTCTGCAATAGTACAGAGCTGAAAATTATACGTTGTATGCATAAAATTTTAAGTTTTCGATATAATTTCAGCATAATTACAATTTAAAGGTGAAGTAGGTAAATGTATCTGATTATTTCATAAACGTATGGTTTTTTTAAATAGTTTTTCATTGGAATGAATCAATCGAATTAATATTGTTCTTATGTATGTATGTGGATTCAAAGCAAAAACAAACATACATACAAATAAATTACGTAAATTGGGTCGTTGCTTCCTACTGAAAGGTTAATAGCTAACTGATGTAAACATAAAAATTGAAAGGAAATAAAATTATGAATGCCATTTCAAATCAAAAATGTTAACATCCGCATTCAAAAGAATACATAAATAAAAAGCAGATCGACAGCCAAAGATCTCGTTAGCGAACGCTCTTTAGTAAAAAAATATCCAGTCGCCAAAACTAGGGCGCTGTTTTTACATTGAAAAATTTAAATCTATTGATGCTGAGCGTTTCATGGGCTGCGCTCTTCATTTTTCATGGCTCGCGGACATTAAAAAAATACATATATCAGTACAAAATCTGCTCGCGATTTTTAGTGACGTGTAAATGTGTCGAATAAACAAGTCAGATTGGCGGGCGATTTATCTTGTGAAACTGTTTTTGCTGCGCACAAAAACGCTTTGAACTTTCTGTAGTGCGCTTTAATGTACAGTCTTCTATAAAATACATTTTTTTTCTATTTTACATAATTATCAGTGATCACTTACCGCTTTAATAGACTGTACCTAATATAGCCCGCTTGATATGTCTACCGTCTAATGGAACTACCATTATCCATCATATCATAATCCTCATTTATTAGTTAGTAAGGTTGTATTTCGCCACTGTAAGATAGTGCGGCTTAGGAGGTTCTTTTTTAGTTTTGTTGCAATAGTCTGAAGGATCTTTTCAATCACCGTAGCAGTGTCGTATTAATATACCCAACTTTTAGCTTTCCCATAAGAATCATATTTTCCTGCGGTATACTCGTAAATTATCTCACAACCTTACTTGGATCTCAAACTATTCCCATGTCAAATTACATCATACTGTTTTTGTTAGAGTTACCCACATAAAACATTCTATATTCTTTCCCGTATCTCTACATAGTATCTCTATATTAGTTTTTATTTTTATTTTACACACTTTTGCAATTTTAGTATTAGTAGATTAAATTCTAAAACCTCATCGTGAACATATACACGGGTTCCAAGGTGTCGCCAACTCCGAGGTCCCGGGTTCGAGTCCCGTTAGGGCAGATGTTTGCGTGATAAATGCGAGCATTTGTATCTTAGTCATGGTTGTTATTATACATTTCTATCAAAAATATTGGTATATGTAAAATATATGTATGTCTATCCGTTACCCTAGATCCCATAATACAAATCGAATCAGATCACACCTTTATGAAAAATTGAGACAACCAAAATTCAATGACTGACAGTTAAAAAAATATTAAAAATTCGATAGAAAAGAACTTTAATCTTAGTGTATTTACTCGTAACTGTGAATTTGCTCAGAGAAACTTTTCAAAAGGATTTTTTTAACTTTAGAAAAGGATTTTTGTATGTCGCAGTATATCAATAAATTATATAGCTGTCACAGCATTTCTTAGATTATATAGCCATATGATTATTTTCTGGTTTCATTTAAAACGTCAGGCAAATGTTTCCTGGGTGAAATCATAGATGGCGTAACTAGAGGAAGTGATCTTTTGTTGACATTGACATTTTATGTAGTGGGGAATTGGACAGATGTTGCGAAAGGTGGAGACATTATTGTCACAGTTATTGCCATTAATAAAATTACTTACTTACTTGTCACAGTTGCTGAACGCATCGGACGTGTCACGTGATCGTGTGTGGTTACGCCATCTTGAGATCGCCACGTTTTAAATCGCAAAACATTAACATCATCATAGTCAATTTCGCATTTATAACTACGAGCAGTCGTCAGATATATCGTAACTTAACGGCTGTGCTTATAATTTTTTTGCGACCGAAGCCTAAACAATGGAAAGGTTCCGAAAAGATATCGATGACGCGACATATATATATGTAATTAAAGTACTGCGCAACTCTGTATAGTGTTACATAGAATAGGTGAGAATCAGTGGAGAAGCTTATTACATATGCATAAGATTATGTACAAAAACACATAAAACATCCAGACAACCAAAGAAAAGCACGGGCTACGAATCCGTTTTGTAACGTAGACGGTAGCCGTCAAGCCAGCGCATCGCAACTCGTTCTACGAGTATAAATTTCTGTGAAATAAAGACAGGCGACGTGTCGATCAATTGACATTTTTATGATCAAAACTGACAGCTAAGAAAAAACTCTTCTCTTTACAAGACTTTACGGTAGTGGAGCTTAGATTATTTTTATAAATCATCCTCTCGCCTACTTTTTCTGTGTTCGACAGCGTCCATGGTGTGCATGATCGATTGGTAATATCGCTACAATTTTAGCAACAAATTCTTGACAGTAATTTTAAATTTTGTTGTATATTTTATAGTTGGGTTTCCACGTTAATAAAAATCTGATGGAAAGTATCGTGTAGAAAAAATAAACATGCGTAGAAACGTCGCTTACTACTTTTGTCTGAGGTTGACTAGGAACATGCAACCAAATTGATCAAGTCTATAGTTTTTTCTTCTCTTTATTCTAACGACTGGCGATTTCGCTTGACAAACCAACGCTGCTTGTGGTCTAGCGATCTTTTTTGATCTTGAATACGTATGTGATGTTAATTTTCTGAGTAAACGTATGTTTCTCTACTTTTCATTTGTATTCATTATGTTGGAAAAAGGGTTATGCAGTTTTAAATATTTTCACTTTGAGTTATTCTTACTTTCAACTAGATTGTGCTTTTTAAATAATAGTAATAATATATTTTATAAACGGTATGTTCACTTCAACCCCTTTACTCATAAATGTCATATAATATCTGTACACACTGTATCCTATCTTTTTATTCGTAAGTTAAATCGGCAATAAAACAGAACAACCTTAAACTGATTAATGTATTTCAAAGATAAATAATGTTTAAAATTAAGACTATAATTCATTTGTTTTATTTATGTATTCAAATTCACGTGGATGAATTTTAGAATACGAAAATGTGAATAGTATAAAAGCTGTCGAAATGTTCTGCAATATTGCTCAATGCAGAACCGTCTGTACCGACTATGGTAACTACTAACAGTGAAAATGTTTATTGAACCCTACTGTTATCATTTTATTATTACAAATATAGTATCTAATGCATTGAATTACGATAGAATTTTGAACGCCTTTCCTAGCTCGTAACAGTTAAGAAGTTCTTATTTAATTTGAAAAGTACCATATATTAAACAAACAACTCTGCAATCCAATGCATACAATGTAGATAATAAACACTCGAATTAAACTATCTATTTGTAAATTCATCCCAGACTTACCTACTCCTTGAGCGCTCAAAGGATACGCTCGCAACATTTTAACACTAGGTAAGCGTCAGTAAAGTAAGCGCGCTCAAGAACCGTAAGCTACGGGGCGCTATTACACCGACTTCCTCAGGAAATCTTGAGTACACGTCAAAGTGAGCGACCGTTAACTACAAAGTGGTCTGATACTGCATCACGAACTGTAGCCTTAGAGCATTCTGCGGCATTTTTATGGAGCACTTTTCAACTCGACTGTAATGAAGTTTGCTGAGGCGCTGACAGTTTATTGTTTGATGCAAGTTGTAATGCTGTGTTTTTGGCAGCGACAAATTACCTTTACCTTACATAGAATTCCTTAATAACAATATACTACTTAACATTATACTAATATCTACGACGACCTCCATAGTCGAGTGGATAGTACACCAGTTTCAAGGTGTCGCCATCTCTGAGGTCCCGGGTTCGAGTCCCGGTGGGGGCAGATGTTTGTGTGATGAATGCGAGCATTTGTACCTTAGTCATGGTTGTTGATATATATTTCAATAAAAATTATTTATATATGTGTAATATATGTATGTCTATCCGTTACCCTAGATCCCATAGCACAAGCCTTACAGAGCTTAGTTTGGGCTAGGCTAATTGGTGTAAATGTAACAAATATTTATGTATTTATTGATTTATCTAATTTCATAGCCTAAAAGTTCCCTCGAACAAAATCTTGAACATTATACGCTGAGAACTTCCTTTTTTTAGCCTCTGAAAACTACGTTTATTGGACGCAGGTGTAGCTTACCTTCGATACTAACGTCAAATGCAATATGTTCTGTCCAACTATATTCTAAAAACCAATCCCTATGCTTCTGTAATAAATATAATTTATTCTGTAATGCTTCGTCTTATGCAATTTGCAGGCAGGTATATCCGACGTTTTTAGGCAGTACCCATTACCCAAACTGTGGACTGACATAGATTCAATTAGCTTCGCTATACGAACCCCAGGGGCAATATTTGATGCTGCATAGTAATAAATGTTGCCACTCAAGGGAATAGCACCACTGGATACGGCATAGTTTCTATACTTACCATAAACATAAGGTTCAAAATGCATCAGCAACTTCCAGCGTTACTTTACTGGAGATTCCACTTTGATACACGCTTCGTGCTTCGTGCATATATTTTTCTACGAAAATTGTAAACTCACCCCGCAATACAATTTTTATTGTCGAGTTGGCTTACATTTTAAATGTGAGCCTCTCCGGACGTATTCGTAGTACGGAATAGTTTTATGTAATGCTTGGAGTCTAAATTATTTATTTACAGAAACACTTTGCGAAATCTAACAGAAAATAATCCTGCCAGTACAACGTACAACGTTAAATATTGGACAAGTATTTTTAGAGTTCGTGTTCGTGTTTCTTAAAAAAATGCCTATAAAGGTCATTTTTAAATGAGGTTGACTATGCTGACTTAATAAACTGGCCCGCTAAAGGAAAAGAAACATCATATTATGCATATAAAATATATTGTGATAGAAATATATCTTAAACAAGCTTAGAGCCAATTTCTTTTCTCTGATCATGCACGTACAAGGTTTTTGTTCTTTTAAACTTATATCTGTTTTGACGCCAATAAGTGTCATGTTGAATAAAGATTATTTTGTTTCATTATTTTTGTTATGATTACTTTACCGTCTCTCAAAAGAAAAATGTGCACATATTCTCGATAGTTCATATATTGGTGGATTGGTCAAATGTTTTTCTACCCTTTAGTTTACCTAGACTGTTATATATATGTGGAGGTCTGTATAGCCTCTGGCCACGTGGTCTTGGGTAACTAGATACGTCATCTCTTGTATCCATAAAATGTTCCATGCTCACAGTCAAGAGCTCTTTTTTTTTGTTCCCCTGTGGCGAGCCGGCGGTTACGTGAGGCTCTCCTCCCCAGAATGGGGAGGCCTACCCACTAAAAACCTCAGGGATGGTCTTCCTCAAGCATGTAGGGAGCCCCCGGGAACGCCAAGCGACAGCCGGGAACAACAGTCAACGAGCTCTATACACAATATATAGAAAAGAGACAGATCCAGTAAATCTAATTCTCGGTGTTCATGTAATTAGGTTCAGTAGCATAGTAGGTTATATAAGTAAGTAGGTACCGACGACGGCCTGTATTAATAATATCGGCTTACCCTCGGCTCGTTGCTCAGTTTACGCTCTACGTGAACATCATACAACGCATATACAAAATTATTAATATACACTATAATTGTGCGTGCAGACCGTACGTTAATTGAATCAGTATTTTCATGTTGGTAACTATAACAGAGAATTTCTTTACTACCACGGTGTGAAACCAACAGTGAAGCCCGTGGCCAAAGTAACATTCGATTTCGTATCGTTAATAAGAAATATATGGGAATGATTCCGCAATTTGGAATCGAATTCATACATTGCCGTTAAATATTGAAACGATTTTGGTAATGCTTCAAACGCGTATGATACTTTGTCTATAGGCTCTAGGTCGTCTGTTTGTAAGCGATCACCAAAACTGGACATTAACTTAATCCATTGATTGCTTACGGAAGACGATGTTTTCATTTGCAGATTAACTTAAATTTAACTGATTAGTTATCTTTCGTTAATCTTTATGAAATCTGATAACCGATAATCCTAATAAGTACTTCAAAATCAAAACTTTGTAAGACCAAATATTGACTGTAGAAAATAACATAATGAAATGTGAATATGTTTGAACATATAAAGGATGTTTGGTTCAGTCTATTTATCTGAGGTCAGCTTCTAATTGACGATTCTGTAAAAATACAGAAAAATAATCAAAAATAGGTCTAGTTAATTCTTTCTCTTTTTTGACGACCTCCATAGTCGAGTGGATAATACACCGGTTTCAAGGTGTCGCCATCTCTGAGGTCCCGGGGTCGAATCCCGGTGGGGGCAGATATTTGTGTGATGAATGCGAGCATTTGTACTTTAGTCATGATTGTTGATATATATTTCTATAAAAATATTTATATATGTATAATATATGTATGTCTATCTGTTACCCTAGATCCCATTGCACAAGCCTTATAGAGCTTAGTTTAGGCTAGGCTAATTGGTGTAAGTGTAACAAATATTTATTTATTTATTTCCAGTACAAAAGGTCTCGCACCGTAGTCTTATGAACCAATGGCATAAGAGCTTTAACGAGCACGTATAAATCTATCTAAAGAATATTTTTTTGATTTGAATAGACAGCGTAAGTGACATTATTTTATAAAATTTTAACATACAAAAAGAAAATTATCATAATTCAAGCAACATATGGATGCCTCCCTTCAATTTTTTGTTTTACCCGATCGGGTTCACAATGTTAAAAAAGTATAGAGTTTAAAAAAGTCTATATATCCCTATAAACTGTGTCATCAGCATGCCATAGCCCCTTTTATCAAATAGTATTTACGTTTCACGAGTCCAGAACAAAACATCATCGAAGTAAGACAAAGAATGTAAACAGCAAATGGCATCTTTTTGTAGGGGAAGCTTCGCAAATGAATGCAAAATGGAAACGTGCCGCGGTAACTCGGAAGAGAATTAGTTGCGCGAAAGTACTTTTTTAAAATAACATCAAAAGAGACAACAGTAACTTCGTGTTCAGACTTCGTGTCTCAGACTATTCCGAGTTCTTTCAGTAATATCAGGTCTTTGGCTGGAGTCTATGAGTAATATGAAATAGTCCAACAGAAATTAATCCTATGCTAATCTTGCCATTCTTGCTAATGTCATAGTTTTGACAGATAAACTAAGGCTATGACACCTGTCAAATAAGGCTTCTTAGCTTGTGCTGCCTTTAGTAAAGTAACAATTTACAACGTAAACAAAGTAAAGTATTCTTGTTTCTCGATAAGATATATGCCCATAAAGGCATTTTTATAAGTATCCAGGTCCTATATAGGACCTGTGAAGAAACTCAATGAGTTACGTGACTTCGACAAGCTCGAACTGTACGAGTGTGTTGGTAGTGTGACAACCATATGGCGCTCTCCGTAATCGATGGGGAATCTTTTGATTATAAACAAACTTGTAGATTCTCTGTATTGTGAGATGAGAGCAAACTAATACAATATTATGAGGCCGTCCGTAATGGGAGTCAAGCCGTCAATTGTTTTGAACTCGCCGCGTCAGCAGCGGCGCATTCGTCATTCAAAGCCTGGCACACACGCCATAAATAAGAAAGGAGGCGAACTTTCAATAAGTTCGTCACAGTAATATGTTTCGTTAAAGCATAAACGCAAATGTTAGTTAGGGCAACCTCAAATCCTTTGGGGAAGTATATGAGTTGTAATAGAAACTGTAAAAAATAAAATGAACTAAAAAGTTAAAAATAAATTATTAACACTAAAACTTTTCACCATACATAATTATTCAATTTCGTCCTCCCTGTTTATCATAGTCCCCATTTATAAATAAAGCGTGTTACATTTAATACAAAACAACATTTTCCTCAAGCTATCACAATGTAACATGCTTTTATTTATAAATGGGGACTATGATAAAGAGGGGGGACGAGATTGAATAATTATGTATGGTGAAAAGTTTTAGTGTTAATAATTTATTTTTAACTTTTTAGTTAATTTTATTTTTAACTTTTTAGTTCATTTTATAAACAAATAATAAAAGCTTGTTTTTAAAAAGGTTTTTTTTCTTTAATTTTATTTTTAACTTTTTAGTACCTCTACAGACTTGCTGAGGACAAGCCCTTTCATTTGATACCCATATTGTAGGAACGAATAAAAGAAAATTATCCGCCATTTTTGGTGTTCCGCCGTATTGGATTAAGAGTGACGTAACATTATTTTTTTGTAGTTATTCTTGGCAAGCCCTTTTATTTGATACCCATATTGTAGGAGTGCATTAAAAATAATTGGTCCGCCATATTGGATACGCCGCCATGTTGGATTTAGAATGACGTCACACAGTTAGTCATGCATTGTCATCCGAACTAAACGTGTATACCAAATTTCAGCTCAATCGGAAACCGGGAACTGGATCAAATTTAAGTTGCAAGATTTGATTACAGACAGACAACGGGACAGGTGAAAGTAAATAAAAGCTTGTAATAAAAACCATTTTAATCTATGGTACAAGTGATAAATGCATAAAATTCGAATAAAATTTGGTGAACTGTACAATAAACGAACATTTAATACTAGTGAGTTCCCATTGTTTGTAAAAAATAATTTATAAAGATAAGTAAGCTTGCTAAGTGTAATTATATAAGTTTTGAAATAAAATAAAAATAATAATTAATCTTATTGTCATAATTTGAGATGGAATGATAAAAATGGAAGCGTTAAAACTAATTACAGTATTTATAACATAATATGACATATTGGTATTGTTACGCCGGTGGCTTAGTAAAACTTCAAAAGTGATTTTCTGTGACTTAGAAACGTTTTCAGCAGGCTGAAACGTCGTTTCAGGCCGTTTCAGAAGTAGCTCTTTCACATACTAAAAAAATCTAAATTACACCCAAGTTACAGTAGTTTTCAGGCGCCTGAAACATGTTTTCAGTACGTTTCAGGCTACCCTCTATCCAACGCCGTCCCCATATGAGCCTACTTCAGTAAAAGGACATAAATTTCAATAGGAGTGAAAGAAATAGCAATAGTAGAAAGAGACAGATATAGTTGAAACATTCGAGAAGTATTAGAATGAGAAAACATAATTAGGAAGAGATAGACAAACTCAGAATATTCGAGAAAGATAGTACGGGAATATTCGAGTATTGTGTAACAAGGATAGCACAAGGAAGAGACAGTTATACTCGAAACGTCTCGAACGCGCGACGTCATTCCTACGCGCTTATGTATTGGACTACACATTCGAGTGTGTCCGCGAATGTTCTGGCAAGAGTGGCACGTACCTTAGGGGACTATATAAGGCTGTGTCCGGCCGCCGGGGAGAGTATTGTTTTGCGATACAGTGCGAAAACATCTAAGAAGTGATATTGGAGAACTAAGAAGCGACTTTCAGTGCTTTCAGTGAAGTGATTAGTGACTGTTAGTGTACTAATTAATAAAAGTTCAGTGTTTTGGTAGACCGCCGTTTAATTTACTGACCCCAGCTCGTAACAGTATTATGAAAATTACTTAATATACAATTAGGACTAGTTCATTAAATATGAATTGATGATGATGCAATTCTTGACCCTGATCGAACACGGTCAAGAATTGCATTAGGGCTTGCTTCTTCAATAACCGGGTTGACGCAATGACTTACTTATTAAGGTTTACCAATCCAATAAAACCTTTAATTAATAAATCTCAATGAAATATTGGAATTTATAAATTTTCACAAATCGAAAAAGTACTTATTAAAATAGCAACAAATATTTTAATTAATATAGCGGTATAAATATTTCTATAACTGCACGTTTAATGATTGTAAGTTTTTTTTTTCTGACTAATACATTCACTATAAATTGCAAAAGTTGCTGCAGGCGTGTGTTTAACTGAATAACGTAATAATTTGTTTAGAACTAAATAAGACATTTATTATAATATTTTTTTAAAACAAACTCAGAAATAGTTTAAATACAATGAAAGAGAACATAATCTTTTAAAGTAATTATGTACGTACATACAAATTATATTAATATTTAATTGACATTAAATTTAAAAGATGAAAAATAATACGTACCGAACTTCTTGCGTCTGTTCTTACTGACAAGGTAATTCGCGAACAAGTTAAGAGTTTTAAACAATTTTAATTTTATTACTCAGAATTGTATTTTGATTATAAGTTGCGTAAATTTCTGAATTCAGCACAAATCTACAGCGTTTACTTACTAACATACTCGCACATATAAATCGCGACAGAACGAATTCAAGGTTACGTTGCTAAATCTGTGCTCAAATGTCAAATATATCAGACACGCCTGTTTGAGCTAAATCCCTTTGCTGTCCCGATTTGGAAAAATATATTTTAGAAATCTTTTACATAAATCTTACTCTCAAATTGGGGATTAGATCTTTTACCTTCTTCACAGTAAGATAATGCTCTTAATGTCAAATAAAAGTTAATATATATTAATAACGTTAGTAAGAATAATGGCTGTAACTATAATAGATAATAGAGCAGATATTACAATCTTTTGTGCCTTTGAAATGAAGCCAGTACCCGATAAAAAAACATAACCAAGTTGGAAATAAACGTCTAAGCTTTTTCTTTTGTCGTAGAAAAAATCCA
Source organism: Scirpophaga incertulas (assembly GCA_036419045.1). NCBI lineage: Eukaryota > Metazoa > Arthropoda > Insecta > Lepidoptera > Crambidae > Scirpophaga > Scirpophaga incertulas. Next base: position 36,664,525 of record CM071627.1, read on the forward strand.
CCGCTTTGTAAAAAACTAGCACTTTCTTCACATAAAGTTTTGCTTTGCCGTTGGTTTGCGTTATAAAACAGAATGATTTATGAACGTGCACACAATTTAAGGATTTATTTAAAGTTGTTGTATCATTTAAAATTGCGTGGCATCCATGAGAATTCTCCGCCTGTCCTCACCATAAGGAAAAAAATATCTGTGACTCCTCTGGTGTTACGGGTAACCAAGGGCGGCAATAATAGCTTTCCTTCAGCTGATCTATTTACTTGATTGCCTGCTTATGATTAATTGCCCCCTTAATAACAACATGGCTGCAGCCGGACAAGTAGCCGTCATTGTTACGTCGTAACGTAATGTAAACAATTGTTCGCCGAGCAAACAATTGTTTATCGAGCTAACAAGTGCTTTAGCGGAGCACAAGTCCATTGTTGTCGACATGTTGTGTAAGCGTATTTGCAAGCTCAGTTTTAAACTTTGCGCCGGTAAAGTTTGTTTTGATAAGTCAATAAGTATTGTATTGTGTATTTCACTTTTATTTCGCTATTCTGTCGATTGTTGACACGTTACGGAATTTAGAACTTTGCTTGGGGAAGCATTAAAATTTTATAGAACCCGAAATGTGAAACATTATCTCTACCCGATTGCTTATAAGAATGTTATAAATATCTCTACTACCATAGACTTGATTTTGCGAGACAAATAAAAATAAACAGTCTGCCCTTCATCCTTCGATCCCGGGTCCTATAAGCTAAGGGTGAGAAAAATCTTTCGAGGTCGCCGTTGTTGATATCTGGAAACTTACCTTCTGACATCTTAAATAGGACATATAAAAATAAACATGTCTTCTTCAAATTTGTGATTAAAGCTGATTACTTTAAAACTAATATCTATAACTATAGTATGATTAAACATTATCCAGAAAATAAGTAAATGAGATCCTAATTAACGGGAGCAGAATACCTTAAAACTTTTATTATGCCTGAAGGCATCCATTTATTTCATTCTTCATAGTATAGAACACAGTCTTCATAGTATAGAACGGAATCACATATACGAGTATGTATGGTTTGTATTTCTAGCATCATTGATTCACATAAAGTTGAGAATACCTCTACAAAAAATCTCCACCAGATTGTACAAATAAACGATATCAAAATTTATTTTACAATAACTCAATGATAATTTAACAAAACTAATAAATTCAATAATAAAGTTATAGAAGTATTTGTGATAACAAATTATCATTCAGTTTTACTTTGAAAACAACGACAATCCTATTTCACGCCAGTTCCATTGCTGAAAAGCACAGTAATTATAGGCATTGTAAAGGAATGAATTACAGAGAAGGAGTTAATTTCTGTATCACTCGCTGGAAACATGAAACAAGATTGTTTCCGAATAATTCAAAATATAAAAGGATTATTCCTTATGTACCAAATAAAAACTGAGTCTTAAAACCTAGAAACACATTCAGTATCCACCGCATTCAGCAGCAAAGCAGTTTTTCCTCGAGTAAATATTGTATTAATATTTATTGGTAGTTAGCTCAAAAAGTAAACGAACCCGGCGGAGACAAGCCATTAATCTTGTGCTCTCCGCTCAAGGCGCCATGTTAATTGGAATACTTCGCACGACGCGAATACTTAAGCGCTGTAATAAGTAGTGATGGTCAACTCGATTTGCTTCAATCGAGTTCACTCGAGTTTCGCATGAATCGAATTAAATCGAAATGTCCTTAATTTGAATTGACTCTAGTTACTCTTAAATTGAGTTACTACGAGTACTGCTTCATTTGAGATGACTCTAGAAGCACTTAAATCGAGTTAGTCGAGTCGCGCTTAAATCGAGTTGATTTGAGTAGCATTCTCTATGAATCATACATAATCAACACAGATAATTTATGACTGAATTCGTTGACGATTAGAAGTCACTATAACGTTAATTGTATTATTCATCATAATTGTCCTGATATACATGTATTTATTAAGACAATTTATTAAATATTCGGCAAAATAGAATATAGTAAAAGCAAAAATTCATTTAGTGTATTAAATCGACTTCAGTTCGAGTTATATGAACTTGATCTCGAATGAAATCGAGTCATATATAACGACAATAGTATAGTCAATTAACGTTATAGTGACTTCTAATTGTCAACGAATTCAGACATAAATGATCTGTTTTGATTATGTACGATTCATAGAGAATGCTACTCAAAGCAACTCGATTTAAGTGCGACTCCACTAACTCAATTTAAACGCTTCTTGAGTTAACTCAAATTAAGCGGTACTCGTGGTAACTCATTAATTTGTTCCGGTCTGGGTGTTTGTGCATGTGAGATTTCTGTGTTTGTGACTGCACCCACGACACAGGATAAAAACTAGAGATGGGCCGAATACGGACTTTGCCGAACCTGTATAAACAGGTTTATACAGGTTCGCACTCAGCCATTTTTAGCCGAGGCATTGAGAAACGGTGATGATGAGAGTACTGACGAAAGCGATGACAATAATTGGGTGGCTCAGACTGTTGCAAATTCTACTCATGCAGATTTTTGGAGCTGTTTTGAAGAAGTTGCCTCAACAAAGCTACCAGCGATACCGACCGATAATTCAAAAACTGTTGCAACTGAACTGGACAAATATTTACAGGAGAACCTTCTACAGCTTCTAAGCTACGGTTTATTGCAAAATATTTATTATATATAATATATATTATATTTACATTTTGACGCATATTTATATCTTTTTGTTAGTTGCTTACTGAGAATGCTGGTATAGGATGTCAAACCGACAAATTACGAAACAACCTACACTCGTTATTTACTTTGTTTATTCGGTAATTATTCGGCAATGTAACCGAACTATTCGGCCGAATACGAACACTGAAAAAGTTGCCGAGTATGCCGAATACCGAATATTTACCGAATATTCGGCCCATCTCTAATAAAAACCATTGTGTGGGGCAATGATTTTAAAAAAAGTAAAAACTTCACTGTAACTACAATACGTAGTTTTTAACTTCAATCACAATCTGGGACCTCTACGAATAAACCGACCCGAATATTTCTCATTTTGTGACCGTCTCATTTTCCCATGACGTCTGTGCAAACAGTCAGTGTTGACACAGTGGAATTATGTTGACGAAGAATTTTTGGGGATATTGAAAATAATTATCCGCGGGCCGATGCTAAAGAGCAGAGGAATATTGACGTCTAAAATAATTTCGGTCATGAATGTAACATATCCTATTTTTAAAAGACATTAATACCCCAATCAAGAATCTCAAATCTACCTTAATTAGATCTTGCATCTTAGATAAGGAATTTCTCAATCATGTAGGCCCAGTGCGGAAAGACTTACTTACCGAGATACTCTTGAATTTCTACGTAGAAAGCAGATCATCCTCTTTAACTTTTATAATTATTATTGTTATAACTGGAATATGGTCTAGTTTAGAGGTTCGCAAACTGTTTTATGTCGTAGACCCGTTGCCATGTTTTTCGGTTTTGGGTAGACCCCTTTTTTTTTTTTTTTTTCCTGAGCAAAATGCATTAAATTGCATACCCCGGCTGTGGCGAGCCGGCGGTTATGTGGGGCTCTCCTCCCCAGAAGGGGGAGGCCTACCCACTAAAAACCTCAGGGATGGCCTTCCTCAGGCATGTAGGGAGCCCCCGGGAACATCAAACTTCCGGGAACCCCCAGCCTCCGCTCCCCTGCCTAGAGGGGAGCCCTCCTCGGGGGAGGCTACACTACCTCCCCCGGTCTCCTCCACCGACGACGCCCCCCGGCCCTTACAAAATTTTATGAACATTTATAATATTTTTTTTAATTTATAGGTACTTTTATATAATTTTATGTCTTTATATTAGAAGATAGTATAATATAAGTAAATGGGTACTATTATTGTATGTTGAGATCCATTATCGTGGACCACCGTTTTCATTTCATGGACCCCCAATTTCTTGTTTCGCTGACGCAGACCCCTTGCAGATTGTCATAAACGACTAGGGGTCGATAGAGATCACTTTGGCACTCACTGGTCTAGTCACTACTCTAGGCTGTGTCTCACCACATTATCCGATAAAGGTTATGTGGCGAGCGAGTGCACTCTATCACTCTATCTTAGCAAGCAATTAAAATTCCAGTCTATAAACTACAGATCCCTTTTCAGTGTCGTATTATTTCGTACATCGTCCTCTTTTAACTGAATCGCATTTGAAACTCAAGAATTGGGTAGATGACATTTTTTTTATTCTATACATAAAATAACAGCTCTCTTTTAGATGAGAAATATTGTAGAAGTAACGACGTATCTACGATTATTACTTTTGCAGATACAGCGCCATGATTACGGCGCTGTCGCGGCTCGCTCAAAAACGCTCCGTACAACTTACACTGCAATCGTGACGTCATAATTTTTTTTTTCCTCAGGAGAGGAGGCTGGGAATCCTCATGGATACCAACGCAACAGGCAAGCAGGGATGCGTTGATTATGTCGGACTCCTGGTGAATCGAGGCGGCTCGACCCAACAGACCTACCGACTAAACTCAGCCTGAGCCTTTGGTCCTAGAGACCCTACTGGCTTATATTGACGAGACGTCATAATTTACTAAAGTCGCCTAATTTATATGAGCGTATAAACAAAATTTCCAATAACTTTGTTATTTTTACGTTTATAGATACAGTTTCTACATTAAATAATGTTACAGTTAATGTGAGAGATTTCATTAGAATTTTGTCAAAAATAATTGTACTTTTAGAAATCTAAAAGCAATATTAATACAAAATTAAAGTGAAATTTCTATATTGACTTACGTTCATGAGATAGAAATTGCTCAACTTTGATAATCATGTAATAAAAATAGGCATATTCAGTTGTAGTCATCTACCCTATTAAGTTTCAAATGCGAATCAGTTCTAATCTTTTGATATACTCTTTTTGAATTCGTCTGACATTTAGAACTGTTTTGTAATTACAAACTACGCATATAATAATTTGGCGTAAATGCGCCAAATTACTAATTAAACGCAGTTCAATCTAGGGGCTAATAAAATCCAACCTCGTTTGAATCACCTACAATGATAGACGTGACGAATGTGAACTGCGTAGATTAGTTCTCAATTTAAATGTTAAACTAAGTCTAAGTAAGTCTCTAGGGTGAGTTTTCCTTCCATCCAAGCCGTTCCATCAAGGCCCTTGTCACCAAGACTCAGACTGAGTTTAGTTTGTTTGGTTTCCGGTCGAGCCGTCTCGATCAGTTTGGTGTCCAACAAAATCACCATGGCATTTGTTTGCGATGGTATCTATGACAATTCTCAGCCTACTACTCTCGGGGAAAAATAATCCAGGCCTGTTCATGTTGCCTTGCCTGGCCTTTTTTTTTTTTTTTTTTTTTTTTTTTTTTTTCCTGAGGAAAATGCATTAAATTGCATACCCCGGCTGTGGCGAGCCGGGGTTATGTGGGGCTCTCCTCCCCAGAAGGGGGAGGCCTACCCACTAAAAACCTCAGGGATGGCCTTCCTCAGGCATGTAGGGAGCCCCTGGGAACAGAAAGCTTCTTCCGGGAACCCCCAGCCTCCGCTCCCCCGTCGACACAGGGGAGCCCTCCTCGGGGGAGGCTTACTACCTCCCCCGGTTGCCTTGCCTGGCCTGCACTTTATTGTACACAATAAAAGCAGAGTTAGAATAAAAATATAAAAAAATATTAGCAGGTACCAAGTTAATTGATCTAAAGGCGGCCTTATCTCACAGATAGATTTCATCCAGCCGACCCTAGATGGCATTGTGAAATTTTAAAGGAAAATTTATGGGGCGCTGTATTATATACTATAATTGTTTTTAAAATATAAATAATAGAAGCGTCATATTTATACTACATACAATACATACATTATTAAAAAAGATATGATTAATTAATTTGATACACCCATACATAATCCTAAATATATAAATATACATACATACACACACATAATATATATATACATATACATATGATCAAGTGCAGAAAGTAGTCTAAGACAAACTACATAGATAATATTCCTTTAGATTGCGCTTAAAAGAAGCAATGGAGTAACGATGAAATCAACGCGATAACAATGATTATAAATAAGATTTTATTAGTTATGTTGGACACTTTAAATAAACGTAACGCGGGAATTAGCACCAGTATCCTATCTACCCATAATACCGAAACATTATTACAGAATTGCTAACATACATCAGCGGAATTCAATTTACACATTCTATATAGACCAACCAACTGTGATAGATTTGCCATTACACTCAAATATACCGTTAAAATCCTTCTAAAAACACCATTGCGCTACATATGCGTAATAGGAAAAGCAGCTCTACTGTCACGAATATAGGTTCTAAAATCCTGTACCGTCTCCCCATCTATTTCCTGTTGAGTCCTATCCGTTTTAAATTAAATCCAAGAAAGTGGATTACGACTAATCTCTTACGTACTATCGGCACAAAGCAAAATTCAATCTTGGCGCTTCGCAATTTCAAAATAAATATCATCTGCCTCGCTCGCAAAACTTTGTTCAAAGAACTTTGAGGATGGATAAAAAGGAAAAGGATTTACAAGGAAAGCTGTAGCAGTGTAAGTAGTTTTAATACTCCTCAAAACAGATTAGACAACAGTGAAGGTTCTATTCACATTTGTGATTCTTTTTAATTTTCAAGTAATTATTGACTTTGTATACAAACAAGAGGTAGATCGCGCGTCGAAACTGAGTCGTCCAATTCGAGACTGAGAAACCGTCACAAGACGCACGAAACGTGCCCAGAATACCCCCACCAATAATTGCAGCGAATATTATGTTGAACTCCACGCCGGCCGGGAGTAAACCAGTGGAACTACCACCTAAGCTCTAAAGCCGTTGGTCCTAATGATCAAGCAAGCAATTGGTATAATTTTATTTAGTCACATATCAATAACGAGAGAATGATGGCGGCATACCTCTACGATTTAATGTTGGCTAGCGCAACGCCATCACTTTCCGTTTGCTGTTATCTATAGGATAAAGTAGTACAATCAATATACTACTATAGTAGTGGTTGTAATAGTGTCGTGTAGCTTAAGATTGATCCGTAATGACACTTTGGAGAGTTAGAACTTGCACAGTCTTCATATTTTTGATGATGTACTCAAGAGCGTTTTAAGCTTTTTCAACATCCCTCATTTATTAGCAAGCATGAGGGGAAGGTTCTCGAGTGGTAGGCATTTACCAGATACCGTAGAGATGGCAGGTCTCGCACAAGATGGGCAGACGACTTTGATTGCAGAAAGGCGTTGGATGCTAACAGCGTAAGACAGATCGATGTGGAGATCCTTGGGCGAGGCCTATGTTCAGCTACAGGCTGTAATGATGAATGATGAGGAGGAAGGCTAAGACCTATTCTATCCTGTTGTGAAAGTCTTACGGCTCCACTCGAAGCATTTTTCTTCCAGTTTTATAATGTGTGCTACGAAGGAATTAGATTTTTTGCCAGTGTTCTCGCTTTACAAAGAGTCAACTTTACAAAGGTACGTTCCAACAGCGCAATCCTATCTTTTTAAATCGGGCGTGTAAAGGCTTCTACAGAATAGGTACGCTCCATTTTTAATACATCTGCATATATAATGAGATAATGCCAAGTTTTTTTTCGCCTGAAAAGCTGACAATTCTCATGGATACCGCCGCAACCTCGTCGGATTTACGTTCGACTTGAGACTGAGGTGGCGGCTCGACCAGAATGACCTACTGATTAAACTCAGCCTGAGCCTTAGCTGTCAGAGCCACAGCTTGGATAAAAGAGTGACCGCGCCTTCAGGAGAAGACATGGTCAGTCCTGCCCTATAAAGAGGACATATGCACAAGATAAAGGTGCGGTACACCAAAGTGAATCCGGCCTTCATGATTGGGGCCTACTCTTAGCGAAGCAGAGGCTGTCGAGAAAGGGTTAAGAAAGTTGTGATGGCGCCGCCATTAGCAGGCTTGAAGATCCTGCGTCAACTGGATGTCGGGTTAGGCTGGGTCGCTTGGGTCAGCCAATCCAATCAGCAATCAGCCAATTTCAATCGACCGAAATAAGAGCCTACTATAACCTATTAAAAAGAATTGAAGGAGTATTAACAAATGGTGCTGATTTAGAATCTCTGTCCTAGAATTTGATGTAGCATGTATAAAAAATATTAACTACCATCTGTGTTTCATTTAATACATACATATACATAATTTGAATTTGAATCCAAATCTTTCTCCAAAAATTATTTACAAATTAGACTGTACTGGATTTAAAGTGAATAGAAAAAATACGCGATTAAGTAAAAGGAAAGTTGCGAGGGTGGACTAATTGTCCTTTAATGACTTTCGTCGCCGTAAAACCGTTATTATCTCACTTTCAAGTCCATAAACAATACTACCGAGTACAGATTCTTTATAGCTTTTATATCGCTTTTTGCACATATTTTTGGAGGCACGAGTTCTTATTTACTAGGAAAGTTCTTTAAGACCATCTACGTGACCTATATTAAATAATAACCGCAGCTTACTTAGCTTATAAATGGAAGAGCGTTGACGCCGCTCATTGGTGTTCTAATTGTGAGGTCTTTTTTTTTGTTCCCCCTGAGGAAAATGCATTAAGTTGCATACCCCGGCTGTGGCGAGCCGGCGGTTATGTGGGGCTCTCCTCCTCAGAAGGGGGATGCCTACCCACTAAATACCTCAGGGATGGCCTTTCTCAGGCATGTAGGGATCCCCCGGGAACACCAAGCTACTTCCGGAAACCCCCAGCCTCCTCGGGGGAGGCTACAATACCTACCCCGATCTCCACCACCGACGACGCCCCCCGGCCACGGCAGGGGCGTGGTCCCTCCCGGGTCGCCGTATCCGCGGGCGCGATATCCTCGCGCCCGCCGGCGACCCGCGGCAGCACCGTAGCTGTGCTACCGAGCCCGGCGCCGCCTCCTTCCAGCGGGATCGGCTTCCACTTCTGCAATATTTATTGAAGAATTCACCATAATGATATATACATACACACATATACTCACGCCCTTTCCCATGGGGGTAGGCAGAGATCACAATTCTCCACTTGCTACGATCGTGGTGGAGAAATTAAATAGAATATTCGCCGTTCTTTCTGGCGTGTCATAAAAGCCGACAAATAGGACACTACACTCCAGCAAATTCTGCTGCTTAATCTTATCCTGAATCTTTCCTTTTTCCTTGCAACCTCCCGCCAATCTACGGTCACCACACGTTAGCGTGTATTTAGCCCTGAGGTGAACAAGTCTTACCGAGACATGCGGAACTCTTTTTAGGCAGACAGAGATTTTCCCTCCTAATCGTGGAGATACAAAGAGTAAAAATTGGTTCTCACAAAATGGCGGCGATATGCTTCGCCACCCATCACGTCCCAGTACGCGCGGGGGCGAAAAGTGGCCTAATGATATATCTGTATCTATAATAATTTATAGTATCCATTTGGGAAGGGCGCTTTCAAAGGGTCCTCGTATCATTTACGTTCGGGACAATGAAGGTCGGCGCAGGATCCTTGAGCATAATGACCCCTAGCATTGAACTTCGGACCAGCCGCACTGGATTGTTTGGTTATCATTGGAATAGTGTGGACGTGGTCCTATATTTTATTAAGCTAGACTCCTGTGAAGCGGTCGCTGCCACTACGAGCTATGGAGGTCATTAGGACCAAGGCTGTGTATTGAGTTTCAAGTCCCTCAATCGCTCTGGAGTCCCGTATAATCACCGCAATACTTGGTTGCGGTAGTATCCATGATTGACTTCTGTCTTGAGGGAAAAAATTAAAATCTATACTTTACTACAGTTCTCCATCTTTCGACACTTTTAACGAAAAATATACAAACTTTCTAAAATATAACTTCATAATGCAATATTTCCAGAACGCCCCTTTTCCCAACTGATTACTTTCTAAGAAGAAACTAAATCTTATTTATCGTAAGCGCACAATATTTTTTGTGAAAAAAATCACATACATCTGAAGCGTCAACATATTTGCAAAATAAATCTTTTCTTCAACGAAACAGACTTTGTTTTTGAATGTCATAAATATTTTTTTATGTACATATATGTATTGTTAAGGTGTAGAAGGAACACCTCCTTCCGTTACTAAAATGAACATCAGCTTGGATGACTACAATATCGTTTACCTAAGTATCATGATGATATGAGTTTATTAATACCGTGGTAATCTACTCAAGTGCTGCATGAAGACGTACCGGCTGTCATGTGACACCATCTACGATCCGAACGCATTTAAAGGGAATTGGGACTAGGCCTGCCAGGTGTCCGGCTAAATATGTAAGTGATGTAAAAGCCGGACAGCTTTGGTCAGGCTTTTTGTCAGAGTGGCAATTCGTACGACAATGGGAGGACGAGTGCCCGACCTGAGTGGAAAGCAAACTGTCTTCCGGCAAAATCTCATCCTCACTTTACATCACGTATAAATACTTTTTTTAACAGCCCAGCTATAAAAATATTAAATTTGGCAAAAAGAAAATGCATGCACGGCTTTTGAGACTTTTTTTGGGGGAGAGGAGGCTGAGAATCCATCATGGATACCAACGCAACAGGCAAGCAGGGATGCGTTGATTATGTCGGACTCCTGGTACTGTCGAGGCGGCTCGACTACACAGACCTACCGACTAAACTCAGCCTAGCCTTTGGTCCTATTGACCCTACTGGCTTTATTGGCGAGGGAAACCGCACCTCAGGAGAGGCACGGTTAGCGCTGCCCCATGGTGAGGGCATATGCGCTAGAAGAAGGCACGAATCTCCAAAGTGGGACCGGCCTGTATTGACGGGAACCTACACGTGGCTAACCAGAAGGCTGCCGATTAGGGGTTGATAAGGGGGGGCGACGGCTCAGACGCCGCCGCTTGCAGGTCTAGAAGTTTCTGCGTGAGTTGGTTAGGGGGGTCGCTAAGGACATGTTGCGGTCTACGCATCCTCTGCCGGTAGTGACTAGGCTCTGCCGGCAGTGACTAGTGCTTTTAGGGCAAAATGTCCAGCCTTATATAGTACGCAGTGCGGCCTTTGCATTTTATGGTCTGGCAACCCTAATTGGAACAAGAAACTATTTTCACTTCCTGATATCAGAAATAAACATATGCCACTTGCTAAGCGATATATTCGATGAAATCGACGCGATTGTCTAGGCTAACGATATGGTAATATTGTATCGTAAAGTTTAACTACATACATGACGACCTCCATAGTCGAGTGGATAGTACACCGGTTTCAAGGTGTCGCCATCTCTGAGGTCCCGGGTTCGAGTCCCGGTGGGGGCAGATGTTTGTGTGATGAATGCGAGCATTTGTACCTTAGTCATGGTTGTTGATATATATTTCTATAAAAATTATTTATATATGTATAATATATGTATGTCTACCCGTTACCCTAGATCCCATAGCACAAGCCTTATAGAGCTTACCTTGGGCTAGGCCAATTGGTGTAAGTGTAACAAATATTTATTTATTATTTATTATTTATAAAAAAAAAAAAAAAAATAAATAAATAAATATGGTCATAACAAAAACAGGTAAAGATATTAGAAAAGACATCTATAAAGATGGACTTGTCTCTAACAATCTCTCTTTGATGTTAATATTTTTTCATATATGTAATATAACTGGTTGATCCGGCAAACATCGTTTTGCCACACAAATATATTGATAGTATTATAGAAATACTAACTGGTGCTGACACTGCCGAAGAGATTTTAATGAGAGTATGACTACCCTTAAGCCACAAAAGGATACAAATTGCCAAAAGCAGGTACCCGTGTAAATTATCACAACTAAAAAAAAAACAACCGCAGGACACGCGCATACAATGATTTAAGAACTAGAAATCATTTATTATGATACAAGTAACAAGTGTTATTATAATAGGTACAGTTAAATATACATATTATTATGTTACACAGTTACCTAAGAATTTATTAACAATTTGTTTATTTCAACGAGCGAGGGTTTTTTAGTCCCAGACACTTCGATCATCCAAATAATCCTGGACTCGATAATATCCTTTGGTCATTAAAGTTATTTATAATCAAGTTTTTAGTTTTTTTAAAGATAGATTAACAATATTGTGTGGTAACTTGTTATAAAAAGTTATACATTTCCCCAAGAATGAGTTTTGTGTTTTATGTAATCTAAAACATTGGAACATATCCATATGAAGACAACGTCGCCTCGCCATTACACCGCACCGGTGGAGCGAGGCAGTCGGCCGCGACTTGTACGCACTCCGCTACAAGCAACCACACGGAACAACTTGCTTGTATCCGCGCGGTTGTCGCATTTATAGCTTTAATTATCTATTGTTGTAATGTAACTGACGGAGTGTCGAGTTAACTTATGCATTTTAACTCATTATTTTAAAGAGCTAGTTATTTAATAAGAAAATGCTATGAGCTTCACAGGCACATTATGTTTCCCCTTTATCAGCCTTTAAACTATCTGTGTACCAAATTTCATATAAATCTTTTAACTATTTTAGTGTGAAAGCGCGACAAACAGAATTACTTGCGTATTATATAATATTGTAAGGATTATTATATAATAAAATAATAAAAGAGACAAACATAAATACAACACATTATAAATATATTGATTTCTGAATAAATAAAACATAATATTGACAAAGGTATTTGACTAATTTTTACTTTTGTTGTTTGTCTAAACTGTGTTTGTTTTTCGAAACTTTGAGATAATGACACTAAATAAAGTGATCACACACAAAACATTGTTTAGCGAAAGTACAAAATTCAAGTGCTTTTTGATTCCGCCCGTTATAAAACATTCATGCAACCGAAGGAACGAACGTTAGTTAGAATAAAAGCCAGCTAATGTGGCGAACGTGTAATTTGGAAGTGTCATGATTCGCGGGGCCCGAGATGGATTCTGTAACGTATGTTTTTTTGGGAATGCCTTCAAATCGCACTGTACCCGTCCGTTGGCTAGATAGCGGGCGTGTGAGGGACTGTCCTAGCAAAAGGCTATCCACCTACCCCGCGCTTGAGATTCCCCAACCATTTGTTCAGACTTTCACCGAGGGATCCCGCCAATGTGTTTTCGGTTTTCGAATTTCATATGCACATTTATCTGACGCTCCTAGGGTTAAGGAAAACCTCGTGATGCAACTTGGATAAAATGAAATACAGTAGAGCGTTGATTATCTTAACGTCGCTTAACCGAACGACCGCTTATCCGAACGTCGCTCGCCACAGTAGAATGTCAACGCCCTTATGCGTGCATCCCTTGTCAACTAGACCGCTTGTGTGTCGCTTGTCAACTAGGTAGGTAGTTGTTATTAAACTAAATTTTGTCGCGTGAAACTCTTTATTTAAAATGCCTAAACGTAAACGTGTTATCCTTTCTATGAAAGATAAATACGAGAATAATATTTGTTTTTAAAGATATAAATGAAAAAAAGATGTACAGAAATATCAATATATATATACAGTTCGATCATAGGTACAGTTCAGCGTTGCCAGGTGTACCAATTTTGGTGGGACGTCCCGATTTTTTCATTCTAAAGATGAATTTAACGATAGAGTACCTAAATCTAATTTAAAATATTATTTTTTTGTTAAAATACATTTTCTATGGCTACTTTTGCTATCTATTGTCACGTAAATGTTTTTTTATTTTTTTTTTCACTTTATTGGGGTAAACTAACAATTCTACAATAAGTCTTAATAGCAATTCTTACAAATTATACATATCATTGTAGATCAACTCCGTTTACCACTAAAACATATAATTATATAAAATAGCTAGCGTAATTCGTAGATATATTTAATTATAAGGATACGTGCACGCATAATCCAAACATCATGCAAATACATCTACATGCACACACTCAAACACGAACACACAACACACTCCCATAGGTGCACTGTGGTAACATCATTCATTACAAAAACAGTATAATAGGTTCTCATGTACACAGTAATTAAGAACTGTATAGGTACCTACTATTAACTATATCTATAATTCCATTATTTTGTCATAAATAGCTCTTTTGAATTTGCTAGGTTGAGTTGCATGTATATCAGTGTAATTAAAATATTCATTATATAATGTAACCATTTGAGGTGATCGTTTACCAGCATTTGTACGGCATCTCATAGTTGCAAAAAGTTTACCTTGATGTCGGCAGTGTATTTTTGTAGGGACTCTATAGCATATTTTTCCAGTCAGGTAATTACAATCGTATTTATTGTGGCATATATCATATAACAAGTTTACTATTACTATTTTAAGTCAAATAAAAAGATAAATATTTGAAAACCTATAATTACATACGTTTTTTTACTACGTCTCGCTTCTGACCGAAAAATCCTGCTATTTTCACTCAAAAAGTACCTAAGTCCCGACTTTGGGACAAAAACTGGCAACGCTGGTACAGTTCGATTATCTGAAAATGACGGTTTACCGAACACCCTTGTCCCCCAATCAGTTCGGATAATCGACGCTCTACTGTGCAAGTGTGTGTAGTCAACCAACCCGCACTGGGCCAGCGTGGTTGACGAAGGCCTGATCGCCGTAACACGTATATGAGCTGCTATCACGAATACAAATCGATTAAAACTGATATCAAAGTTTTTATCAACTCAACATTGCCATTGCCAAGTCCTGAGTAGGTATCTAGTTTTTATTACGTCACGTCCGCCCGTATGGGCGCGGGCGGTTTCCGGTTCGTGCCCAATAGTATTGTATCAAACGCGTAAACTTAAGCGCTACTTCAGTAGGTAAGGGAAAAGTTTTAATTGTGCCTGTATTGTAACTTATCTGTTTGATGTAAATTGGAGTTTGATAATTTCTACCGGAGCGTTTCGTCAATAGGTTTCTGATAGATAGGGACTTGGGAAAACTGATACAATAATTTGTTTATAATACAGTGTTTTTTTTATATATATTGTCTATATAAGCGTGCATATTTATTTAATTTGGCAGATAACTATTGCCATGTACCAATGTGTTTATCGTTTTTAGAATTTCAATTAAATATTTATCGGATGCTCCTATAGTGAAGGACTATGGTCTAATCGCCCTGACTTAGTTAGGGTAGGCCCTTAACAGGGACATATGTAAATTGTGATGATAAATTATGGTAAGCCTATTGTCTTAAATCCTTTCTTAGAATATTGATCTTTCGCAAAATAGTTAACTTGAATTCCGCTTTTTCTTCCTTCATTTCACAGATATGTTAAGCCAACCAATCATCTTAGTTTATTAATCGTAATAATCCTTTATTCTTTAACATTCATTTATCTTTCTAAGAATAGTTCATTTGGTTTTAAATAAGCGCTGCCAGCGCTATCCTTCATTTCACAGTTAAGTAAGTCGACCTCCAGTTTAATGCTCTACTATTTTTAATCACCTCTTATACTATTTATAATTTGGATCAGTCCTTAATTTAAGTTGTAATTATCCGACACTCAAATTCTGTAGGGCGAGCACACCTGGAGCTTGGAGTCTTACAACAAGCGCTCAAAGCGAGATTCAAAATAATTCGTTGACAGAGACGTCACTATTGCGGCGTATACATCTATCTCGCTTTTACTGAAGATGTAAACTTTTATTAAACGGCCATAGTAGGATAGCTGGAATGTCAGGAGCTTGGAATGTGCCCCGGGCGCCCAAGGAATGTAATAAAAAGTGACCATTCATTTTCCAGAGGTGTAAAACCTGTGGAACCTGAGCATGTAAATTGTTTCGAACAAATTTCGCGCTATAGGCGTTGCATTATTACTGCGAATGGGATGTTAAAATATAGAACCTGTTAGGTGATTTTATAACTAAATCAGCCATCACAATTGTATATATTTGATAAATCTTGCATGCTCGAGTGACTGTGTTATGTTTGTTAATTTAATCGACCAGTAGCTATATTCGATTCTCTCAATTTTTTTTTCATATTTGAGTCATCTATTTCGATTAAAATGATGTGTTACAAAATAACTATATACTCTGTTTTTCTCAAAAACTCCATCCCTCCAAGCTATTAGGGTCATTAGGACCAACGACGGCTCAGGCTGAGTTTAGTCGGTAGGTCATTCCACCTCGATCGGTTTGGATTCCGATATGATCACCTTGGCAGTTGCTTGCGGTGGTATCCAGAAGAATACCCAACTTCTGCTTGTCAGAAGAGAAAAAAACCCGTAAAGGCTCTGTTAACAGCTGGTATTTGAAGTCAATAAGTGCTTGCAAAGGCGAAGCAGCACTGGCCAGAGTTCTGCGTATGCTAATTTAAAAATCAGACATTAATATTTTCTAAATCACTGAATGAACTGAAAAAAAATGTTTTTCTTATGCTATAATATATGTATATAATGATATAATATCTATATTGATGTTTGTGTGTGTATATATGTATGTATGTATCGTATAGTATTAGTTAAAAGGTAAAAAGCAATTTCATTAATTAACAAACTTTTATAAAATAGATTAGATGGTAATAATTAATGAATAATTAAATGATTGTACAGATTTGTTTGAGTTCGTGTTTTTAAATAGTTTTGATAAACTGTCGCATTAGGTCTTAGCCTATAAGGATAATCAGAGATGTGAAAAATAGTTTTGTAAAAGTATTTAAATACAAAATGCAAATGCATAGTTGCTAGCACTATTTCAAATAGAAATACAAAATAGTTTTGATTAAAAGTATTTAAATACAAAATGCAAAATACGTATTTTTAAAATAGGTTTTGAAAATAAAATACATTGTTAACCACTTTTATTTATTGAACTGATTTTAAAACTAGTATTTGTTCAAAGAGTTCTACTTTCATGTTCCGCCTATGGGGCCTAAATGTTGTCATTATTGTTCTAGTTGACAAATGACAATGACAACACTACGATCACGATCAGTGCGTTCATAAATAAGGAAATCATGGATTTAAGAATGAAAATTGTAAAATTAATTAAAAATGCAACGAAACTATTTTGTATTTTATAAATACTAAATATTTATATAGAGTATTTCAAATAAAATACAAAATACATTTAGAAAAAAGTATTTCAAATATAAAATAAAAATGGGTAGGTATTTTGCATTTTGTATTTGCATTTGAAATATAAGTATTTCAAATAATTCACATCTCTGAGGATAATGTAAGGAGATAAATAAAGTAAAGTGCAAAAGTGGTTTAAAATTTTTGTAGATTACAATATTAACATTCTTCATACAAAAAAAGTAATAAACTGGCGACACGGGAGGCGTACACTCCGATTCACTTGCATCGCTAACGGGCGCGGTGATGTGTACTCGTAGTGTACGCGTCCGGCGGCGCATGGCGTTGTTTGTTGCGCTCGCCGGAGCACGGTTCGCGAACGCTTATTGCAAACATTACGCTTGCCTGTGTTCGCGTCGCGGGCACTTTGAGCGGGCGATTTACATCGCGCCGGTGAAGCTACATGGAAATGAATAAAGATTATTTCAGACTACGATTTACTGTTGTGCTATATAGTATAGCAAATAAAAATATGTTATATATTTATGTATATACTCGTACACATTACGCTAAATAATCGTAAGCATTTATGGTATATGGCAAGGCCAGTTAACTCCGTTCCTTGAAATGTGTACACGATCGAAGTGATTTGTTTAATAATGTAAATTCAGAAGAATACGCGGCAATTTTAAAAATTATATTCTTCTTCGATTTTGCGATGATTCGAAGAAAAATATATTTTTTTTTGCTGCTGAACTGAAAATATAATATATTGTTAATAACGATAACTAACAACAAATATTAATTATGATAATGTAGAAATTAACGATAATAATCCAAAAATAGAAATCTGAAAACACAGTGCAGCCGAGTCGGATTGGTAATACAGATGTCAGCTGCAACTGTAGCTAAGTTTGCAATATGTTTGTGATAATTTATTTTGGTAGATTTGCATTTAAAGTTTGAGAGCTTTTGCATTTCTATGTTTTATTATATGTAACTATTGACTTTGAAGTGTTTAATTAATCATGCCATCTGTTAAATGTTTCAAGTTACCACAGTTACGAAAAGTATATACAATATGTACAGAAAAATAGAAGTTGAACAAGGTTCAGTCCTTGGTCCGTTTCATTTTATTTTATTTATTTTTACCAAATTATACTGCACAGAACAGACATCAAATAGTACTGTTTGCAGATGATACTGCACTCATATTCAAAATAAAAAAGATTGCTATTTAATAACGTTATTAATAATGCTATCTATCTTAATGCAATACATTGCTTTATTTATGCTATAGTCATAAATTGTAGGGAAAATGAAATCTATAAAGATCACCCAAAGTAAAAGAGATTCAGTAAGTTCAGGAGGTATTAAATGTAAGAGAGTAAATATAAAGAATAAGAATGAAGAAACCAGATTTTAAGTATGAGTGGAAACCACGTGTTAAGGATCTGTCGATAATACTTTGTTCTGTAGCTTATGATGTGTGGAAAAATTGTTGGCTGATGTATAAAGCGATACTTGTACACTTTTCTTACTTTCATAACATATAGTAATACGATATTCATCTAAAGGCAAATGCTGCCGACATTCATACATTTCATGCTGTAGAAAAAGGCTTTTATTATTGATTACATATATATTAAAATGAAAAAAAATATAATATAAACTTTTGTGAACCCTTCCACTATATCGTAGAAGTAATTCGAGACCATTGAATTTTCTCATATATATGTCACGCCTTGTTTCCAATGGGGTAGGCAGAAACCACCTCTCTCCACTTGCTACGATCCTGGCACACTTCTCTTGCTCCTCCACTTTCATGAGCGTCTTCATGCATGCTCGTCGGTTGCGAGTACTCTTGACCCGGCCTTTCTTTGCGACATCTTCGATTTGATCGAGATATGTCCACCTAGGTCGACCTGCATCGATTTGTCCTATCATTCTTACCTTGTGTATCTCTTTCGTTAATCTTCCTTCATTCATTCTTTCAACATGGCCGAACTATCTAAGCATCCCTTTCTCTATCTCTGTCACTACATCTTCAACTACGCCGCATCGCTCCCTTATCACACTGTTCCTGACTTTGTTCTTCAGATTCACTCCAATTATACTTCTCAAGCTTCTCATCTCCACAGCATTAATCCTACTTTCATGTTGCTTCTGCCACACCCAACATTCACTACCATACATCAATGTAGGGATCAACACGCCTCCATGCACAACCAGTCGTGCTCTTTGTGATACGCTCTGGCTATACATGAAGTTATGAAGTGCCCTATTTACTCGATTCCCTATCAAAACTCTTCTTTCAATATCACCATCACACTTGCCATCTCCCGTTTTCTCAAGAAAGTTTAAATAAAATTGTAGTAATCACGGCTCATCGTAACAATATTCTATGAGTGGAAATTATAATATCAGACGACCTCCGTAGTCTAGTGGTTGATATACCGGCTTCAAGGTATCTCCATCTCTGAGGTCCCGGGTTCGAGTCCCGGTGGGTTGTTATAATATATTTCTACCAAATTTATTTATAAATGTATAATATATGTATGTCTATCCGTTACCCTAGATACCATAACACAAGCCTTACAGAGCTTACCGGAGGTAGAGCCTCCCCCGAGGAGGGCTCCCCTGTATCAACGGGGGAGCGGAGGCTGGGGGTTCCCGGAAGTAGCTTGGTGTTCCCAGGGGCTCCCTACATGCCTGAGGAAGGCCATCCCTGAGGTTTTTAGTGGGTAGGCCTCCCCCTTCTGGGGAGGAGAACCATTACCACCGGCTCGCCACAACCGGGGTATGCAATTTAATGCATTTTCCTCAGGGGAACAAAAAAAAAGCCTTACAGAGCTTACTTTGGGTTAGGCTAATTGGTGTAAGTGGAAGAAATATTTATTATTCTTATTATGTATTTCACTAGAATATAAAGAGGAATAAAACAATATATGTTTCCGATAAAAAAATAACTTTTATCCGAATTCTATCTTCTAAATTGTGTCATTTGGTTAATTCCACGTTCACACAGGACAAATTGCTCCTACGAACACCTATTTGAGTTTAATTAAAACCATTATTGGTCCCAAAAACCGTTCAGCCATTCAACGTGAGCGTGTTAATGTGTAATTCTAAGTGTAACAGATAGATATCTCTGCCAGCTTTTAAGAGTAAACGTTCACGAAATCTACTCTTTAGGGTGTTGCTTATTGCATTATAGTAAAGTCGATAATTGTACAGCTTTGAGACTCTTCGTTAAGTTTACAATCGAAAATATCACAATTTTACATGTTTTTCGAATACTGGATCATACATGCGATACGAAAGGTGAAACATCGATTTTTTCGACAGATTCGTAAACAGGCCTCACCTCGTTTGATGAGCGAGTCAGGACGATAATTAAGCCGATACAATTTTGATGAGTTCCAATGTTTATCGTTCATTTAAATCTATTTTGTCCTGTAATGGTTGTTTTAAAGCAGAATTGGTTTTCGGGGAATCGGTTTGTGTATTGGCTCTTGACATTCCGTTGATGTTTTGGCAATAATTAATATTTTAGTGAAGGCTATTGGTTACTCAATTGCGGATTGCTGATTGGCTGGGCTTGAATTGTTAATTTCAAATGTGGTTATTCTAGGAATCCTTCACATGATAATATTAGTTTTGTTTGTCGCTCGACTACACTAAAATTGCTTTATTTTGAACTAGCTAGTGCCCGCGACTTATCGTCATATTTTCGACAATTCACAGAATATCTTTCTAAATTATAGCCTAAGCGTTATTCTGATGTAGAAGCTATATTATTGTATAGTTTCATTAAAATCTATTTAGTACTTTTTACGTGAAAGAGTAACAAACATGTATATTATCAACGTGCAGCAAATAACATCCTTCATCTTGGAATAACAAAATTCAATTTCCGAATATCAAAGGATAAACAAAACAAAACATAGATAAAAATAAAAAGAAGAAACATACATACATTATTTACAATTAAACCACAGGTTATCTTAAATTATTTAACAATAAATTCTCAAAACTATAATGAAACTAATCGCAATCAATTCCTGCATCTGCACAACCCCTAATTGAATGAACCCAGCTTATTATACTGGCGACACATTCTAACTAAGGGATTATAATAAGAGATGTTGTTCAAGAAAACCCGGTGAAACCTGGAGACACCCCGTTGTCACAGATACAAATATCAACATGGAGACACCATCGTTCTGTAGGTCGTATTACAACTCTGGAGAAGCTGAGAATCCTGATGGAACCAACTGCGACGATGATTATGTCGGACTCCAGACAGAGAGAGAGAACCAGAGGTTCCCAAACGTTTTTGTGTCGTAGACACCATCGTTCTGTAGGTCCTATTACAACTCTGGAGAAGCTGAGAATCCTGATGGAACCAACTGCGACGATGATCATGTCGGACTCCAGACAGAGAGAGAGAACCAGAGGTTCCCAAACGTTTTTGTGTCGTAGACACCATCGTTCTGTAGGTCGTATTACAACTCTGGAAAAGCTGAGAATCCTGATGGAACCAACTGCGACGATGATCATGTCGGACTCCAGACAGAGAGAGAGAACCAGAGGTTCCCAAACGTTTTTGTGTCGTAGACACCATCGTTCTGTAGGTCGTATTACAACTCTGGAGAAGCTGAGAATCCTGATGGAACCAACTGCCACGATGATTATGTCGGACTCCAGATAGAGAGAGAGAACCAGAGGTTCCCAAACGTTTTTGTGTCGTAGACACCATCGTTCTGTAGGTCGTATTACAACTCTGGAGAAGCTGAGAATCCTGATGGAACCAACTGCCACGATGATTATGTCGGACTCCAGACAGAGAGAGAGAACCAGAGGTTCCCAAACGTTTTTGTGTCGTAGACACCATCGTTCTGTAGGTCGTATTACAACTCTGGAGAAGCTGAGAATCCTGATGGAACCAACTGCCACGATGATTATGTCGGACTCCAGACAGAGAGAGAGAACCAGAGGTTCCCAAACGTTTTTGTGTCGTAGATCCTTTGCCATGTCTTTCGGATTTGGGTACACCACCTATATACCAGATATTGAATGCCTACATCCTACAACTTACAAAATTTTATCATTTTGTTACTTTATAGGAACTTTTATAAATAATTTTATGTCTTTATATTAGAAGACTAGCTGACCCGACAGACGTTGTCCTGTCAAATGTCTCAAATGTCATGTTGTCTCGCTGTTGTCATAGACCCCTGGGGGTCGATATTTCGTAGGTAACCCCAACGATTCACTCAACCTGCTTCATGTCCGTTCTTAAATTTAAGCACTAGTTGTAAATTGTCTTGCTTTTAAATTCACATTATATAGTAGAGCAGAAGTATTTAGTGTTCAAAACCGTGATTAAAGTCAGCCATTGTGCTACACCGACACAACACGCGCCCGCTCGGTCGAACATTCGCGAAGGAAGTGGACGAGCCGAGCCGAGTCCTGCGTATATAAAAAGTACTTTGTGCCGTGCCCGAGCGAAAACAACTACTCGGAAGTTGTCACAATACACTAATTTATTTGCTAAGCGAACAATCTTAAATTTTGTTAGTTTTGAATATTGTTCATCCAGCATCGTAATAAATAAACATGACAACAACTTTAGCTTTGTTACAGATTATTTTTGTCATACTATAAACACTAAAGTTATATTCGAACAACAGTCGCGGTTGCTGTCTTAACAACGTTAATAAACATTGTTACTTCGGTTCAGATTTCCGAAGCCGCAGGAACAATAAAACTCTAACAATAAAAAAATTGCAGAGGCCACTATGAGACCTTTGTTATTGTGTGTCAAGTGTTTTGTTGCAGTTACTGTAATTATTTAACAAAGCTTTTATGGACACTTTGTTAGCTATTTTTTTGCTGAAGTGTTTAATGAATACTGAAACATATCAGTATAAGTGATTCGAAGAAAACTGAGCTTTATATTAATCTTAGTGTAGATTTTGAAGTATTAGATAAATAATTTTGTAATTTGCGATTATACGCTAATAATGACAAACTAGTTCAAAATTATTGTTATAATTTCAATTGCTTTGGCAATGGAATTACGTTACATAGATTATTTATGGAAAAAAAACAATATTCTTACAAAATGACGATCACAGAAACCTTCAATTTACCTCATAATTTTTTAATGTAAGTAAAATATCGAGCAACTCGTTATAGTATTAAGTTTAATAGGCGAGGTGTACTGGCGAAACTGACATATATGTACATACATTAAAAAATTCTAAATGAGGACAATGAAACAAAAGCAGGAGTACAAGTGCGGTCCGGTCCGGTCCGGTCCAAAATGAAATCCTGAGATGGGTAGTTCATGAAGCACTCTTTTACTATTATTTCCCGTTATAATTTAACTTGAAGCAATGTCAAATACAACAAGTAAAGGAAATTGTAAATTTGTTGGTGCATTACATTACATTTATCAGGAACAGACTTAGTCTGATCATAGTCTTACTAGATCCGCTTAAATAAAGCCTCGCTTGGAGCTTTTTATGCGAAGTTAATATTGAAGCGGCTCCAATAAGCCCCAGTTCTTAAGCGCTCCTTCACAAGTAAGACAATTCATTAACAGCCTTATTGCTTTTGTAATTAGATGAGTTTTAGATTGATGTTGTTATTTCAATATTCTAATGTCTGGGGCGATAAAAAAGAGATTAATAAATTTAATTACTTTTATAGATGGTTAGTGAAAGTGGTTTAACATTGTATTAACAACAGTTAAAATTTACCTTATTTCAAGAGACTTCGGTAATTTTTTTTAATTACTGAACAGCCATTTATCTGATTCACAAAAGGCTGCTTAACAAATTTTATATTTTATATTAATAGAATAGTTCCCGAGAGCAGACTTTACTAAGTCTGCCGCTGGAACTATCTTTGTTTGTTTTATGCCATGATGGTGACAAAAACCTTACGTCCTTTAAATTATTGAATTCAACATTAGTTAAGCATCAATTAGGTTTAATATTTAATGTTATTTTTGACGAGGCGGTTAAGCCGTGTGTTGCGTTTTCCCGAACGCCCGTTATTTGCTTATATTATTTAATTATATAATAATATTGCTTACCGGTCCGTAGTTCTGGCTTGGCTTGAAAGTGTGTTTTGTGTGTACTAATGTGCCCTACCGTATGTGGTTATAAATATATATCATATACTGCAATACTTGTAGTGTATAAATAGGAGAACGCGTGGCCGACCACTTTTCTTTTTAATCCCGTCGAAACCGTAATATGCAAATATTAATCCGCCGTAAATAAACTCAATAAAAATGCCGTGAAAAAATCCGAAGTGACAGTCAAGTACCGAAACCGTAATGTCAAAATCTTTTTTTTTTATTACTTTTTTAAATTTCCTTTTCCGCGGTCCGAAACTCATAAGTCCTAAACAATCCCCCACCCCGAGATGAGCAACCCTCATCTCGCTAGTCGGGACAGGGTTGCCACCGCACGGCGCATCACAGAGTCGCCGATCGAGACCTCTGCGAACCGAGGTACACCGTCAGAGCCTGGATAAAGCTTCAAAATGCGTCCTCTACGCCAACGTAGAGGAGAAAGATTTGAATCCTTAATCAGGACAAGATCCCCTACCCGTGCAGGAGCCGTTTTATCTGTCCATTTCAGCCGCTGCTGCAACATGTGCAAATACTCCGAATAAAACCGTTTATTAAAATTTTGTGACATCTGTTGCAGCATTTGAAAGCGAGAAAGTCGACTCAGTGGTACATTCTCAAAGGGATACTCAGGGAGAGCTGCAGGGGCTGGCCGATGAGGAAATGACCCGGTGTCAAAACCTCCATATCGTTGGGATCCGAAGAGAGTGGGCATAAAGGCCGTGAATTTAAAGTTGCTTCCACTCTGTAAAAGACCGTAGTAAGTTCCTCGAACGTAAGAACCGTTTCCCCAATAACACGTCTCAAATGTGTCTTAGCCACCTTCACGACAGCCTCAAAGATGCCTCCCCAATGAGGACATCCAGGAGGATCAAACTTCCACGTAATGCCCTGAGTAGCCATTGCTTGTCCCAAGTCCGTACTATGTTTCGTTAAAAAATCATGGACCTCCTTAAGATACCTGTCAGCACCCTGATAATTTGTGCCGCAGTCCGACCGTACCAAACTCGGTAACCCCCTCCGTGAAACAAAACGTCCGAACGCCGCGATAAACGCTTCCGTACTAAGCGAAGATACTATTTCTAAATGTACTGCCTTCGTTGACAGACAAACAAATACACATAAATAAACTTTGTAAGTCTTAGAGGTCCGCAAGTGAGAAGCCCTGACAATAAAAGGACCAGCGAAATCCGTACCGACACCGTGAAAAGGTCTGGTGACACTAACCCGATCGCTAGGTAGTCACCCATCATAGGCTGCATGGTGTTAGCCTTTAACCGATAGCAAGGTATACACTTAAATATAACCGATCGGACGCACCGTCGCGCCGATAGTATCCAAAATTCCCGCTGAAGAATAGCAAGCAGTGCCGTACAACCTGCATGGGAGTTAGTAATGTGCCGATCACTTACTATCAACTGCGTCAAGGGTCCGTCCTTGGGCAGCAAAAGGGGATGCCTAGCCGAATACGGCAGCTTCGAGTTGCGCAGCCGTCCGCCAACACGAAGTAATCCCTCGCCATCAATGAATAAGTTAAGTTTCTGTACGGCACCCTTTAACCGACCCGTCGTCCGTAACGATTTAAGCTCGTCAGAAAACCGTTCCGATTGTACCCGTCGTACCCAAAACATGAGAGCAGCACGCCGTTCGCCTGCCGTCAGAAACAAAGATGTATTTCTTACAACCGGTTTGCGAGTATTCGTTATAAACCGACGCATCCATCCCGTAACGGCCAGTAATTTATTAAGAGAGCTAAACCGCAGTAAAAGAGGGTTTGTGACGATTTCTTTCTCCACAGCCATGACACGCACACAGGGCAGCGGATCCGATCCGATTAAAACCGTAGAAGGCCATGACGACTCCGGTGCCGTCAACCAAGCAGATCCCCACCAAAGGTTATGACTCACCAACGAGGAGGCATAACAGCCGCGAGAGGCCACGTCGGCGGGGTTCAACTCGCCGGGTACGTGCCGCCAATTCAGATTCACTGACGAGTTTTGAATTTGCGAAACGATTCGCGACAAATGTTTCCAGCCTATGTACCGAGGTCTGGAGCCACGCCAAAACAATTTGGCTGTCAGTCCACGCATAAACGTTGCCTATGTTAATGTGCTTCCCGAGTGTATCACAAACATGATTCAATAACCGAGTAAGTAACGCAGCTCCCGAGAGCTCCAATTTGGGTATGGTTTGGCGGTTGCGTATAGGAGCCACCTTGCTCTTCACCGTGATTAGATGTAACGCTACTGAACCATCTGGCTGTATCGTCCGAAGATATACGACTGCCGCGAAACCCGATTCCGAGGCGTCACAGAAACCGTGAAGTGACGCATGATACTTCCCGGTGGAAGTATTTTACGAGGTATAACAACCCTTCCGATAGTGGGTAACTGATCAATAAATGCGAGCCAGTCCGTTAAGAGTTCAGTAGGTAGGGTCTCATCCCACTTAAGCTCAGCCAACCATAACCGTTGTAGAAAACATTTAGCCCAAAATATTATAGGAGCGATCCACCCGTTAGGATCATAGATACGAGCAACCGTAGACAGGACTAGCCGCTTAGTCCATATCTTTTCCGTTATTGTTAAAACCCGAAAGGAAAAGATGTCAGGAACCGGTAAATACTGAACACCTAAAACCGATGTTGAACGAGGAGAGTCCGGATTCTCAAATAACAATGGATCTTGAACGTGATCCGCTGGTAGTCCTTCTAAGAGACGTGGACTGTTCGAAATCCATTTCCGTAGTTCATAGCCAGCCGTTGCCAATAACGCTATGAGCTCGTTACGTAAAATTAAAGCCTCCTGTTCCGAAGATCCACCCGTGATAACGTCATCGACAAAAATTTCCGACTCTAAGACGTCCGCCGCACGAGGGAATCGAACGCGTTCCCGTTGAGCGAGTTCCAACAAGCACCGCATAGCCATCCAGGGGCTAGATTTCAAACCGTACGTGTTTGTGTTCAGTTCGTAGACGCGTAATGGGTGAGACGGGTCCTCGCGCCAAAAATCAGCTGATACCGTCTATCAGCCTCATCAATCACCGTTTGCCGGAACATCATGCGTATATCCGTCGCGAAGACCACCTGGTGTCTACGAAAGGCCGAAATAAGATCCGAAATATCTTTATGTAGTTTAGCACCCGAGTGCAGGATTTGGTTCAATGAAACACCGTTAGAGGAAGGGGCCGACCGTCAAACACGACCCGTAGTATCTTACCGCTATCCGATTTAAAAACCGCGTGATGTGGTATGAAATAGTGTTCTTCCGATGAGTAGTCCCTCCGTGCCAGGGACATGTGACCTAATTGTTCATATTCCCGCATGAACTCAATGTATTTGTCGCGAAACTCTGTATCTCGCTTCATGCGACGTTCCATAGAAAGCAGGCGTTTCTCAGCAGTGAGGTAGGACTGCCCCAGCGGTTTGCGAATGCTCACAAAGGGCAACCGAGTAACGAAACGACCGTTCGGTAACCGATAAACATTTTCGATAAAATGGCGCTCGCATTCTTCGTCGAGCGGGTCCTTCCGTGAAACCGTGGGTACCTCTTCTGTCTCCCAAAAACGCTGTACTAAATCCGAAAGAGAAACGCCCGTAAAAACCGTATCAGAAACCGTATCATATGCTGGGCCCATAATCATATATCCGTAGTGCGATGGTATAGCAACCAAGCCATTATTATTTAAATTTATAGTGCGTCCGGTGCACAATAATTGACCAAGCACATCAGTACCAAGCAACAAATCAATTTTTCCAATATTTAAAAATTTTCTGTCAGCCAAAGACAGGTGAGAAGCCGAGTTCAAAATTTCCGAAGGTAATTCCACCTGTGGATGTTCTCCTAAAATATCATGCAACACTAGTGCTGTAACTGTAATAACAGGTTGAGAGACCGATTCTCCAACAATGTTAAAGGTACATTGACCATAAACATGTGACACGAGCACATCACCTATGCCACGAACCGAAATATTATTATTAAATATGTATAGGCCTAACCGTCTCGCCAAATTAACTGTTATCATGCAACCTTGCGAACCCGTGTCCGCTAGAGCCCGTGCTCTAACATAAAAACCGTTAATATCACAAATCCTTACCGCAACGGTAGGCAATAAAATAGTATTTAAAAAGGTTGCATTTGGCGAGGCGGCGGCGACTACCTATTCTTGAACGTCACGAAATGAAGCATTCACCCGATTAAAAACCTGGGCTGCCGACAGCGCCAGGGTTATATGTAGGGGGTCTCGAGCGCCCCAATGGTGTCCGAGTCAGGTGCCAACTGGCATCCGGTGTCCGGTAACCAACCGGATGACCGAAAGATGGCGGCGTGTTCCTCAATCGCGGCCGTTCCGCGAGTGGTGGTGAGAAACCCCTCGCTCTCGCTGCATACGAGGCCGCAGACGCATACTGTTCCGCAGTGACGTCACGAGATTCGTCCGCTTGAATATGCCCTATGCCCGCTGCATAGGGTGCTTGTACCATAGGCCCGGTGCCTCCCCCACCCGTATGTGGAGATGCCTGTGAAGTAGGCCTAAAGCCACCCCCACCCGTATATGGAGGTGTCGCGCGCACGTCCACCCGTCGAGGCGACGCTCGTCCAGAATGAGGAGGTGAAGTCCGTACTTGTCCGCTTTGACCCCCTCCTGAAGGAGAACCAATCCGTGCCGCTACAGGCCTAACTCCACCATTCCTATTCAGGCATAACATCCCGTGATGTTTGCCGTTACAATGAATACATGGCCGTGCCACTGCACAACTATTAGCAAGATGATCCCCTAAACAAAAATAACACAACTTGTGATTTTGCACAAAACACTCCGCTGTTGAGGGGAACAATTTATAAAATGTTGGCATTTAGATATGAAATGGCCTATGATGCCACAAAAGGTGCAACCAACCCGCTTGGATTGCAACCTATTATTAATAGTATGGTCCGATGTAGCCATACCTACCCTAGTCCCCCGAGTGGGTGGCCTAATCCTACCCTGACTGAATACAGGTCTTCCCTGACTGGACACAGGCCTCCCAGATGGCCCTGAGGTAGCCGTTGCAGGAGGTGAGCCTACATTGTCAACAATCCGTGCTTCTTCCTCCAAGAAGGTCAAAAGGTCAATAAATTTAGGCAACGGGCTTGCCTCATCTCCGCTTCCATATTTTTGTTCAAATCTTAATTTTAAATCAGAGGGTAACTTATTCAATACAATATGGAGCAACAAGAATGACCACTCCGTTACTGGTAAATTTAATTTCTCCAAACAATTATAGGCCACCTTTAATGGATTTAAAAAATCATCCCTTATAAACATGATATTCCTTAAATAAGGCAAATTTAATATCTTTGCCACATGGGCATCCGCAATTAACCTAATATTTTGATATCTGCCCATCAATAGCGCCCTTGCAGTCTCATAATTGTTATCTGTTATGGTTAAATGTGAAATAACCTGGTGAGCGTCTCCCGATAGACAACTCAACAGATAACTTAATTTTTGTGAGAGTGATATATCCATCCGACAATGCACCAAAGAATCAAAAATGTTAATAAATGACATCCAAGTTTCATACCCACCAGAATACTTGGGCAAATTTAAATCCGGCAATCTAGTATAAATTGAGGCATTACTACTTGACTGACCCTTAACCGTGGGACTACTGGCCAGATCCAGTGTCCTTACCGCCTGAATAATGCTGTCATAATATTCTAAGCATTGCTTGTAGTCTGCCTGAGCTTGAATCAACCTTGCCTGCAAAGTTTCATTGTCTGGATTCATGTCAGCCCTATCATAACACATTTGTAAAGCTTGATCCAGGTCCGCCATGTATCTGTTCGCATTTGAAGCCCGCTCTTTCAAGGCCTCAACCCTGTCTGGTCTACTCACCAGAGAAAATGCGCTTACCAACCATTGTAATATGCGACGAATTTCGTTGTAACCGTCCGACATTTTAATAATTAAAGTAAATACAAAACAAACAGAAAAAAAAAAAAAACAATACCTAATATAACCCCAAATTAAATTTAATGTAAACCCGTTTGACACCGATGTCAAATATATTTGTTACGCATATAAGTACAAATCAAAGAATTTACAAAATAACAGGTCCGTAACCGAAAAGGAAGCCACGCTCTGCTACCAAAAAATGTTGCGTTTTCCCGAACGCCCGTTATTTGCTTATATTATTTAATTATATAATAATATTGCTTACCGGTCCGTAGTTCTGGCTTGGCTTGAAAGTGTGTTTTGTGTGTACTAATGTGCCCTACCGTATGTGGTTATAAATATATATCATATACTGCAATACTTGTAGTGTATAAATAGGAGAACGCGTGGCCGACCACTTTTCTTTTTAATCCCGTCGAAACCGTAATATGCAAATATTAATCCGCCGTAAATAAACTCAATAAAAATGCCGTGAAAAAATCCGAAGTGACAGTCAAGTACCGAAACCGTAATGTCAAAATCTTTTTTTTTTATTACTTTTTTAAATTTCCTTTTCCGCGGTCCGAAACTCATAAGTCCTAAACACCGTGTATAGACGTGTGGGTAAATAGCATTGTTCAATAAAAAGGCTAGTTGTTTTATTGAATAGCTATTTTAACAAGATTTGCATATGGCGTGACATAGGCGGAGATAATGCAAAGGAGATGTCCTCTTATTACAAGGAGGTTGGTTTTTTGTGATCAGCGTTAACTAACAAACACCAAACTACATTACATTGAAAGCCGAAAAAATATGAAGTATGAAACAAATAAAAAAAAAATATTTTTACCACCCCCAATTATTTTTAAATAAATAAAACATATTTATAAGAAATATTTCATTATGGCAACACCTTAATGATGTTTTTATTAATCTGTGACTACCGGTATCTTACTCTATGTTTGATATTTTCCGTTGAGTTGAATCATAGAATACATTTACTCGGTCTGATCATAATCATAAAATCAAAACTATGACATTGACAGCAGGTGCCTGATTTGTCAGTTGATTTTTTATTAATATTTTTTTCTGGCTCTAGATAACATACATTAAGTAACATAGCAGTCCCTATATTTTGTTAGTTAAAAACTTCTCAAAATTAGAAATATTCGGTTCATTAAAGCAATTATGTATGTATTTAGATTTTTAAAAGGCTTGTTGATAATTTTTTTAAGCAATGTGTAATTATTGCATTAAAGATATTTCATTTTTTATTATACTAGAATACGAATTTTAAAAAATCGGGGGTCTTGAAAATAACATGACTTACGGCGATTACTTTCTTTTAGAGCCTTCTATCCAAATATATCAAATTTACCCGAGTTAGTTACTATAAACCAATATGGGACATCTCCTTTAGAATACTGTATATGCTTTGAGCGCTTGGTATTTTTTTCTATAGTGAAGGGTGTAAAAGCGAAACAGATCCGACTATTTTTATAAAAAGAAATCAACTTATGTTTTGAAATATATTTTACTAGCTTTCTGCCCGCGGCTTCGCTCGCGTGGATTTCGGGATTGGGTCTATAGAGGGTTAAGGGTCATTGCTTTTGCCCACGGCTACATATGCGCGGAAGTCGGTTTATGGCGCGAAGGTTTTATCGCATTTCCCGTGGGACTATCTGTTTTTCAGAGATAAAAAATACCGCAAAACCTCGCAAGAATCACTCTATCTATTGATAAAAACCGCATGAAAATCTGTGCAGTAGTTTTTGAGCGAAGCCTTTATTGCGCATCACGTAGGAACTCTCGATTTTTCCGGGATAAAAAGTAGCCTAATATTACTCTTCATCCCTTCAACTATCTCCACGTAAAAAATCACGTCGATTCGTCGCTCCGTTTTGCCGTGAAAGACGGACAAACAGACAGGCACACTTTCCCATTTATAATATTAGTATGGATTTACCTATTTTACAATATATTTAATTTATAAATAAAGGCTGATGGAACAAAGAGACATTCTCGTATCCAGCAGGAAGGCGTAAAATCTAAACGGTCGAGATGTAAATCGCTCACCACGATCTTCGACTCACAAGCGGACTTAATTTACGACGAACGGTGAACAAAAAAACTAAGAGAGAGGGCTTATGGCTAACGACACGTCATCCGCGGGTGCTGCACGTGGATTCAGTAGGTTATCTTCCAGTTTGTCTGACAAGAATTTTCGTCATATTAATATTCTGCCGCTAATAATGTAAACTTAAAACAACGTAATATCCTAGTTGGAATATCGTCTTGTTATATATTTATTTATTAACTTGCTGGTGCCCGCGACTTCGTCTGCGCAATAAATGTTTTTGTTATTCTTCGACTTCTGATTAACAATAAACTATTAATTGGTACAGTTTATTTTAAAACGGATTGAGTTGTGTTTTAATATAATATTACCAAAATAGTAAAATTTGTTTTCATTTAAACCGTCTTATGTAAAAACTAGCTTTCCGCGGCTTCACCCGCGTTATTTCCGTTAGGAGTCTCAAAAAACGTTAACATAGATATTCATACACATAATAATTTAGATATTTCAACTCAGTTGCACGGCTGCAACATTAAAAATAAATTTATGTTATTTTTGTAACCAACAACCCTGTAAGACAATGATAACGATACGGTTAATTTTCATATTTTAACAATCAATTTTCTTTTACGAGTGAACTGTAGTTGTACTTCTGTGAAGTATCGAATAATAAATTCGAAGGAATGCTGGTTCTTCATACAAACTTTAGATCTCCGTTTCAACCCGTTAGGGGAAGAGTTTGAAAAATCCTTTGTTAATGCACCCGTAGAACCCGTAGATTTGAGGCCTCTAAGCCGAGTGAGTTGCCTATGCCAGTTACCAATTAATTTCTTCTGTTACATGTATATATATTTATTATAAGAGGATCCACGCTATTATTAAGAGAATGACGTAACTTTTTACAAAACACTAGATGCTTAAGGCTCTGAATTAATTTATGCAAAAGAAACTCAACTAATATTTAATAGAAAGCTATAGAGGGTAATTTGAAAAACATGTGTTCACTCGTCGACAAGTAAATGAGAAGTGAAGTCGCCACGAAGCCTCTGAGCTCGAGAGCGCTCGGATAAATTCGGCTGCTGTCGAACGCGCGAACGCTACATAGCACACGTAGCGCCATCTGTTTTTCGACAGCGATAACACGCAAAAATGACGGACAGCAATGCCCGGGTCAATAGTTTGCACTCACTTTTATACCCTCCGTAGACATATTTTTTTTCATATCTTCTACTATATTGCGAATATTAATTCATCTTTCGTTTTTACAGGTACGTTTGAAGACGTTAATGTTAACAGTATCACAACTGGTAAGTCATTTCACTTCGACCTTTATAGTTGAGTGGTTAGTACACCGGTTTCAAGGTCCCGGTTCGAATCCCGGTGGGGGCAGATATTTGTGTGATGAATGCGAGCATTTGTACCTTAGTCGTGGTTGTTAATATATATTTCTCTCAAAATTATTTATATATGTATAATATATGTGTGTCTATTCATTACCCTAGTTCCCATAACACAAGTCTGTCAGAGTTTAGTTAGGGCCAGGCTAATTGGTGTAAGAAATAAGAAATATTTATTTACATCTCACATCTCACTTAAAAAACATAAACAATGGTAAATATCCTTTACTACAACGCTGTCTACCCATATAGTCCTTATTTGTTACTACAGCAGTTTTATTGATGCCTGATACAAAAGAGCGACAGAACTCTCCAATATATGAATCAACCTACTGTCTGTACGCACACTGTGTTAATAACCTTGCATACCAACCCAGTATTAACATAATTGAGACAAATCCATTACTATACGATTTTATTTATATTATTTTGGATAAAACTCATTCCTCTTTAGGCTTGTAATCAGGATAAATACTTCGAATTTATAAACGGATTAATTTAGTTGGTATTTAACAAATAAATCGACTTTTTAATCTAAGATCTGTGGAAACTATATAGAAGCGTCCGTAATGCTGTAATTTTGGCACTGGCCTACGAATCGAATGAGTCGCGAAGCTCGGTGTTGATACTGCAAAGACTCAATGGTGAAACAACCTATTTAGATCTGCGAAGTGATTCAAAAAAGTATTAGTTAGCATAGGCTCGTGCACATCGGTGGGTTCGTATATGAGATGTGATTACATATGTTGCATTACATTTCGACCCTATTCTGCAAAACTTACAGTGTATTATTGAATCACACAATCATTCTTTATTCTTTACTGAATTGCTTTATTTAAATGGAACTTTGAAACTAACACTTATTTATTGTCATATTACGCCAATTTTTTTACCAAAAAACTACGTCATTTGTTTGATGCTTTAATTCTATTAAATAGGCTCTGAATTTACTGAACCGTTTTACAAATTGGTTAGCGACGTGGGAAGGAATTTAAGGTAATTTTTCTACAGAAAACAAAAAAAAATCCGTAGAAAATACTGATGAAAACAATTGAACAGATCCTAATGTAAATTGGTATGGTATATATACACATAATATACTTTAGAAGACACAAGTTGTTAAGTTAAATTTTTGCTTAAGAATATAGAACGTATGTTGGATAGATATTTATAATTCTGTTGTACCAGTGAACATACATACATATATACTTATATATATGTCGCAGCCAACTGGTTAAAATAGCCGTTCAAGTTCAATCAAACAGCTAACCCTTTGACTGAACAACGCCATTCAACCTTACGTCTAGCTTATTAATTGAATACCTGAGTCGCTCAAAACGTTCAACATTACAGCTGATTCAAAAGCCGCCGTTTGATTTAATTAGTTCAGCGCTCACCACCGCAGCGCTAGGTGCGTTTTGTTTTCAATATGGCGTCAACTAGCCGTGATTTGTGATCGTTTCAAGATATTTTTCGGAAAGTAAGTAGTAAATATACGTTACACGTGTTATTAAAGACACAGAAATTATGAGGTCACTTACGAGTGATACAAATGAATCAAAATTTAAAATATTCGAGGATAAATTACGGGGTTATGAAACGATTCTTGCTTCGCAAATTTTTGATTTTGTAATTTTTTGCATGGTGCAATAAACAATATAAAGAAATTACAAAAAGTCTTCCTATTCTCTCCAATTAAGTACTAAACTAATGGTCACCTTAGTTAATTTGCCATTTAACCAGTTGGCTAAGGGTCGTCTAGCTGTAATGTCGAACATCGAAAAATTGCATATACTAAGAAAACTGTTTTGTTTCATTCCCAGTGTCAACAGCGCTGGTAACATCGCGCTACCAGCTTACGAAACATACTTAGCAAAGCCTATTAACTCACCATTTGTCGACACCGTAAATCTATAACTTCGTTATTTGATCACGGAAGCGTAACTCTTTCTCGTTTGAACGCGAGTTAGAGACGTAAATAGGAACTGAGGGGACACCAGCCTGAACAAGTGAGTTAGTCCAAGCTATAGCGAAATCGGTGCTTTAACTATTGTTACTGGATCTTTCAATGGAGCGCGGTTCGATTTATTGAAAATTTGAAGGGTATTCTTCTATATTACTACTGGCATCATCACAGCTTATATACTTGTCTTAGATTATTTTTCTTAGATTATTTTTCTCTCAGGATAGAAAGCTAAGAATTCTCACGAGGAGCACAAAACGTGCCCAGAATACCTCCGCAACGGCAAGTGCTACGGTGATTATATCAAATTCCACGCCAGCCAAAGCGGTATGACCAGTGTGACCTACCGACTAAACTCAGCCTTAGTCTTGGCCATAAAGGCCCTATGGCTTGAATGAAAGTATCAATTTAAAGGGCACTTCGTTACTCAAGCGTACTCATATCTATCTCATTTAATAAGGGTTTTAAGTTTAAGTCATCCAGGTCTAGTGCCGATTAATCGACATTACATGCAACTTGAGTTTCTTTGCAGGTGCATTCGGGACGTTTTTATTCGCGATAGGTTCTTCGGATAAATTTCGATGACCGTCTATTTCGATAAACCTGTCAACTTATATTTTACATCTCAGTTTCCACGGCCTTTATCATTGTTTATTTGCCCACTGCTTTTCATTATTGTATTTTTTTTATTTCTATCTTATTCTTGTCTATTAACTACTACTACCTCAGTGTTTGTTAGAATAAAACAATATTATTGTCGCTTATTTCACGCGTCCATAAGACACGGTCCTTTATAAGGCGTGAGCGGGGATACTGGAGACGAATTTTTGAAACAATAGAAAACCAATTCGCATTCGAAATCGTGAGATTCGTATACGAATTACCGAATCCTCTATTTCTGAACTTTCATTTCGTGCGTTGTGCAACGTGTGGTTCAACTCACTCGTTTTTGATTTCTACTATTAGAATATCTAACGCTGAAGTGACGTTGACAGTGATAAATTTACTCTGGTTAATGTAAAGCTTGTAAATAGGTACATAAAAATAAGCAAATATTGTTTGAGTACATATATTTTATTTTTTGGTGTAATTTTTTGCGTGAAACAGAATCTAATTAAGATTTTTTTTTATTGACGACACTGAATTCGAGTGATTCAAAAATCTATAAAATTGTAAGCAGTAAAAAATAATTTCACGCACGATTTGTATTCGTGTTCGAATTCCAAATTCACATCTAATGATTCAAAAATACGTCTCCAGATCCAACGCATAGAGACCATTTAAGCGAAATTTTATGAAAGTGTGCGTGGAGTGTACCAACTATTATTATTACATACAAATTGCACCTAATATATTCGCCGATGAGAACTACATTATTTATTCATTTTACGTAATAATAGATCCAGTTTTATGTCATACTAGCTTTTGCCCGCGACTTCGTCCGCGTGGAATAGTGACTTCCGGCAGATTTTTGGTTAACCAACAACATATTTATATTTATATTTGAATAAAGATTAATATTATTATGTTGATACAACTTAAACAAATTATTTCGACCAAATTTGGTACCATAAAAACGGTCATTGTGACTAAACCTTAAAAGATAGACATATGCCGTCGCGGACTTTTTTTTAGATCATGTATAGAGGAATAATTCTTTCATACATATTTTTTGTGTATCTTGAACCGTTTTCGCAGCGCACGCAAAGAAAGCCTTCAAAAATGAATAATTTTCCCCGTTT
Source organism: Scirpophaga incertulas (assembly GCA_036419045.1). NCBI lineage: Eukaryota > Metazoa > Arthropoda > Insecta > Lepidoptera > Crambidae > Scirpophaga > Scirpophaga incertulas. Next base: position 36,701,760 of record CM071627.1, read on the forward strand.
TTTACACATTTACCGCTCTGTCTTTGCTCCTATTGGTCATAGCGTAATGTTATTTAGCCTATAGCCTTCCTCGATAAATGGACTATCCAACAAAAAAAGAATTATTCAAATCGCACCAGTAGTTTCGGAGATTAGCGCGTTCAAACAAACAAACAAACAAACAAACTCTTCAGCTTTATATATTAGTATAGATATAGATACCGAAAATGAACGAAAGATACAAGTTCTGCGATATACGAGGATTGTTACGAAAATGCTTAACCGCAGAGTTTTGAGTAACGTATATATCATATTTTACTTTTATCATGAAACTATGTGTTATCAAATGTTGGGTAGTTGCAATAAGAATCTCTTTTGCGAAAATCATTTTCGACCTATTCTTTGTGTTATTAGTATATTTTTTTAAATTATCTGTGACTCTTCTATGTGCGCAACAATAGACACTTCGCAAGAATTTTTCGTGCTTGATTATAACTAGGAGTAAATTTAAAGGAACCTCGCGAAAATTAACAAACCGCTTTTAGGGTAGCTCCTTGCTTACGCGGCGACGTATGCGTCGCGGCGTGTCGACCGGGGGGGGCGATGGGGGGAGCGCCCTGGAACCCGCGCACGAAGTGCCTAAGCGGGAGTGGCACCGACGGATTGTGGCGGCCTGGCGTGCGCAGCTCGAATTACGGATCTGCGCGCGCCAGCGGGCCGTCGGTGCCGTACTCCCGCACCTCGAAGCTTGGCTCCACGGGAAGGAGGAGGTCACCTACCGACTGACTCAGATACTCACCGGGCACGGCTGCTTCGATACTCACATCTGTGTCGAATAGGACGGGAGGGATCGACACATTGTCACCACTGCGCATCCGACCTCGATTCGGCCCAGCACACGCTGGCGGAGTGCCCCGCGTGGGCCTCCGAGCGCCGAGTCTTGGTCGCAGAGATCGGGCGAGATCTGTCTCCGCCGGCATTGATTGCGGTAATGCTGGCGGACGAGGGAGGTTGGAGGGCTGTGGCCTCCTTCTGTGAAGCAGTGATGCTCCATAAGGAGGCCGCCGAGCGGGGCCGGGAGATGGCCGATCCCGCTCGAAGAAGGCGGCGCCGGGCTCGGTAGCACAGCTGCGGCGCTGCGCCGCCGCGGGTCGCCGGCGGGCGCGAGGAAGTCGCGACTGCTACGGCGACCCGGAATGGACCACGCCCCTTCCGTGGCCGGGGGGCGTCGTCGGTGGAGGAGACCGGGGGAGGTAGTGTAGCCTCCCCCGAGGAGGGCTCCCCTCTAGGTAGGGGAGCGGAGGCTGGGGGTTCCCGGAAGTGGCTTGATGTTCCCGGGGGCTCCCTACATGCCTGAGGAAGGCCATCCCTGAGGTTTTTAGTGGGTAGGCCTCGCCACAGCCGGGGTATGCAATTTAATACATTTTCCTCAGGGGAACAAAAAAAAAAGGTAGCTCCTTGCTTAACAACAGTATATCTACTTGAAACGTGGTTAAGAGAATCTTAAGTCCTACTACACGAATTGTATCTACTACCTGTCCTACTACCAAGTTATTAAACAACGTCATGGTACAGCGGATATTGCAAAAGAATCGTCATATTGCACGTAGAGTTATTAAAGCTGAACTAAAGGAAATATCACAAACAGTTTGCACCAATTTGCACGAATATCCTAAAGTTATTAACATTGCTTGCGATGGATATCGCTCTCATCGAAGCCGAAAATTCCGTCAGTGCGAATACCTTAAAAAAAAATCGATACCCTCGTAATATATATAATCTATGTTCCAATGGACACATGAATTCATTTTATTTCATATTTAGTAATCTCATAATACAAATATCACAGTTAGTGTATTTATCTACCCTCCACCCTACAGCTTGCAGACTATGTGCCCATATTAAACAACCATCAAAGGCTTTGTACCTAAAGCTATATTACCCACCCTCCAGAATCGAACCCTTCCTGATCTGCCTTGATGAATACACGTATCCATAATTTATCGCTTAGGGTTGTCACTGGCTGTTTGTTTTTCCGTTATTCAAATATATTAATTAATTAATTAACAACATGTATTCCTAATAAAAGTCAAGGAAGCTAGGGAAGTATGTTTGGATGGAAGCAAGTGGAAAACCTATCCCCATGGAAAAGAGGCGTGAGTATATGTAATATATGTGTAAACCTTCAACCATACAATAAATCTTCATCATTTTAAACCATAGCATTGCTTGCTTATTGCATTGTTAGACACTGTCATAAGACGATAAAAGATTTGCAAACCTAACACGCCACGCCCACAGTTATTCCAAACACTAGGTTATTCCAAAAAATCAAATCGAAGAGGATTTTTATAAAACGTACCTCTAAGTTTCCTTATCCTTGTGTTACACAGTTGATCATACCTCTACCTTGTCTATAGAGAATCGATCACTCATATGTTGTTTTATAAATAAACGCAGATTATATAACAAAATTGCACGTACACACTAAGGCATAGTTACGCTGACCGTCAAATAAGTAAGTACTTTAATCGGCGTATATTTAAACTAATTTCGATGAGATTCTGCGAAGTGTCAACCCTATTCAGCCCAGACGGCTAGACGCCGAGACAGAAGGGGGAGGGGGACCACTGGTCTGTTAAATGAAATCACTGCCATTCGATTTCAGTGCAGGCAGTGCGTCGTCCATTACACGCTTCACTTCTACAAAGTTGCAAACTGTTTGGCGTTAGCGTTTATTAGATTTATAATCATGCAGTTCAGTGTAAGCGCTGGATTTGAACTAGAGTTGTCGCGAACAGTCGATTAAACGCCATTCACTATCGCGAATAGTCGAATAACTATTCAACATAAATAACATTCAGACAATTCAGTCTTCTCAGCGCCCCCTAGCGGGAAAATGCGTCGTTAACTTTTTTTGCGGCCAGTACATTTTTTGCTCAGCTCGACCAGGAGAACAACATATCCAAAATTTAGACCTGGCTCCCGAAAACCACTTGGCCATTTAAATAGTATCATCTACTTTATGTACCAAAGAACCATAATAATTATGGTAAAAAATGTTCAAATTTGTAAACTTGCCCTTCCAAAGTACCAACCTGTTTCATAAAATCCTTAGCTAATAATAATGTTCATGTAATTATCTTATATATAAAAATGAATCGCAAAATGTGTTGGTAAGCGCATAACTCAACAACGTCTGGACCAATTTGGCTAATTTTGGTCTTGAATTATTTGTAGAAGTCCAGAGAAGGTTTGCACGTAAAGAAAATTAAAAAAAAATCTTGATAAAGTGTAAAATCAACATCTTTCTATACTCCCATATACAAACAATTTGTATTAATACTTAAAAGCCAATTTGAACCTTTGGCAAAACAATCGAAGACAAAAAAAGTGACGTTAGTTCTGTCAAACAAATTTAATGTCATCATATGTCATTTCATTTTATCAGTGATAATTATTGCTATGTTGTGTTTATATTTTCCAAAATATTGTTGAGTTATTGCTTTGTGTTCATATTTTCCAAAATATTGTTGAGTTGTTGAGTGAAGGTAAAATGCCACGAGCAAGACGACCAAACATAGGCCGGCGAACGCGTAATGCAAATCAAATCGTAATGTTAATACATGGGACAGGACAACGTCTGTCGGGTCAGCTAGTTACAAATTAAAATATTTTTTGTGCACTTAACTGTCTATAGTCTTAGCTGCATTTCTCATTGTGCAGATGCAGATTAGACCCAGTTGGCACTCTCCACACACTTTCATTAAATTTCGCTTAAATGGCCTCTGCGCGTTGGATCTATATCCCCGGGCACGCCTTATAAAGGACCGTGTCTTATAAAGACACGTGAGATTAAACTTCATATAATTAAAACGCTGTCTCTAGGCCTTACTAAGCCAGAGGATTGCTTACTTAAAATATTATTAAAAGTAAGTCAGTTTATGATGATAATAAATTGCTAATATTGAAAAGAAGTACTTATTTAATGTAACATACGCCTTTTATTCCACAGTGGAGCTAACTTAAATATACTTGCCTAGCCCTCTAACCCAAGAAATCATAGTAAATGTCGCCTGGACCGTATAGTAGTGTATACATATAAGTATTAATTCTAAGACGCGTCTTTTACGGATTCTTTCTCTCAGAAAAATGAAGTTTGTTTTATAGTATGTCCTGCGTTTGTCACCAGCATTTGGCCACAGTCGTGTCAGACATTATGATAGGTATACGTAGATAGGTCAGACACCGTCGCGACGGTAGATTTACTGCCTACTCGCTCCATCCCCTGTGTCGGGGACTGAGCGCAATCTATACTTTTATATAGAAAACTTTATTTAAATTATTTTTTTCTCCAATCACTACCCTTGTGCCAATCCATTATTACTGTCTCATGTTACGTTTATTTATAATTACAGGCAAATTAATTTTGTACTGCGTGCATTTATATGGGTCGCTAACAACTTCTTCAAGTGAAAAATTTTAACGATAATGACCGAAAGCGAAATCAAAAAACAAAATACAATATTCCACCTAGCAATCGACCTGACACCGACTCCAAAAATATCGACAATAGAAACAAATAAAACTACAATACTCTGCCTAGCAATCAACCTGACACCGACTCCAAAAATATCGACAATAGAAACAAATAAGACTACAATATCCTACCTAGCAATAGTCGTGAGACCGACTCCAAAAATATCGACAATAGAAACAAATAAAACTACAATACCCTACCTAGCAATCGACGTGACACCGACTCCAAAAATATCGGCCTCAGCTTTCAGATAGAAATGAGCCTTCTTGGACCGTCCGTCTTCTTTGATATAATGGCGTAGTATATGCGACGTAAATACTTCTTATAAATTTACTAATTTGCGAGAAGAAATAATATCTCATGTGTCCGACAAAAATGTTTTGAGAATAAATCTGTGCGAGAAATCGTAGGTCCTTCGGGCCCCCCTGAGAATGCCCTGGGCATGGGCCTCGTGTGCTCCTATGGTAAAGACGGTATTGGGTGCGGTCCTCCCTGTTACGTCAAACCATAGGACCCACGGCTTAGGCTGAGTTTAGTCGGTAGGTTTTTTTTTTATATTAGAGCAGGCAAACGAGCCAACGGGTCACCTGATGGTAAGTGATCACCGCCGCCCATAGCACAAACAACACCATAGGTATCATCAGCGCGTTGCCGGCCTTTCATGAATGTATACGCTCTTTTTTTTGAAGCTTCCCATGTCGTAACTGTTCGGAAATACCGCGGCCGAAAGTTGGTTCCATAACATTGTTGTTCGCGGGAAAAACGTACGCGAAAACCGCACTGTGGAGGACAGCCAACCATTAAGATAGTGGGGATGGAAAGCAAGTCCCCTCCGTGACGCACGATACAGGAAATCGGTCGGCGGCAGTATCCCAAACAACTCGTCAGAGCACTCCCGTCAGAGGTCTGTCGGGTCGAGCCGCCTCGATTCGCCAGGAGTCCGACATAATCATCGAGATACTTGCCATTGCGGTGGTCATGGTCGGTCAGCCATGAAGATTCCCAGCCTTCCTTTCCTGAGGAAAAAAATTATTCTGATCTATAAATAAGCTATATTATTGTAAAGTTACACTAAAAATTCATTCAGTAGGTTATCTTGAAAGAATAACAAACATCTATCCATAGAAACTTTCGCCTTTATAATATTAGTAGGGGTTATTAAATATATGAATGATAATATGATTATTCCAGGGAAGACAAGTCCTTAATCACCAGAACATAGTAAAGGACATTATATTCCTTTATATGTACTTAAGAAAAAAAACAACACGATACGCGACAAAATGGACCTCGCTAGCGACTTTTACAGTTTCAATCCAGGCAAAGACGATTCCACCTTCCGCTTCAACTTTCAATTGAGTTAAAAGCTTATTTTTTGTACATAACAAAATATCGAGCTATTCGCAGCATATTAATTCATTTTCTCAATGTCAATGCAAATCAATCTCAGCATAAGGTATGTAGAATACGAACACAATAAACGATTTCAAACCCTAGGCGGCTTGTACGCTCCCAAAGAAATATCTATGCTAATGACGCATCCTGCATAATATTGAGGTAGGTCTTAGATACATCAAGCTGTCAGTACACTCGCCGACAGATGGCTCTAAATATTGATGGTTTTATTCGAAATACATCATTATGTTGATTTACCACGGGATTATACATTCCTCTTATTCTTTCTCTCGCCCTGTCCCCAATTATATTTTGGACTAGCTGTGCCCGCGACTTCGTCCGCGTGGCATAGTTATTTTGAGCATCATATTTATTTTTACAAACAACCGCCTCAGCTGTTACCCACGACTTTGTCCGCGGCAATTTCTGTTATTATCTTAGACTTTTAAGTTTTTAAAAGAACATAATTATTTAAAAGTACTTCTGCGTGAATTATATTTTTAGTTTCATTTTCTTGAGGCAGAAGAGCATATTGGTTTTCTCCGCAACCCGATCTCGACAACGCGACATATCGAAATTTAATTACCATAAAAACGATTCCAGTGAGTTAACCTTAATAGATACAGACATATACTGTACCGGACTTTTTTTTTAGATCATTTCAAGAGTAATAATTCTTTCATACATATTTTATTTTGGATCTTGAACCGTTTTCACAGCGCACGCTACGGAAACCGTCAATATAGAAAGATGAATAATTTTCCCCGTTCTTTCCACATTTTCCAATATTTCTTCGCTCCTATTAGTCGCAGCGTGATGTTATGGAGCCTAAAGCCTTCCTCGATAAATGGTCTATTCATTAAAGAAAGACATTTTCAATCGAACCAGGAGTTCCTGAGATTAGCGTGTTCAAACAAATCAACAAACAAACAAACTCTTCAGCTCCCTTCCACTCTGCGCTATCACTCGCCATTTCGACACTCTCTCCTTTCTTCAACATATCAACATTCACACAGTCCATCCATCGTTTCTTCTGTCTTCTTCTCCCCACACGACTATCCACTTTCATGTCGATAACTTTCCTAGTAACATGATCACCCCCTCTTTTTAATACGTGACCATACCAGGAATGTATATAATACGAAATAAATCTATACTAATATAATAAAGCTGAAGAGTTTGTTTGTTTGTTTGTTTGAATGCGCTAATCTCCGAAACTACTGGTGCGATTTGAATAATTCTTTTTTTGTTGGATAGTCCATTTATCGAGGAAGGCTATAGGCTAAATAACATTACGCTATGACCAATAGGAGCAAAGACAGAGCGGTAAATGTGTAAAAAACGGGGAAAATTATTCATTTTTGAAGGCTTTCTTTGCGTGCGCTGCGAAAACGGTTCAAGATACACAAAAAATATGTATGAAAGAATTATTCCTCTATACATGATCTAAAAAAAAGTCCGCGACGGCATATGTCTATCTTTTAAGGTTTAGTCACAATGACCGTTTTTATGGTACCAAATTTGGTCGAAATAATTTGTTTAAGTTGTATCAACATAATAATACTAAAAATTCTGCGGAAACTCGACCATTCCGAAAATCCCGCAAGAACGGGAACTATGTGGGAAAAACCAAAAATCTGCCGGAAGTCACTATTCCACGCGGACGAAGTCGCGGGCAAAAGCTAGTCTATACTAATATTATAAAGAAGTAAAGTTTGTGTGTTTGTATATTTGTTAAATTGTAAGGGGTAATCTCGGGATCTACTGAACCGATTTTAAAAATTCTTTCACCAATAGAAAGCCACATTATTGCCGAGTGTCATAGGTTATATAAAAAACCGAAAAATAAAAAGGCTTTTACATGGTAATCCGTTTTGCAAAGTGAATCGGAGAAAAAACGGGAAGCGGATGGCGCCCGATGGCTTCTGGTTTAATTCGGTTCGCGTTCGTGCTCCCTTTGGGGATTATTATTATTTTGCCCAACGAAGTGGGCACTGGTCAGCTAGTAAAGTATAAAGATAATATATTCCAATTTGCTTATTTATTCATTCATCAATCATACTTAACAGTATATATACATTTATTTATAATATTCAATTAAAAACATACAGAGCCAATAAAAAGTGTGCCATATTTACATTTACAGTTAACAACGCAGTTAATTGTTGTTATAACAAAAATACATTAAATATGGAATCACAATCAAAAACAGACGAAACAAATCTGGAGTTAGGAGTGACTTAGGCAGATTTTATTTTATTATTATAAATTTCTCTTTTTTTTCTCTCATCTCGCATGCCACTTAAACTAAAAATTCAAAAACCAAAAATATACTAAATAAACTAATTAACATTTTTGTTAAATTCCACTCGAACGAAGTCGCCGGAAGAAATAATAAGTGAACTAAAATGTTAGTTCAGATACTTTAAATATACGCTGATCAACGCATGCTTCTCAAAAAAATATAAATTACCTATGAAGTTTATAATATAGACTCAAGTACGTAATCGAATATCAACTTAATGTTGAACACATTGAATTCAAAATCAATTAGGTAATAAAGATATTTTGTGGTGTTGTCTGTAGATGGTAAATAGTACTGAAATAAACTGTGATATCTATACCTGTGCTGATTATTAACACAGGAAAGTCACACCTCACTTTAATTCATTTTTCCATGCCTAAAGAATTAACTACAAAAACGAATAGCAGAACAATCAACGTGAACCAAACCTTCTAGAAATTGCTTATTATCTGACAGAGAATAAGTGGAAACCAAAATTCTTCAAAGCCCTCGTTCTTATTTGACTAATTACAGATATTATTCACGGGTTTCCGCCTAATGATTCAGCATTACCATCCTAATTAAAATTCTAAAGTGATTCTGATCCACGAAAACTTTTCTCCGTGACAGTACGCGTGACACGCATCTTGTACGAGTGTAGCTTAAGAATGTAGGGGAGCGGGGGGCTACTCTCGATGCATCGTTAGTTGTACTACAATTGTTTTATATATTCAACAAATAGATTTTATTTTACTTAAACGTTTAAGATGTTGAATAAAACTCTTGTACTGTTCCACTAATTTTAATTATTATCGACCTGACCGGTTTCGCTTTACAGCATTTTCAAAGGTGTTAAAGTACACAGCTGTTCGTGTTTACGCTTCTATCTAAAAATTAAATTATAAATTACCTCCACAAAAATAACTATAATAAGTAGGTAGAATGAATATTCTCTTGTCATCCACACTAATAATAATTGAGAAAGTGGGTAGATACTTGGTAGGTGTAAACGATTGGGATAATAGATACGGAAAAAATACCCCAGTGTGGGGAAATTTAGTTACAATAATCTAAGTCTATAGGGTATATGAATGAAATGTCAAAATAGGTGTATAAAATGTCAACACAGGTAAACAACAGAACAACTGCAAAATTACATACATAATTACGTAAAAGGTCAAAATAGGTATATAAAATGTCAAAACAGGTAAACAATTGCAAAATTCAACGATTAAGCCTTACTTTTTAGAATATTCAACGCTAGTCCATAGTTAATTCGTTAAAACGTGATTAAAATTACATGCTGTTCTGTTCTGTGTTCTGTTCATTGAACTGTTCATTGATGTTTTCGCTTTTCTCCATTCAAGCCATAAAGGTCCTTAAGACCAAGGCTTTAGACTGAGTATTACTACATTACTCTATTAAAACGTGAAATATATCTCCTTTGACGTTCGTACAAGTGTCACAGTACGGATTATTCCTTTTTCCCATCGAAAATTTAAACGCATATGCCCAATATAACGAATATGCTCAGCTCTATTTCTCATACATAGAACGAGTTCTCATCGATTTAATTTACTCTCATAAAACTACCATAGTTTCGTGATAATTCATTTTGAGTCTCTTAGGATATAATTTTTTTTTCTCTCTGTATGTACAAAGTTAGAAAAAAACGTTCGAAACCAATTTAAATGATAAGATTTTATAAGTTCACTTTATATTCTAGCTATTTCTGCCGTAAAAACAGTGTTCAAATTTATGCTGTGAACTTAAATCTCATGTCACACAAGCTGGACCCGCGACACGTCCGCATGGAATTTAATAAAAAAGTTAATTAGTATATTTAGTTTTTGTTTTGGTTTTTGGACAGTACTTGGACTTTCCAACATTACTTCATTGTTATAAAATAAAATAAAAGTGCCCTAAGTTACTACTTATTAAATCTTACCAATAAAAGCCCGGTTAAAATCGGTCCAGCCATTTCAGAGATTAGACGAAACAAACAGACAGACAGACGACACTCCAATTTATTAACAACTATAGCGACCCGCCCCGGCTTCGCACGGGTGCAGTGAAAAAATGGTTATGGTGGGTTACCCCTAAGAGATAGACATATACCATCGCGGACTTTTTTGTGGATTTTTGTAAGTTATACAATACTGTAGTACATTATTTTGGTCTATCTCGTAGGGTTCAGCCAGCGTTTGCAATATAAGCGCAAAAAAACGTGCTTATTTACGACATCACATTAGAAACCTTTAAATTTATCAGTATTTCTCTACTATATTATGCATTTATTATACATACAAACCTTCCTTAAGAATCACTCTATCTATTAAAAAAACCGCGTCAAAATCCGTTGCGTAGTTTTAAAGATCTAAGCATACATACGGACATACAGCGAAAGCGACTTTGTTTTATACTATGTATATGTATTGATTGATTAAAAGTGTTAATAATTTAAATTGTGGTTTTGTCGGAGTTGTAGATTCACTGCGAATCGCCTATGCGTACCCGTACATGTGTACTACATATAAGCAACTGCTACCACTTTCTATCTACTTGTTTGTCAATAACCAAATAAATGCTGAGCGGCATTACTACATAGTATAAAACAAAGTCGCTTTCTCTGTCGCTATATCCCTATGTATACTTAAATCTTTAAAACTACGCAACGGATTTTGATGCGGTTTCATAGATAGGTTTATATGTATAACTAGCTTTTGCCCGCGACTTCGTCCGCGTGGAATAGTGACTTCCGGCAGATTTTTGGTTTTTCCCACATAGTTCCCGTTCTTGCGGGATTTTCGGAATGGTCGAGTTTCCGCAGAATTTTTAGTATTATTATGTTGATACAACTTAAACAAATTATTTCGACCAAATTTGGTACCATAAAAACGGTCATTGTGACTAAACCTTAAAAGATAGACATATGCCGTCGCGGACTTTTTTTTAGACCATGTATAGAGGAATAATTCTTTCATACATATTTTTTGTGTATCTTGAACCGTTTTCGCAGCGCACGCAAAGAAAGCCTTCAAAAATGAATAATTTTCCCCGTTTTTTACACATTTACCGCTCTGTCTTTGCTCCTATTAGTCATAGCGTAATGTTATTTAGCCTATAGCCTTCCTCGATAAATGGACTATCCAACAAAAAAAGAATTATTCAAATCGCACCAGTAGTTTCGGAGATTAGCGCGTTCAAACAAACAAACAAACAAACTCTTCAGCTTTATTATTATATTAGTATATTAGTATTAGTATAGATAACTAGAGATCGGATAATCGGATGCATATTTACCTGAAGTTAATTTTTGGCTCACAAATTATGGAAGCGGCTTTTTAAAATACATTTTGTTAAATAAAAATCCCGGGAAAATACGGGACTGCAAATTTATGGTAGTGATATTGTTTGAAAATTACTAAATTAGCACGTGGTATTTATTTTCAAAAGACCGAGACTCCGGGTTCATTTATACAACTATGCGTACGTATTTACATGAAGTTTAGTTTCAGTTCCCCGTGCGATTTATGAATGTACGATTTATTACATGAAGAGTGTTAATAACCAACCCATAGTGATAGATAGTGATTAAAACTGTAGTAACCGAGGTAATATTTACACCCCATTTTAAATAGGATATTATAAGCTCATATTACCGACTAGTTTTGCATTACCAAAATGTTCTACAGTACCGGAATTCCGGGATTTTTATTTATGGAAATAAAATAAAGACAGTTCAATTAGGTAAATAAATAAACATCCGGCTATCCAATTCCGCAATCCCGGTATTTTTATTTAACGAAACGAAAGCTTTTTCCATACTTTGTCTTAAACTAACTTTAGGTAAATATGCATCGGATTATCCGATCTCTAATAATAACATCCATTAAATAGTGGAGAAATACGGTTATTTTTGAGGTTTCTAATGTGATGTCTTAAATAATTACATTTTTTCTGCTTACATACGAGATTACTGAATGTTATACAGTATTTAGTGTCAGCATTGCGCCCATGCGAATCCGGGGCGGGTTGTTAGTTGTAAATAAAACTACAAGTTTATGATATTGTCATTTTGTTCATGATATTGGAATAGACCCCTTGATGTAAATTATAGTTCGTCACGAGAGAACGCGACGGCCCGTGACGGGGTTCCAACAGGATGCACAGTTCTTAAGGAAACACTGGAACGAATTTTTATGGCCATTAAATAACTATTAATATTGTGTTAATACAGAATGGAAAGTTGTTATAGTTAATATTGGTGCACATTAGTAAATATTCTTAATAATTCACCTATTCTAGACTTTATGACGATTTTTTTGAATGTCCTGCTTTTGATAGACACAGAAGTTGCTAATTCACCGTCAGACTGGTTTGCGTAATTTTTTATTAGTCGGCCATTACAACAGATAAGTGTCCCTGAGACTAAAAATCCAGTTGTAGTAAAAATATTCGCTTACGAGTAAGTATCTAGTGAGCAATAAACAAAATAATTTGAACGCATCACACGACCTCCGCGCCCTTCGAAGCGTAACTTAATCGTAATTCATTATAACAACTCCCCCTTTTCCATTCCGATCAAATCTCGTTCATTTGAGAGGGAATAAATTCATTGGCTTGTTTTTTATTTGTGAATTTTCGGCTGATGAGCAAGGATCCTCCGCAATGAAAGCTACCGAAATTTATGTTTGCAAAATATTATTGAGTCAATTAAATTCGTAAAAAGTTAATCTTCATACCGCACCACAGCCTATGGACGCTTTTGTCATCTGTGACATCACACTTGCGTTGACAAAATGCGTTGAGCTATCCTCGTAATTTCTTAGCCTTTTTTAGAATATTCAGGGTTGCCGATACAACCCTAATGGCAAACCTTAAGTGGCAAGTGGTAGGTGTATTGCACGCACCGGGCACGGCTGCTTCGGTGAGTACCTGTGTCGAATAGGACGGGAGGGATCGACACATTGCCACCACTGCGCATCCGACCTCGACTCGGCCCAGCACACGCTGGCGGAGTGCCCCGCGTGGGCCTCCGAGCGCCGAGTCTTGGTCGCAGAGATCGGGTGAGATCTGTCTCCGCCGGCATTGATTGTGGCAATGCTGGCGGATGAGGGAGGTTGGAGGACATACAACTTCCTACATTCAAGCCCCCACATTGATATATTCGACGATAAACAGAATCCGATGCATTAGGAATATTACAACACTTACCAAAATGGGAATAATTTACGAGGAGAAATCCTTTGGCATTTTTCTGCTATTATTTTGGGTGTAACGAAGCTGTTCCCGGTTGTAATAACGTTTTCTTTGTGCCGATCCCTTTGCCTCTTATCGGGAACAGCCAAATGAAATGAAATCCGCGCAGCCAATTGTTTTAGATATTTGAAATGGAAGTTGAAATATATATTTTATTGGATAAGTACTTATCTAATAAAAGTTATACTAGACAATTTTCGTAGTATATTGGAAATTATTATAACTCTTTAGCAACTTTTAACACCAATGCTTATAGGTTAAAAATATGCTTATAGTTGAGCAGTTTTATGCGATATAGATTGATTCCCTAATGGCACTACAAATGTTAGCACCTTAGCATTTAAATAATGAAACAATCAGAATTATTCGAGTAAGGTATGAAGGGATAGTCAAAAAAGCTCTGGTAATCTAATTATCTTTACAATTAACTTAACAAAACAATGTCCCTAAATTTAAAATAAAAAAAAAACAAAAGTCCCTAAATTAAGGTCACATTTGGCTGTGTATTTAAATTAAGGACAGCTGTCAGGCAGCTTTCCCACAAATCCAGGGCCCAACGGTCATATTAACCGAAACTTCTGTACTGTTAAAATGTGAGTGCCTAAAAATGTACAATCAAATGCACGTGAAGTTTCACACGTGTATGATGAAAACAGCCCTATTACGAACGACATAAGAACAGTTCAAAGGTCAAACTGCAAAGTGTTTAACTTTGGCAGTAATGCAAGGTGTGCTTGAGCAATAAAACCGAGGTTTCACTATGAGATATTATATAATATAACTCGAGATATTGTCTCATCACGCGGTAAAATGCATATTTTAGGGATAATGGAAAATGTATTAAACTGGTACGGCTGGATTAAGAATTAGGAAAAAGAATTTGTACGATTCAACAGAGCTTTCTATAAAGTCATATTTGAATAAACTTAATTTTGATTTGATTAGCAGACAACCGAACACCTCGGCTAAGAGATATATCTGATAATTTTTAAATAATAGGTTTTTAGCTATGAAGTTACTGTTCCTTTCGATGTTATTCAAAACATTATTTAATTTAAATTAAAGCACCATAGAATATATTTGTTTTTAAATTACATTTCAACCCTAAAGTACACGTTTTGATTACAATTGAAGGTAAGAATTAAGTCATTATTACCTCAAAGAGAAATCGCATAAAAATCTGTTTTTTATTTCATTGGAATTTAACTATTAAAACCTTGTGATTACTAATTTTCTTGCCTCAAACCTATGTTAAAACTTAGTATAATATCTGTTCAAGTATGTGTAAAATTTCATAAAGCTTGCTTTCTTGGTTATTGAATAAATAAAGAAAATTTTAATATAGAATAAGCATGGATTCATTGAAATCGCCAGAGTATACAATTGCCGTATTGGCCATATAAAAACGAAAAAATTAAAACAAAACTATTATACATAATAATTAAAAATGTAATAATATTAACAATTTTATATATTTAATAACTTTAATAAGTATTAATCGAGAAATGCATATAATTAAATTTTGTACGTAAGAACGAATACAGTTTAATTCAAATGTAATGAATGAAATAAAATTGATTAAAAAAGCAATCAAATATTAATTGCAAGAAAATCATCAATCAAAGAAAATCTATCAAACATTAAAATCACTATTGCGTAATGTGTGGTTAATATATACGTTACTATATACTTTCCAACCGTTACCTATATAAGAGGTATTATTTAGGATGATCAAAATAAAATACAAGTTTCTATGAAAATACAAAGTTTTTGTTTAATTTGACACGCCTTTACAATATTATAACAATTATCATTTAATTATGACAATTATTCTTTAATCTCACTTGAAAATACAAAGACAAGACATTTAAAGTTCGCTAATATCGCCTGCTCAATAGGGAATTAATCACTTTTTTGAAAAGAATCTTAATTTGATCCTTGCGTGTCAGTAAACCATATACTAAAAATATAAAAAATTTATACACTCGTTAAGTACTATAAAAATTGCATTAAAAATTAATATTTTCAAATTTCGCGCGTAATTAGACGAAGGCGCCGCACGAGTTTTTACTCTGTAGCGATGACGTCAATACGGCATGTAAATAATAAACAAAGCTCTATGTTTGATGCTATGTATTATTATATTCATAATTTAAAAATGAGTTATTATCTTTTATATATAAACAACTAATAAAGGAATAATAATAAAAGAGTAATACTGACATCGATGTTTTAATATTCCGTAACTCGGCAAAACAATTTCGGGATTTGCAGCAAAGAATTTTCCGACCATTAATGCATTTATTTTTGGTAAATTCGTACTATCTCCTTTTACAAAACTGCTTTCCATAGTGTGATTCACGTGCGATTTCAATTTAACTTACGTATTTATAACGTTCTCTTACATTAAAACAGCAACCTACAAACTTCTTTTTTTATTGTTTTGCGGCTTTATACGTACTATGATTCATAATGACATTGACACGCATAAGTTTACAGTACCTTATGACGTCACGACATGGCGGCCTATGTTTCGCTCTTGTTTTACGTATAGATTAAAAAAGTGAATACTTTGAAACTAATTTTAATATTAGTTTTGTTATTTTATGTACTTAAACATGATGGATCCGACTATATAATGCATAAACTATCATAGTTATATGCTTTTAGATCTTTTCTAATAAAAAGGGAAGTACCCTATTATTATCCTTTCATTTATCTGTCTACAAGTTATTTTTTATAATTATATAATGAATGCACACAATGATCTTTATATCATCCGTCATTAAATTCGCCCTCTACCAACTTCCACAAACAACATAAAAGTGCGAAACTCAGATAATTCGAATTAATGAAATGTCTTTTGATTACATATACGTACATGTTATGTACATATAAATGTTATGAAAAGGCAAACGAGAAAGCAACATGATAGTTAGCGATCATATACACAATAATAATCAATAATATACACAATAAAGTGTTCTCGGACAACCCATTGGCGGAGGCTCGACCATACCATCAACAGGAGACCTATTTTTGAATTACGAATTCACCGCTGACTAATAGTCAGCGGTGACTTTGAGGTCACGGATTCCTAAACATCCAATTTTTGAAAGTCGATCGCAGAGCTGCCAACATAGATAAAGTAAACACATAAGAGTTCGGTTCCACGCAGAATTTAGCCGCTGCCGGTTATTGCCGACTTAACCATTATGGTTATTATATATATATATATATATATATATATATATATATATATATATTATATATATATATATATATGTAATATATATGTGCTACATTCATATATATATATATTGTATATATAGACTTAAAAATCAAACAAAACACAGATAACATTTCCACAAGTATGACTTGATTACGAGTGGGTGAGGGCACTCGTAATGAAATCACATCCGTGACTAAGGTAGTCACATAAGTGATATTCAAAAATAAGAATGATTGAAAATCGGTGATTATTAGTCACATCGGTGATTTCGAAGTCGCATTCGTAATTTAAAAATAGGTCTCCAGGTCGAACCGGCCCATGGGCGTCGTGGAGGTAGAATCGCGAGAGCGCCCACGATACGGGCTCAGAGAAAAAATATAGTCTTCCTCTCCCTACACGCCGTCTATCATGACTGTAACATATATATGTATTAAAAAAAACCAGAAATATCTAGTTACCACAAATCTTATCAACTGCATGAACGTTTACGAATGAAATCAATTTAGTTCACTGCCTATATGAACTCGGTGAACTTACAATCTATTAAAATCGAGTTCACATCGATATAAAATTGTAAGATCTTTGAACTCAGCCGTCAAAAGGTTGTTAAAACACAACAGGTCAGACACTTCATCTTGTTTATGTTACCACAAATTAATACGCGCGTGGTACTTGTGTTAATAGATAAGTTATATTAACAGTTCAATCGCTTTGAGAAGTGTCGATTAACTACTTAAAGATGGAATCAATTCAGTGTAACTATATTCAGTCTAAATCATTTTATCATTAGTATTCGTCGTCATGGAAAAGGAGGAAAAACAAGAAGCAACCCAACACCTGGCGAATTACATTGAACTTTATAAGGAGTCTCAAAATTACCCAAAGTAATCCGCACAGAGATCCCATTGAGAGAGGACTATGGTAGGAGATTCTCTTTTCATAAATCATTAAATCTACAGAGTAATCGAATGTCCCGAGGAATTAGGAACAATAAGTAGGAATAAAATAAAAAATATATATTTCTTACACAACGCCAATTAGCCTAACCTAAAATAGGTTCTATAAGTTGTATGTTAATGTATCTAGGGTAACGGATAGACATACATATATTTTACATATATAAATATTTTTGATAGAAATATGTGATAACAACCGTGACTAAGGTACAAAAGCTCGCATTCATCACGCAAACATCTGCCCTCACCGGAATTCAAACCCAGGACCTCAGAGATGGTGACACCTTTAAACCGGCTTACTAACCACTGGACGGGCTAGGCTAATTGGTGTAAGTGTAAGAAATATTTATTCATTATTATTTATTATTATTATTTATTTATTTATTCTAGTGTCTGCCCTATTTCATGGTACTATCCACATTTGGTGGATGACCTCATGACGTCGACGGGAATATTTATCGTTGTTAGTGCGTAGTCGAGATGTGGAATTCACTGCCGACTGATTAAACAAAACACAAAGACATTACTGAACAATGTTGTAATTTCAAGTACGAATATATATATATTTTTATATAAAATTGAGATTTGATATAGAAATTAAAAGTATGTTTTTTTAACTTTTCTTTCAATATACATAATGGAATAAAAATATCACGTGGTCGACAGCCCTGTTGACATCCGGCCATCTTATACAGTTGCCTCTTCAGACTTGCTATAAACGGAATAGACCAAGTACCTACCTACCGACTGATAATACAACAATGTCTGCAGCCGAAAGTTGAAGACTGTAGGTATACACACAGCAACATTGTGAGCCCTCGCCCGCTTTGACGTGCCCGCAGAATTAGTTTGGAAGTATGTTCGAACGTGGAATAGGGTTGTCGATCCGTATAAAAATAAATAACTTTGAATTGGTTTTTTCTTGTTACCATTTTGTATAACATTATTTCTCTGCATAATGTCCACATTTTGAATAATCCTTATATAAAAAATGGAATACAGTAAAGATAAGGAATTGCTGTATAGAATTTTATGTTTCTAGCTCTATATTAAAACCTGAATCTGTCAATCATCATACATTTTTAAATAAAGTCGTTATTTGCCGTAATCAACCAGAACATTAGCCTCATTAGGAGAAAGAATTCACTTGTGAAGGATGGATTTTGTCTCGTCGGAACCCTGTTCGTCGATTGCATCATGAGTGGTTATATTTCGAGTCCCGTGGGACTAAGTTTCGAATCGAGATCCGTCTCCTAGCATAAATTAGATTTAAAATCTATTTGGTAACGTATATTTGTAAATGAGATTAGCCACTTTGAACTTCACCTTTAGAGCGTATTTATTTCTGTTGCTCAGATAGTAAATAATATTGTGTTGACGCCTCAATCATTGTCAATTTAAAATTAGAAATCTTTACCACACCCTCTCTTGAGGAACGTCATTCTCACTTTATGAGGACTAAAGGCTTTAGGCTGAGTTTGGTCGGTAGATGACATAGGTCGAACTGCCGCGATCGATCTGGAGTCTGACATAACCAGCGTGAGACTTGGTTGCAGTGGCAGCCATGAAGGTCTGAACCTTTCCTCGCCTGAGGGAAAAAAAACTTAGACAAATGAATATATGTTCAATAGTAGGTGTCAATTGTCTGTTATTAAGAAGCCTTCTTTGTAGAAAATCCAACATTGACATTCAATTGTGCCAATGTAACAAAACAATTGTTCTGTCATTTTTACTAATAAATTGTATTATTGAGAATAGTCGCGTTATTTTGCTTATTTTTTCTAGAAGCTTGATATAGTGATAAATCCTTTTATAAATTAGCTAACATATTTTCTCAGTCTTAAATTGTTATCGATCGATACGTACGGTAGATTGTAGGTGACAACCCTACTAAAAGTTACAGCTGAAGAGCTTGCTTGAGGTCAATATCTGAAGGGGTGTAGTGTAGAATTTCAGGAACTTGTTTACGGTACTATAGTTTAGTTACAACAGTTTTATTAATCGATACTGTGTTTTATTAAATACAATGAGTGCAGTTATTTTACATCTCTATTCATATGTGAGCTTTATAGTCATAGCCATAGGGATGTTTTTACAGGTAAAATAATATTATAATTCGAGAATAACGAATCTTAGCTGTTACTATTTGAATTATATATCGAAATTGGCATGTATCTTGTTTTATTGCACGCGCCTGGTTTTACATGGTGACCTTGAAATAGTACTTATGTATTTTTTAAAAGCGGCGTTTTTTCATATTTCACTTGTAAAATAATTAATGAAGTATTTTCTGGCAGCATTTAAAAGGAAACTTATCTTCTGTAGTTTATGTGAAATACATTTCGAAAACTATAGATGTCTAAATTAGATAATGTGAAGCAGCGTAATTGCTCCTGTAATCTAGTAGTGAAACCTCCAGGTTTTGGTCAGGTCTCAATTCGAGGTCTCCGGGCAACAGATGATTCTTTCTGATCAAATTAGAATGTAATTAAATAAATAATAATTGCGCACTTGAACTAACAGAAAACAGTTTTAGTAATTTTTAAATCGGCTATTAGTTTTCGTACACTGAGTATTTAATCGATCAGTGAATGGATACCACACAAATTGATTGCACCATAACGGAAGCAGAAACGCTGCGAATAACCAAAAAGCGTTCGAAATATATGCAATGATTCGTACGGTACATGCACACGGAAGCTTCACCCCCTGCCCAGACAAAAATAAACATACTCACTCGACAGACATGGCTGTATAGGATGCTATTCCCTTTGCCAACTTTTTAAATTTGGAAGCGGGTATCACATTGACAATAAATTGTACATTCGAAAATTATATTAAGAAACAACTATTTTTTATTTGTGAATGCAGGATACGATCGTCAATACTTCAATTTCCTTACGACGACGTACGACGATTCAACCATATCTGTCTGTTATTTTTTTTGATAGTAAATGAAATCAATTAACGGTGACATTTCATATACGGATTATGGGGGCTCTTAAGTTACAGGAAACGACAATTTATACGCAGTTATTAAATATTTTGCCTCATCTATTTCTTTATAATTAAATGATTCGAGCGAGCGAAAGTATCAATAGGGCATAGAGTCTGAATCTCACTAAATACCTATTCAACATAATTAATAATAATAATAAAAATAATAAACTATTGCACACAAAATAAATACAAGAAATAAAGTAAACAAACAAAGACAATTATGAGCAAACGGCGGCCTTATTGCTAAAAGCAATCTCTTCCAGGCATCCTTAAATAAGATAAGAGAAAATTACGTGGTTCATGTGAGATAATAATAGGTATTTATGCACCTGTCACTGTGAAAGGTCTCAATAGTAGTGTCATTCAGACATATGTATAAGTGTTTGTAATCCAAGGGAGAAATAAAATCCAGACATTAATAAAAGCGTATATTTATTCCAACCGCAACAGCCCAATAGGACTCAATACATTTGTTTTAAACTTCTTCCATAAAAAAAATCAATTGTCTTGAGATTGATATAATATCCATGGCTGTATGTTTCTGAATGTCTTTGCGTTTATTTAGAATTTATGATTAGCATAACGAAACAAGTTTGGTTAATGATAATTCGTTAATGAATGCGCAGTTAGTTTTATCGAAATAGATCCATGTTTATATATAGATTTTATTGTAGCCAATTAACACTTATATAATTGTATAGCTTAAATTAATATTAAATATGTATCATCCTCAATTTTTACCCTATTTAGGGTAACATTTTAACAAACTATGACTGTCATTTTTAATTATACATAAATACAAGCTTTGAAAATAAGTTTCACACAACGCTTTTCTCGCATAATAAAGTAGCCTATATCCTTTCCCAGATCCTAGATTATCTGTGAATCAGATTGCATTTAAATCGGTTCAGTAGTTTTGGCATCAAAGCGCGACAGACAGTAAGACAGATTCTTTAGCATTTATGATATTAAGAAAGATTAGATTTCAAACAAGTAGCCATGTCAATTAGTTAGAACTGAGATAGTATCATACTAGATTTGTAGGTATATCTAACACAATACCTCGTTCAGTTTCCACTAGACTGCTCTTATTTATTCTGTGCATAAAACGTATTACGAAGAGCTATGTAATAGGCATATAAGACTTTCAATGTTAATTGTGATAAAAATGTAATCGACCTTTCTAGAATAACTTTTAATTAGTCTCCCGAGGGTCGATGGCTCTGTGGTCTCGATCTCATCAATCATAAGATTCGTCGAGGCCGTAGAGATTCGGGGTCGAGCCAGCAAAGTACCAATGTGTTTACCGCTTTTCAATTTTAATGTGCACATTTATCTGACGTCTAAGGTGGCTTGGCCACGCCATGAGGCGGCCACCAGATGACGAGATCAGTACTCGAATTGAGTAGCCAACGTTCGTTATTAACAAAGACCCAAGAGAGTCCTGGCGAAGATTGACCAGAAGGGCCGACCCCAAGTAAATAGGAACAAGGCCAGGCAGAAGAAGATTTATCTGACATTCCTAGAGTGAAGGCAAGCATTGTAAGGCAGCCTGCATTAGGGGTGTCCACTCAAAAAATATATCGATACATTTCCTCGATATAAAATATCGAAACGTGATATCGATACCTTTCGATATTTCGTTTGAAAATATCGATATTTTTTTAATATCGAATATTTTTCACAAAATTTTCATATTTTCTTTTTCTTATCAAACGCAGACAGTTTGTTGTTGTGTGTATCGTATATATGAAGGTATAATCAAAGACCAGAGTAAGATAGTTATACTAATAGTGTAATAAGGCAACTAGGTATTTATTATAATTTTAATTTAACTTTAATATATTCATTTAAAACTGTATGACACGGCATTCCTAATATAGGCATGTTTTCAAAATAAATTTTTATTAATTATATTATGTAATGGAAAGTGACTTCATGAATTATCATATTGAAGTCATTTTCCAAATTGACGACTCTGTATCTATTTAATACAGGGGAAAAAAAAACAGCCCTTGCTGAGTTTCTTGCCGGTTCTTCTCAGTACAAGGTCTCCCGCCGTAGATTTGCGAAACGATGGCGTAGCTTTTCGACATTCACAAGTGCTTGTAACAGCCCAGACTGAATAAATGATTTTGAATTTGAATTTGAGGGTCTGACGATGGAGCTGGAAGATGGTCAAAGGTCGTGGTAGGCTCGTGCCCCTCGGCACGTGACGTGAGGGACGTGAGGCACGTGAGGGACGTGATATGGGATGACCCTCCCTATATATATACATTGATATATATATATATATATATTTATATTTATATATATGTATATATATATATATAATGATGGATTTCGTAATAGTCATTATTTTATTTTTACTAAGTCGATATTAATAAGAAGGAAGACTATTAAACCAACAGAAGAGGTCTGCTGTAGGGTTACGATATGTCTGGTTTAGCTGAATTTAAGCTGCTGCATACTGCGCGGGCCTTGAGAGTCACGTATCCGGGACTCATTCTCACTAAGAGCATCCGTAACCGACGAGCATGCATGAAAGTATTAAGCTACGGAAGTATGTTTGGATGTGTGTGGAAGTAGCAAATAACAAGTGGAAAACTCTGGTCTCTGCCCACCTAATATAAGTATGAATGTAACCCTACATAATTCCACCTAGTCTAGTAACCGTCTTGTCTTTTATGAGAAACAAAAAAAAAATTAATTCTACTGACCCTCACGCTATTTTCCCATACTTTCTGTATGATCTGTTTCATTCCCAAAAAAATTCGTGATACATTAAAAGATAAGTATGTAGCGAGGTCAGTTATTTAACGTCACACAGTATGGTTATGCTATAACAAAACGTCATTGCTAAAAGTAATATTTTAATAAGCGCTTATCTATTCATTTTAATTACTATATAATTTCATTTCGGAGATTAGGTACTGAACAAGTTTCTTCTGTTCAATTCAGTTTTGATGCATTTCACTGCCAGCCCGACCTTGTTGGATAGAAATAATCATATCCCCTTCGTGTTCATCTCAATTTATTTTTGGTTAATAACGTCGTTTAAAATATCCTTTCCATGTCGCCACGCGAATTACAACTTTATTCCCGGTTACACAAGAGCGAAGTCAATCTCCTCAGTCATTTAATATGGCCCGCATACCAATTTTGTATGTCACTGTCAGGAAAATGTTGTCCGAGCTCTAGTAATAAGTAAATGTAATTAGAAAAGTAAAGAATGAACGTTACAGATGTGTTTTGTGACGTGAATATTTTTATATCGACGTCCGTGGCAATGACCGCTGCCGCCGCGCGGTTCACGGCCGTTTATAGATGTTTCTGATGAAAAATGCTTTTAAATTTGTGTGTGTGAGAACTGCTGCTGGCAACGAGACGTGTGTCATCGTATGACGAATGCATCGTAAAATTTATACACCCTATATTCCAAAATAAATAAAGGAATGGGGCGTAGGGAGGCAGAACCCTCACAAAGGCACTCACGCACACACGCGCGCTCGAGGGCGGCAGAGAGGGCGCTTCGCTCGCTCAGTCTCGCGTCGACCGCTGGAGGGGTCGGACGTTTGCCGTTTGTTGCAATTCTCTCGGAAAAATAGTTTGGTTCCGGACCGACCGGCGATCACTCATTGTGCTATAAAACTTACCGTGTGGACTAAAACTGTGATTTTTTTTTTTAAACGTGAACGGTGTGTATCCTCGCCCTTTTAACATGCCTTTTAACATTACGCTCCACACATGTGCATTGTTTACGTCTGTAGTTATTAATGGTGTAGACATGTGTTTCTTTTTTTCTCTCCCCTCGGTATGTGGGGTTTAAATATACGGGTAGTTGACGGGTCCGAATAATTCACTTGCCGGTACCCACATTTAATAAAAGTCGTTTCTGTTTCCAGATTAACTGTTGGGATTGATTGAGAGACGTTGACTTGTGTGGAAACAAAGGTTTACATTGTCTAAAGGTGAACGATCGTGCTTCATTCAACTTGTATCTACAGGTATGTAACAATATTTGAACTTACGCATTGATTCAAGTGGCCTGTATTCCTTCTTTTTTGAATTTAAACTTTATGAAAATAGAATTGGAGATGCAGATTTTTTAAGAAAAGGAGGTTCGCCTTAATTTTAATGTTGTTATCAATGTTTTGAAAATCGAATTAGAGTATTTGCAATGGTAACTAGTCGCTGTATTGTATACGTGGTACTTAGATTAGATCCGTATTTGGGTCGACGACCTCAATACAACGTTCCTCTAGAGTAGGTAACTTTGTAGGTAGAGGTTATTGCTAATTTTTGTGCAACCAGTTTGTCTTGCGTAAGGCATTATCCATGTATGTAATTAACCGATTGTTCGTTGCATATCAAGGTGGCTGCGAACATTACATAATGTGTAACCTTTTGTTTGACATTTGATAATAGTCTTTCAAAGTTACCAACTGAATTCTGTTGGATGTTGCTTCGAGCAATTTGAATAGTTTTTTTTTTTGCTGTAATGCTAACTTGTAGTAATGTAGTATATATCACATTATTTTAATAATTCTCATTGGGTTCTTGTTGTAGTTTGCTTAATGTTCTAAGAAGATCGTCAATAATATACATTGTTGTCAAGTTATAATAATATTAATACTTACCTATTATGAATATGATAATCAAAGTACGTATCTAGTGTCTGTCATAACACACACATTAATTAAAGAGTCTAGCTTTCTGTAACATAGGTACCTACTTGAGTTTATTGTTCTTTAATACGTGGAACTTGTCACATCAATACTATTATACATAACTACGCCGTAACATGCAAAATTCTCTCTCAATGTAGGTACTTAGCTAGATTGATATTTATATTTTATCGAAAATTTTTATCAATGTATATTTAAATTAGGTGAGTTGCATTGAAATAAAAAACTTGTAATCTTTTTTTATAACATTATGCATGTAACTCAACAATTCTATAGAAAAATTTTGCTTACATCAATCAACGGAACATTAAATTTACCTATTTAAAATGATGCAACACGATAAGTCGCCAATGGATATTCTGCTGATATTTGTCATAGAACCTGACCGGAATCCGAATCCGGAACTGGACTTCCGGCTCCAACCACTCGACTCTTGGGTAGAAAAACTAAGTACTAAATAGGTCCCCATGATATGTTTTTTACCTAATACTTGTTTATTTACACTAAACGTCGAATTCGAAAATCGTCGAAGTCGAATTCGAAAAACGCCTATTTCCTATGGGGGCAATTTTCTTAGAAACCAAAAGATTAGAATGGAAATTTATAATTAGAAGGGAATCAAAACCAATAGAGATACATTTTATCTAAAATGTGGCATGTCATAAAGTACAAATGAAGGGCTAAATCTATAATCTTTGAATTTTAATGAATAAACTTTTTATTTTCATATTGTACAACACACAGGGTTAATTTAATTAATATTAAATTATATAAAGGAACATTTCCTAGTGTTATACACTTTATACTTTCATAGACGAGCAAAGAAAGGATAGACTGCATACTTTTATGACTTTTTATTATGTTGTTAAATTTTCAAAAATGTATGGTGTTTGCAATCTACCCCACTCCGCCTCAATCCACGTAAATGAATGAAATGATTTGAAATACAAAATGGTGATAGTTCAGAGGCTGATTTTGCATTAAAAGCAAAGCACTGGTATTCTGCAAGTCTTGAGGATAAGGGCAGGGAGAAAAATAAGAATATTTCAATGAGAAAAAAATAATATATAACACTATATCACCTATGTTAATATAGCACGTTTAATAAAAAAAAATGTAGTTGCATCGCAAAAAACCCGGATTGACCGGATGTTTCTATTTATGAGACGACAAAGTGATCATGTTAATAAATTTAATGGTGCTTCGATCTTTTTGCTGAATTTATTAAACTGTGGTATCTTTTTATGCGATATTGTTACATCCCTACTTGATATTAAGAAGGTGAAAGTAACTGTTACGTTCCACGACAAAATGGCCGAACTGATTTAAATTAATATTTGGTGTGAGGACAGTCCGAGACCCGGGAAGGATATTGAATAATTTAACTACGGAAAATAATCTAGTTAATGCAACTCGTTAAAAACCGGCCAAGTGCGAGTCGGACTCGCTTACGTACGGTTCCGTACTACTGTACATCTGAATAAATGTTTTGCTTAATTCTTTATTATATTTGAGTTGAATGAAAGGTAACATATTAAAAAAAAACCTAATTACTAGATCTCGTTCAAACCAATTTTCGGTGGAAGTTTGTATGGTAATGTACATCATATATTAATTTTTACATTTATCATTCCCTTATTTTAGAAGTAACAGGGGAGGGGAGGGACACACATTTTTCCTCTTTGGAAGCGTCTCTCGCCCAAACTATTCAATTAAGAAAAAAAATATATTAGTAACCTTAATATCATTTTTGAAGACCTATCTATACATACCCCATATGTATGGGTTTGATGAAAAATAAAAGTTTTTCAGTTCTAAGTATGCGGAACCCCAATTTTTTTTTAATTATTTTTGTATGATATCTTAATGCGATTCACCGAATACATCTTTCTACCATCTACTTACTAAACTAAGTTTCCACAGTATAGCTCTTATAGTTACGGAAAAAAAGTGACTGTGTCATACGGATGGACAGACATTACGAATCCGTAAAGATTCCGTTTACGGCTACGGAACCCTAAAAATGGCGTAATGGATTCTGGTATATTTTGCTATGGAGTTAACTCAACAGATTATTACATCAGAATCTAAATCAACAGTTACTAATTTAGTAGTTAGTTAATACAAGACAATTTTTACCACGAGAAAATATATCTTTTGGAAAATCCGATCTGTTTTATACCTAATCCGAGAAGCCGTGGGCGAAAAGCTAGTTCAACTTGAATATTTCACGTTAGAATTATGAATACATGACTAAGTCTGCGTGCTAAGAATTTTTAGAGTATTTAGTATTCCTGTCGGAAGTTAGCCAACGAACTATGTTGACAATGACCTCACTTCACGGTGAACTCTTAAATGTCTATTGTGACGACGAACTGCCTTTCGGGAAACAACAAGTTCCGTGCGACGGTTAAACCACATCCTTAGCCCTTTCACAAAATGTCCGGGAAGGCAATTAAGGACAATCATTCAATTAGCTCAGCGGAGGGGTGGTTAAAGTGCGTAAATCGTCGTTGCTATAGGAATATATGGAAAGTTCTTTGTACTTATGGGATAGTGACACATATATGTCGCCATACTTAAATAAGGGTATTTGCTAGATTTTTTCAAAGGGATTAGTCACCAACTTTATTTTCGTGTTTGATTTATAAGATAAAAGTATCGTAGGTTGCTAAGAAAATACGCATTAAATCCAATCGGAGTCCATTTTGTCCTGGGTCGGATTTGATTTTCGAATGTTCATTTCGCTGAACTGTACGGTGGGTCAAATTTGACAGGAACAGAAGATTTTAGAGATTGTTGAATCACTTCAATGGTTTTAAGGCAGCGGAATCAACGCGTTTGTGAATGCGAATCATATGTAAGGTACTCTATTAGGACGGTCAAAGAAAATTTACCATAGCTTTGTGTCTATAGACAAAGTTACTTAAATGTGCGTCACGTTTTGAACGAATGAAACGGAAATGAGTGTGGATGGTTACCTCATGTCATCGCTTATGTTATTGCGAGCTCTGCAATAAACGTTATTAGAAATAGACTGGTTTTTTTTATTCACACCAACTTAAGAACTTTTTATTCTTATGTTATGATGAATATTCTTATTATATTCTTATCACTATATATATTATTGCACACAATAAAACAAAGTTACAATAAAGTATCGAAGTTAAGAGAGAGATTTCTTCCAGCCAACCCTAGATGGTTTTGTGAGATTAAAAAAAATTACGGGGACACATGATATAGTTTTTTTTTAATATAAAATGTTTATAAAATATAAATAATAGAAGCGGCATGTTTATATACAATATTAAAATAGATATGCCGTCGGACATGGAGGTCGGCTCCTAGTATTTACTAAAAATAACACTAACGGTTATTAGATTCTCGTTTTGGGATATTTTTCTTTCTCTTTGATAAAGTAATAACTATTACTTTTCTCTCTGTGCCTCTATTCTGCTTAATTTGTATTAAATTTCTTGATATTAAATTAGTGTTTTTGTTTATTTATATAAATATGTACATCATGACATATAAGTACTGATGAAAGATAGATATGTATTTAAATCAACGAATTCAAATTTATTAATAAAAGTCATCATTGCACTACCGACTCCAAAATTATAAGTGGTACGCCCGCTCCGTCAATCTTCATATTATCCATCCATCACTATCAGAGAGCGCAAGTTTAGTAATCGTGTTGCTACAAAGTATAATAAGCGGACGATTATTAAATATATTTTGTAGCGGGCTACAATATGTATCCACATAACTATTTTGGCTGTGTCCAAAAACTTCGTTAGTGTAAAATGCTTCATGAAGCGTGAAACCCGTCCGTACTTGTAAAAGTAGGTTGGTGTTTCTTTTAATTGCATGATGTCATAACATCTCGGCTATTCTCGTTTACGATCGCATAAAAGCATTGAATTTATCCTAGCATATTAATTTTTATATTACAACACACGCCCGTAAAATTTATAAATCATCTTAGATGTTATTAATGAACCCATCACGATTGTGTTATTAGAAGCGGGTAATTATCAACTAATCGTTGTGAAAATAAAAAAGATATGGGAGCCCAAGTAATCAGTCGTCAAAGTAGGACTTTTTCTACGCACTTCCCCCTTTTGATTTGTTACGTAACATCGCCCATTTAGTTGAGAGCTCCGAGTTCACCTTTCGTCTCCGCGAGACGTTCAGTATTATTGATGCGTCAAAGGAAGGGAGGTAACTCAAATTATAGTGGGGAGACAAATTCTCAGACTGGTATAGTCATTGGCCGTGTCTCTACATCCCCTTTTTCTTTGTCCAAGAAGCGTAACGCCACGCAAGTTGGTTCTCAGGCTTATGCATCGCTCGTCCCGATTTAATACTAGCGCGTTGACTCATGACTTGCGAGTAAAATTAGTCATCGCCTTTGTCGAGCGTTTCGTTGGTGCCTCTTTGAGTGTAATGACTGACAAAGTGTCGGCGCAACAAAACTCTAACATAACTGGAAATTGAAGCGACGCATGTTATTTTCCTCTACTTTAATGTGCGTTACGATGATGCTAATGTCCTCTCTACGATTCTTTGCCCATGTTTTTAACGCAATCTCGTGTAAATAATAAATTGATTTTATTTTTCAATATTAATTCTTTCTTCGTATACCTACCTACTTCATTTGCTTAACACGGAGGGCTGCCAAAGATTTCTTTTTCTTGGCATGGTTGCAATGTAAACATGACGTCCAGGTTGATTTACCGCGTTAAGGGCTTTTTTTACAACAGATTTATAATAATGATTCATATCACGTACGCACCTATTACGATACCCTTGTCTGTTAAATTATCGTCAACTATTATTCTTTCTGACTCACGTTCTTAATAGTTTAAGACCTACCGCGACGAATTTCGTAATCGTTGCTTTGAGTTATTTTTTTTCACAAAAGGAGTAAAACGAAAAGTACACTTAATACAGATGATAAGTTGATGGAATTGCCGAAAGATAATCATCTGCCTAATGTTATTTGTAATCTTCAAGTCTAAAGCGAGTTACTCGTGCGTCCTTATCAAAAGGCATTGCAATTACGTCTGGCTAAACGGAGCTCAACAATGATAGGTATTTCTTAATGCGAACCACCTTCACTCGTAACCTTGTTGATAGCGGAGTGTAAAGGAACATTTCCTTGACAATGCTTCCGTGAAGGTTTCATAGCCTTTCTTGGCGTATTTGCTTCGCTCGATTCGCAGTTCCTCTCTGCATAGATGCGTTGCAAATAATTATGCCTAGATATCGCAACTATAATTAATGAGTGAATTTAGAAGTTTTGTACGTGGAACTTCACTGTTAAATTTACACGGTGAAATGTTTAAAATGTACAAATGGCAGAAACTGGTTCGCCTTCCTCATTTTATTGCTCAAATATCAATTTGCCAGAGTTAATTGTGAAATTATTATATCATTTTTCAGCTCTGACATCATCTGTATCGAAACAATGAAATCGTGGAAATTGGAATGTTAAATCTGTTATTTTTTAGATACACGTTTTTTACGTACCTAATCCATTGTTTTACCAGTCACAAATTGTTTCGGTTCACATCACAGTCTGATCAGATAAACGCTTCCTGTTTCACGAATTCTATACTGGCCATCAAAAGAAACTTGTGTACCTACTTCAATATTTTAACAATCATTGTGACTGATTTTTTGTTTGCGTATCGACATGGGAGCGAGACAGTACGTGCGTGCCCAGGAGTGCGAACGAGACGGCTGCCTAGTGAAAACTCGTAAGCGACTCGCGCGCACCGAGGTGTTGTTGACCGCAGCGCCGCGAAGGCCGCCCAATCGGTCATACAACCAAATGTCACGGTCGTACGCGGCGACAGGAAAAACGACGTCACAGATGAAAAAACGTGACTCAGACACGTCGCCAATTTGGACGATCATATTGTACGAACTGCTAACTCGATTTAGTTCGCGGCTCGCCTTAGCAAGGTCGCATCTAAGTGTCTTAGCCACGAAATGTATAATAAACAGCGTATATTTCACATTCATTATCCGTCTTAGAATAGCCTACTTTGATACATCTGTTTAAAGGAAATTTTTGTGTACACATTAGCTTTATTCAATATTACGTACTTACATTCTTATTAGTAGACAAACAGTTAAACAATTACAATGTCTATGGTTATAAGTGCTAACATAATATTACGTCGGCGATATAGTCGAGTGAATAAAATTGCGACAGTAATTTCTACAAACGACTGATTTCGTTATGCGACAGCGGCCTTGCTGAAGAGAGCGGCAATGACATTGGCTTATATTTACTCGTAAACCGGAAGATATAGTCTCCTAGATTTACGAATACGTGTTATCGTTCTAATTTTAAATAATTATGTAACGATTTTGGCGGTCTTTTTAGAATTTTTAGTGCAACAAAAAATTAAATCAACTGTTTCATACATTTTGACCGAGGAGGTATTAACTAATGATATGAAACAACCAATTTGTTTTTTTTTATTTATTTATAATATAAGTATATTTATAATATACTTATATAAGTATATTTATAATATAAGTATATTGCATTTCATAAATAACAGCCTAAAATATTTTTTTAAATATCGATAAAGTCAAAATATCACAAAACTTTCAAGTTGTCCGCGTAGACAGGGAAATCTGTAGGTTTATTATTGTAATTCAGAAACCAGTCGCTATCGCTTGATTTGACATTTGAACATCAACCATCGTCTGCGTGCTTGCAACTCATTTTGTATGAGACGAAGAAAACGAGCAATGGTTGATATGCAACTGGATTGCGACGCGATTGCGACTAGTTGGAGTTACATAATAAGTGACAGCACCTTTCACGCCCACCATACAAAAATATGTTTTGTAAGAAAGAGATAGCATGCAATTTTTATAAGTTAAGATAAATTAGTAACTTTTTATTAAAATACAATCAATATATAAAACGTATTCATTAAGTATAGTAACAGTGACATATTATTATATAACATTAAAATTAGATACAGTTTATATAAGGAAAGTAGTTTTATCCTTGCTACGCCTTACTAATATTATAAATCGGAAAGTGAGATTGTTTGTTTGTTTGTTTGTTCCGCTTTCACGCCGTAACTACTGAACCGATTGCTTTGAAATTTTGCAGACGTAAAGATAAAAGTCTGGATTAAATAATAGGGTACTTTATATTCCGGAAAAATCGTCAGATCCCACGGGATGCGCAATAAAGGCTTCCTCAGAAACTACTGCACAGATTTTCACTCGGTTTTCATCAATAGATAGAGTTATTCTTGAGCATGGTTTTGCGGTATTTTTTATCTCGGAAAAAACGGATAGTCCCACGGGAAGCGCGATAAAACCATCGCGCCATAAACCGACTTCCGCGCATATGTCGCCGTGGGCAAAAGCTATGACCCTTAACCCTCTATAGACCCAATCCCGAAATCCACGCGGGCGAAGCCGCGGGCAGAAACCTAGTATGTATTATGCGAAAGTATCTGTTGTATGTCTGTCACGTTTTCATGCCAATACTACTGAACCGATTTAATACGCAAAAAGGCTGTAAGGAGTTGAAATAGGGAATGAAAGTTTGTATGGTTTCTACGTCATTTTTAAAGCTTGCTGTTTCAAACTTATTTTTTTAGACTTTTTGGTCAGGTATATAAATAAATAAGTAAATACGACGTTCAAGTTTTGTAAAAAAAAAATACTTTTAATGGGTGTAGAAATTAAAGTTTTTTTGAATAGGCTCGAAAACCACAGAATCTATTTTTATATAGGTATAGTTTGAGACCGAGGGAAGCTCATAGAGAATTTTTACCACGGAAAGAAAGCGGGGTAGCGGGGTAGCTGATCGGGGTTTGATGCAACTTCGTATGGAGTAGGAGATCCAGGGAAAAACATAACATATTTACTACCGTGGGAATCATATCTTATAGACCCGGGCAGAAAGTTACTACATATATAAACTAGCTGACCCGCGCCCACTTCGTTGGGCATAATATTAATAATCCCCGAAGCGAGCACGAAAGCGAACTGAATTAAACCCGAAGCCATCGCGCGCCGTCCGCTGATGATGATGATGATGATGATGATGATGATGATGATGACACTCCGCAATAATGTGGCTTTCTATTGGTGAAAGAATTTTTAAAATTGATGATGATGATGATGACACTCAGCAATTTGAGATTTAAACTATCCTACCTCTCAAGTTGGATCGAACTGCACATGGTGTGCGAATTTTATTATAATCGGTTAAGTAGTTTAGGAGTTCATTGAGCACAAACATTGTGACATGAGATTTATATATAAAGAGATTAGACCAGCCATGTCTCTGGCCAGTGTGCGGTGAGCTCAAACCTCGGTCAGTAGCGAAATGAGATGTGCAGGCGCAGTTTTTCCCACTCCCCCATCACGGCTCGCCGTTATGGCATTTTATAATAAATTAATATCAGACGTAGTTAACTACGCTCCATATTTCCACAAGCAACTGCTTACGTGTATCTTGACACGTTGACAATACGAAGTGTATTTCTACGTTATTTTTATATATACACTAGCTGGCCCAACAGACGTTGTCCTGTCAAATGTCTCAAATGTCAAATGTCTCAAATGTCACGTTGTCTCACGTTGTCTCAAATGTTTTTAAATAAATAATTTAGCTGAAAAACAATATCTATATGACCGTATTGTGAATCTAAACCATCCTCAAGCCCCCTGGAATACACACAAAAAATTTCATCAAAATTGGTCCAGTCGTTTAGGAGGAGTTCAGTCACATACACACGCACACAAGAAATATATATATTAAGATATGAAAGGAATAAACGTGTACTCTTAAAAATAACACCACTTCGAGTAATATTCCCTTTCCTCAAGCAACATCGCGCTTTGCCATTTGTATCCGTAAACTGTACCGTAACTGCGGGCAACCCGTTTATTGCGTTTAAAATCTTATTTCCAATAGTAAAACGTGTCAAAATTGAGGGGCCGGCGGTTTATCGGCTCTAAAAGACGCGGTATTAAAACATCTTTACGTTTTGTTCGTGTATCATAGCACGAAATGAGCCTGAAAATTGCGTTCTTCGGAATCTGGTTCTGAGAAATCGAGCGTAGAGCTAAGACTTGATACATAAATATAGCATACCATTGAACACAAGTTTTAGTTCAATTGTTTATAATTTTAACTTTTATACATATATATATTATATGTACTTATACATACACATCAAGATGAAATATGTCGGGTAAATATTACCTTCGAGTAATTTTAGACTTGCCGTCATGTATGGAGCGGAATGTTTTTGTGAGTGTGCTCCGAAGAATTGTTCGAATTAATTCCTGCTGCTAGTTTTCGTCACCGTTCTACGCGACACAACATTCATCCTCATCACCTAGACGCTTGGCAGTCCACCACAGTGCGTTTTTTCAGGAATTTTCTGCCACGCACTACTCAACTGTGGAATGAATTGTCGCCTGCAGGATTTCCGAACCGATGCGATATCGAAACCTTCAAAAGAAGAGCATATTCCCATTTAAAAGGCCGGCGACGCATCTGTGACTGCTCTGGTGTTGCCGGTGTCTATGGGCAGCGGTTATCGCTTACCATCAGGTGATCCGTTTGCTCGTTAGCTGCCTATAAAAAAAAATATTGACCTGTTAGCGGATGGATGAATAAGGATTGCATGTTGCTGAAATGCGTATGTTGAGATGGATGTGTGGAGTAACAAGAAAAGATAGAGTGAGGAATGAATATATCAGGGGAAGTCTGAAAATAACTCCTATTGTTGATAAATTGAGAGAGACTTTCCTGGTATGATCATGTATTAGAGGCTATTGGGATTTTTCTTGACCCACTTGAAAAACATTTACCGTTTGATTTGAAATTCATTATTATGATGAGCAAATCGAGTGTTTTATTGATATTTTTAAGGGCCAGAAGATATTTAATTTTTTGACAGGTTTATGTCTTCCCCCCAATAATCGCCCCAATCGCCATGATGTTGTCGCGTTAGTAGAACAAACAGCAAACTAAAACAATTGAAACTTAATCTCATATCGATTTATTAACATCAAATCTAATTTGTGACACTAGCCTGGCTCGCTTGTATTTCCCTTAGCACTTAAACTGCCAGAGGAGTGACGCTAGGGGGGTGACAAAATAATATATAACCTAAAACTTTATACTGGAATAATACGAAATACAGGATATCTACTCATTTTTAACAATATATTGTATAATTAATGCTATACATAACAGTAATATATAAAAAATTAACTTACCAGGGGAAATTCAGTAACTACTGGCACAAATACATTGTTCACCAGTGCACCGGTAACTGACATAACATTATTCAAATTATGTACAACGCCATTGGTTTGTATCTAATTTCACTCTGTCTAACGCGCGCTACTCAAGGCCAATGAGGCGCGTAAGCGGTTTTTCCGGAAAATTTTTAAAATTCAAATGGAGCCAGAGGAGGTGACACTTTTGTAAGGCCTCGAAAAAAGGTTTTATTTTAACTACTAATTATTTTATTTTAATTACTATCTTTTTTTGATAAAGTGTATTGTGTTGTTTGTTCAGTTATAATATTACATTGAAAAACTATATTATAATGGTCAAATAATTACAAAATAATGTGATAATTATAGTAAAATGTATGTATGGGGCCAGCCAGGGGAGTATACATTTAGTACTATTTTCCGTCTATATAAACAAAATTATCATGCTTATCAATAGAATATTCTGCGGGACAAATAAAAGACACTATTATGTATTATTTACATATAAAATAACAATAATTTCATTAATTTTATATTTTTTAATTCAATGTCCATCAGAGCTATATATATATTATATTATTAAAAATTTGAAGTGGATTTCTTTTTAAACAATGCGTCACTTCGATTCGAACATTCTCATACAAGCGTTGTTTAGGACTTATGAGTTTCGGACCGCGGAAAAGGAAATTTAAAAAAGTAATAAAAAAAAAGATTTTGACATTACGGTTTCGGTACTTGACTGTCACTTCGGATTTTTTCACGGCATTTTTATTGAGTTTATTTTACGGCGGATTAATATTTGCATATTACGGTTTCGACGGGATTAAAAAGAAAAGTGGTCGGCCACGCGTTCTCCTATTTATACACTACAAGTATTGTAGTATATGATATATATTTATAACCACATACGGTAGGGCACATTAGTACACACAAAACACACTTTCAAGCCAAGCCAGAACTACGGACCGGTAAGCAATATTATTATATAATTAAATAATATAAACAAATAACGGGCGTTCGGGAAAACGCAAAATTTTTTGGTAGCAGAGCGTGGTTTTCTTTTCGGTTACGGACCTGTTATTTTGTAAATTCTTTGTTTTGTATTTACTTTAATTATTAAAATGTCGGACGGTTACAACGAAATTCGTCGTATATTACAATGGTTGGTAAGCGCATTTTCTCTGGTGAGTAGACCAGACAGGGTTGAGGCCTTGAAAGAACGGGCTTCAAATGCGAACAGATACATGGCGGACCTGGATCAAGCTTTACAAATGTGTTATGATAGGGCTGACATGAATCCAGACAATGAAACTTTGCAGGCAAGGTTGATTCAAGCTCAGGCAGACTACAAGCAATGCTTAGAATATTATGACAGCATTATTCAGGCGGTAAGGACACTGGATCTGGCCAGTAGTCCCACGGTTAAGGGTCAGTCAAGTAGTAATGCCTCAATTTATACTAGATTGCCGGATTTAAATTTGCCCAAGTATTCTGGTGGGTATGAAACTTGGATGTCATTTATTAACATTTTTGATTCTTTGTACATTGTCGGATGGATATATCACTCTCACAAAAATTAAGTTATCTGTTGAGTTGTCTATCGGGAGACGCTCACCAGGTTATTTCACATTTAACCATAACAGATAACAATTATGAGACTGCAAGGGCGCTATTGATGGGCAGATATCAAAATATTAGGTTAATTGCGGATGCCCATGTGGCAAAGATATTAAATTTGCCTTATTTAAGGAATATCATGTTTATAAGGGATGATTTTTTAAATCCATTAAAGGTGGCCTATAATTGTTTGGAGAAATTAAATTTACCAGTAACGGAGTGGTCATTCTTGTTGCTCCATATTGTATTGAATAAGTTACCCTCTGATTTAAAATTAAGATTTGAACAAAAATATGGAAGCGGAGATGAGGCAAGCCCGTTGCCTAAATTTATTGACCTTTTGACCTTCTTGGAGGAAGAAGCACGGATTGTTGACAATGTAGGCTCACCTCCTGCAACGGCTACCTCAGGGCCATCTGGGAGGCCTGTGTCCAGTCAGGGAAGACCTGTATTCAGTCAGGGTAGGATTAGGCCACCCACTCGGGGGACTAGGGTAGGTATGGCTACATCGGACCATACTATTAATAATAGGTTGCAATCCAAGCGGGTTGGTTGCACCTTTTGTGGCATCATAGGCCATTTTATATCTAAATGCCAACATTTTATAAATTGTTCCCCTCAACAGCGGAGGCGTTTTGTGCAAAATCACAAGTTATGTTATTTTTGTTTAGGGGATCATCTTGTTAATAGTTGTGCAGTGGCACGGCCATGTATTCATTGTAACGGCAAACATCACGGGATGTTATGCCTGAATAGGAATGGTGGAGTTAGGCCTGCAGCGGGACGGATTGGTTCTCCTTCAGGAGGGGGTCAAAGCGGACAAGTACGGACTTCACCTCCTCATTCTGGACGAGCGTCGCCTCGACGGGTGGACGTGCGCGCGACACCTCCATATACGGGTGGGGGTGGCTTTAGGCCTACTTCACAGGCATCTCCACATACGGGTGGGGGAGGCACCGGGCCTATGGTACAAGCACCCTATGCAGCGGGCATAGGGCATATTCAAGCGGACGAATCTCGTGACGTCACTGCGGAACAGTATGCGTCTGCGGCCTCGTATGCAGCGAGAGAGCGAGGGGTTTCTCACCACCACTCGCGGAACGGCCGCGATTGAGGAACACGCCGCCATCTTTCGGTCATCCGGTTGGTTACCGGACACCGGATGCCAGTTGGCACCTGACTCGGGCACCATTGGGGCGCTCGAGACCCCCTACATATAACCCTCTGGCGCTGTCGGCAGCCCAGGTTTTTAATCGGGTGAATGCTTCATTTCATAGTGACGTTCAAGAATAGGTAGTCGCCGCCGCCTCGCCAAATGCAACCTTTTTAAATACTATTTTATTGCCTACCGTTGCGGTAAGGATTTGTGATATTAACGGTTTTTATGTTAGAGCACGGGCTCTAGCGGACACGGGTTCGCAAGGTTGCATGATAACAGTTAATTTGGCGAGACGGCTAGGCCTATACATATTTAATAATAATATTTCGGTTCGTGGCATAGGTGATGTGCTCGTGTCACATGTTTATGGTCAATGTACCTTTAACATTGTTGGAGAATCGGTCTCTCAACCTGTTATTACAGTTACAGCACTAGTGTTGCATGATATTTTAGGAGAACATCCACAGGTGGAATTACCTTCGGAA
The DNA here is from genome assembly GCA_036419045.1 of Scirpophaga incertulas. Classification (NCBI taxonomy): domain Eukaryota; kingdom Metazoa; phylum Arthropoda; class Insecta; order Lepidoptera; family Crambidae; genus Scirpophaga; species Scirpophaga incertulas. The sequence continues at coordinate 36,740,647 of CM071627.1, forward strand.
ATTTTGAACTCGGCTTCTCACCTGTCTTTGGCTGACAAAAAATTTTTAAATATTGGAAAAATTGATTTGTTGCTTGGTACTGATGTGCTTGGTCAATTATTGTGCACCGGACGCACTATAAATTTAAATAATAATGGCTTGGTTGCTATACCATCGCACTACGGATATATGATTATGGGCCCAGCATATGATACGGTTTCTGATACGGTTTTTACGGGCGTTTCTCTTTCGGATTTAGTACAGCGTTTTTGGGAGACAGAAGAGGTACCCACGGTTTCACGGAAGGACCCGCTCGACGAAGAATGCGAGCGCCATTTTATCGAAAATGTTTATCGGTTACCGAACGGTCGTTTCGTTACTCGGTTGCCCTTTGTGAGCATTCGCAAACCGCTGGGGCAGTCCTACCTCACTGCTGAGAAACGCCTGCTTTCTATGGAACGTCGCATGAAGCGAGATACAGAGTTTCGCGACAAATACATTGAGTTCATGCGGGAATATGAACAATTAGGTCACATGTCCCTGGCACGGAGGGACTACTCATCGGAAGAACACTATTTCATACCACATCACGCGGTTTTTAAATCGGATAGCGGTAAGATACTACGGGTCGTGTTTGACGGGTCGGCCCCTTCCTCTAACGGTGTTTCATTGAACCAAATCCTGCACTCGGGTGCTAAACTACATAAAGATATTTCGGATCTTATTTCGGCCTTTCGTAGACACCAGGTGGTCTTCGCGACGGATATACGCATGATGTTCCGGCAAACGGTGATTGATGAGGCTGATAGACGGTATCAGCTGATTTTTTGGCGCGAGGACCCGTCTCACCCATTACGCGTCTACGAACTGAACACAAACACGTACGGTTTGAAATCTAGCCCCTGGATGGCTATGCGGTGCTTGTTGGAACTCGCTCAACGGGAACGCGTTCGATTCCCTCGTGCGGCGGACGTCTTAGAGTCGGAAATTTTTGTCGATGACGTTATCACGGGTGGATCTTCGGAACAGGAGGCTTTAATTTTACGTAACGAGCTCATAGCGTTATTGGCAACGGCTGGCTATGAACTACGGAAATGGATTTCGAACAGTCCACGTCTCTTAGAAGGACTACCAGCGGATCACGTTCAAGATCCATTGTTATTTGAGAATCCGGACTCTCCTCGTTCAACATCGGTTTTAGGTGTTCAGTATTTACCGGTTCCTGACATCTTTTCCTTTCGGGTTTTAACAATAACGGAAAAGATATGGACTAAGCGGCTAGTCCTGTCTACGGTTGCTCGTATCTATGATCCTAACGGGTGGATCGCTCCTATAATATTTTGGGCTAAATGTTTTCTACAACGGTTATGGTTGGCTGAGCTTAAGTGGGATGAGACCCTACCTACTGAACTCTTAACGGACTGGCTCGCATTTATTGATCAGTTACCCACTATCGGAAGGGTTGTTATACCTCGTAAAATACTTCCACCGGGGAAGTATCATGCGTCACTTCACGGTTTCTGTGACGCCTCGGAATCGGGTTTCGCGGCAGTCGTATATCTTCGGACGATACAGCCAGATGGTTCAGTAGCGTTACATCTAATCACGGTGAAGAGCAAGGTGGCTCCTATACGCAACCGCCAAACCATACCCAAATTGGAGCTCTCGGGAGCTGCGTTACTTACTCGGTTATTGAATCATGTTTGTGATACACTCGGGAAGCACATTAACATAGGCAACGTTTATGCGTGGACTGACAGCCAAATTGTTTTGGCGTGGCTCCAGACCTCGGTACATAGGCTGGAAACATTTGTTGCGAATCGGGTTTCGCAAATTCAAAACTCGTCAGTGAATCTGAATTGGCGGCACGTACCCGGCGAGTTGAACCCCGCCGACGTGGCCTCTCGCGGCTGTTATGCCTCCTCGTTGGTGAGTCATAACCTTTGGTGGGGACCTGCTTGGTTGACGGCACCGAGTCGTCATGGCCCCCTACGGTTTTAATCGGATCGGATCCGCTGCCCTGTGTGCGTGTCATGGCTGTGGAGAAAGAAATCGTCACAAACCCTCTTTTACTGCGGTTTAGCTCTCTTAATAAATTACTGGCCGTTACGGGATGGATGCGTCGGTTTATAACGAATACTCGCAAACCGGTTGTAAGAAATACATCTTTGTTTCTGACGGCAGGCGAACGGCGTGCTGCTCTCATGTTTTGGGTACGACGGGTACAATCGGAACGGTTTTCTGACGAGCTTAAATCGTTACGGACGACGGGTCGGTTAAAGGGTGCCGTACAGAAACTTAACTTATTCATTGATGGCGAGGGATTACTTCGTGTTGGCGGACGGCTGCGCAACTCGAAGCTGCCGTATTCGGCTAGGCATCCCCTTTTGCTGCCCAAGGACGGACCCTTGACGCAGTTGATAGTAAGTGATCGGCACATTACTAACTCGCATGCAGGTTGTACGGCACTGCTTGCTATTCTTCAGCGGGATTTTGGATACTATCGGCGCGACGGTGCGTCCGATCGGTTATATTTAAGTGTATACCTTGCTATCGGTTAAAGGCTAACACCATGCAGCCTATGATGGGTGACCTACCTAGCGATCGGGTTAGTGTCACCAGACCTTTTCACGGTGTCGGTGCGGATTTCGCTGGTCCTTTTATTGTCAGGGCTTCTCACTTGCGGACCTCTAAGACTTACAAAGTTTATTTATGTGTATTTGTTTGTCTGTCAACGAAGGCAGTACATTTAGAAATAGTATCTTCGCTTAGTACGGAAGCGTTTATCGCGGCGTTCGGACGTTTTGTTTCACGGAGGGGGTTACCGAGTTTGGTACGGTCGGACTGCGGCACAAATTATCAGGGTGCTGACAGGTATCTTAAGGAGGTCCATGATTTTTTAACGAAACATAGTACGGACTTGGGACAAGCAATGGCTACTCAGGGCATTACGTGGAAGTTTGATCCTCCTGGATGTCCTCATTGGGGAGGCATCTTTGAGGCTGTCGTGAAGGTGGCTAAGACACATTTGAGACGTGTTATTGGGGAAACGGTTCTTACGTTCGAGGAACTTACTACGGTCTTTTACAGAGTGGAAGCAACTTTAAATTCACGGCCTTTATGCCCACTCTCTTCGGATCCCAACGATATGGAGGTTTTGACACCGGGTCATTTCCTCATCGGCCAGCCCCTTGCAGCTCTCCCTGAGTATCCCTTTGGGAATGTACCACTGAGTCGACTTTCTCGCTTTCAAATGCTGCAACAGATGTCACAAAATTTTAATAAACGGTTTTATTCGGAGTATTTGCACATGTTGCAGCAGCGGCTGAAATGGACAGATAAAACGGCTCCTGCACGGGTAGGGGATCTTGTCCTGATTAAGGATTCAAATCTTTCTCCTCTACGTTGGCGTAGAGGACGCATTTTGAAGCTTTATCCAGGCTCTGACGGTGTACCTCGGTTCGCAGAGGTCTCGATCGGCGACTCTGTGATGCGCCGTGCGGTGGCAACCCTGTCCCGTCTACCGGTAGACTAGCGAGATGAGGGTTGCTCATCTCGGGGTGGGGATTGTTTAGGACTTATGAGTTTCGGACCGCGGAAAAGGAAATTTAAAAAAGTAATAAAAAAAAGATTTTGACATTACGGTTTCGGTACTTGACTGTCACTTCGGATTTTTTCACGGCATTTTTATTGAGTTTATTTTACGGCGGATTAATTTTGCATATTACGGTTCGACGGGATTTAAAAAAGAAAAGTGGTCGGCCACGCGTTCTCCTATTTATACACTACAAGTATTGTAGTATATGATATATATTTATAACCACATACGGTAGGGCACATTAGTACACACAAAACACACTTTCAAGCCAAGCCAGAACTACGGACCGGTAAGCAATATTATTATATAATTAAATAATATAAACAAATAACGGGCGTTCGGGAAAACGCAAAATTTTTTGATGATGATTCGATGTGTTCTTCGATGTGTGATTCGATGTGTTCTTAATTCGAAAATGAATGTTGCTCTCATGCTAGTGTGTTTCATGAAATAGTTGCTCTGTTATGTTGACATCATTGCACGTTCTTTGTAAATTCAACTTACTATTCGATAAAATAAAGAACTATGAGGCAGGCGCACCATCATAACCAACCTAAGAGTGCACTCTGCTGTACCCGAGCGTAACTGACATAGTCACGATAATGTACAGCCTAACATAACACACGGATGACATTTGAAAACTTTTTAAATCTCCCCACATACGTTTTTTTGGGTAGATCGTGACGCGTAACGATAATAACTCTTGTTATCTGACCGGAGGCATGGTGGACGTGAATGTCCAAGTCGCCGCGCCATATTTTTGTGCGCGTTATAAATAATTCCTTTATTTGTGAGCGGTGCGTGCTGAAGCTCGCGCTTAAATATTCCGTTTTGGAATTTATCGTCTGTGAATCTCTATATTGTACGGTCGATGACACGTCAAAATCAACAAAGTTTCCTCCAATCGATTTTTGACTTTATAATATTGGATGTAAAGTTTATAATCGAGTACGCAATATTCACTTTAGCCAATGTTTTGTTTCGTTGATTGTACACGCGATACGTGTGTTTTTGAAGTGCAAAAGATTGACGTATTGCTGACAGTACTATCTAGGGGATTGACGAATTCATAGACAAGATTGCAGTACGCGTGTACTACTTTTGTTCAAATTTTATTTTAGATAGACTTTGATGATAATAATAAGTGCTTAGGGAAGTTACGATCCCATCGTCCGCTAGTGGGGTGTCCCGTCAGTGCAGTCAATCTCCCTCAGGGTAGCTTCGAGTGAGTGAGCTGTCAATAAGTTGCGACACCGATATCCCGCCGGACAGAGTGGACTCACAAGAGCAGATGCTCGAAGGGTGAAAATGCTGCTGCAGACACACCCTTAGCCGTTCACATCAATGCCTACTCCTGTAGCATCATTATTGGTCTGATTTTTCGGAGGACCCATTTTATTATCACCTGCCGTATTTAAATCAGTTAAGTAGGAGGCTTTGAGAAAGCCGTCTGTTCCCATTTCAAATTTTCAATGAATCAAATTTTCCCGCAGCTAAAATATATTTTCCCGTGGCAAAACTTTTTCTATGTCCTTCTTCTTCTCAAACTATTTGTCATCAAATAAATCAGTTTCGTAGTTCTGTACTTATTCAAGCAAAATTTTTCATCCGCTATTTTTACCATTTTTAGGGTAAAAGATTTACAAACTTTAAATGTCGTATTTATTTATATCAAAACCTAAAAAACAGTTATGAACTACTAGCCTTATTTTGATAAAACTCGTAGGGTTCAGCCTGCGTTTGCAATGTAAACGGAAAAAAATGTAATTATTTACGACACCACATTAAACTTCAGAAATAACAGTATTTTTCCACTATTTAATGGATGTTATTATACATATAAAGCTTCCTCTTCAATCACTATCTATTAAAAAAATCCGCATCAAAATCCGTTGCATAGTTTTAAAGATTTAAGCTTGCATAGGGCTATAGGGACAGAGAAAGCAACTTTGTTTTATACTATGTAGCGATACGACAAAAGAGAAAATGAAACTTTTTTCTCTAAATATAGTTTGGCTGAATTCCTTTTTGCATAACTTTTTCTGATTCTAATAGATAACATGTTAATTTTACTTTAACATTAAAAGCGATTAGTGACAATACAATGACTTTATTTCGAGGGAAATGTATCATTGTATCGTCCGCTTCATTCACTCTTACCACGAACTCGACATAATTTCGGTAAAATGTCAACGGTTCAATAGCTATTTCCGGAAAATTCCTTGAATCATTTGTATATTTTTTTAGTGTGATTCACCCATTATGTCGGTTGGTACCGCTCTGAAATTATCATATTATCGATTCACATCGACACACCCTGCCCGTGATGGAGCTGTCATCGGAAAAACACGTTGAAAAGCTCAAAACGTTTTTCCTTCTGAATGAAATCGTGCCCACTAATAACTTGGGCTAATGGTTTCATTGAACGTTTTACACGTCTCTTCGATTCACGCAATCGGTGACGAGAACGTTTGATTTGGAAATACATAGTTGATTAGGATAATAAACAGAAAAACCGTGGTGTAAATATATCATGCACTGGCTGATTCAATCTTAAGTTATGCTCTGATAAATGTCGCCGAACATTTGACACGTATTTGCAAAGTATCAAAAACATCCAGAAAAGGTTACTTAAGTAAAAAACATATGTAGCAAATATTACGACAAACTATTCAGCATTTGTAAAATTTTACCAATCCTAACTAATATTATAAATGCGAAAGTAACTCTGTCTGTCTGTCTGTTACGCTTTCCCGCTTAAACCTCGCAACCGATTTTAATGAAATTTGGTACAGACAATCTTTAGATCCTGAGACAGACAGCTACTTTTGGGGGTTGAAGTAGAGGTTGAAAGTTTGTATGGGATTTCTTAATTTTAAAAGATAAAACCATGAAACTTTATATTTAAACACTTGATAAGAAATCTTTAAACAATTGTTCTAGCATTTTTGAAATTTCGACCAGCTAAGGGATGAAATAAAGGTTGAAAGTTAGTATACTAGGATTGACAAAAACTAATTTCAAGCGGACGAAGCCGCGGGCGGAAGCTAGTAGATTATAAAGTCAAATATTTAATAAGGATAGAATATTATTTTATTACAGAGTTCAAAAATATTTTAATAAATAAATATAATACAAAAAGTGTAAGGGAATGAAGTTAATACAATCAGGTGCAAAATATTACTATGGACAAAGACTGCCTAAATACTTGGTGTCTAAAATACATAATAAGTTCGAAGAATTAAGAAAAGTTCTATTGTATTAAGAAAAGATAAGATAAGAATTTGACAAGAATAAATATTCTTTTAGAAATGTAAAATTATTATAATGAAAATTAAATAAAAAAAATACATTACTTTCTACTTCAAGGATTAAACATGTAACAGATGTTTTCAACTTTATTTTTAGCTTCGTCACGGCATATACGTAAAACATTACTATAAATAAGAGTACATACTATAATAAGTGTGCAAATATACCGTGGGAGAGCCATGCTTCGGCGCGAATTGGGCCGGCTCGACCGGAGTGATACCACGGCCTCACAGAAAACCAGCGTAAAATAGCGCTTGCGCTGTGTTTCGCCCAGTGAGTGAGGGTACTTTTAAAAGGCAGGCAACGCATCTGCGACTCCTCTGGTGTCCATGGGCAACGGTTATCGCTTACCATCAGGTGATCCGTTTGCTCGTTTGTAAAATATTTATCCTATTGAAAAAAAAACCCTTAAATTTCTATAAATTGAAATTTATTTAGTTGACGTTGAAAATCGAATGTAAACTAAACGTACTCGTACATCTCGGGTGTTCTTGTTAAAATCTATATACAGTCAGAAATACGTCAAGTTTTACATTTGCACTACGAAAACCGCCGCTATTACGAGCGACATAAGAGCTGTGTGAATAAGTCACATCATTCGAGATTTATAATAAAAATCACATCTCTTCGTGAAGTATAACAGAATAATACAGAAAAATATTACAATAAGCAAAGAAAACAAATTGTGAATAGAAATTATTTTATTATTTGGTATAATATTCGTATAAGAATTATATTTTCGTACTTGACAACTCACGTTACCATGTCATTGACTGTTGTCAGGGTCAGCTAGTATTTATAATTATAACAATCTTTGATTTAAGTATAATATCGTCGTTTAAATTTCCAATATCGTGTAATTTAGTTACTTTTCAGGAAGCAAACCAAAAACTATACTTTTATAAAATGCTAGGAATATGTTTCTTTTTTTACATACATACACTCACGCCTTTTTCCCACGGGGGTAGGCAGAGATTACGTCTTTCCACTTGCTACGGTCTTTACATATCTCTTTCGCTTCATCTACTTTCATAGCATTCCTCATACATGCTCGACGATTGCGGGTACTTCTGACCTGGCCTTTTTGAGGACACTTTCGATTTGTTCGAAATATGTTCGCCTAGGTCTTCCTCGTCCCGTATCTATCTTCTTTTTTTATTTAACAGAAATGCTTAAATATGGACAATTATTCATTATTTTTCATAAAATACTATACATACTTCTAGTATATTATTAGATTAGATTGTTATTATTTTTAATGATGATGATAGGGTTTTTAATTTATAATTTTTACTTGTCAATTAGTCTGTATTATCTAATTAGGTTTAGGTTTATATCATCATCATCATCATTTCAGCCAATAGACGCCCACTGTTGGACATAGGCCTCCCCCAAGGATCTCCACGCAGATCGGTCCTGCGCTGCAACCATCCAGCGCCTTCCTTCCAGGTTTATATAATGTAAAATATTTATGTAACCCGTTATTGTGATACATATTACAAATTATTATCTTTTTTATTGTATGTGTGATATGTATAATATAGCAGTACAGATTCAATAAATATATAAAAAACGTTTTTAATTTGTATCCTAAACAGATCACCATTTTGTGTTAGGCAGTGTTAGAACTTAAGTGAAGATATCCTATTATCAAACAACAACGCCCAAATCATATAAATCAATTTAACACAGCGTTAAAACAATTTTTTTTAATTATTGTTATAAACGATGTCACGATGAAACAGTCTATTGGCGTTCTGTATAGCAAATATTCATAAATAGCTGCATTGTGTATTTATTTTACAAAGAAATTAACGTTTTTACTTGTCAACACATTTAAATGTGATAACTGCAAATTGATGAATTAAGAAGTGTTGTTTTCTAAATTATGATTAAACATTTATACAGTTAGTACAAAAACGTACTTAATGCCGAGAGGTATTTTCTACCAGTCAACCCGCAAAATGTGTTAACGCCTTTGAACGGTGTGCGAGGTCCATAAAATAAATAACACTTACAAATTAGATATAGGTACCTATATACTTTAAATTCTAGGAACACATACATAAATAAATTTATATACATAATAGATACAAACACAAAACATTCATATCAAGAAATGTGTAAACTGAACTAACCCTGTAGTGTGAGCAAACGTTTTAGTCAAAGCTAAGTGAAACGTTTTTAAATGGCCTCGCATAACGTCGATATTCTAGTAACTGTTTAGACTAGAAGGAACTTAAAATATTGAAGGTAAATAAACTTTGGAAGGCTTGGCTAACCTTGGGAGGCAGACTGCGTACGATGTACTAGTTCAAACGTGGCAAAAATCAATCGGCTTATGAACTGATCAACTCCGTGTCTCCCACACGCGCCCTTGAGGATTATTGCGACGGCATATTATTGTGGTAGCATACAATAATCGAGAATCGTTGGCTTAGGTATCTAATCCACCTGTTCCAAGTATGTAAAAATACCTAATCCAAATACATATCGTAGGGATATGTATAATATTATATAACTTTTTTTTTTCCTCTGAGGAAAATGCAGGCCTTTCCTGCCCACTAAAAACCTCAGCGATGGCCTTCCTCAGGCATATAGGGAGTTCCCGGGAACGATAACGATTTCCGGGAACTCCCAGTCTCCTAATATATGTAATATTAGGTCTTTATGTACGAAATTGTCTTCTTTTTTCGTTCATTTAAGTATTAAAGTTTTGTACTTTTTTACGGAAAATAATTGACAGCACCACTAAAAATACACCTGCACCTAATGTTGTCCATCTAATGGCCGTTTTCACCAACCTTGTCTTAGCTTAGGTGACTCCTAAGAGACATGCTGTCTCACTCTTTTCAGTTAATATAAAAAGTGACAGCATGTCACTTAGGAGTCACCTAAGCTAAGACAAGGTTGGTGAAAACGGCCATAATTCTTGTTTTGATGTATGTTTTAGTATTTTTGTAGGTTATGTGTTGTTAGTATGATGATCGATTAAATGGAGCCTTTTTTTAAGTATCGAACTTATTGAAACTGTTTTTTTTTTGGTATTTCATACAAACCCCACAGTGCATGTTTTTGTTACTCTTGAATATCACGATTTGTTTAATTGAAAAAAAAACAAAATCGAAAAAGCTTCGAAAAGCAATTTAATTATTAAGATTTACGGTATTGACAAAATATCATGAATATTATGTGAAGACGGAAATGTTTTGAATTAAGTTTAAAAAAAAAACAATTAATAAATTGTTATTTTTTGTTTGAATAACTGAATTTGATGTTATTTTTTTTTTATATTATTTCACTTTATCTAGCGAAACACGTACCGGGCCGCTAGTTGATCATATAATACTTATTTTTAACAATTCAATTTAGATTTGTGTTTTGACATATCTATACTAATATATAAAGCTGAAGAGTTTGTTTGTTTGTTTGTTTGAACGCGCTAATCTCCGAAACTACTGGTGCGATTTGAATAATTCTTTTTTTGTTGGATAGTCCATTTATCGAGGAAGGCTATAGGCTAAATAACATTACGCTATGACCAATAGGAGCAAAGACAGAGCGGTAAATGTGTAAAAAACGGGGAAAATTATTCATTTTTGAAGGCTTTCTTTGCGTGCGCTGCGAAAACGGTTCAAGATACACAAAAAATATGTATGAAAGAATTATTCCCCTATACATGATCTAAAAAAAAGTCCGCGACGGCATATGTCTATCTTTTAAGGTTTAGTCACAATGACCGTTTTTATGGTACCAAATTTGGTCGAAATAATTTGTTTAAGTTGTATCAACATAATAATATTAATCTTTATTCAAATATAAATATAAATATGTTGTTGGTTAACCAAAAATCTGCCGGAAGTCACTATTCCACGCGGACGAAGTCGCGGGCAAAAGCTAGTTAAAAATATCTATAGATCCGAACGCATAGTTACAACAGTTAACAATGCTATTCATCTTCTCGAGTGATTTAATCTTACAAATTAACTATTACAAGAACAGAAAATTGGATATTTATGGAACATAATCACATACGAATACGAGGTTTAGGTACGTACGGATAACTTATCCACGCAATCAAATATTTTTAATAATATACGCAATTGAAGTTAACTCAATCTACAGAGTGGTTAATTACATATCACCCGTAAACTTAATTTATAGAGAGAATATTTTACATGTAACCTGACTTAGATTTCGTGCGAAATGTGAAAACTTAGAATAAGCCCCCCTATTACTAACAGTTAATTGTGAAATAGATTTATGGAATCACATTGTGAAATAGACTTATCCCATCCTGTTTCAATTAATGATGCCAAAACAAAACTACTCACTCAACAAGTAATGGTTTTAAAGTGACGGATTAGTCGCTGAGGTTTCGTAATAGGAGGCTTGTCGGCCGAGCTTATTAAGTATTGTAAACTCTAAATGAAAGGTCATGGGATCTATTTTTGAATGATCCGTTGGGCGTCATGTGTCAGTCAAGCGTTATCTGCGCTTAATTTTTTGAATTCATATATGTTCCAAAGTACAAGCTGAATAAAACTAGCTGCTAACTAAAATATATATCCATGTTTAATAAATTTCCACGAAGTGTTAAAGTTGCCGTTGTGTAAATTTAAAGATGTAAGTGATTATCCAAACGATCCTACTATATAGAACTAGAGACAGTATTTACGCGGCCATGTTTGGTAACCGCATAATTTATTAATTATACAGTATTATTTTTTATATGTAGACATGTAATGTGTACGTAAGTATACATATTACTGTAATTGTAGTATGTATGATTGTCATAAATTATGTATTATAATTGTACGTAATTACTCGAATAGAATCCAGTTTGAAAGTTTAAATGTGACTCGTTCATCAAGCAATATTTTAAAATTAACTAGCGACTCGCCCCGGCTTCGCACGGGTGCAATGAAAAAATCGTCGTGGTGGGTTATCCCTAAGAGATAGACATATACCATCACGGACTTTTTTGTAGAACTTTTTAAGGTGGACAATACTGTAGTACATTATTTTGATCTATCACGTAGGGTTCAGCCAGCATAGCAATATAAGCGCAAAAAAACGTGCTCAGTTACGACATCACATTAGAAACCTCTAAAGGAGATAATTTTTTTAGGCCCACTAGAAAACGGCAACGTTTATTGATATTACTGAACTCTAAAATATCAATTTATTATTAAAAGCAATTGCACGATATTATAAGTAAAAATGAAACGGGAATAATAAAATCAATTAATTAAACTTAGTAATGACTTTTGACATTTGAGGTAAAGGAACTAACGTTTTTTTAAATCAAAATGAAAGATGATTTAATATACAAATATAATAATAGATAAAGGATAGTGTATTATTTCTTTTTTATTTTATTTAAAAGTATTGAACTCTCAATAATTATTTTATTTATTACTATTTTAGATTATTTTAACTATTAGTTCGTCAGTCCAGTATCGTCGTGAAACGGAACGCGTCATCATTTTTGACAGCGACAGAATGGTACCTACACTGACATCCAATTGACGTCGCTTTGTTTTCAACCGAATTCTGTGTTTACGTTTCCAACGGCTTGATTTCGTTTTCTTTCCCGTATCGAAAAAAATAATACGATTTCGGGCGTTTGGTAGTGACCAAAGAAGATTGTATTTTTCAAGTATAAAAAAGTGTTAAATAGCATTTACGCAAAAAACAATTTGAATACAAATCAAAATAAAGCTACTAACTACTAAGAATTTTTAGGTTATTTAATCTTCATGTTTTAATTGATTTCTCAATATTCCCGTTAGATAAAAACAATCTAATGTTCCTTATAATATCTAGGGTTAATAAGAAATTATTTAGTCTCAATAATAAACGTTACATTTTGTAGTGGGCCTATTCTCCATACAAGAAAAAATTATCTCCTTTATCAGTGTTTCTCTACTATATTATACATGTATTATACATATAAACCTTCCTTAAGAATCACTCTTAAAAACGTGAAGAATCACTCTTATAAAATCACTATTAAAAAAATCATATCAAAATCCGTTGCGTAGTTTTAAAGATCTAAATATACGTAAGGACAGACAGACAGCGGATAGCGACTTTGTTGTAGTAATGTAGTGATGTACTCGTATCGATGTCAACTTAATTTGTGTCTTGGTGCTTGTCTACAAATCGGATGGTTCGTTGGGCGCGGGGTCGATACTAGGATAAGGAGAACATCCAAGCGAAGAAATTCAAAGATGTATGTAATTGCCAATCCACACTGAGACAGCGTAATTGGCTAAGGTCTAATCGCCGTAACATAGGGTAGTTCCTCGATGGGGATGTTTATGGGCTGTAATGGTCTCAACCTGTATCATATGATATAAACAACATAATGCTAGTAATATGGTATGCTTGAGTTATTTTCGATCATGTTATAGACCTAGCCTTTTCGCATGTGTGCCGTGTGGCGGTAGAATTGCGCAAGCGCAACCCGCCACTCGCCCCGGTATGGGCTCGGAGGACACCGGTGAGTTTTAGTGGGTAGGTCGGTCCCTCAGACCGAAGAGCCCCACACACGGCCGCGCCTTGCCAGCGCGGTACCACGGTGCAAAAGGAGCATTTCCCCCCGAAAAAAAGGTTCTTTTTGCATAACTACGTCCAATTTATAAATGAAGTTAGAAAAGAGAATATAAAATTGAACTTCAATTTGTTTTGCTTGTTCTCGAGAAGGTTCTTCCAATTACCGACAGATGTGGAGTACATTTCTTTTTTCCTTGTTCTTTATGCATGTACAAGGTATTTGTTCTCTAAATTTGTTTTGACGTCAATATGTAGCTATAAAGACCTATGTTGAATCTACACTTCTCTACTAATATTATAAAGAAGTAAAGTTTGTGTGTTTGTATATTTGTTAAATTGTAAGGGGTAATCTCGGAATCTACTGACGCGGTTTTAAAAAATTTTTCACCAATAGAAAGCCACATTATTGCTGAGTGTAATTATGAATCTATGAAAATAAGTAAACTCTTCGTCTTAAGTGTGAAGACTAAAGTAGCGGATGGCGTGCGATGGCTTCGGGTTTAATTCGGTACGCGTTCGTGCTCGCTTCGGGGATTATTAATATTGCACCCAACGAAGTGGGCACGGGTCAACTAGTAAATAATATGTTTACCAATTTTAATTGAAGTCGAAACAAAACTCAACAGGATAATTAAGCCTTAATATCAACAGTGCTAAAGACACTCGACTGACGTAGGACTAAAAGGTTAAAAAGTAAGGCCCTTGGCCTATAAAATTCCAGTGGCATGTCCGCTTAGTATGTCAGTCAAGTCATACGCGTGCCCGGTATTCTCACATATCGAATCACAAATCCTCTACTCCTGTAATTCCCAAAGTGGTCCATATCGACCCCCTTTATTTTTTTTCGAGGGGAAATGCCTCTGATACCCCTTGGCACCGCGCTGGCTAGACGCGGCCGTGTGTGGGGCTCTCCGATTAGAGTGACCGGCCTACCCACTAAAACCCCCCGGTGTCCTCCAAACCCATATCGGGGCGCGTTGCGGGGTGCGCTTTCGCGATTCTACCGTCTCAGTCCATATCGGCCCCTATGACGTGGTCAGCGCTACGATGTCCGGCATAATAAAATGATAAAGTGCCACTCAAGAGAAAGCAACAATATCATTTCAGTCCTTAAAGGTGTAAAATTAATAAGTACTCCTCATGACAGATTTTCTAGTGAACGGACTCCCAATTCTGAAATTAACTTGACTAACGAATGAAATGTTCAGAAACACGCAATATACATACGAGTATATTTACTATATATAACTTTTATATATTCACACTCTAAGAATAAATTAATTACGTAAGACTTTTCCAGAAAGCATTGAATATTTTGATGAATAAGTTAAGCTAATATTATTTCGGGGTTTTTCTTTAGTCAATACCTGGCAACAGGCCACATATTGTCTATATCGACCCCTAGGGGTCAATGACAACCTGGAAGGGGTCTACGTCAGAAAAAAAAAATTGGGGGTCCATAAAATGAAAATCCACGATAATGCATTTCAACATACACTGATAATACCTACATATTTACTTACATCATACTATCTTCTAATATGAAGGCGTATACATTACTAGCTTTTGCCCGCGACTTCGTCCGCGTGGAATAGTGACTTCCGGCAGATTTTTGGTTAACCAACAACATATTTATATTTATATTTGAATAAAGATTAATATTATTATGTTGATACAACTTAAACAAATTATTTCGACAAATTTGGTACCATAAAAACGGTCATTGTGACTAAACCTTAAAAGATAGACATATGCCGTCGCGGACTTTTTTTTAGATCATGTATAGAGGAATAATTCTTTCATACATATTTTTTGTGTATCTTGAACCGTTTTCGCAGCGCACCCAAAGAAAGCCTTCAAAAATGAATAATTTTCCCCGTTTTTTACACATTTACCGCTCTGTATTTGCTCCTATTGGTCATAGCGTAATGTTATTTAGCCTATAGCCTTCCTCGATAAATGGACTATCCAACAAAAAAAGAATTATTCAAATCGCACCAGTAGTTTCGGAGATTAGCGCGTTCAAACAAACAAACAAACAAACTCTTCAGCTTTATATATTAGTATAGATTTAGTTAAGTATCTATGAAGTAAAAAAAAATAGAAATTTTTGTAAGTTCTAGAATGTAGGCATTCAATATCAGGTAAGTAGGGAGTCTACCCAAAATCGAAAAACATGGCTAAGGATCCACGACTCGAAAAAGTTTGGGAGCCTCTGCTCTGCTTCATACAAAGAAAGCAAAACGTCTTGTTACGCAGAATAGCCAATGTTTTTTTTAACAAAACAAACAAACATATATATTTGTTTACACAGAATGTAGGTACATGCATGTTTAACGTCTTACGTTAATTGAAGTTTCGTGTACAATCTGCCAATTAATGGTATGCAAACATATAATTTTACGTTGCGTTTGGCAAAAAATAACAATCTCAAAACCAAATACAAATAGTAAATATGTTTAACCCAGATTATTTTATACTAGCTTTCTGCCCGCGGCTTCGCCTGCGTGGGTTTCGGGATTGGGTCTATATAGGGTCATAGCTTTTGCCCACGGCTACATATGCGTGGAAGTCGGTATATGGCGCGAAGGTTTTATCGCGTTTCCCGTGGGACTATATGTTTTTCTGCGATAAAAAATACCGCAAAGCCTTGCTCAAGAATCACTCCATCTATTGATGAAAACCGCATGAAAATCTGTGCAGTAGTTTTTGGACGAAGCCTTTATTGCGCATCCCGTGGGATCTGTCGATTTTTCCGGGATAAAAAGTAGCCTATGTTACTCGGGGTTAATGTAGCTTTCAAAAGGTGAAAGAATTTTTGAAATCGGTCCAGTAGTTTCGGAGCCTATTCATTACAAACAAACAAACAAACAAATCTTTCCTCTTTATAATATTAGTATAGATAAATCAAAAGTATCATTATTAATTGATTAATATATTTACTTAGTATACATATGTCAATAAAAAAAATTAAAAAAATATACAATAATTTAGAAACTCTGTCAATACATAGTAACATTTATTATTAAAATAATGTCAATTTTGTTTTAAATAATTGCGATGGTAGCTCCTTACAACTAATAGGTAATATAAATATAAAATAATTATATGTTATAAGGAACCATACATTGGTGAAATGTTGTTTATTTATCCATACTAATATTATAAATGGGAAAGTATGTCTGTCTGTTTGTCCGTCTTTCACGGCAAAACGGAGCGACGAATTGACGTGATTACGTGGAGATAGTTGAAGGTATGGAGAGTAACATAGGCTACTTTTTATCCCGGATAAATCGACAGATCCCGTAGGATGCGCGATAAAGACTATTCAAAAACTACTGTTCGGATTTTCCTGCAGTTTTCATCAATAGACAGTGATTCTTGAAGAAGGTGCTAGGCTATGATGTATCTCGGAAAAACCGATAAATAAAGGCATCGCTCGAAAACTACTGCACAGATTTTCATGCGGTTTTCATCAATAGATAGAGTGATTATTGAGCAAGGTTTTGCGGTATTTTTTATCTTAGAAAAACGGATAGTCCCACGGGAAGCGCAATAAAACCTTCGCGCCATAAACCGACTTCCACGCATATGTAACCGTGGGCAAAAGCTATGACCCTTAAACCTCTATAGACCCAATCCCGAAATCCACGCGGGCGAAGCCGCGGGCAGAAAGCTAGTATGTTTATATATTTAATTTGTTTTAATTTAAACATAAAAAATAAAACAAATTGGTTGCTATTTGTGGCGTATGTGTATTTATCTGTGAGACCAAACGTGACGTTAATTATATATAATTAAAATTAAATCCCAGCAATTTCATCATGAAGGAAATAATTCACCTTTTTATTTTATTTTATATTGTCGATAACTTAATTAAATTTACGGCCATTTCGTAAGTGAACCTCCGAACGACCTCCGTAGTCGAGTCAATCGGTTTCAAGGTGTCGCCATCTGTGAAGTCCTGGGTACGAGTCCCGGTCTGTTTGCATAATGAAACATAATATATTTCTACCAAATTTATTAATATATGTATAATATATGTATTCATTACACATATTTATTATTATTATTGTGTGCAAAATCATTGC